>CM059439.1:34206409-34806409 GCA_030390025.1 Squalus acanthias | reverse complement strand
CTCCATCACAAAAACTGCCTACTTTCACCTATTTAGCATCACTTTCCTTCACCCTGCCTTATGCCAGTTGCTGTTGAAACTCTCATCCCCATCTTTGTTACCTCCAGACTCAGCTATTTCTATGCTCTGCTGTTCAGCTGCCTATTCTTCATCCTCGGCAAACTTCAGCACATCCAAAACCCTGCTGTCCATATCCTATCCCACACGCACCTATCACTCCGAGCCTTCTGACCTACATCGGCACCCGGTTAAGCAACACCTCAATTTAAAAATTCTCATCCTTATTTTCAAATCACTCCACGGTCTTGCCCCTCCCTATCTCTGTAACCTCCTCCAGCCCTACAACCCTCAGAGATCTCTGCGCTCCTCTAATTCTAGCCTCTTGCACAGCCACCATTGGCAGCCGTGCCTTCAGCTGTGTAGGACCTAAGCTCTGGAATTTCCTCCTTAAGCCGTTATCTCTCTTTCCTCTTTTAAGACGTTCCTTAAAACCTACCTCTTTGACCAAGCTTTTGGTCACCCGTCCTAGTATCTCCTTCTGTGGCTCGGTGTCAAACTTTGTTCGATAACACTCCTGTAAAGTGCCTTGGGATGTTTGACTACGTTAAAAGGTGCTATATAAAACAAGTTGTTATAAGGATCCAAATCTGCTTTTGAAAACCACAACCCACCTGATACTACATTATTTCAAGCATTTGTAGTGACCACTTTAGTCACAGTTTTCAATACTGAATACGTGCATGATCTAGCAAATGAATGGATAATAGCATGACTGCTAACTGCCCTCGGAACAAAACAAATGACTAAGATTCCCATCAGCAAGTCAGTGAGGAGGGGCTGAGCAACTATTTAATCAACTGTTTTTTTTAAAGTGATATATACATGGTGACTCATGGGATCAGGAATATACATCCGGGATCACTATAGATCAATATAAACTAATCAGTCAGTTATAGTAATCATTTGGTCTACTAGTCAAATCACTGCATCAGGATTCCACTGTGTTACATAGTTTTCCACAGAAATTCTGCACACTTTTATTGTAATTTCATGAAAATATATATATTTTTTGCTTTGTATAAATATATTTAATTAACTTGTGCTAAACAAGTCCAGACCACAACATTACTTACCTTAAAAGCAATGTACTGCCTGCCTACTTTCCCCTCTACTCATCCAACACAAAGGCCGAACTTTAACAGGAAAGAGTGAGTGGGTTTGGGAGTGGGTGGGTGGTTAAATGAGCTGAAATTAACAGCACGTCGGGAAGCCAACTTCATCCCGCCGGCTTCTGCATTTAACTTGAGCACGTTTGGCTGCATGAGAAATCCCCTCGGGAGAGGCGGGTTATCAATTTAAAGCAATTTAGAGCTAGTTAAGCGGGTATTAAGAGCCTTTTTTACATGAGTTTTCAAGTTTAACTGTGTGCTTGCGGGTTTCCCGGGCTTCCTGGACCTCACCAGTGAAAGCAAGGCGAGAGTACAGCGGCTATTGAGGGGGCTCAACAAATGACAGGCAAATAATCCCATAAGTACGGAGACCTCACACCTTGCCCAAGGGAAAAGCTTTTGCTCACAGCACTTGTTCGGAGAGTTTGCTTTCAGTACTTTGCAGGTGATTTCTACAACTTTGGAGTTCACTCTCATTACATTGGAGGATTGTGCGTTTGATCCGCACTTTACATCCGTCATATATCAGATCAGCATGGGTGCCGCATATGCTGTTTCACCTTCGACCTCAGATGACGACCAAGGTGATCACCAGCAGCAACAGCAGCAGTCTTCTCCTCACCAACCTGCTGCTCCACAGGAGAGAGGGTATGAGCACAGGAGGAGACACCCCCAGCACAGGGTATATAGGCAGAGGATCAACTTCCTGGACATGACTGAACACCAGTGCCTCAGGCTATCACGTCAGGTTGTGGGCAGACATTTGCAGCCTGCTTGAACAAGACCTGCTGCCAAGTGGACCTGGTGGACAGGAGTTACCAGTGGCTGTCAAAGCGACCACCGCCCTCAACTTCTTCACCTCAGGCTCCTTCCAGGGTTCTGCAGGAGATATTTGCAGGATTTTGCAGTCGGCCGCCCACAAATGCCATGTTTGCCAGGGCAGGCAGTCATGTACATTTGCCACCTATGAAGCCAAGTCAGAATGAGCAGGTGCTCGAGTTTGCGGCTCTGGCTGGCTTCCCACAGGTGCAGGGCATCATCGCCTGCACATGTGGCCATCAAGGCACCCCCACATCACCCAGGAATGTTGGTGAACCGCAAGAGCTCCCACTCCATCAATGTGCAGCTCATCTGCAACCACAAAAAGATAGTCATGCAGGTGTGTGCCAGATTCCCAGGGAGCTGCCATGATTCATTCGTCCTGCACCAGTCCACCCTCCCCCAGCTCTTTGCACTTCCGACCAGACTTACCGGCTGGCTGCTTGGAGACAAGGGCTATCCACTGAAGACGTGGCTGATGACACCCTTGAGGAGCCCAAGCAATGAGGCCGAAGAGCGCTACAATCAAAGCCAGATGACGACAAGATGTGTTAAGCAATCGGCATGCTGAAGGCGTGCTTCAAATGCCTGCACAGATCTGGAGGAGCCCTTCAATACGCGCCAGCCAGGATCTCTAGCATGACTGCGGTATGCATAACGCAGCAGCGAGGATTGGAACTGCAGGAGGAGCAAGGTGCAGAGCCTCTTCAAAGGAACAGGAGGAGGAGGAGAAACTTGATGAACATGGCACCAGCAGCGGCACACACTGCTGCTCGGGATGGCCTCATAATGGCACTATTTAGTTTGGTTGCACCAGTGCACCCATCTGGCACCCAGATGCTGAACCCACTTTCCACCCCGTCCACAAAGCAGTCCGACAGTGACCAAACCATTGCTTTCACAGACACCCATTGCTCACAGTTAAGTCATATCTTACCATTCATTGCAAGTGACAAAGCCACTTGCCAGGCAGCAAGCAAAAATGAGATAGACGGGAAAGTGGTGCAAAGAAATAATCTGATGTGCCTTAAAATTTAAACATAACCTTCACAGTGCAACATTGCCGAACACACCCTTGTGTAACTAGAATTCTTTCATCTCCCTCTTCCTACCACTGCTACGTCGTGCAACCCCTGTGGTTTCAGCAGAGCTAGAGGCAGACTGCTCTGACTGCTGAGATGCTCTTGACTGACGTCCTTAGGATTTTGGAGCTCGTGTGGGCCCCACTAATGACTGCTCCACCTGCATCTGTGCGGGGGCAAACTCGGCCATCGGGACAGGAGGCAGCATGTGGGGCACTCACTGAGGGTGGGTGGTGCAACGGGTGAGAAGTGGAAGCACTTTGAACAGAGTCCCCACTTCAATGTCCCCTTTTACAATCATCCCTCTCATGGCCCACACGCACTTCCCTGCTAGCAATGAGCTGGAGAGCACTTTGCTGCACATCAGTGGGGCGATGAACAGCCAAGTATAGGTTTTTATCCATCCTTGTTAAGGTGGCACTCCGAGTATGCAAGCTGTTGGGGAGAGCAAGCATGCACTCGTTTGAATGCCGCGTTTGATGAACACATCATAGCCATAGCCTGCGGCTTCATGCCAGTCATGCCCGAGATGGACTCCTCCATTCTATCTGCAAGCGTGGAAATCCTGCCAGAGCCTCACGCAATTTTTGCTGCTCCTCAGAATCATCCTTTGTCGATGGCCCTCAAGGTTCAGCATTTTCATCCAGTTAAGCAGAGCTTGGAGCATCCTGGGCCCTCCGACAAGGACTCTCCACTGCTGTCCCTGTCTGCACCATCTGCTCTTGATCTGTGAGACACCAGGTGACAACACTAATATCTAACTTAATGGACCCACCGACATGTGTGTATCTGCGCTGGTGCTTGATGTGCATGCGTCCGGTGAAGGAATACCCTCAGAGCTCACGTCCTCCTCTGAGGAATCATCTTCCTCCTCCTCTGGCTCAACTTGTTGTTTGACACTTGTTGGGCCTGTGGCCTGTGTGAGAGTAAAGACATAAATTAGAACGGTCATGGTAAGAATGTTTTAAGTGAATATTATGCACATGATCATATTTCACTGGCTCTTGACATCAATTCACCATGAGTGACTGTTGTATGCCATGTGGTTGTGTGATATTGAATTCTGTCACCAGGTAGCTGGGAGCTCCCAGACTCTCCATCTCTCACCACCATCAACGTCGATACTCCACTTAGCTCCAGTGCCGCCTCCTCTGCAGAAGTCAGTGTGGTGATGACTGGAGGGCCACCTCCAGTTCTCTGCCTCTCCCTGGTGTTCTGTGCTCTCTTCCTCCTGCAAGGAGGGAAACAAGAGACCTTTGAGTGGGAATCATGGAATGAGTGGAACGGATGGATGGGCAACATCTGTAGAGGGTGACTATGAGGAAGAGGCATTACATTGCATTAAGATGAGGGTGAGTGTCAGTGGTGGATGGTCAGATGGGGATGTGAGAAAGTGCATAGACAGAAAGGGATGGGTGCACCTGCAGGGTACGTTGATGTGAGGAGTGATGTGCAAGAGTAGGCTTCAGAAGCAGAGTGAGGGGGTTGGGGCGACACGTACATCAGGATGTAGTTGAATGTGGCATTGTACTCACCTTTCCTGACCTCATGAGGTCATTAAATCTCTTCCTGCATTGAATCCAGGACCGTGCCACCACACGCCTGCTGCTCACCTCTGCCGCAATCTCCAGCCATGACTTCTTGGTCTCCGAGGCTGGCTTCTTCCTCCTGTCAGCAGGGAATAACACCTCCCTGCAGGCCCTAACTCCTTGCACCAGGAAGTCCAGGGAGGCATCATTGAAGCGAGGAGCAGCTTTTGTACGAAGGGACTGCACTTTTTTTTGTCTCCCAGCAATGTCTCTCCAACCTCCACAAACCTTCGACTGTCATCTGTGCATTGTTCCTTCAAATACCGGAGCTGAATTGGACCCATGCATGACGTCATCACGCCCGCTCGCGTTAATTGGTCGGGAAACCTGGAAGTCAGGTGCAAATTCAATGGCTTCGTTAAAAAGCCACTGCCAAACGCACCGCTGAAACTTCAGGGTTCCCCACACGATCCAGGGCTCCCCCGCTGCCAGCGCGTCGGCAAGTCAAAATTCTGGCCAAAATGATTGTTAGCCACTGTGTGTACTTAAAATTTTATCTTCTCAAGAATTTATCACCATGTTGAAATTGGGTTTGGGCAACCTTCTGCAAAACACCAGTGGATTGGTTTAGCCAAGATTCTGCCGCCATCACAGTGCAACACCAATAGTGGGCACACAGAAATCTGGAGCCCAGAATTATGCCACCCCCGCCACTGGAGGACAGTGTTTGATAGCAACCGAAAACCATGCAACCTTTCTCGGCTCTGCAAATCAGAGGTAATTTCTCCTCTCGGCTGGACATGCAGAGGACCAGGAGCAATAACGCAAATCCTCAATTTGAACAGATAATCTCCCTTGATTAATCATGTACCCTTTTCCACACAAGCAACCAGAATCTCAGAACTAAGACAGAAACACAGCTCTCGAAAATTCATTTCCAAAAATGGTTCACTATGGTCACACTGGCTCTATAAAAGAATGTGCCCATGTTTTCAGCCAAATTAGGCAGACTGAGTGGAACTTACCAGCCACAAATTGTACAGTTTGTTTCACATTAAGGCAAGTGGAAAATAGCATCTTGCAGATGGGTCAAATGAAGAGCAGGTTTGGTTTTACAAACCAGTGAGACATGGTTTTCAATATGTAAAAGACGAAAACAGCAAGATTACGAAAACAGATTTGCAATTTTTCACTGATTACATAAAATTAGATACTGGTTGCATTTAAAAACAATTATAAACAGAATATGATTTTTAAAATTATAGTAAATGTGTATCTCTTAATCTTGCAAAGAAAATATATACACAGTATTGAAGAACCATGTTAATTTCTCATCTTCTGATATTGATTCACGCTGGTATATAGTTTTATGAGCACCAGCGTCTGCCCAGTTCTTCATCCAATTAGCCATTCTTTCTGCTAGTACCAAGATGGTGAGCACTGGCATGCTACTAAACTGTGGGGGGGGGGGGGGCGCGGAAGACAGGAAATTTGCACTCTGTCCTCGCCCTACATACGCAAACCTTCCACTGCACTGCATAGCACCCACGAGAAGAAATCCTAGCTGATTTCTCCCCCCACCACCCCTTGGTGAAGGGATTCCAAGGCCAGCTGTAGCACCCCATGACATCCCCACTGCTGTTAACTCAGCAAGAGTTGGGCGAGAATGTGGGATCTTTCTGATCTCTATGGCCAAGAAGCCACCACAATGTGCATTTACCAACTGAGCCATGAAGGGAGCCGAACAGCCCTGTCATAACATTATTTACAGTTGTTCCAACACAATGCTGTTATTACACTGTATCCGCATTATCATCCAAAGTGAGGTTTGACTTTGGCTGGTGAAATAAGAGCGATGCAAGACGACATCTTGGAAGCGGTCTCATTTGGTTCAACCCAAGCCAAATTATATTGGGGCAGATTTTGCGGTTGGCAGCGTAACTACGGAGTTCGCCACCAGCATTCGAATAGAATACGAACTTACCTGATGGGGGCCCCTCCTTCGTGAACTTGCTCTCTGACGCTGCGTACTCGAGGGCAGTGTAATGGCCCATGGAGCCGTACCTGGGATCACGTGGGCCTGGTGTTGCAATCAGTACACCGAAGAGAAAGTGTCTCCCTCCACTACTGGCAATGTTCTTTATATTGCATTTCACATTACAGAATTATCTGCAATTGGATATATCTCTCTCTCTCACACACACACACACACACAAAAAACTTATTTAGGAATTATTTTTTTAATCTAATTTAGGAATTAGTGTTCTGATAAATCATTCAAGCTCTATGAAATTTCATATAAAATACATCTATAACAGAGCCCAAACAAAGATCTGAAAAATCTGTACATTAATCATTGGAGGTGTTTTGGACAGTTTTACAATTCATTACATCACAGAATGAGTAAATGTCTCTATCTAATCCCTTACACTGATGCAAACAGGCCCTGACCGGCATCAACCGTAAAATGTTCATACGTAATTACTGGGCAGTTGGTGGGCAATTAGCCCAACTCTGCGCCAGCAATTGGGATTTCCAAGGCGGACTGGATGATCTGTCAAGGTGTAACTTGCTCATTGTAATTTTTGGCACCAACGTGATGAAAGTTATAGCACAGCACTTTGCCAAAATTGCAATATTAAGAACATAAGAAATAGGAGGAGGAGTCAGCCATACGGCCCCTCGAGCCTGCTCTGCCATTCAATAAGATCATGGCTGATCTTCTAAATCAACTCCACTTTCCCGCCCTATCCCCATATCCCTCGATTCCCTTAGTGCCCAAAAATCTATCGATCTCAACCTTGAATATACTCACCGACTAAGCATCCACAACCCTCTGGGGTAGAGAATTCCAAAGATTCACAACCATGAGTGAAGACATTTCTCCTCATCTCAGTCCTAAATGGCCCCCTAGTTCTAGACTCTCCAATCACGGGAAACAGCCTCTCAGCATCTACCCGGTCAAGCCCTCTAAGAATTTTATCCATTTCCATGAGATCACCTCTTATTCTTCGAAACTCCAGAGAATATAGGCCCTATAAGAATATAGGAATATCTGCCGACTGCATTCTGGAATATCTCATTTACACTACACCGCACAACATAGGCAGGTTACAGAGTAATTTGATAGCGGTGTTTAAAATTATGAAGGGATGGGACAGAGTAATACAAACAGACTGCTTCCAGTAGTTGAAAGGTAAATAAACAGGACATAGCTATTCTCATTTTTGCCATGCCTACGTAACTTGAGTTTCCACGTCCATTGGCATGCGCATATTGGCTGCTGCTCTGGACCCGAACCCAAACCCATTACTGCTATCTTCCTATTTTCTTGCTCTTCTCTCTACCCTTCAGCACTCATCTCCCGTCTCCTCCCCTTCCTGTTACCCAGTCATGCCTCCTTTAATTTCTCCTTAAAAAACACCTCTTTGACCAAGTTTTTGGTCACCTGTCCTAATATCTCTTTCTTTGGCTCGGTGTCAACTTTTGTCTGATTACACTCCTGTGAAGCACCTTGGGACGTTTTGCTATGTTAAAGGCGTTATATAAAGGTAAGCTGCTGTTATAAAGAACAAGGGACATAGATACAAGATTAAATATAAGAGATTCAGAACAGAGGAGGAGGAGGAGGAGAAGAAACGTGTGTTTTTTTTAAATAAAGAGGGTTGTGAAGTTGGGGCAGTTTCCATTACGAGAGAGAATTTTGGGGTCATTTGATGGAGGCGTTTCAAATCGCGATGGGGCGGATCAGGGTAGGTAGATACAATCTGTTTCCAGTAGTTGAGGAGTCTAGAACAAGGGGACATAGAAGATTAAATATAAAAGATTTAGGACAAATAACAGAAGATTTATTTTCCACTGAGGATTGAGAGGCTGTGGAATTCACTACCGCATTCAGAGTTACTGATTGAAGTAGAGACAGTGTCAACATTTAAGAACAGGTTAGATAGGTGGTTGAAACAAAGAGAGATAAAGGGATATGGAACAAGACAGGCATGTAGGAATAGGACTACCGACACTGACTGGCTGGACCGAACTGCCTTATAATTTCTATGTGATTCATTGGAAACCATAATCAGATCTGGTTTGTACTACACAAAATAGAAATGGTAATTCAAGACATACTACCAACAACAAGTTGAACGATTACTAGTTTGTAGGTAAATCACAAAACTCAATTTTTTAACCCGAGGATAACAAACCAAATCCACAAGAACCTAAAAACAGAAATTGTAGTTCAGAAACATGAGCATAAATTTGGTTCAAGCAGATTTTTGGAAACCAAGCCTTCTAAATATTTGGTTTTGAATAAAGTTGATACATTAGCCATTTATTCCAATGATATGATCTCAAATATACACTTCTGGTGCCAATAAAAATGCCTCTGATCCTTAGAAGCATATGTACACATCGATTCCGTTACCATGGTTGTTACATATAACTTTAAGCTATTCATGTGTAGTCCAACAGAACTAATTTCAGAATATATTTTTCTAAAATGTTTATTTTAACGTCACACTGCAACATTATTTCCAAAAATGTATAGTTACATTATAAAATGGAGGTCTTATAGGTCACAAAAGACAATTTTTAAATAAAAAAGTGCACAAATAATTAATTTGCTCTGAGCGAGATCTCCAGACACCACAACCCAAAGCCCCATTTTATCTCACTACATAAGAAATAACAATGGTTTCTGTGAAACAAAAGGGCATAAATAGAAGATAGCCACTAGCCACTAACAGATCAAATGAAGAAATTCGGAGTGGTGAGAACGTGGAGCTCGCTGTCACAAAGTGGCTGCAGCCGATAGCATTGACACATTTAAAAGGAGGCTTAATGCATAAATGAGATACAAGGGAATAGAGGGATACAGGGGCAGGGTAAGCCTCTCTCTCCTCCTCGAAGATGCTCCTGAAAACTTACCTCTTTGACCAAGCTTTTGGTCACCTAATATCTCATGTGGCTCGGTTTGACAACACTCCAGTGTGCTATATAAATGCAAGTTCTTCTTGTTGTTTTCGTAATAGACTGGGAAGAGGCTCATGTGGAGTACAAACACAAGAATAGACCAGTTGGGCCAAATACCGTTTTCTGTGCTGTAGATTCTATGCAATTCTAGTAAATAACTTTAGGCTAACTTTTAATTGAGATCCAAAATGTTCAAGAATTAAAAATGCGGGTTTTTTTCTTCAAAACAAAACTTATTTTCCTCTAACTTTTTTCATGCAGTACATCGCTGACAACTTAAGAATCAGATGCTGAATTAAACAGGAAAGCCAAATAGCGCAGCTGGGTAAATTCCAACTCACACTGCATAATAACTTTGGGGATTCGGGTTTGAATCTATTCCAGACAAAGTCCTATCCATTTTAAGCCCCAACCTAAAACCATCATTTGGTAAAGGAGCTACCATTCACTTGTAAAGAGCATGTTCCTGTGCACACAACATCTGCCATGATTTGGGACCTTCCTATCCTTAGCTCAGTTTAAAGCTAAAGATTTGTTTCTTCAGAATGTAGTAATCCTCATCATAGCTGTACTAATACAGAAATGACTGGGTTGGAAAGTACTTTCAGCTGCGACACATAGTGGATTGAAGCATCTTGTAAAAATGGGTTGATCTCCTACATCGTTTCTGATTTCATCAAATAAAGGAATCCAAAGCAGAATGTAGGAGACAAAACAGCACCATGTTTAGCATTGTCTATACTTGTTTCGAAAGAGCTTCATTGCCCACTATCACAAAAGCAACAACAGTGAAGACTTTTGGGCAAGGTTATGAACTGTCGCATCTGTTCAACAACTTACATTTATGCAACACAACACATTTAATGGAGAAAACTTCACAAGATGTTTCACAGAGGTGATAAAGCACATCGAGCAGTACCAGGAGACCATTTATTGGACATGACCAAAGTAATGGTCCAAGAGGGAGGTTATGAGGAAGTTTTTGCAGATGGAGAGAGGGGTGGAAGAGTTAAAGGAAAAGGTTCCAGAGGGTAGCGCCAAGGAAAGGAGGCTAGAAGAGAGATGCACATGTATTAAATAAGATACAAAGAAGAGTAATAAAAATGATTCCAAATACAAGAGGGATGAACTATGAAGAAAGGTTAAAAAGTGCCCAATCTTTACAGCCTGGAGAAGAAGTGACTAATTAAGAGGGAAAACGTTGTTTATGTGTATAAAATATTAAATGATGCAGAAAAAGTAAATCCATAATATTTTAAAATAAGGCAGGATATACTAACCGAGTGAAAAATAAATTTAACTCAGATAACAAAGAACTTCACGCAAAGAGGAATAAATGACTGGAATAATCCGCCAAGCAGAATAGTGGAGATGCAGACATAGGGGAGTTCAAAATGTAGTTGGATGCTTGGCTGAGAGAGTTAGGATACCAGAGTGATCAGCATCTATGGGCCAAATGGCTTTTTACCTCCTGAATTCCCCTATGTTCACTAATATTTTTAGCATGTACCATTCCGAGAAAGGTGCTTGAAGTAAAATAGGTTGCTATTCAACCGGAACTGTGAGATACGTCTAACCTAGAAAGTAGTTTCAACTGCAGTGGCTCTGAGCCTATATCCGTAGAGTACAGCTCTAAAGAATATATTTTCATCTTGATACAAGATTATATTTACAGGACTCATTGCCAAGTTTCCATTCTATTCCAAGCGGACAATATAAAAACAAGGCATTAATTAGGATGACACAGCAAGCATGAAAGATGTTGAAGTGATCTCCCACGCCAACATTCAAAATCTCAATTGTTTTGCTCTGACCTACTCAAACATTTCTTGAATACCTGTCAGAATGGTCTTTTGCATGTCACTGTGCACATCACATTTACTCAATTGTCTCAAATCACCACCATCTGTTAAAAGTTAGCCACGCTGATTCGCACCAAAAAACAGACCAACTGGTCATTCATTATGTTACTGTTTGTGGAATCTTGCTGTGCACAAAATGACTGCCACATTTGCATGTGGGACACAGCAAGGTCCCACAAATATCAATGAGATAAATTACCAGTTAATCTGTTTTTTGGTTGATTAAGGGATTGTCAGCCAAGACACCAATCTTCTTAGAATAGTTTCAGAGGATCTTTTACATTCGGCTGAACAGACAGACCTCAATTTAATGGCCCAGAAATTAAACATGGATGGTTCGCATGGGGGTAAGGATTCCCCGCGATATCGCACTCCGCACCTACCTTTTTGCTCCGGGCCCACACGAACTTTAGTTTCAAAGGTTCTCTCTGTTGGAACCGTGCAGTGCTTGCGTGACTCAGAGGCGCAATTAGTTCGTGCGAGCTCTGGGATCACGTGATTCAGTTAGAGCCAATGGCAGCACACCATCTTTCATTCATAGTTTTGACAGCAAGAGCTGTCAAAGCTATGACTACTACACACCCCCAAAAGAACAGCTAAACCTCAATTAAATTTAAAAAGCCATCACATTAATAAAATAAGTATAGTTAAATAAATTAACCACTTTAAACAAAAAATTAAATTTCTGAAAAAATTTAAAATCTTTTTAAAAGTTATAAAAATAAACTTACCTTTCTTTAAAGTCTCTAAAAAAGATAAACCTGTTGAAAATTTTTTAATATAACACTTAATTAACTACTTACCTTGTTAAAAGGGGGTCCTACGCCTGCTTTCTTTATGTGTAAAATCTTCACCACTTACCTGCGCATTCAAAGCTGGAAAAAAAACTAAGTGCACTGCGTGCGCACAGCCTGTAGTGCGCACGCGGTTCACTTAGGAACCGCCCCCTTTTCAATTCACGAAGTGCCGGTTTCCCGCGCATGCGCAGTGCATGCAGGAAACCGGCAATTCGGGATCTAATACGCGAGAGTACACAGTGCGTACTCTCGCGTATTAGGTTTAATTTTTGGGCCAATGTCTCAAACAAAAAATATCACCTCTTGCAATGCAGCACACGCTTACTACTGCACTGAAGTATCAGCTTAGATTAAGGGTTCAAGGCCTAGAATGGGATTTTCACCTGTGATCTTCTGACTCAGAAGCCAAATATTGCACAGATCATATTCTTGAAGCCCTGTATCTTTTAGCATCAGCACATTGTCCAATAGGATTACCATGGCATGGTCAAGTAATATCTTGCGTCAGTCAAAATGAATGATGTGATTCACTGACACAACATTACAAAATATGTAAATGCTCATGAGATGACACTTTGAAACTTAACACACACTGCTCTGTTCCTTATTCAGCAAGTGGAGGCTGTTGTGTGAGAACTAGTGAAACCCTTTGGATTCAGCATCACCCTGCAATCAGGCCTCACATTGCCTAGAAGCCAGAGTGTGTCTTTACCTGCACAAAATATAGGTAAACGTAGTGTGACCCAAGGATTGAACAGAGAACCCTTGCCACTGTACTCTAGCTTACCAAAAATCTATTACATACTACCATGTGATGTTCTCATCTTCAGAGGAAAATGTTCCTATCAAACCAAGGCTCAGGCTATAGAATCTTTCAGCACAAAGTCAATTTGGCCCATCGTGCCTGTGCCGGATTTATAATCAACAGATTTAATATTAAACAGGTTAATAAACAGTATTCAGTGTGGGTGACAATAATTACAAACTTTATTACATAGAATGTACAGCACAGAAACTGAACATTCAGCCCAACAGACCTGTGTTGGTGTTTATGCTCCACATGAGCCTCCTCCCACCCCTCTTCATCTAACCCTATCAGCATATTCGCCACAGTATACATAAGAAACAATAAAGACAATTCTCCGAGGTATCTCCCAACATACATTGAATGTTGAAAACGTGCTCATTTTTATGTGGCAAAACACTACCTTGGAGTCACTGCTGGCCCCATCAGACTCAGCCCCCACAACCTCACACTAAAATCTTCCACTCACAGAGCGGTCAGTCAAAGGCTGACAGCCAATCACTGACCCTGACCCTTCTCACAGGTCTTGGACACAGCTGCCAATCAAAATCATCACTAGGCCGGCTTGTACATTTATCTGCACCAGATAACCTGAAGTACCTGTTTAAGAACCTGTGAAGGCAAGTCAGAAAAAAGACACAAATAAACTAATTCTTTCAATGACATGGATCATCTGCCATTCAAACAGATGTGAATGTGAAAAAAGCCTCAAGCTCCTCTTGGTCAGTAGCACACGAGGCGTTCTCACCTATGGGAACTTGTGCAGAAAGTGCCTGCCATGTTTGCCCACAAAATAGAGACTACACTTCCAAAGCAATTCCTTTGCTGTGAGGCACTTTGGAACACCTTGATGTCATGCAAGGTGCTGTATAACTGGTTTCTTCCTATTTTCCAGCTCAGGCACTTCTATATAAATCATCTAACAAACTGCTGGGATGCTCCCCACAACAAATGTAAATTTGACGACTCAGACAAACAATGAAAATGAATAAGCACATGCGCTTGGAAATGGACGCCTCAACGTTCTATATATTAATGGTCGGAATCCATAGGAATAAAATGGGAGACCTAAATGTTCTTGCTGGGATGGGAGGCTAAAGTACCAGTGCCATCAGAGACTTGGCTCAAAAATGTCACAGGTTGGGTAAATGTACAGGGATACAGATTACTAACAACTGAAATTGCGTGGAAGTGATATATTTTAAATTCAGCAAGGTTTTGATACTGTGCCACACAAGTGATTAGTCCACAAGGTAGCAAGGTACACAACAGCAGACAAGCTTCTGAGGTAGATCAAAGACTGATTAAACCAGAGAAAGCAAAGGGTAGCTGTGAATGGAGCTGCAGGATTGGCTACTCAGTTTCTCTCTACCGCCCAAAAGAAGTTTTCGAATGATTCAGCAGCTGTCACCGATGTTGCTGTAGAGAAGAAAACAGCACTGGTCATGTGGTACAGATCTGCTAAACAGGTTCAACTTTGAGAAAAAAAAAGGTGCAACCAAGATGTGAAGTTGATAGAGATTAAAGAATAATTTGACCTTTTATAATTTAAAGAGGCAGTAAAATTTTGCTGATCTGCACAGTCTTCATATTTATTGGCTACATTTAAAACATGAAAACAGCAGCAAGCAGCATCTACTTCTTAAGCATTTGCCAAGAATGATCACAATTGATCTTCCACATTACAACAGTGACTCCACTTCAAAAGTACTTCATTGGCTGTAAAGTGCTTGGAGACGTCCGGTGGTCATGAAAGGCGCTATATAAATGCAAGTCTTTCTTTCTTTCTGAGTGCTGTCACGCAGGTTTATCAACCCCTCAACAACAGCTTGCATTTATATAGCACCTTTAACTTAGTAAAGCGTCCCAAGGCACTTCACACAAGCGTTAGCAAACCAAATTTGACACCGAGCCACATAAGGAGATATTAAGAAAGATGACCGAGATTGGTCAAAGAGGTTTTAAGGAGCATCTTAAAACGAGGAGTGCGGGGGAGGCAGAAAGGTTTAGGGAGAAAATTCCAAAGCTTAGGGCCTAGGCAACAGAAGGCATGGTCGCCAATAGTGGAGCGATGAAAATCATGGATGCACAAGGGGCCAGAATTGGAGGAGCGCAGAGATTTCTGAGGGTTGTAGGACTGGAGGAGGTTACAGAGATAGGATGGGGTGAGGCCATGGAGGGATTTGAAAACAAGGAGAGAATTATAAAATCAAGGCATTGCCAGACTGGGAGCCAATGTAGGTCAGAGAGCACAGGGGTGATGGACGAATGGGACTTGGTGCGAGTTAGGATACGAGCAGCAGAGTTTTGGATGAGCCCAAGTTTACTGAGGGTGCAAGGTGGGAGGCCGGCCAGGAGAGGATTGGAATGCAATTATCTGACCATTTGCAATCTAAGATGTGAAATATTTTGCCTGAGTGCAGCACTGGGCTGATGCAGAATCTAAATACTTACTCAAGTGAATAGCCTATTCGAAGCTAGGAAACGGTTTCATTTACTATGTCCTTGAAAATGCAACACTGAATTAATGGAAAAAGAATCACATATGTGCATTTATCCAAAAATGCTGGAAACATACTGATCAGTCAGCATTTGTGGAGAGAACAAGTAAGTTAGTATTTCAAGCCACAACCCTTCACCAGAATTGATCTGACCTCAGTTCTGACGAGGGCGAAAGCCTGAATGTTAACTTATCTGCTCTCTCGACAAATGCTGTCTGACCTGGTGTGTTTCTATCATTTTCTGTTTATCAAGATTTCCAGCATTCGCATTTTTCTTTTTGCTTTTCACACATTTAACCAATGCGCATTTAAGTGGGTTTCACTGCACTGAAGAATAAAAATTGAAAAGGTAATAGATATGGAGAAGAACTCCCCAACAAAAGCTTTCCTTCTCTTTTAAGTACTATTGGAAGCAACTGGTCAGAAAATCTTTGGAGAATTCCAAGCCAAATATTGGAAACTATAAATGCCAGCCAGATGTTTTTATGAGTGAAACACAAGTCCAGATTCCACTGTTTAGCATATTGTCTGACACAGTATTTGTGCTACAGATATTGAAAACAATTCACAAGGCCAAGTGACAATGGAGTCAACTCCTCTTGATTCAAAGTATCTGCCAATTTCAATTGAAATCATGTAAAAAGCCTCCCGTTCTGTTCTATTAAAATTGCTTAATTTATACAATAGTTAAAATTTATTCTGAGCAAATAAATGACTTCCAAGAAAATGTGATTTTGAATTAACAGTAGACTGTATTTTAGTAAAAATTGTACAGTATAGATATCTCAATTAGCATTCAGTAACCATCCACGAGCAGAAGCTTGGGCCTTAAAGAATATACCGAATACTCCATAGTCAGAGCTAGGGGTTGCCTGCCTGCCCAATCAGCAGGGGAATAATACATGGTGCAGAGACACACAAGAGTGGGAGGGGGAGAAACCAAATGTACTTAAAATTAAAGGGCACACTCAACGAAACAAGATGTTACTGGGAGTTAACGTTCACAGAGTATTCAATTATAGTTTCACAACAACTGTATAAGTAACAGTTTAATTGAAAATATGAATACATTAAATACACTTCCAATACAGCTTCTTCAGATATATCCCTGCATGTGTAAACATATTCTTTAAATGTTACCTTTTCTTAACTAAAACAATTTCTTACAATCATGTACACAAGTAGTATCTCAGATTTACAAAGAAATGCTCCCCATTATTGTCCTGTTCTAAAACTACAATTGATTCCTGACAAAAACTTTGACTATAACTCCGAATGCTGTCTCCCCACCCAAGAGTTATGTCATTCATTAAGTCAGCTTTTCTAGTGGCAATATTTTGCTGGCACCATTTATGCCAAGCCTAATAAACTAAATGATCTCCAAGTCATTTAAGGAGCTGCGACATACTAGGACGTGTCTTGTCGTCAGATCATCTTTTTTATGTAGAGCAAGGGTAAAATTATGCAACAGGGATGCACATCCTGTCAGGTATGACAATTTACCTTGGTGTTCATAATAAAAATACCTCAAGATCACATATTTCTTCAGATTGAACATGGAAACATATTAAAAATCTAGTCACACCACCCAAGTAGCTAGTTGGTACATCAACAGCACTTTCCATGTCAGTTGCACACCAGGAATCCCACCCAAATAGGCTATCTCAGGTGACACAACCAAAAAAACCAAGGCATTGACAAAGCAGGCCAGCATAGCAGTACATACTAATGCCACTGCCACTCCCTACCACGCTGTGCCATACATAGAAATACTATGTGCAATGTACACCATGAATGTAACAAATGTTGTATATTTTTAAAGCAATTGCTCTATGGTTACATCAGTATCGGTTGTAGCAGAAACTTTCCCTGGTAGACAAAGTGTACACAGCACCACGTACTAAACAAGCTATTTCAGGGACTGGGACTAGGACTAGAAATTCCAACTGTAGTTACTACCCATCAATGTGGACATTCTGTGCTTCATTGTGCATGCATCTCAAGAGTCACTGTTGAGTTTCTCCTCTCCTTGGCATAGGATAATCAGGATGAAAACCAGTGTTAGGGACAAAAACATGTTCTAAAATTCAGAGTGTGCAGAAATACTACATTGCCAGCAATCATACAATTGAAATCTTTCTGTTGCTGCTATCTGGCTGGATTTCACTAACAGATAAGAACATTTGCAAATTACATATTTAGAACATTTGTAAATTATATATTTAAAACAATCAAACTGCCCCATCGTACACATTATTAAAATGATACATGTCGAAGAATTGTGGGCTACACAAAGAAAGTGAATAAATGAGCCCGAAACAAAAGATGAAAGTTATTTGTTTTGCAAAAGCCACCAATGTGTAACACGTATTGGCCCGTAATTTGCAGTCAGAGAAATGCAGTAGGGATGGGGGGGCGGCACAACGCAGCCTGTGTCGGAGCAGCGAAGACTGCAACTTCAGGATCTCCACATTAGGATGTGCATGCGCTAAATCCTGAAGTTGCGGTCAGTTTCAAAGGGGTAATGACAACAAGTATTTATATAGCACCTTTAACGTAGTAAAATGTCCCAAGGTGCTTCACAGGGGTATGACAAGCCAAATTGACACCGAGCCACATAAGGAGAAATTAGGGCAGATGACCAAACGTTTGGCCAAAGAGGTAGGATTTAAGGAGTGTCTTAAAGGAGGAAAGAGAAGTAGAGAGGCGGAGAGGTTTAGGCAGGGAATTCCAGAGCTTAGGGCCTCGGCAACAGAAGGCACACCCACCAATGGTTGAGCGATTATAATCAGGGATGCTCAGGAGGGCAGATTGGAGGAGTGCAGATATCTCCGGGGAGGGGGGGGCGGTTGTGGGGCTGGAGGAGATTACAGTAGGAAGGGGCGAGGCCATGGAGGGATTTGAAAACAAGGATGAGAATTTTGAAATCGAGGCGTTGCTTGACCGGGAGCCAACGTTGGTCAGCGAGCACAGGGGTGATGGATGAACGAGACTTGGTGCGAGTTAGGACACAGGCAGCCGAGTTTTGGATGACCTCAAGTTTACATAAGGTAGAATGTGGGAGGCCAGCCAGGAGTGCGTTGGAGTAGTCAAGTCTAGAGGTAACAAAGGCATGGATGAGGGTTTCAGCAGCGGATGAGCTGAGGCAAGGGCAGAGATGAGCAATGTTATGGAGGTGGAAGTAGGCGGTCTTAGTTATGCCGCAGGTATGTGGTCGGAAGCTCATGTCAGGGTCAAATATGGCACCATTGTTGCGAACAGTGTGATTCAGCATCAGACAGATGTTAGGGAAAGGGATGGAGTCAGTGGCTAAGGAATGGAGTTTGTGGCGGGGATCAAAACAATGGCTTCGGTCTTCCCAATACTTAATTGGAGAAAACGAACGCTGTTCGTTCGCTGTTATTGCCCACTGCAAATTCTGGGCCATTCTCTTTCTACAATTCAATTTCACACACACTTTTGGCCACTTTTATTGGAACTCACTAGTGTGCATGTAGTTTGAGATGACAACCTGCCACATAATGGGCTAGAAATTGCGGTCAGAGGCGTACCTCCGGAGTACGCCTCTGACCTGCGAAACAATTACCAAAGTACCTGCTGGCGCCCAGGCTGCAGTCTCAGGCCTTGAGGAAGAGGGCAGCGTAATGGCCCACGGATCCCAGGGACGCAGGCGGTTCAGAAGCGTACCTGGGATCACATGGGCCCGGTCCTCCAATCAATAAGCAGAATTCCATTTCAATCATTTACGAAGGCAATGCAATGGAATCCCAAAATCTAATAATTATACAATGTACAGAATTGGAATTTTATTCATAAGTACCTTCATTGCACCAACCTCAATAAAAATTTAATTTTGATAATTTTACACATTAAAACTGTAACCCGGGCAAATAGTTGCATAAACTCATTTAATATAGTGTATGCTGTGGCTCAGTGGGTAGCACACTCGCCTCCGAGTCAGAAGGTTGTGGGTTCAAGTCCCACTCCAGGGACTTGAGCACATAAAGCTAGGCTAACACGCCAGTGTAGTGCTGCACTGTCGGGGGGGTGCCGTCTTTCGGATGAGACGTTAAACCGAGGCCCCGTCTGCTCTCTTGGATGTAAAAGATCCCAAGGCACTATTTCGAAGAAGAGCAGGGGAGTTATCCCCAGTGTCCTGGCCAATATTTATCCCTCAATCCACATAGCAAAAACACATTATCTGGTCATGATCACATTGCTGTTTGTGGGAGCTTGCTATGCGCGAAATGGCTGCCGCGTTTCCCACATTTCAACAGTGGCTACACTTCAAAAGTACTTCATTGGCTGTAAAGTGCTTTGAGACATCCGGTGGTCGTGAAAGGCACTATATAAATGCAAGTCTTTCTTTCTTTTTATGCGCATAATTTTGGATATGAAAATGTTTAAATTAAGCCTTAGATATCACCTTAGGCTGATGCAAACAGGCCTTACTCCTGCTTGCATCGACTGTAAGACTTACGTAGGCAATTGTTGGCCAGTCGCTGGGCAACTAGCCCAACTCTGCACCAGCAATTTCTTTTTCGGGGTCCCCGCGGATGGCCTGTCAATATATGGTGACAGGCCGCAACTTCCGGATTTCACACATGTGGAAATCTGGAACTTGTGGGGCATTTCAAAGGGAATAAGACGGCATATCCAGAGTACGCTGTCACAGACACTGCAATTTCAGGGCCATTATGACATTATTCGGTATAACACATTCAAAAATGTTGTGTTGCATTCAGGTTAAGTCTGAAGCCTCAAGAACAAGGTGATAAAATGGCTGATAAAAGTCTGCCAGTATTGATTTTACTTTAGTAGGAGATCCCATGTGCAGAAGTTAATATATTTACAACATAGAAGCTGCAATTGAATGTTGTCAGTTTCAATAAGTGGTTGAGTAAAAGCCATGACTGCTCACAATGTGTTCATTATCGTTAGAAAATGAAGGTCTGCGGGTAAACGACAAATCTAAAACCCATTTTATAAATGAGATTATGTAAAATTCACAGGTTGCCCATAACCTCCACTTCCATCGATGATAAACTCACCCTTTCTTTCTGGGATTCGCTCCTTTGCCTCTGGTCCAGCCCAGGTTTAACTTTATTTCGCTCAGTTTGTTCATCCCGCACAAGCTGTTTAGAGGCTTTCTTTTTGCTCTTGAAGCTGATGTGCGCTCCAGATTTCTTCATTGCTCAGCTGATGCCCAAATCCACACATGCAGCAACAACACAGCCAAACAAAAACTGTCAGATCTCCCCAAAAAAGGACAGAGGGGAGTCTATTCTCCAGGCCGTAACTGGTGGAGAAACAACATCCTTGAAAGGATGGTCCACGTTTAACTTTTCTTTTAAGAAGGATGAAAGGAAGGAACAGGTTTGGGAATAAGCCGGTCGGGAGGGAGGGTGAAAGGAAGGAAGGAAGGACGTCCGCCTTCAGCGGGTGATGAGGCGCAGACACCCGGGCATCTTCCCCCGAGTCCAGGGCCGGGAGCCGCTCTCACTCCGGGACACAGCTGGAACTTAGAAAGAAGCCGCCGCTCGGTCACAGACTCCCTGCTGCGGTTAAAGCTCGGCCTGTTGCCTGGCCATGCCCAGGGCCGGCTCCGGCTTCACTCGCGGCTCCTGCCCGCTGGGCTCAGGCTCCGGCTTCACTCACTGCTCCTGCCCGCTGGGCTCAGGCTCCGGCTTCACTCACTGCTCCTGCCCGCTGGGCTCCGGCTTCACTCACTGCTCCTGCCCGCTGGGCTCCGGCTTCACTCACTGCTCCTGCCCGCTGGGCTCCGGCTTCACTCACTGCTCCTGCCCGCTGGGCTCCGGCTTCACTCACTGCTCCTGCCCGCTGGGCTCCGGCTTCACTCACTGCTCCTGCCCGCTGGGCTCCGGCTTCACTCACGGCTCCTGCCCGCTGGGCTCAGGCTCCGACTTCACTCACGGCTCCTGCCCGCTGGGCTCAGGCTCCGGCTTCACTCACGGCTCCTGCCCGCTGGGCTCCGGCTTCACTCTCGGCTCCTGCCCGCTGGGCTCAGGCTCCGGCTTCACTCACGGCTCCTGCCCGCTGGGCTCAGGCTCCGGCTTCACTCACTGCTCCTGCCCGCTGGGCTCGGGCTTCACTCACGGCTCCTGCCCGCTGGGCTCAGGCTCCGGCTTCACTCACTGCTCCTGCCCGCTGGGCTCGGGCTTCACTCACGGCTCCTGCCCGCTGGGCTCAGGCTCCGGCTTCACTCACGGCTCCTGCCCGCTGGGCTCCCCGGCCACTCCGCTGGGCGGGTTTTAATTGCCGACGCCGCTCCAGGTGAGAAGCCGCCGCTCGCCGTTCCCCCGAACGCTGCCGGCACCAACTGCTCGCCTCTCGGCATCGCCGCACTCACCGTCCCCTCGGAAACACGCCGCGTCCCGCGTCACCCGCACTGCGCCGGGCATGTCGGCGGGGCGATGATGATGATGAGACTTTATTTATGATTATTGTTTTGTTTTGCTCTCCTTAAACATAACTCACTTCCGGTTGTCAGCGCGTTTGACCTTTCAGCCGGAAGTACCCGCTGCGGCGGGCGGGGGCGCGCACCTGGTCGGGGGGGCGCGCACCTGGTCGGGGGGGCGCGCGGGTCCCGTTCTTCCGTCAAATGGTGTCGGCGAGCAGAGGAGGGAAGCTCGTCTGCGCACGCGCGACTCTGCAGCATGCAAAGTTTTTGCTGATTCACTTATCATCAAATAAAACTCGAATTTGGCACCAGCTGTACCCGTGTCACGTTCACTGCAGCGGAAAACATGCCTCAGCGATCATCACCTGACCTTTGCACTACCCTGTTTGATTGCCTCTCTGTCACTGGATGCACCAAGTTACGCCAACCCTCAGCTCGTGGGCTATTGGCTTGCTGGTTCCAAAAGGATGTGTGAATATGCATCCACCTATATACATACCTTAGGAAATTAGTTTCACACTGCAAATCATAAGTTTTAATAAAAACAGAAAATGCTGGAAATACTCAGCAGGTCTGTATTTTCAGCATTTTCTGCTTTTATTTCAGATTTCCAGCATCTGCAGTAATTTGCTTTTTTATCATAAATTATGACCCATGTTAATCCCAACTACCCAGAATGAACATATGGTTCAACAACATTGTCTCAATTAATTCTTTTCAGAGTCTTTCACAGAGATGACAGAGACTATGTGGTTGGATTCTGGGAAGTTACAGATTTGCATCAAGCCCATTGGATAGTGCACATACACTTGCAGGATGTCAGTTTCATGAATCACATATGGCTTTGAGGTCAATGATAGAAAACAAATTATGATGTTCCAAAAACAATAATTGGGATAGATTCTGTAATATACGAACAATGACGGGCAGGAAAAGACCCACTGGTCCATCCAGCCTGTCCCACACATTTTGTGATACCTTCTGCGTCATAATACACACACTCCCTACCCTACCCGAAACCATGTGATCTCCTGGGAAATGTGCAAACTATTAATCTTACTCTATCCTGCATAATTTGGCCTCAGTGTGGATCTTACAGAGAATAAAATCACCTTTTCAGTATGGTGAGCTACAACAGTGTTCAACCAGACATTACCCTTGCACTGACAATAAAAGTAAGGATGGAAAATTCACACCTAAAATCATGGCAACAGTTATCATCCCTTACAGAATTGAGGAATTGAAGAAAACCCATATTGTATTTTGACCTTAATCCAAACCAACCCTACTATTCAACCAGTACGGTTTTTAAACATACTTTTAAGGTTATCAGGCTGCACCAGATATTTCACGGGATCCTCACCAAGAATCACTCCCATAAGTGACCCCTTGCTCCTTTATAGACACAATATCTGCACCTAATGTTGTCTGGATTTAATTAGAACTATCTTGAAGCAAATAGGGTGTTGCTCATCAGTTCTGGGGCAAGTGTAATGTGGGAGAAAGTCAAGAGCTGCTTCATGGCTTTATGAACTTCACTTCTCTTCACATGATAATTGTTGAGCCAGCATCTCGAGCTGGTGCTGACCAATGCGGTACATGGGATTATCAACATTAACCATTTCATGGTTAGCATCTACAGCCTCTACAGTCAGTCCAACAATAAAAAACATGAGCTAAAAGAAGCAACTTTGGCGAGGGAGATGCACATTGTACACATTGGCCATGTGTTAGCTGACAAGCAGGCTCATGACAGTTACGAGCTTTGTAGTTATCTTCTGGTGCCTTCTCCCATCATTTTAACCCTGCTACCAGAGGTGAGTCATTGAATAGATGTAAAAGAAAGAAGTATGAGGGATTAGCTTCCCGGCTTGCAAACCTTGCGGTCTGAAGTTACCTTGCTTTGCTCTACAATGTGCGACCTGAGCTGTCCAACAAAGGAGCTTCAGACCCATTCATTGCCTTGCCCCATGTAGAGCACCTAATTAAAAGAGAGTCTTGGGTTCCTTCAAAGATACACCAGGGGAGAAGTTTGAGAAGGCATCAAAAGCCAAGGACTTGAAGTAAACTAAAAAGCATTCACCCTAGATCGTTCTTGAAAAGTTTCATAAACAACATAGCACAGCAGCTGTCTGCATCATGCACTATCCACACTGAAGTCCGAGCAGACCTGAATTTACTGGATCCAGCAAATGGCCTCTGTCCCATGTATCTGACTTGGTGAGAAGGAAATGTTCTGCCTTGGTCACTGCTTCAGGTTAGCTGCACAGTATTAATGGCACTGGGAGTTTTGTGGAGAAACTCAGGGTGGTCTCTGTGATTTTGGACCTCTCAACATGCCAAGACCTTTGCAAGCAGCAGTTGAATGTGAAAAAGGTTTCAGCCCAATAAACAATTGTAACAAACCTCAGAACAACATTGTTGGTCTCAAAAACAGCAAGTTTTATGCTTGTAAACTTGAATGAACTACCTCTAGCCATGTAGGATTCAAAGAAAGAAAAAACTTGCATTTATATAGCGCCTTTCACGACCTCAGGATGTCCCAAAGTGCTTTACAGCCAATGAAGCACATTAAGTACATTCAAGGAAATAGATTAAATCCTGACACCAGAAACAAAGGACAGCAAATGTCACAAGCTTAACGTGATGGAGGCAACCATGTTGTGATGAGGCCCTGTGGCGGTTGTTACAAAAATCTGTGTTATTTCTTGTCTAAATTGATCTTGGGAAATAAATAAAATAAGCAGCAGTTATTTAAAAAAAAGAACAAGGTCAATTTGTTCAGATATCAAATTTATTTTACAAAATGAATGAGGGGTTGATTGATAGAATCATAGAATGATACAGCAGAGAAGGAGGCCCTTTGACTCATTGTGGCTGTGCCGGCTCTTTGAAAGAGCTATCCAATTAGTCCCACTCCCCTGCTCTTTCCCCATGGCCTTGCGTCTAACTCTTGTACAGCGACTTGGCGTCTATTTCTTCGTTCCGCTGCAGCGCCTGGGACATTTTCTTACATTAAAAGGTGCTATATAATGGCAGGTTTTTGTTGATACTGGCTAACACTACAGATGTCCCATGTTCTAGACTGTAGGGAGTCTGATGCATAAAAAGTGAGGGCAAAGGTGACTTTGACAGTTACTGGCAGTGCCGTATGGATGGTTGATCATGTCTGGGGGTCTTCCTGAAGATGACACAACTTTGTCACATACCCCCTTCTGTGCCACAACCTCTTTAGGCACAATAGTCCTGTCATTCCCATGCATTAGTAGTCAGCCTACTGTACTGCATACCAGCAGGATCTGCAAGTACACTTTGCGTGGTACCTCATATCACAGGCAGCCCCTCCCTGTACCTGCTGGTCTCTCCTAATTGCAGTGCTGAATTGAGTACTGATTGCACACAACAACTTGTTTTCAGCTCTAGTATGTAGCAGCAAACAGGCTGCAGCCTCTGCAGCAATGCTAGTTTCACAAGAAGTCTCGCAGCTGTAACATGCTGAAGCAAGCCGAGGACCCAGTGGTCAATTAGACACACAGACTAAAGCTTAGTGTTCAAAACAAGTGAGGTTTATTCACCCATGGCAGAGATAAACAAAACAGTAAGAGGGACTAACTTCCACCATACACATTCTCACTCTTAGCTCCTTCCGTCTCCAACCCTTCTCTAACTGAACTATTTCCCTGCTTCTTATCCTCCCAGGGTGGGAGTCATTCCTGATTGACCTTAATGCCTGTAAAGATTTCTTAAAGCTGCACCGTCTTGCCATGGTCATTCTGAAATTTTATACAATTTCTGTACCCCTACAGCAGATATAGAGCTCGCAAAAGCCTGTGGCTCATCCCTCTCTCACTCTGTTACACGACACTGCTGCAAGCCTCACACCTTGCACACAATGTCAGCTATTCAACCATGACAGGCACATCACCCAAACACATTGCACCACACTCACTGACACACTTCCCTTTCTCTTGCAGGCCAAGGTGGCTCACAATCAGCATGAGCAGCAGGCAGGCAGGCAGGGGTGAAGCACGTCTGCAGAACCTTACTGCACTCGAGGAGGGGCCATCACTGAGGCCGAGGCGAGCGGCGAGGTTGGAAGCATTGCTGATGACAGTATTCTCAAACCTAATCCTTCTTCTCACGTCCCACTTCCCCCTCATCGCACAATCTCTTCTCACTTACAAGCTGCTGATGGTGTAAGTCTGCACATCTTGCTTTCCCCCTCCCACCTCCCCTCACCACAACCCGACCCTTGTGCCTTTCTCCTCTCAGATACCCAAGAACTGCCAGCAGCCCAGTTCCCAACCAACTAAAGGAGGAGAGTGATGGAGAAGAGGTACCATTGCTCAATCTGGCACTTCCAGGCACCAGCTCAGAAAATGGTACTGCACGAACTTTAGAGGGTATTATAGAGGCAGGATCTGCACGTGGTGAGTCACCGGGCACAAGTGTTCTGCAGCCAGGCCAGGGGGAAAGGGTAGCTCGGGTGCCAGCTCCCGGAGGTTGAGTTTGCGCATGAGTTCTGCTGCACAGGACTCAGATGATGACTTTGATGGGGCAGCCTTCAGAAGAAGGATGATGGGCATGCACACAGAAAAGTTTGGTGCAATGGCAGAGAGCCTCTTGTCAGTGTCAAGGAACATGGAGGAGTCCGGCTCCAACACTGCACTGGGCTTTGCGCAGAGCTTGGAGCCCATGATTTCCAGGATGGAAGTGATGGGTGTAGGCGTCGCAAAATTCCCCAGAAACTCGAATAGAACCCTAAAGGGGGTGATTTTTGGATCTTAACACGAATTTGGAATGGTGGGAACGAAATGAAGGAATTTGAGGTCAAAACCTCAGTTTTGGACATTTTGAAAGGATCAAGGAAGAAAAAGCCCTGAGGAAAATGACTTTGGATGATAAGATACCTTTTTAAAAAAGGGCCATTGGGTAAACCTGCAGTCACAGAAACACAGGCTGCGGGAAGGGGTGTGGTGAGGCAGTGGACAGCTTTTGGGTATTGGGACCAAATCAAGCTGTCTGGGAGATGTTTGCACTGCAATCCAACCAAGGAGGAAGAGCCTCATCCAAAACATCACAAACACATTCAAAAATGAATAAACAAAGACCCCTTTTTGAAATCCCCAGGTCCAGACAGTATGCTGGAAGTCTGAAAACAATTCCTAACAATAAAACTTCCAGTATACAGTTTCATAGCCCATCATCCCATCAAAAACCGATTAGCCAAGTATTGACCGGAACAGTTTAACAAGCCCACCAAAACCTAAGACAAAAGAAGCGAGATTTGGCGTGAAGATAAGCAGGCCTTAACACACAAGTTTCCACGCTACAAACTATTTCTGACTTACCCCATGGTAAGATTTTTCCTTAAAAAACTCTAAACCCTACCTCTAACAAAGAAAAATTGGGTACTCACCTGATAGATCCACATACGCACCTTACTGCATCAGCGGACAGACCCAAACTGACCTGGAGTGCAGCTGAAGTCTTCTACCACGTCCGGGGTACGGCAGGCCCCAACAACCAAAAACCCCAGTGAACCCCGAAATCGCGAAATACCTCAACTGTCAAGAACTGTCAAGGAGTGGTGAGCATTATTCCTGATCCTCTGAAACCCAACCTAGTTAGTGTAGTGGAGTTGGGAGGGGTGAATTACTGTTATACTGTCATTTCCCTCGCTTGTACCGAAGTGTTCCCCTACTGTACTTGAAGTTTATGTTTGTTATTGTGTTTTATCTTGAATAAAGTTTGGAGTTCTCTCATTAAACTCAGTTGTCTGCTGCACCTTTTATTCAGAACCCCTAAATAAGCCCAAGGTCTAGAACCAAGGGAGTGGGAGCGATTCGAACCGCTCAGAGGCCAGAGGTGAAGCTGGCACAAACCACCACCATCCCCTACACGGGCAACTCCATTAGAGCATTTGTGGACCCAACCATGATGCTGGGTGTGATGGGCAATGTCACAGCTTCCATTGCAGCACAAGCGGAAGCGACCCAACGTCTGAGTGCTGCAGTGGAAGCTCAGACTGCTGCCATCATGGCTGGGTTTAGGAGTGTGGAAAGGGGCTTGTCGGGTCTCACAGTAGTCCAACAATCTGTGCTCCAACAGATGGCTAGAAATGCTGAGGCGCCGCTCCGGGTAGTGGCAGTGACTCCTTGGAGCAAGAATCTGTTGTCCTTTCTCAGGATGACAGCATTCGTACTCCCACCATTGCCACTCAGCCAGTGTCCTTGCTGCTGCTTGTCAGCCAGCCAGCCCAGACTGCTGCCGCCCATGCCGAGGTGGTGCAGTCTACAGCCGGGCCTTCTAGGCCCATTGCTGCTTGACGTTGTCCTGCAAGACCATCTGCAGTGTCCCCAACAGAAAGTCAGCAGCCTTCCACCAGCCATGCTGCAACCACTGGGGTATCACAACGTAGAAGCACTAGAATAGGCAAAGGAACATGAAAGACAGACACTAAGGGTATGCACAAGGGTGATTAGTTGACTTTGTTATGTAGTATTGGATTGAATCATTTATAAATTATGTTTGGAATGTTTGTTTTGTCATGGTTTTCACTTCAGCTTTGTGCCCAGGAGGACGCTGTGCTGTTCAGTGACAGAGGGATGGTAAGGTGGGGAAGTGTTGAGCAACGGGGATCTGGGATTTCATTCCTTGGAACTGGAGTCTGATGAGGTACTCATGGACAGCCCGTCCGGAACAGGGGTGTGCAGTCTGCCTCCTCCCTTCCTCC
Source organism: Squalus acanthias (assembly GCA_030390025.1). NCBI lineage: Eukaryota > Metazoa > Chordata > Chondrichthyes > Squaliformes > Squalidae > Squalus > Squalus acanthias. The sequence goes on along the minus strand of CM059439.1, from coordinate 34,777,717 downwards.
TCCTCCTGAGGTGGTCGCGGAACCCATGGTGGCAAGGGCTGCGCCCTCATGATGGCCAAGTCATGGAGGATGCAGCAGACCACCACGAAATGGAACACCCGCTCCAACGTGTACTGGAGGGCTCCTCCCGAGCAGTCAAGGTAGCGGAACCATTGTTTTAGCACCCCGATGGTCTGCTCAAAGGTCCCTTCCCTAGCCACTGACTCCATCCCTCTCCCTAACATCTGTCTGAGGCTGAACCACACTGTTCGCAACCTTGGTGTCATATTTGACCCTGAAATGAGCTTCCGACCACATATCCGCAGCATAACTAAGATCCCCTATTTCCACCTCCATAACATTGCCCGTCTCCGCCCTTGCCTTGGCTCATCTGCTGCTGTAACCCTCATCCATGCCTTTGTTACTTCTAGACTTGACTATTCCAATGCACTCCTGGCTGGCCTCCCACATTCTACCCTACGTAAACTTGAGGTCATCCAAAACTCGGCTGCCCGTGTCCTAACTCGCACCAAGTCCCATTCACCCATCACCCCTGTGCTCGCTGACCTACATTGGCTCCCAGTTAAGCAACGCCTCGATTTCAAAATTCTCGTCCTTGTTTTCAAATCCCTCCAGGGCCTCGACCCTTCCTATCTCTAATCTCCTTCAGCCCCACAACCCACCCGAGATATCTGCGCTCTTCTAATTCTGCCCTCTTGAGCATCCCTGATGATAACGCTCAACCATTGGTGGCCGTGCCTTCTGTTGCCAAGGCCCTAAGCTCTGGAATTCCCAGACTAAACCTCTCCGCCTCGTTACCTCTCTTTCCTCCTTTAAGAGGCTCCTTAAAACCTACCTCTTTGACCAAGTTTTTGATCACCTGCCCTAATTTATCCTCATGTGGCTCGGTGTCAAATTTTTTGTCTTATAATACTCCTGTGCAGCGCCTTGGGATGTTTTACTCCGCTAAAGGCGCTATATAAATACAAGTTGTTGTTGTTGATGAGCTTCCTCGTGGCAGCGTGGTTGTCATTATATGAGTGCTGGCCACGAGTGGTGGGGTTGCGGAGGGGTGTCATCAGCCAGGTGCAGAGCGGATAGCCCTTGTCTCCGAGCAGCCACATTCGGGTTCAACGTGGTGGCTGGAAGATTGCTGGCACACTGGACCCTGCGCAGGATGAAGGCATCATGACTCCTGCCAGGTTACCGGGCATTCGCCATCATGATGTGCTGGGCGTGGTTGCACATCAACTGCACATTAAGTGAGTGGTAGCCTTTGCGGTTGTGGTACATCTCATGATTGATGTGCGGCGCCTGCAAAGCCACATGTGTGCAGTCAATGGCAGCCTACACCATGGCGAAGCCCGAAATCCTGGCAAAGCCACATGCGCACTCCTCCTGCTTCTCTCTGTTCAGAGAGAAGACAGTGAAGTCCCTTCTCCTGGCATGCAGAGTGTCTGTGACCTTCCGGATGCAGCGATGGAGGTGAACTGGGAGATGTTAGCTATGTCACCTGCTCCAGACTGGAAGGATCCGGTGGAGAAAAATTGAGGGTCACGGTGACCTTGAGGGCCACTGGCAGCGCCGTCATTGCCCTGCTCTGTGGCTACAGGTCTGGTTGCAGGAGGTGGCAGTGTTCTGTGACCACCTCCTTGGTGAAGCGGAGCCTCCGAATACACTGCTCTTAGCTTAGGTGCAGGTAGGTGAAGTGATATCGGAAGACCCTAGGTGGGTAAGGTCTCCTGCTGAGAGCCCTCCTGCCCCTCCTCCTTCTCCCTCTGCGAGCAGCTTGTCCTCTTCTTTGCTGCCTCTGCTCCATCTCCCTGTCATGCTCAAAGGAAGAGGCTTAAAATGTTGCCAAAAAGAGTAGTAAGCCTGAAGATTGGGAGGATTTTAGAATTCAGCAAAGGAGGACCAAGAAATTGATAAAGAAAGGGAAAATAGAATGAGAGTAAACTAGCGAGAGACATAAAAACAGATTGTGAACGCTTCTATAGGTATGTAAAAAGGAAAAGATTAGTGTAAGTAAATGTGGGTCCCATACAGGCTGAGATAGGAGAAATTATAATGGGGAGTAAGGAAATAGCAGAGAAATTAAACAAATACTTTCGCCACGATTTCGCCAGCGGAGGCGGGATCACGGCGGGAGAGTTGGTTGGCGGGTTTCGGTCCCGTTCCCGGCTGCAGCCGCTCTGCAAAAAGGATTTTCCGTTAATAGGGCTTGTTAAGCCCGCCCTGCGGGGTTGTCGGCCAATTAAAAGGAAGCGGGTCTGATGACGTCATTTGATGACACGTCATCAGCCAGTTTCCTTAAAGGGACCAGGGCCGCATTCATTTTGACAGTTGTGCTGCAAACACTGACAAACACTGCACAAAGGTGCACAGCTGCACCCAAACTCTCTCATGACTCCCTCCATATGCTTATGGAGGGAGTCACAGCATGCAGGGAGGTTCTCTTCCCTTCCAAGGGCGGAAGAGACCTCCCCAGGACACCAACGCAGCCTGGTTGCACATTGCACAGGAGGGAAAAAGCAGGGATGTCGTCAGGAGTATGTGGCTGCAGTGGCACAAACCTTTCAATGATCTCAGTAGATCATGAAATGTTACTGCAAAGCCACTCTCAACCTCATCCTGCTGTGCCACTCATCATATCCCCATCACTCTGCCTTCCCTACCCTACTCCTGTACATCCTTACTCACACCAACTTACCTTTCACCTCCACCCATCCCTCTCTATCTACATTATCACTTCCCCATCTCACTAGCCACCCCTCGCACTCACCCTCATCCTACTGCAATCATACCAACTAGCAACACACAAGGGTAGGCACTTGGGTGTTTTATGCAATGTTCATGTAAATTTTCTGTTAATGTGCTGTCAAACATTGAAATCTTTATTTTCTACACTTTGCCTTATTGTACAGATCTGTGCTCACCTTTGGAAATGTCTTAGTGAGTTGCAGTGAATGGTGAGACATAACGGTACCCCCGCAATGTTGATGAGTGTGAAAGGAATGGCTTGGTCATTGTAGGAATGCTCTTTGGTGATGGTGTGGGGTGGTGTTAACCTGGCGCATCATGTGGCAGCCAGGGTGTACAGCGTCAAGTGAAGTAAATCTGGCTACGGTGATGCCATCGCTGGCCTCCCGGGCAGCAATGTTGTCAGGTGCTGATGCCCTGTATCCTGTGCAGCATCAGGTGATTACGAAGAAGGTTGGTACAGTTGTTGGTGATGTTGGTGTGCCTGGTGATGTTGGTGTTGGGGCTGATCGTGGAGGGATTCAGAGGACCAAGGTGAGATCTTTTCAAGGGCACCAATGCTGCTGGAATAGATGGCAGCTGAAGTTGAGATGACAGAAGCGATCTGTCAATGGTGAGAGAGCTTGCTCCAAGGAGGTGACAGTGGATAGAGAGTTTACTCCAAACACTTCCAAACTGCATACAGCTCAAAAGTGTCCTCCAAGTCCTGAAGGCTCAAGCTTCTAACATTGGAAAGTGACCAGCTGTGAAATGGTAGCTTTCATACCACTTTTGCAGCTGTCACCTATTCACAGCAATGGGGAGACACAGAGAACCCGACCTACTTACCTGACGTGATCTCCGAACGATGTGAACCCCATTAAAAAGTGGTAAAATAGAAAAAGGCTGGCAAAATAGTAGTAAACAAGCACTTAACAAGCAGTTAAGTATCTTAAATGCCTCCTCCGCCGCTTGGTGTCGGGTCTGTTCTAAAGTCGCAGACCCGACACTCTGGAAACTTACATGGAGGTGGGTTCGCAGCGGGTTCCGAACCCGGTGTCAATCTTTGTGATTTTGACAGCGGACCCGCCTCCAAACCCGCACTCTGAGCGCCAGCAAAATTCTGCCCTTTGTGTCTGTCTTCACGGAAGAAGATGCAAAAAACTTCCTGGAAATAGTGGAGAACCAAGGGTTTAGCGAGAATGAGGAACTGAAAGAAATTAGTATTAGTAAAAAAATAGTACTGAAGAAATTAATGGGACTGAAAGCCTATAAATCCCGTGGAACTGATGGCCTACATCTAGGGTTTTGAAAAAGGTGGCTATAGAGTTAGTGGATGCATTGGTCGTCATTTTCCAAAATTCCATAGATTCTAGAACCGTTCCCACGAATTGGAAAGTAGCAAATGTAACCCCACTATTTAAGAAAGGAGGGAGAGAGAAAATGGGTTCAAGCTAAGTGAGTGGACAAGAACATAGCAAATGGAATATAATGTGGAGAAATGTGAAGTTATCCACTTTGGTAGGAAAAATAGAAAAGCAGAGTATTTTTTCAATGGTGAGAGATTGGGAAATGTTGGTGTTCAGAGGGACCTGGGTGTCCTTGTACAGAATCACTGAAAGTCAACATGCAGGTACAGCAAGCAATTAGGAAAGCAAATGGTATGTTGGCCTCTATTACAAAAGAATTTGAGTGTAAGAGTAAAGATGTCTTACTGCAATTATATAGGGCCCTGGTGAGACCACACCTGGAGTATTGTGTACAGTTTTGGTCTCCTTGCCTAAGAAAGGATGTACTTGCCTTAGAGGGAGTGCAACAAAGGTTCACCAGACTGGTTCCTGGGATGGGGGGATTGTCCTATGAGGAGAGATTGAGTAGACTAGGCCTATATTCTCTGGAGTTTAGAAGAATGAGAGGTGATCTCATTGAAACATACAAAATTCTTTCAGGGCTTGACAGGGTAGATGCAGGGAGGATGTTTCCCCTGGTTGGGGAGTCTAGAACCAGGGGTCACAGTCTCAGAATAAGGGGTCTGCCATTTAGGACTGAGATGAGAAATTTCTTCACTCATGGTGGTGAATCTTTGGAATTCTCTACCCCAGAGAGCTGTGGATGCTCAGTCGCTGAGTATATTCAAGACAGAGATTGATAGACACAGAGCCAGTAGAAATAAAAAAGCAAGTCACCTGAAAGTTGTTGGTTATCCCTTTAAATATCGCTGGTGGGGGGACCCTCATGCAACTGAACACACTTTCAGCTGTGTTTGATTTGGAGAGGGCATGCAGTTGAGCGGCAATGACCAAAACAGCAGGTCGTGCGTCAAATCAGCGTTGCAAGCTGATGGATGTCACGCTCCACCTCATTAGCATTCTTCTGCCAAATGGAGGCAACGGCCGCGCTACCGACCTGCCCAAAATGGCGACAGCCGCACCCCGCGCTGGAAGTGGCTGGAAGCGAGGTGGCTGCCTTTTTTCTGCCAAAACCAGTCTTAAATGCCGGTACTAAGAGAGGAATTTCGCGGCCAAATTATGCCTAAATGATATTTGTGGTGCCTCCTTAAGAGGGGGCACTTGTGCAGCTGTCTTTCCACAAATCCTGCGTAACTCACTGCATGGAACTTCAGGACATATGAATGCAACCCCCACAGATAAGTTATGATACAGACTCTGAATCAGTTGTAGAATTACTTAAAAGAATTTTGTGTAAACTACTGCAATCTGCTGTAATATCTATTGATACTGTTTATCTGCTACATTTAACCAACAGCTCTATAGTTTACAAACCAAACCATGGTCTGATAGACTGTTTATTCTTTCATTTTCCAAAGTCGAGGAGGTTGTGCCAGGGCTTGTGACTTATCCATTAAGCTAAATACAAGGGTGTCTCTTCAACCCTGGCTCCCTTCATTCCAAACATATCTTTATGGTCACACTTTGGTTCATAGGGAGTGAGGGCTTGCTTCTATGTTGAGCATGGAGGTATCTGAGTAAAACCCCAAAATGTATCTCAATCTCAGTTACCACGTTCCCCAGAGAGTGGAAATTAAATTTTAATGTACACTGGCTGTTCCATCCAAGAGGAGGGAGTGTTGCTGAGAGTCCAGTATATACAGGAAGGGGGAAACCAAGCCTGAAACAGATGATTGTGCTCCTCACAGTGACCTACAGTATCATCCACCGTAATAGCTAACTGGTAAAAAGCCTCGCATACTTTCAGCCCTCAAAAATTTGCCTAAATTTCTAGTCTTATACGTGGGCATATACAATATTCACAAGTCAAATTAGGTTTTTTTCCATTAGGTTTCCTGGGGGGCAATAAAAATAACACACCCTCTCCAGTACTAAAAATGGGTGATTACTCTCAGCCAGAAGTAGAGCATGTACTTTAAGACATGCTGCTGAGTTAGATGATCTCAGTCAGGCAGTGCTAGAGGTGCAACAATTGGGTTCACTCTGCTTAAATTAGGAAGGGGAAAAATCAGCTAGGTAGGACACCCACAACTGTTCCAATGACTCCTCCTGGTATACACAAGTATTTGGTGAGGAAAAGAAAGAAAGACATGCATTTATGTAGTGCCTTTCACGTCCACCGGACGTCCCAAAGTGCTTTACAGCCAATGAAGTACAGTCACTGTTGTAATGTAGGAAACATGGCAGCCAATTTGCACACAGCAAGCTCCCACAAACAGCAATGTGATAATGACCAAACAATCTGTTTATTAAAAATCTTGATTGAGGGATAAATATTGGCTAGGACACCGGGGATAACTCTCCTGCTTTTCTTCGAAATAGTGCCATGGGATCTTTTACATCCACCTGAGAGAGCAGGCAGGACCTCAGTTTAATGTCTCATCCGAAAGATGGCACCTCTGACAGTGCAGCACTCCCTCAGCACTGCACTGGAATGTGAGCCTAGATTTTTGTGTTCAAGTCCATGGAGTGGGACTTGAACCCACAACCTTCTGACTCAGAGGCGAGAGTGCTACCAACTGAGCCACAGCTGACACTTGAGGAGAAGATGGAGTTCCGCTGTGACCCCGCCACCCCGCCACAGTCTAACAACAGCAACTCTATCATTCCCGAACTGCAGACCAGTGCCAGAAGAAGTCCAATGACCGAACCAGGGCAGGCAACGTAACACTCACTGGCCATGCTCACGTGAAGAATCGTGAGTTATGCAGCCAAATGACACATGTGAGATTATTAAGTATTAATAAGCAAATTAATAAGCAAAAAATCTAACAGTCCACACCTTGAGGGGGAGGCGACTCTCTCCGACCCCTCACTCAATCTTATTTCTTATCCTTCTGCAGGAGACAGAATTCTAAGTTAGTAGCACGTCGACGAAGTCGTCTAAGCATACGTCTCAAACAACACATCATGATACACACAAAGAAAATCATAATACAGTGTACAGAAAGCTACAGTTTACCATATCATCAATATATCATGGACTTAAAAGATTTTCCAGTTCTCCCTTTACCCATATGATAATTCTTGCTAAATTTATTTCTCTTTAGCCCTCAATTGTCCCAATCCAAATTTTATGGCGCTCTTCACTTTAATTTCAATTTCAATCCCTCTGACAGGTACTCGTGTGTTTAACTCTATCCTGATTGTTTCAAAGTAGGTTTCTCTATGGAATATGTGTCATTACCTTGATCATTTAAAAACGTGTCTCACCCTCCTGAGCCACATTAACCATTTCATGTGGTGCTGTTGTCAAGTAACTGAGCATGTCTGAGACCCATTCTTCAGAGCAAATTCACCATGCATTTTTGCATGCTAATTGCTTCATATGTAACAAATCACACACCAGTATCCCAATATCATGCCACACGTGCCATCCAAGGCAAGCCATTCTTGGGATTTCAGGTGATTTTATCAAACGATCTGGATATCTTTGCTCATCTCCCAATGCATGGTCCCGATGTCTTGGGTAGTGGCCAGACTATCAAATGCAGTTTTCTTAAAAAGTTCATAGGCGAGGACACAAACCTCTCCAAGAGAAAGCTATCAATTTACTATTCCCACCTGCACTTTCCTGACTTTCACTAGAATGTTTATATTGCCATTGGAGGCAGTACTGAGATGTTGGCCAAAACTACCTCTTTTGTTGGTGAATAACGTATTTGTTTGCATTGCTGGTTTGCTGTTGACAGTTGTAGCTGTGTCACCAGAAACCCTGCGTTGTGAATGCAACATGAGCCTGATCGTCTAAGAGAACTGAATGAGTACGAAAATTACTGGGATATCTTGAGTCAATACCTACATCTCCGTTATTATAATTAAACATGCTTGCACTCTAGGGCCAAGCCACATTCCCAGTTGACGTCATCAGCAGTTACTTTTTATTAATTTTTTTGTTAAATCAACAAAAACTGACAGGAGAAAACAAAATCAAAAGGATGTTTGATTTTTAAGCAGGGCTGTGATAGTGAGACTCTCTCTTTAACTGCAAGCACAGAATGATGCTATTGTTCTAACATATGCTTTTGATTTTCCGAAATCTCAGGTCATTAATTCTTTTTACAAATGTTACCATGAAACGATGTTTCAACAGATGCCTTCAATTACAATATATTAAAATGTAAAAACTCCAGAGTTTCAGAAATACTTTATGAACCCAGATGTAGTTTTACAGATTGTGAAATGTTGGCAATCAGATTGAGTAAACAAGCACAATTATTATCTGAAGGAGCCATCAGGGTCTGACTAAGGCAAGGCCAGCTAATACAATCATTAGCCCCTTGATAATTTTTGATGCACTGGAAACTCAGTGTCAGGAAATTTCTGTAAAAAAGAGCATTCAAAGATATTTGACTCCTTTTCTTGTGTGTAAGAGGTTAAATACATATAAATGGTTGCCTTTTATATTGGGACAATAAAGGATTTTGTAGACTATAAAATGAAACTCTCTTTACCATATATTTCCAAGATTAAAAGGTAGATAGCTTGTTTATAATATCCCAGGGATCCTATTATATTAGGTGAGGGTCCATAGCCCAGTTCGTTAAAGATGCATGTCAGCGACTATATTTACTTTTTGTTCCAAAATAGGATGTGACTACATTGGTGCTCTTCATTTGGTAATATCTGTGCAAGGAGTTTGGAAGTTTAACTTATTGCCTTCTTCTCCCCTCCCCAAATGCCCAGAAAACCTGCCTCAGAATTACACTTAGTTTTTTTCAACTTCATTGTCCTTCCCTCAAAGACTCTTGTGAGTTAAAGCTAAAATATGTTTATCTCAGCTAGATGAGCCAATAAATTGTGAGCCACAGTAACCACCATGTGGGGGGAATTTTAACCCAAAAAAACAGGTGGGTTGGGGTTGGGTGGGAGGTTAAAGTGTTAAAAAACGGAATCCTTACCCCAACCCGCCTCCAACTCGCCCATTTCCTGTTTTAATGGAGGCGAATTGTGGGGGGTGGGTAGGGGTGGCGGGGGCGGGCAGCCAACCCGTTCCCAGGAGGTGGGTTATCTATTTAAAATGGCCTGCCTCAGATTTAACCAACATCTCAAATTTAACTGTATCTGGTCGGGTTCCTCTGGCTTCAGAGAACCCACCAGCTAAAGTAAGGTGAGGACTGCTGGATCCAGGAGGTAAGTGCCTTTACACTTATCACCTGGATTGAGTGTCCCTCCCTCACCCAACCCCCGCGATTGGAGACCCTCTTGAGGCCTGCGATCCCCCCCCCCGAGGCCTCCGATCCCCTCCCCGATGCCCCGAACCCACCACGAGGCCTCCGATTCCTCCCCTCCCCGAGGCCCTGAACCCTCCACGAGGCCTGTGATCACCTTCCCGGAGTCCCCTCCCCCTGATGCTCTGGCCCCGATGCTCCCCTCCCCCTGATGCACCGTCCCTGATGCTTCCCTCCCCCGCCGATCCTCCAGCCCGGTGCTTCCTTTCCTCCCCCACCCCCCTGTCCTCCAGCCCCGTTGCTTTCCCCCCTCGATACTCCGGTCCCAATTCCCCCCCCCGCCCCACAATCCTCCTCCGGCCCCTGACCACCCCCAGCCCACACCCAATCCTTCCCTCCCTCCTCTCTCTAGTGCCACAAGCCTACCCGCTTGCAGCCAGCCGGCCTCTCCATCTAGCTGGCTGCGGGTGGGAAACAGATCTTTGAAATGCTAATCAGGCCCTGCCGTTAAATTTGACAGGGCCTGTGGGAAACTCGTTCTCCCGGGTTTCCTGATCGCTTCCTAGCCACCACCCCCCCCCCACTCCCAACCTGCCCTCTGATTAAAATTCTGGCCATAATATCTGACATTGAGGAAGAATCTCAATGTGCAAATGCATGAAGGACATTCTGCTACTTTGAAGATAAGACTAAATCTGTCAGTACATCCAGTCACAATATTGTATTAATCAGTCACAAAGAAGAATGGTAAGTAGCTAATGCTGCTGTTACCTGCCAGGGAAAGATCTAGCTTGTGTAGGTAAAGGCTGTAATTGCCATATGAGCTAACTTTCAGCACAGAGCGAGAATATTTATAAGACAGTGGGATGCAAATTCAGATCTTTGTTTTAAACTATGTGCATTTAACTGAAGCTAAAGCTGAACTTTGAAGTGATTTTTTGTGCTTAAAATTCATCTTCTAATTTTGTGAAATGTTTCATAAGAATGTAACTCCAGTGTGGAGAATTTATGTTTCTGCCCTGTGCCTACTGTGGGTGCCATTTTTTTTGTCTGTTTACACCAGTCATAGAATGGGAAAAAAATAATTTGTGAAGATCAAGCGACATACTTCCAGTAGTTAACAACAACAACTTACATTCATATAACACCTTTAATGTAGAAAAATGTCCCAAGGTGCTTCAGAGGGGTAAGGATAAAAAGGACACCAAACCAGATATGAGGTGGGGTGACCAGAAGCTTGGCAAAGCGGTGGTTTTTAAGGAGGGCCTTAAAGGAGAAGAAGGAGGTGGAGAGGCAGAGGGGTTTAGGGAGGGAACTCCAGAGAATGGCATGATCGCCAATGGTGGTTTAAAAGGAGGTGGGGGAGTGCACAAGAGGCTCGAGCCAGCGAAACGGAGAGTTTGGGGCAGGAGGGTTGTAGTGCTGGAAGAAGTTACAAAATTTTCAACATGCTGAAGTTTATGGAGCATGGTGGATTGGAGGCCAGCCAGGAGAACATTGGAATAATCAAGTCTGAAGTTAAGGCAGTAGATATCAGGTATTGAAGCTGTATTTTGATTGCGCGTCTCATTGCCAGTGAAAACTTTTGTGTTGTTACAGTGGATGGTTTGGCAGAGAATGCCACGTGGATTTTTCCGCTCAAAACAAATGGAAACTGTGCTAAATGTGCTTTGGAATTTACTCCAAAGTGTTGCAGAAGTATATGGTTAGTCTGCCTGGTGCTAAATCAGTGTACAAATTAACAACATCGAAATTGTTCAAATACTGCCATGAGGTCTTTTATGTCCACCAGATAAAGTAGACAGGACCTCAGTATAACATCTCTGAAAGGCAGCACCCCCTCAGTATTGCACTGCAGTATCAGTCTAGATTATGTGCTCAAATCTCTGCAGTGGGGCTTGAACCCACAATCTTCTGACTTGGAGCTGAGAGTGTTACCAGTGAAACATGGTTAACACTAAGCAGCTGTGTGAGAGTGTATTTACGTGTAGGTGGGTGGAGAGGTGTTGCACACTAAGCTGATGTCGCCAAGCTGCCATTTTCTTGTACTCTTACATGATTAAGTTTGGAAGATCAAAAGGGGTTGAAAGCTGTTCGGAACATTGTTTTAAAATGGTGGAGGCTGATCTTATTGTATGGAAATGATTTTCTCATCAAACAGAAAGGAGAGAATTGCTCAAGCTCAGCAGTAATGAAGAGGCAAGAGACCAACGGTTGATCTACTTCAGAGAATATGCTGAATTGTTTACCTCCAACTCTTGGTCAACATTTGTACTGATTGAGTTAACATTTCAGATTAACCAGGCTTCAGTAAATATATTTATGGGTAAAGGTAACCACTCCAGCAAATTACCCAATGAGAGACACAGACAGACCATACAACTGATCTGATATAAAAATGACTGATACCAGATAAGCAACAGAGCTTCTAATTCCATCGTCACTGCAACAGGTAATAGATCTGCAATGGTTGGAGTCATGTATGGTATCATATAGCTGCATTGTATTAATTCTGGATGGTTGGAAGTAAGCAGTAATTTAAATTTAACCAAAGGGGTTAGAGGTGAATATAAATAACAAGATTGAAAATAAAGTGGCTTCTAGATGTCACCTTAATTGCAAAATTATGTGGATTTTTTTTACTCTTTTATTTTTAGAACTAGATATTCTGTATTCTCAATAAAATGAAAATAATGTTCACAATATTTAAAAATGGTGCAGAAATTTAAATTGAAAACTGTGAGAGACTACCATGAATTTATTAGTACAGAAATACAAATCACATGATTCATAGAGTTTACAAGGGAAGTTAGATTGCCGATTGAAAATAAAATTAAAGGACTATTAAGCTTAGGTTATAGTTGTTTACCATAATAATCAGGGCCTATCATTGATACTGAAAGCTGTAGAATTGTATTAATTATGACCTCAGATGCTGTCTGTAGTTTGCTGCAGCGGTTCAAAAGAAATTGCTACGTTGTCATTACATGCGCCATTTTTACATGAATTGGCAGTGTCGCAAATTTGTGTGATCTGATATTGTGAATAAACAAAGGCTGCAGCTTATATTTGTTATGCACATTATTTTAATTAATGGTCACAGTTTGGTATTTTAAAGTGAGACGATAAGTATTTGCTAAAGTGTGTAATATATTACTAAATGTTTTTATTCATGTACATCGGTGTTTTTATAGTTGGGGTTTTAAAAGGTAATACTTAGCAAGTATTTGTAAAAATTACATTTGTTTTGCTATATTGGGAATAAGGGAAACAAAAGAGAAAATAACATAAAAATGGGAGAAGAAAACACTTTTAAAACTTAAATTAATTCTGTGTTATCAATGTACGAAGATGAAATTTGACTTTATAAAGATTTGATGATTTTCTTACCCCCTTTTCAAACCCTAACCTTAATTAAAATCCATAGAAATTGAACTTGGATTGAAACATTTGCTGCATGCTATCTCTTTATTGTGTCTCTATCTTTGTGGGCTGAATTCTGTTTTCTTCTGCCAGTTATCTCTCTGTATTTTGTTTGTTTCTCATTCTATGTTCATTCTGTCCCCCAATTTCCCACCCCCTCATTTTGCCTTTGTATGCTTTGTTTCTGTTCTGTCTTTGCATTCTAGCTCTGTTCTCTCTCTTTCTTTGCACAATATCTACGTCCTGTGTTCTGCCTATCCCTTTGCATTCTCTATTCTCATTTATGTTGCCTTTTTGCTCCACCCTATTCTTCTGCCTGCTGTCTCCATTCATTTGGTTTCTCCTCCATTGTGTTGATTCTTTCCTTTTTTCTTGTTGTCATTGTTCTCTGTACGTTCTTCCTGTTTTCTTTCTGTCTCTTTTACTCTCTCTACATGCTATCTTTCTGCTCACTTTACTTCTACATTCGCTCTCTCTTTGTTATTTCCCTCTGTGTGCTCTTTCTCATCTGTTTATCCTTCAATATGTTGTTTATTTGTGCTCTGTGCTTATTGCATGTTTGCGTGCTTTCCTAATTTATTGCGTTCAGCACTGAATATTTACATTTTTTTCCCCGGTGTACATATGAAACAGCTGATGTGTATGCTTCAAAAGCTGACAAGTTCCTTACATACTCAAATGGTCTAAGTATCAGACTGTGTTAGAAACTGATCTGAGACTATGGGTTGTGAAGAGAACATTTGAACTGTTAAGTACTTTAAATGCTTACATTTCAGTCCTCTAGCTGCTGTACAAAACCAGATTATGAATTGTACATATATTATAAAAGCACGAGTGAAGATGTATTTCTCCAGTGAATTTGGTCACTTCCATTTCAGTAATGAAGTTCACACTGCTATCTGCTCCCAGTTGCAAATATTTACCAATATCTACATTCTGAGAGCCACCTACATATGTTTTAGTGAAAGGAGTATTTTATTTATTTATATATTTAATTTAAAAACTTACATTTTTTTCATTTTTGCAAATAATTCTCCTCAATTTCCTTTCACTTCAGAAAAATACCAGACTTATTTATTTTTCTGCCAAAGCATCACCATGCCACCCAATTATTTTTGATTGTTACAATATTGTTTCTAAATTACATTCTGTTGGCCTCTACATGATTCACTAGGACAACACCATGAGGCTTGCTTGTTGCAGGTGAAATAAGAAATTATTTTCGAAATAAGAAATGTCAATACTTCCCTCCCCTTTCCCATAACCACAATGGATCTGTTGCCAACTACACATCACAAAGTTCTCTCCTTCACGCTGACACTTTTTTCTTCCCTCCCTTTTACAGGGGCCCTCTTTATCCTTTCCCCATCACCTTCTTCCCACACCTTCAAAGAGCCTTTTTTAAAATTCCCTTCCACCACAGTGGTTCTCCTTAACGCTTTCACCTTCAGAGAGGCTCCTTCAACTCCCTTCACAGATGCAATCTGTCTGTTCATAATCGCTCTCTTTTTCCCACAGCCCTTTAATAAAGGTGCTCATTTCCATCCCTTGTTCACGAGACACTTTTTCCTTTCTCTCTGTTCGGAGGTGCTCTTCCTCCTGTTTTCCATTTACAGGGATGCTCTCCCTCACTGATGTCAAAATTTATTGCAAGATCAGGAATCCCCGCTTGCAACACATGGCAGGGTCTGCTCCTAGACCAAAGCTAAAGTGTCAATAGGAGCTGGAGCTAGCACTGATAATGAGGGGTGCACCAGAGAGCAGAATTCTGGCAACCCCTGCCAGAGTCTCTTGAATCCTCACATTCCCCTGCCCAGGCTAATCATAACCCATAGTTTGAGAATTATTGCTTCATGCAGTACCATTGTTGTGTGAATACAGAAACATCCAGTGCTTATACAATACCTGCAAAATTCATGTTGCCAGGATTTATTTATTTGGGTCAGAATATGTAAATGTTTTTATAATTTTTAGAAAAAGGAACAAGTCATTTGACCTAACAAGTCCACCTCATTTTGATAGATCTCAACTCCACCTACTCATCTCACTATATTGTTTAATCTCCTCTCTCCAGAAACACATTTGATTATTTTTTTAATCCATTTATGCTGTCTGCTTCAATGACCTTCTTCCCTGGTAATTTATTCCACAATTCTATTATTCTTTGTTTTAAATAAAAATCAGCTTTCATGCTCCTGACTTCCTAATTTTTAAACAAAAACAGAAAGAGCAATCAGCATCTTTAGACAGGACAGTCAAATTTTCAGCTGCATACCTTTCTTGTATTTTGATAAAGGTACGTACCAGAATCATCAACTGGTTGTCCTCTCCACAGATGCTGATTGATCTGCTATCTATTTCTAGACGCAAAAGGTGTCAAGGGGTATGGGGAGAGAGCGGGAATATGGTATTGAGATAGAGGATCAGCCATGATCATATTGAATGGCGGAGCAGGCTCGAAGGGCCAAATGGCCTACTCCTGCTCCTATTTTTCTATGTCTATGTTTCTATGTTCTGTGTTTCCAGCTTTAAATGTTTTGGTTTCAGATTTCTAGCATCTGCACTATTTTGCTTTTTCCTAATTTTTAATATGTATCCTTTGCTATTTGAATCATTCTTGGTAGTAGCAATTTTGCCTGGATCAATTTGTCCATCCCCTTGATAACCTTGAAAATATCAATAAGATCATCTTGAAGTTTTCTCTTTTCCAAAGACTTTGTGTATATGTTTGTTTCTATTGGGGCAGGGTTAAGTTTTCTTGTATTGTCTCCCTTTCAACTTATTTAGATACCCTTGCACCATACATCACTCTTTGACTTATAGGAAAGGATACTTCATACACATATAAACATGTGTGCAAAGTGAATATTAAGGTTTACTTATCCTTTCAGAGAATTTTATCACAAGTACAATTATATTAAGCTAATGGTTTGAGAGTGATTTGGTCAGTTTTAGCTTTTTAAAAATTCATTCTCAGGATATGGGCGTCGCTAGCAAGGCCTGCATTTATTCCCCTTCTCTAGTTGCTCTTGAGAAGGTGGTGGTGAGCCTTCTTCTTGAACCACTGCAGTCCTTGTGGTGAAGGTACTCTCACAGAGCTGTTAGGTAAAGAGTTGTAGGAATTTGACCCAGGGCCGATAAGTCGTGGTGCTGAGTAACTTGGAGGGGAACATGGAGGTGATGGTGTACACATGCACCTGTTGACCTTGTCCTTCTAGTTGGTGGAGGTCGTGGGTTTGGGAGGTGCTGTCGAAGATGCCTTGGCGAGTTGCTGCAGTGCATCCAGTAGACAGGACGCACTGCAGCCACGGTGTGCCAGTGGTGGAGGGAGTGGATGTTTAGGTGGTGGAGGTCACTTTAATACAGTCACAACATATAAGGAGGTTAAAAACCAACTGCAGTCAGTACCATGTTGCCAGCCTGACGCAATACAAATGTTGTGAAAATTTGTTTATCTCCTGGCAAATTTGCTCATGGAAGGAACCAAGCCAATCAAATATAAACATACCATGTGATTGGTTCGCTTACATGAAAAACAGGCAGCTCCTTTTGTTCTGAGCTAACAGTTATTTAAATTTAACAAGCCCGGCAATTTCTTGAGGGGCATTTAAGTAAATTGAATTTTTCAAATTATTGAGTCAGTTTTGAAGCTGAAGAGATATAGATCAGTTAGCTCCTGCAGTTGGAAAGTATAAGAATAGAATAACTGTGTATGTAATAGTTAACTGTAAAATATTAGCTGGGCATAGACATTGCATTCCTTTATTATTTTCTTTTGAGGAGTGGGTTAGTTTAATATCTACTGTAAACTTATATGTATCACTGTTATATAATCATTTGTCCACCTGTGGCACAGTAAATTCACTTATTTGTTAAAGTCTGAAACAAGATCTGATTTTGTGATGGTTTACTGCTTTTCAAAGATGTGAGGAAGGTCCCATGGAAGCATGGGATAGATCCAGCATCTGCAACAATTTACAAAGAGGTTTTCTATTCATTATTCTGGGTCATGATCAAAACCTTACCTCGGCAACAGAACCAGATACTCTTGAGACCTTAGGAAGCAACAGCTTACCTATGAGAGTAATCTAACATACAGAAGCCAAAGTATCTAGAGTTAGAGCGGCAGAAGATATCCAAAACGTAACAGGAGCATAATACTGTTTCACATCTATTTTGCTTTCTTTTGCAGGTTCAAAGCCAGTGGTCATAATGATTACGTTTCTGGGTATTTCTATTGCAACATTGTTACTGGCAGTTAATTGCTATGGAGACAGCTGTCTATTAGGAGTAAATCACAAGGCATCGCCTGGTCCTGAGCCAGGCATGAGGGCGTGCAAGCAATACTCCCAATGTAAGTTAAAGCAATCATGCCAGAGGCAAATGAAAACTTTAATGGTCATGTGATTCTCTATAGGGAGGGAAATAAAGTCAAACTTCGAATTACATAGGAAAGTAAAGGACCAGAGAAGACTACCCATCCGGCCAGTCCTAAAAACCCACTCCCTTGAATATCTATCCAATTCTCCCCATAATTTCTCAACAGGATAAGGGATTAGCCATTTAGGACTGAGCTGAGGAGAAATTTCTTCACTCAGAAGATTGTGAATCTTTGAAATTCTCTACCCCAGAGGGCTGTGGATGCTGAATCGTTGAGTATATTCAACACTGAGATCGATAGATTTTTGGGCACTAAGAGAATCAAGGGATGTGGGGATAGGGCAGGAAAGTGGAGTTGATGTAGAAATTCTGCTATGATCTTATTGAATGGTGGAGCAGGCTCAATGAACCATATGGCCTACTCCTACTCCTATTTCTTATGTTCTTATGTAACACTAACTGTCTACCTGGGCAATCCATTCCACACATTCACCACTCTCTGTGTAAAGTAATTAAATATAAACAATCTGTGTGCCTTCCCTCTTTTACGCTTGTGTCTTTGTATCCTGGTTCTAGAGTTTGTGGCACTTCCCTCACTGTCCTGCGGTGCCTGGACTCCATTCTGCATGACCCCGCAATGACTGATATCTGAAAGTCACCAGAGCGGGCCATCAAACCTAATTCCATTGCTCTCTGTTGCAATGATCTGTCCTTTTGTAATATTCCTATTTGATAATGATATTCATATATAGAGTTTGCAGACTCTGTAACCTTCTCAGAAATACTTGAAGTTTGTTGATATTCCAGAATTGTGTCTTATCTGCAGTTTTAGACTTTTTTTCCAAGGTTATTTACTTCCTTTTTTTCCAATAGCTTCATGCTGCTTTTCCAACTACACCGAACAGCTGGCTGTGTCCCCAGTCTCTAAGGTACATAATACATATTGGGACCGATGTGGCCAACTTAGCTCAAGGTAAGCTAACATCTTATTAAAGATTTTCAAGACTTCAGAATTGTGAAATTTTTAAATGGCTGCTGTTCTCTTTGGGTAGAACTAGTCAAAACTGTGGCCATTTAAGACAATAGCCCAGTGTTTATGATATTGGACTGGCAACCTAGAACTTATGAGTTCAAATCCCACCGTGGCAAGTTGTGAAATTGAAATCAATAAGTCTGTTAATTTGTGCACTGACACCACAAACTTGCTGCGAAAGTTGCTAGACTGTTGTTAAAAATGTAGGAACCTACGAACCCTCACTGGTCTGGCCTACATGTAGCTCCTGTTCCATACAAACAACAACAACTTGCAATTATATAGCACCTTTAACATAGAAAAAAGTCCGAGGCACCTCACAGAGGTGTAATCAAACAAAAAAGGACATAGAGACAAAGAAGGAGATGTCAGAAGGGGTGAACGAAAGTTTGGTCAAAGAGGTGGGTTTTAATGAGGGCCTTAAAGGAGGAGAGGCGGAGGGGTTTAGGGAGTGAATTTCAGAGTGCAGGGCCTAGACAGCTGAAGGCATGGCCACTAATGGTGAGACAAAGGGAGAGGGGGATTCACAAAAGGCCAGAATTACAAGAACGAAGAGTTCGGGTGGGGCTGTAGGGCTGGAGAGGTTACAGAGATAAGGAGGAGTGAGGCGGTGAAGGGGTTTAAATATGAGGATGAGAATTTTAAATTTATATTGGTGGACAGGACCCAATGTAGGTAAGCAGGGACCGCCAGTGAGGGGTGAGTGGTATTTGGTGTGGGATAGGATATGGGTCGTAGAGTTTTGGATGAGCTAAAGTTTACAGAGGGTGAAGAGGGGAGGCCAGCCGGGAGAGCATTGGAATAGTCAAGTCTGGAGGTGACAAAGACATGGATGAAGGTTTTATTGGCAGACGGGCTAATGCAGGGGAGGAGGCAGGTGTTTTTACAAAGGTGGAAGTAGGCAGGATTTGTGATGGAAAGTATATGGGTCAGAAATTCTGCCCGAGGTCGAATAGGAGGCAGAGATTGTGAACAATCTGGTTTAGCCCGAGACAATGGCCAGGGAGAGGGATGGAATCAGTGGTGAGGGTATGGAGTTTGTGGCGGGACCAAATGGTTTCAGTCTTCCCAGTGTGGGCAACACGGTGGCATAGTGGTTAGCACTGATACCTCACAGCGCCAGGGACCCGGGTTCGAATCTGACCTCGGGTGACTGTCTGTGTGGAGTTTGCACATTCGCCCCGTGTCTGCGTGGGTTTCCTCCGGGTGCTCCGGTTTCCTCCCACAGTCCAAAAATGTGCGGGTTAGGTTGATTTGGCTATGATAAATTGACCCTTAGTGTTAGGGGGGGATTAAATATGTGGGGTTATGGGGATAGGATGGGATATGTTAGGGGGAATTAAATACTTGGGGTTACGGGGGTAGGGTGGGATATGTGTACTGTGGGGATTAAAGCAGGGACAGGGTATTGGATTTGGATGATCAGCCATGATCATATTGAATGGTGGAACAGGCTCGACGGGCCGAATGGCCTACTCCTGTGCCTAGATTCTATGTTTCTATGTTTAACTGGAGGAAATTCTGGCTTGTCTGAGACTGGATATCGGACAAGCAGTATGAAGCAGTCTGACATCACAGAGGCAATGGAGTGATCGAGAGAGGTGGTGAACAGGTAGAGCTAGGTATTGTCAGCATACTAAGAGTTGATGTCTAGTGCCCTAAGGGCAACTATGGATGGGCAATGAACACGGTTTTCCCAGTGTCAACAACATCCCAAGAATACATTTTTAAAGCTACTTTGTTGATATTAGCGAACAAATGCTTATTGCATTCGTATGACATTCCTATGTGCACTGTTTTAACAGAGGATTAACCCATTTAAAACAAATAGGTTAGTGTCTGAGCTAAAATACCAGACTGAAGAATTTGATGTGGACATCAGAGTAATTTCTAGGCTATTGTGTTTGTGCAGAGGTAAGAAAAGTAGTAAAACAGACAGATGTCATTTTTTAATAGTGGTGATATCACGCACATGTGAGGTCATAGAATCATAAAATGGTTACAGCGCAGGAGGCCATTCGGCCTGTCGAGCCCATGCCGGCTCTCTGCAAGAGCACTTCAGCTAGTTCCACTCCCCCGCGCTTTCCCCGTAGCCCTGCAAATCTTTTTCCTTCAGGTACTTTTCCAATTCCCTTTTGAAAGCCACGATTGAGTCTGCCTCCACCATCTTTTCAGGCAGTGCATTCCAGATCCTAACCACTCGCTGCGTGAAAAAGTTTTTCCTCACGTCGCCTTTGGTTCTTTTGCTGTGTCCTCTGGTTCTCGACCCTTCCGCCAATGGGAACAGTTTCTCTCTATCTACTCTGTTTCGACCCCTCATGAATGCTGCATTTCAGTGTGATTTCCAGTGTGATAAACAGAAAAAAAACCTCCCTTTTGAAGCTACAGCAGCTTTGTCACATTGCTTGCAGATTGTTAAACACAAGATTTGATACATGTAGTTTTATTTTGATATTGATATTTATGCATTTGAAGTGTCAAACTCGTCACAAAATGATCCATAGAAATACTGTAATGGCCAAGCACGAATCCTCCTTCAAGGGCAATGGTTGTGCAGTG
Source organism: Squalus acanthias (assembly GCA_030390025.1). NCBI lineage: Eukaryota > Metazoa > Chordata > Chondrichthyes > Squaliformes > Squalidae > Squalus > Squalus acanthias. Next base: position 34,756,964 of record CM059439.1, on the reverse strand, counting down.
TCCAGAGGCACTTTTATGAAGAAAGAAACCTTTATTATTTAAATATTGATAACAAAGCAAAGCACATTAAAAAATTGCACTACAACTAAGCCATGTTTCTACCACAATATGAATACTAATGAAGTGAAATTGTTCTACCTGGGAGCAGGTCATCTCTCCTGTGGAAAGATTATCAGAGTAAAAATAGAACAAAAATTTTATAAATTACAAGAAATATTGTCGAGTATTATTGGTTACTGATTATCTGTTGTTATTCATTACTACAGATGTGAGGAGTACATGAAAAAAATAGATTGTTTCTACCATTGCTCATCCCATGCCTTCAACTGGATCCACCCCAATAACTCGTATGCAATTCTTGCCGTTCCAATCTGTCAGACCTATTGTGATGACTGGTAAGTATTTTTAAAGTTTCTTTCTCCAGTTAAAGGCAATTTCACCTTGGAACTATTCCAATTTTCGTCGCTTTTCATCTTTCGCATTTTCTGTAAGCGAGTAAAACATTCATCAATATATACTTCAACAATACGTAACTTAAATACATATAATAGTAATATGGCTTGATGAAGATTTACTGGGTAAAGGAGTTTGTAAACAGTGTAACCTTTTAAATGTTATATTATTTGGTGAATTATGCTTAGCAAAGTGCGAGATGTGTGTTCATTTTTGAAACCAATGTCAAGCATTCAGCTGTCAGTTATAACAGGACAGACAGATTGAAGCTCTCTGTGCTCCAAACCAACAATGTACCCCGAGCCCAATCTCAGAAAACCACCTTCCAGTGCACCAGTATGGCATTTCCATTTACCACACCAGTCATTCTTCTGGCTGAGTGCGATTGCCAGTTCAATGCTAATTTGTACTTGAGTTTTGTACTGTAGGCCCACGAGGTTGAGTCCTCCCCAGCTTATTTCACTTAGGTTCCTAATCCATAAGAGCTGGACACTAGCCCGTTCCGTCAGCCAGCACCCTCTAACATTGTTATCAGTGAGCTTTTCCTTCGGAGGGAATGTTAAAGACATGTGAGCAACCTCATATGAGTGTATGCATGATGACGAAGAGCATGTGAATTATCACCTTAAATTAAGTTCCTTGAAGACATTAGAGAAAGTCATAATGGCAGGCCATATGAGTTGACAGAATGATTGTGAATTAAGATTGTACTTGAGTGTTTCTTCTTGCATTAATGAGTTTCCCTGATACCCAGGTGCTGAGAGAGAAAGAGAGTTATAGGTAAGGAAAGCAGTATGAGTGGTAGATGTGTATTGCACTAGTGCCCAGGTTTACCATAGTTAGCCTTGCGAGGCCATTGAAGCTCTTACTTCACTGTGTGGCAGTTCTTTGCGTGATGGAGGTAGCACTGACTGCCACTGCCACCTCCCTCTCCACACATCCTGAACCAACCTGGAAAAGGCTTCCTGCTCTCATTGTCCAATAGTCTTGCTCTCCTCCCTCAAATTCAGCCAGCAGCACCTCCACAGATGCATCAATGCATCTGAAAGGCCTGCCTGCTGCTGACACCCTGAATGTTCAGGCATTCTTGGAGAAAAGTGATGTTTTGCTTTTAAAGGCTTAGCGTTTTAAAGGCTGCACCAGAACTGAATTTCTCGCCTACCCAGCAGGAGTGATATTACCACACCAAACCCAGCCTATGTATTTCATTCAGGCCCCAGGAGGAAATTGCAGCGGGTTAGTGGAGGATTCATGTGGGTGGCCAATATTCCAGCTCTGCCGCCAACCCACCAATGGGAAGAAGTGGTAGTGATCATAAAACGGTTATCAATGAACAAACATTTGTTTTCTACAGGTTTGCAGCTTGTAGAGATGACCTGACCTGTACTAGAAACTGGATTTCTGATTGGGAATGGGATGATCATGGCAATAACTGCAGAAATGAATGTATTCCATACCATCAGGTAAGCACAGTATAATTACATTTTAATGGCGGTTGATGGACTTAGCACACAGATGTGGTAACGCAGATAATGTCATGGGCATATTTTGAGCTGGTAACTACGTTGAAAGAAACATTGTTCCCATAATTAAGGTCAGGGATCTTATAAGTCAGTTTTATTGATATCCAGAAAAATTATGTAATTTTGTGCCAGTAGATTGGGAAATACCAATTCTCTTGTGAGTATGTGATGTTATCGGTAATGTGATCCACATACATTCAGCACCAAATTCTTTCAAAAAAGCTGTGAGAATTCCTGAAGGCTTGGGGTGAGTAGAGCAGTGAGAATAGCTTATCTACAACAATAACTTATATTTATAAAGGGCTTTTAATGTAGAAAAATGTCCCATGGCATTTCACAGAGGCATAAGGGAAAAAATGGACTCTGAAGGAGATATTAGGAGGTGACCAAAAGTTTGGTCAAAGAGGTTGGTTTAAAAGAGGATCTTAAAGGAGGAGAGGGAAGTAGAGGTTTAGGGAGGGAATTCCAGAGAGGGGTCCTAGGCAGTTGAGGACATGGCCACCAATAGTAGGGTGAAGGGAGGAGGTGTTACACGAGACTGGTGTCAGAGCAACTGAGAATGCAAGGTGGGAGTTGTAGGGATGGAAGAGGTTACAAAGATAGGGAGAGGAGTGACCATGGAGGGATTTAAGCACAAGGATGAGAATTTTAAATTTGAGGCATTGGAGGACTGAGAGACAATATAGGGCGCCCAGGACAGGGGTGCTGCATGAGTGGGATTTGGTGCAGGATATGATATGGGCAGCAGACTTTCAGAAGTTCACGGAGGGTGGAGGATGGGCTGCTGGCCAGGAATAGTTAAGTCTGGAGCTAAAAAAGTCATGGATGAGAGTTTCAGAGGTAGATGGGCTGAGCTGGGTGGTGGGCAATGTTACGGAGGTGAAAGTAGGCAGTGTTTTTAATGGCGATGATATGGGGTCAGAAGCTCAGCTTGGGGTCGAATAGGACGTCAAGGTTGCAAACAGTCTGTTTCAGCCAAAGACAGTGGCTGGAGAGGGGATAAGAGTCAGTGGCAAAGGTATGGAGCTTATGCTGGGGGCATTCTCAATATTTAGCCGGAGGAAATTGAGGCTCATCCAAGACTGGATGTCAAGATAAACAGTCTGACAATACAGAGGCAGTGGATGCATCAAGATAGGTGGTGGAGAGGTACAGCTGGGTGTCATCAGTGTACGTGTGGGATCTGACCCCATGTCTGCGAATGATGTCGGCAAAAGGCAGCACTTAGATGGGGCAAATGAGGGGATTAAGCATCAATCCTTGGGGACTCCCTAAGTGGCTGTGCGGGGGTGGGAGGAGAAGCCATTGCTAGGGATGCTATCGCTACAATTGGATAGGTACAAGTGGAATCAAGTGGGGCAGTTCCCACCAAGCTGGACAACAGAGGATAGGTGTCGAAAGAGGATGGTGCGATCGATCGCATTAAAGGCTGCAGGGAGGTTAAGGATGATAAGAAAGAAAAATGCACCATTGTGCTAATCACAGACAGTGTTGTTCATACTTTGGTTGGGGCCATTTCATTGCTGTGGGATGGGCTGAATCCCAACAGGAGAGATTCAGACGGGAAATTGCAGGAGAGGTGGGCACTGATTGGGAGGTGACAACATGCTGAAGGACTTTAGAAAAGAAGAACTTGCAATTATATAGCACCTTTCACAACCTCAGGATTCCCTAAAGTACTTTTGAAGTGTTGTCACTGTTGTAATGTAGGTAATGTGGCAGCCAATTTTCCCCAGCAAGCTCCCACAAACAGCAATGTGATAATGACAAGATAATCTGTTTTAGTGATGTTGGTTGAGGGATAAATATTGGCCAGGACACTGGGGAGAACTCCCCTGCTCTTCTTCAAAATAGTGCCACAGGATCTTTTGCATCCACCTGAGAGGGCAGACAGGGCCTTGGTTTAATGTCTCATCAGAAAGACGGCACCCGGGGTCTGACAGGGCAGAATTCCTTCAGTACTGCACTGGAGTGTCAGCCAAATTTTTTGCCCAAGTCTCTGCAGTGGGATACTGAGAAACTATTCCCTCTGGTGGGGGAATCCAAATCAAGGGGGCATAATCTTAAAATTAGAGCTCGCCCATTTAGGTGTGAAATCAGGAAGCATTTTTCACACAAAGGTGGTGGAAATCTGTAACTTTCTTCCCAAAAAAGGTTGTGGATGCTGGGTCAATTGAAATTTTCAAGACTGAGAATGCTAGATTTTTATTAGGTGAGGGTATCAAGGGATATGAGTCAAAGGCAGATAAATGGAGTTGAGTCACAGATCAACCATGATCGTCTGTCTGTTGTAGAACTCTCCTGATTTTCATTCCATTGAAATTAATGGCACAAAAATCATGCAGGTTCTATAAAGAGTGGGCAATCCACTTACCCAAGTTGAAAATTACCCCCAAGGTTCCTTCGATGCCTCTTTGCTGAGCCATTTCCTTCGTAAGAAGACCCCTCCTACGACATCATCAAGATCTATAGATCCTGCTGGAAGGGTAAGAATAATGTTCCATTATAGGAACATTAGGAACAGAAGTAGGCTATTCAGACCCTCGGGCCTGCTCCGCCATTCAATTGTGGCTGATCTATTTACCCACCGTTGCTCCATATCCCTTGATAAGCTTAGCTAACAGAAATCTATCTATCTCAGTCTTGAAAGCTCCAATTGTCCTAGCATACACAGCCTTTGGGGGAAAGAGTACCAGATTTATACTACCCTTTGTGTGGAAAAAGTTCTTCCTGATTTCACCCCTGAATGGCCTGGCTCTAATTTTAGTATTATGTCCCCTTGTTCTTGATCACCCGACCAGTGGAAATAGTTTCTCCGTATCTACCCTATCAAATCCTTTTAACATTTTAAACACGTCGATCAGATCATCCCTCAATCTTGTATACTCAAGGCAACACAAGTCAATTTTATGCAACCTGTCCTCATAATTTAACCCTGGTACCTCCTGATTGGGCTTCTTCTCCTTTGGTGTAGACTTAACCTGCTTGCCTCTGTCATTTCCTCTTCCTGCTGCTCCCAGTATTGCCAACCTTCGCGATTCCATCGCAAGACATGCGATTTCGGAGTGAAATAAAGCTTCACTCGCGATGGAATGCCTAAATCTCCCATTTTTTTTGGGAAAACAAATATGCAGATTTGCGCATTTGCAAAAAAAATTACCAGGAGCACGAGCTGGAGGAGCGAAGGAGCTGAGGACGGTTGAACAGAAGAACTTTATCGTGAAACGTATTTTACAGTCAGAGTGGAGCCTATCTTTATTTGGAACCAAGTCAAGTATTGAAGCCTTAAATTAATCCAGTTTATGGAGAGACCGGCAGGCCCTGACCCCCAGCAGCACTGAGTGCTGAGCCTTGTGAGGTAGGAGCCCAGGTCGTGGGTACTGTAATGTGCTGCCATGTACTAGCTTCAAATAATTTAGAGGTTTTCTCACTCCAGGTTAAAGAGGAATCTAATACAGGGTTTTCAAAATTATGAACAGTTTTGAGAGGATAAATAGTGAAAGATTGATTGGTGAATTGGTAACAATCATAATCATTAGTATCAAAGACAAAGTTAGAAATATTTTGACACGGGGTTGTTGGAACATAGGGTGCTTTACCACAAGTGGCTATTGAGATAGACACTGTAAGATTACTTAGAAGGAAATTGGATAAGTATTTGAAAAGGAATGAAGACAAAATCATATGGGTAAAAGAAAAGGGATTGGGAATGGTCCAGTTGAAAGGTTAGCACCATAATATGGCACAATGGAACAAATAGTCTCCATCAATGCTATCATTTCTATGATTTAATTGATTATATAGTTCAAATTAAAGTTGGATGGACAGTCTCTTCGCCGGGAGCAAGCAGAAGCCAAGCGCAAGCAACACAAGGAGCGCACGTCAACCCAAGCACCCCACCCACCCGCCCCTTCAACCACCGCCTGCCCCACCTGTGACAGAGTCTGTAGGTCCCACATTGGACTCATCAGTCACCTGAGAACTCATTTTTAATGTGGAAGCAAGTCATCCTCGGTTCCGAGGGACTGCCTAAGAAGAGAAGAAGGATGGACAGGCTAAGGTTCTAGAGAGATGAGTTTTTATGGGCTGAATACCTTTGGTTAGCAGCTGCAGGGACTTCCTTGCGTGGTGGTTGTGTTGGGCACCAGGTTAGGGGTGGTGATAACGGGTAGGATTTTTAAAGTTTTTTGTAAAGCATTTTCAGATGCAGTAATATAGTTTTTGTAAAGAGCTGTGACCTGATAGAGATTAAATAAAGTCACTAATAAGGTTTATAAACAAACTGTCAATCTTTATTGGTTTATTTTTGAAAATAATATCGGCCCGGAATTTGCGGTCGGAGGCATACCTCCGGAGTATGCCTCCGACCCAATAAAAAAATCCGTGCTTACCTTCAGGCTCCCGGGCTTTGGAGAGTTCGGGTCCTGGGCCTGCAGGTGTACACCTGCGTAAAGGCCCACAGATCCCAGGGACGCAGGCAGTTCGGAAACGTCCCTGGGATCGCGTGGGCCAGGTCCTCCAATCAGAAAGGGTTTTGTGGGCATTTGCTGGGCAGTAGTTGGGCAAATAGCCCTACTCTGCGCCAGCGAAAGGGATTTTTGAGTTGATGCGCAGCACATGCGGAACCGCGGAACTTGCAGGGCCAATCTGAAGGCTTACGACGGCGTACGCTGAGTGTACGCTGTCATCAGGAGCGTAAAATCCGGGTCATCAACTCATGATTTCTTACCAAATCTCATGATTTTTAAGAGTTTGTCACATGATTTATGAGACGGTGGGGTTGGCTTAACTGTGCTTCTGTTTTGCCTCAAAAAAGGGCAAATATGGAAATGCCCGTAGTGAACCTCATGGTAATGGCCCCGTGACAGAATGGTCGGAAGAAAAAGATTTCCATGTCTTCAACTGCTGAAAGGCAGATTACAGAGTCCTTTTTAACAACACAGCTGAGCATAGATTGTTTTAATCATTTTGGTCAAACTGATGTTTCAAAGTCTGTGGACATTCAAAGCCTGTGAACTCAAACATTTCCTGGTTTGAAAATTCACACCCCTCTCTTCTACAAGTTTAACTTGAGTCAGGTACAATTCTGGTATAAATGGTGGAATCTCTGAGACAGCAAGTTCTGTCCTCATTATCCTGTCATTTACATACATGCACATTTTGGGGGCAGGCGCATCATCTGCCAGCACCCATCTCTACTGGTATTTAGTGTATAGTTTGGAACAGATGTAACTCTGGTGTATCTGAATTGTGCCCTAAATTCTGCTTCCCTACGTCAGAATTACATCAGTTTCCACCCCCCCCCCCCCCCCCCAACAAACTCCTGTTTTCTGATTTTCTGTTTATAGATCTTCCAATTTCACTGGGTTAAACACTCTGGTCATCCACACTCACTGTAAGTGTACTGCAAATATTCTGGAAAATTACACAGAAAGGAAAATGAAGAATATATTTGTGGCAGAACAGGGTAGATCATAAAGAACAAGTACTTTCACTGGTTACCATCAACCTACATTGCTGCTACTAAATGGGCCTGCACACATCATCTACAAATCAATTGTTAAACAGCAAGAGGACAGCAATATGGCATTTGATTCTTTCATCCTTTTCTTGGCCAAATGCTGTACCCAGGAGCGAAGTTGGCTCGTGTCTGTCAGGGAGGCAATTACTGAAATATGCAGAGAACTTAAGTGTGTCCTCTATAACTGGAACTGCTCTACCTGTGGTTCCAGTGTTTTGAAGTGTTTTGTTCTGAATCATTCCAATGACGAGCATGATCTTGTCAAAGAACTATCTCCACATGCATTCAAATGTGATTAGTGCTTTCTTCCTAGGAGGTTGCAAAAACACTTATTTCCACAGAGGTGCAGCTACACAGTTGGAGAAATGGCAATAATTGTACGCCAGGTTCTCCAAGGTCTTGGCTACACTCATGTAGAAATAAGAGTGCACACAGTAAATCCGATGGTGTACTTTAATTATTGCTTGGTGGCCTTTCTTTATATGTATTTGATTTTCTTGGAACATCTGGGAGACTTGGAGCAGTACTTTTTGCTCTGCAGGTGCAGGGGCTCATCACCAGTAGAAATGAGTGTGGGTGTCTGCCAGAGTTATTTCGCACTGCACAATATGATTAATTTCTCAGAATTATGTATATTCACTTCTGGTAGGAATTAGGCATCTAACATATGAAAATTACAGATGATCTATGCAAGTACAAATATCCGGTCCAGGACATTGTTTGGGCCAGATGGTTTTTGAATATATAAAAGCTGGATGAAACTGGCCTCCTCCATGCCAGGGTTTATCTTCCAAGCATGACAGAGACATGGCTCAGCTTAATGTTCTTTACAAGTTCATGACCAGAACAGTTGCTAGTACTTAAGTCAGGCATCGATGCTTACACCAGGACTACATGAGCTGCTGCAACGGAACTCAATATTCTGAACTAAACCGAAATATCTCTATTTATACCTATGGCAAAGCTGTACATATCACTCACTACCTTGCCTGTAAAACTGGCCCCCAGACAGAATTATCATCTAGAACCTATCCTTATGTGCTGAAATTGAAATACAGAGTTAACCATCTTTCTGAACCAAGATTGCTGGACCATGCATTCAGCTCTGGACTTACCATTTAGCACCAAAGTGCACATTTTCCATTTCTATGCTTTCTACAACCACAAAACGCAATATGATATCTGTCTTCATTCCAGTTGCCTCCAGCTGCACTCTGTTATTATCCCACCCAATACACACACACGGAAATGTACTTCCATTTAAGTAATCAAGGAATGTTAGCAGCCTCATGATTTGTTTATTTATTTGGCCATAAAATGTAAAATTACGTTATTTACAACTCACTGCCACTCTTTGCAAAAAAAAATTCTGCAGCTAAGGGACACACTCAAAACTATGCTCCAGTAAACCTGCAAATGTGTACAATTCTGGTCACCGTATTATAAAAAGGATATAGAGGGTGCAAAAAAGATTTACAAGGATGATACCAGAAATGCGAGCGTATACCTATCAGGAAAGGATGAACAGGCTGGGTCTCTTTTCTCTTGAAAAGAGAAGGCTGAGGGGTGACCTTTAGAGGTCTTTAAAATCATGAAAGGTTTTGATAGAATAGACACAGAGAGAGTGTTTCCACTTGTGGGGAAGAGCAAAACTAGAGCCCATCAATATAAGATAGTCACCAAGAAATCCAATAGGGAATTCAGAAGAAACTTCTTTACCCAGAGAGTGGTGAGAATGTGGAACTCGCTACCACAGGGAGTGGTTGAAGCGAATAGTATAGATGCATTTAATGGGAGGCTAGACAAGCATATGAGGGAGAAGGGAATAGAGGGTTGTGCTGATAGATTTAGATGAGGAAAGACGGGAGGAGTCTCAAGTGGAGCATAAACGCCGGCATGGACTGGTTGGGCCGGATGGCCGTTTCTGTGCTGTATATCCTATGTAATCCAATTGCACTAATGTCACATTTCTGGATTTTTGATCATTGTTATCTCACAGAAAGATTTTTTGGTATTGAGTTATGTTTAGGTGCTGTGTTTTAAATCAAAGTAAATTCACAGTTAAAGGGTCACAAGCTACAAGGATTGCAAATGTGTATTAAAGCCAGACAGGCCAATTTGTAGAATCTCAGAGCTCACAATTTATTTCAAACCAAATACAATGAGCGTCTATTGTCCCATCTCAAGCCCAATAGCCACGATGGTGGAGACATTAAGTAATTCATTAGCTCATCTCAGATGGCAAACAAATTTTCACATCCATTCTATTGACATGGACATTGCCCATTGCTTCCTGGGGTGAGAATTAACAGAAAGAAGGAAAAGACCCATATTCTGGGCTAGTTAGGTTTTAAATGGGGCTGCAAGGTATAGGCCTGGGGCGCAGAGCTGGAAACTAAAATGCAGTTCAGTTTTAGCAGCCAGAAGTATTCTAGAAAACAAGTAAGTCAACCCACAATGAGGACAAAGTGCATTATTATTTTTTCCACATTTTTTGAGGAAAGAAGTGAGATTGAATGAAGTAAATGAAATTTGCTTTGACACACTCCTGGCTGGCCTCCCACATTCCACCCTATGTAAACTTGAGGTCATCCAAAACTTGGCTGCCCGTTCGCCCATTTCCCCTGTGCTCGCTGACCTACATTGGCTCCTGGTTAAGCAGCGCCTCGACTTCAAAATTCTCATCCTTGTTTTCAAATCCCTCCATGGCCTCGCCCCTTCCTATCTCTGTAATCTCCTTCAGCCCCACAACCCCCCGAGATATCTGCGCTCCTCTAATTCTGCCCTCTTGAGCATCCCTGATTATAATTGCTCAACCTTTGGTGGCCCTGCCTTCTGTTGCCGAGGCCCCAAGCTCTGGAATTCCCTGCCTAAACCTCATCGCCTCGCTACCTCTCTTTCCTCCTTTAAGGCGCTCCTTAAAACCTACCTCTTTGACCAAGCTTTTGGTCACCTGCCCTAACTTATCCTTATGTGACTCGGTGTCAAATTTTTTGTCTTACAATACTCCTGTGCAGCGCCTTGGGACTTTTTACTACAGCAAAGACAACATATAAATACAAGTTGTTATTGTTGTTGTTGATTGTTACTCTTTACATTGACTTTCTGTCTCTGAAATAAAGCAGCTTAATGTTTCATATCTGACCTCATCTCACCAAGTGTTTCCCAGTCTAAGTTCAAAAGGATTGGAGTCATTCATCTTATAGTTCTTTGTGGGACTTTCATGCAAAATGGCTGCTATGTTTGCTGACATAATACTGCAACTGCATTTCAAAGTAATTCATTGTTTGCAAAGTGTTTTGGGACATTTCTGAGAGCTGTAATAAGGCATTATATAAATGCAAGTCTTTATTTGTATCTTTCTCTCCTTTTCTGCTTCTGATAAGAAATTAAACATTAATTGCATATGGCTTTATCTTGTTGTGTTGTCTTGACCCTTGGCTGAGCAGAGTGCTATATCTGATGATGCTTGTGTCCTTCACCGGGATTTTGTAATAACTTACAAAAAACATCCCTTGAACTGCTTGTGAGTTCATTCACTGCACTGTGCCATCTCTTGCACTCTATTCTCACTCAAAGAAAGGGACTTTTGCCCTATTAAATGTCAGCCCTGGCTCAGTTGGTAGCACCCTTGCCTCTGAGTCAGAAGGTTGTGGGTTCAAGTCCCACTCCAGACATTTGAGCACAAAAATCTAGGCTGACACTCCAGTGCATCCTATGTGACTGTGACAAAGGGAAACTATCCCTCCTCATCCTTCGCGACCTCTCTGCAGCTTTTGACAGGGTTGACCACACCATCCTCCTCCAACGCCTCTCCACCACCGTCCAGCTGGGTGGGACTGCACTGGCCTGGTTCCATTCTTATCTATCCAGTCGTAGCCAGAGAATCACCTGCAAAGTGTCAGCCAGTGGCTCAGTGGGTAGCACCCTCACCTCTGAGTCAGAAGGTTGTGGGTTGAGCACAAAACTCTAGGCTGACACTCCAGTGCAGTACTGAGGGAGTGCTGCACTGTTGGAGGTGCCGTCTTTCGGATGAGACGTTAAACCGCTGCCCTGTCTACTCTCTCAAGTGGACGTAAAAGATCCCATGGCACTATTTCGAAGAAGAGCAGGGGAATTATCCCCGGTGTCCTGGCCAATATTTATCACTCAAGTCAACATCACTAAAACAGATGATCTGGTCATCATCACATTGCTGTTTGTGGGAGCTTGCTGTGCGCATATTGGTTGCCGCATTTCCTACATTACAACAGTGACTACACTTCAAAAAGTACTTCATTGGCTGTAAAGCACTTTGGGACGTGCGGTGGTCGTGAAAGACGCTATATAAATGCAAGTCTTTCTATTACCATATCTTGGTTCTCAGTATGAAAATGGAGAGCAGCAGACAGCGGATAAAAGCAGAGCCAGCTCAGGAAGAAGAGGGAGAGATTGGCAGTGGTTACAATTGCATTTGTTCAGATGGGATACTCATGAGGACCCTGGTAACCTCTAGCCATTTAGAAGCTTTGATTCCAGTCTTCATTATCAGTTTTTTTAAAAACAAGTTGAAATATTTTTCTTCCAATAGCATCCAATATTCTATTTTGCGTATAAAGAGGTTTTAAAATGTAAAAAAAGAGTTTTCTTTTAAATCTCTGAATGGCAGACAGGGAATTCGGTCCCTGTTTTTGGTCTGCATACTGCTTCAATCAATCTTCACCATTGAGGGATATTTTTCTATACTTTTTCTTTTTAATTCCTTTTTCCCAGTAACAGCAGATGAGCTATTACTGGAGAATAATGTTTAAAATTAAGGAATGTAGGAAATACTTTAAAATGAAAAAGATCTTATTTTTTTAACATTGAGACAACCCTGGCCAAAATTATAAATGACATCTTCTGTGACCACAATTACTGTGCATTATCCCTCCTTATCTGCTGGATTTTTCCACAGCATTCGACATGGTCGACCATTGCGTCCTTCTCAATCGCCTTTCCTCGGTTGTCAAGCTTCATCAGAGTTTTCTTGCATGAGTCCACTCATACCTGCTCCCAGGCAGTCATCACAGCTCTGGCAATCCCTGGTTTAACACTAAGGGATTTTTATTTAATTAACTAGACAATTGAAAGATATTACATGTTTGCATTTTTTCTTCATCAATTTTCTGTCAGTTTGTCTCCTCAACTCCTTTAGGCACTGCCTCCTGCTTGGGTATAATTCCATAGGCAGCGATCATCCTCCAGCACTCTATTGTGGCCATTATGCAAAAACAATTCACTCCTTCAAAAAGAGCTGGATAAATAGCTGGTAGAGAAAGAGACTGAAGGATAAAATGTAGATTGATGATCAAATACTTTGTGGAACATAGTGGTTCTTGTACTGCTAGGAACATAAAAATGTAATTGTGGAAAGCAACTGGTCAGAGTTGAATAATGTAGTGTAAAGTTGGAATGATATTCTGGGATTTCACTTGATTACCTTTGGGTGTCAGGAAAAATTTCCCTTAGAGGATTAAATAGGTTTGCTAGGGTCCATGATAGGGTAAATTGGTCTGTATAAGGAATGGGCTCGATGGTCTTTTGTCATGCTTTCTTATGTACCTACAGTAAGTTTATTTGTTACTTTAAAATAGTAGTATGGAAATCACAGTGGACCAGGAGAGGAGTAACAGAAAGAAAGACTTGCATTTATATAGCGCCTTTCACGACCACCGGATGTCTCAAAGCGCTTTACAGTCAATTAAGTACTTTTGGAGTGTAGTCACTGTTGTAATGTAGGAACCGCGGCAGCCAATTTGTGCATAGCAAGATCCCACACACAGCAATGTGATAATGACCAGATAATCTGTTCTGTTATGTTGATTGAGGGATAAATATTGGCCAGGACACCGGGGATAACCCCCCTGCTCTTCTTCGAAATAGTGCCATGTGATCTTTTACGTCCACCTGAGAGAGCAGACGGGGCCTCGGTTTAATGTCTCATCCGAAAGACGGCACATCCGACAATGCAGTGCTCCCTCAGCATTGCACTGGAGTGTCAGCCTAGATTTATGTGTTCAAGTCCCTGGAGTGGGATTTGAACCCATAACCTTCTGACTCAGAGGCGAGTGAGCCACAGATGACACTTGAAAATTGATATCTTACAGTCTCTGTTGACGTTACTCCAGCGATTCATCTGTGATGAGGATATTGTATCTCATGAATCTCATTCAGTATTCTGCATCTTTCGGCAATTGCATCTTTCATGCGCATAAACAATTGGAATTCGTGTTGTATATAACCGACAGTGTAATATTATGACTATCTGCCTATTAATAAACAAATAATTCTTTGTGTAGATGTATAAGAATGGAAAAGACCTCTGTAATAACATGTGGGGCGAGTCATTCAACATGTCCTCATGCCCTTGCCACTGTCTGATGATGGATAATGATGATAATAACGTGATCCAGCATCTGCTGGCCCACAACATAGGAACACAGACACCAGTGGAAGTCATGGACGAAGATGTCAAAAAAGACTCTTTCTGTCAGCGGAGGCATAAAAATCTGCATTAAGGGAAACAGGGAAAAAGAGAGAAAAGGGACAAAACAGTGTAAGTACTTAATTTGTGGAACACAATTACATTTCTCACAAAACTTGTCTTACTATAAAATTCAAAGTTTTCTGTTTGTAATGTTCTGGCCATTAGCATTATAAATGGGTGGATCTGCCCAGTGTTAAGTATGGCTGTTGATAAGAGACACGTATTCAGTTTCTCGGAATTTTGCAACTGAGCAATCTATGTCCCTAGCTCATTGTGATTTACTTTGTTTTGGGGTTTTCTTACCCTTTTATTCCTGATATGGTTACCAGTAATGGATCAGATACATGGCACAGTTCCTTTTTCCCAAATTGCAAGTTATTTTTCATCATCATTGCTCGGTCTTTCCATACCATTTTTCAAGTGGCTCATTCACAGCCTTGGTCTTTAAGACATCTATTCTTGCCAGCTCATCAATGATGCCCTATATTTTTCCAAAGCCTACGAATTATGTATACATCACCAATGTGAGACACATGAACTTTCTGTGGTGTCTGTGTGTGAGTGAGAGAGAGGAGATCCAATGCCAAAGAGAACTATTTGAGAGTTCAGGTTGAGTTACGTTAACGTTGGGAGGCTGATCCTGGTTTACCCTGAAATTTTAATTTGTGAAAGCACACAGCTGCATGTGCACAGCTGAATATCCATCTAAATGGTAAAGAACTAATCTGAGTGGCTACCAGCTCTCCGGGGTGGTTTCCGCCGCATCATTTGGCAAAGTTACGGCAGTGGAGCTGGAACAGGTCCGAGGAAATTCTGGGCCATTGTTTTATGCAACCACACAATTTGTTTTAGGTATTTTTAATTTTTAATTTTAATTTTTAAATGAATGATGTAGTGAAATCAATTGCCCAAACCATCTCAGCTGGGGGGCGTGGGGGGGGGGGGGCGGGGGGAGGCGTGAAGAAAATGGTGCAATCCGTTCCACACCAGAGAATTTCTAGAGAACTATCAAAGTTCACCCAACTGAGACAAGTCAGTTAAAGTGAGAAATAGTTCAGGGACATGAAATCATACCCTTCTGCTAGGCTTATACCTCTCAGGTCAAACCACATTTTGGATATTTTAATTTAATTTTATGTTGTTTAAATGAGTTCCTTTCCAAAGTACCTTATCATTTCAGAATAATGTTGCTCATATCTTTCACTTACAGCACTGTAAAGAGCTGAAGACGTTTCTGATCAGAGAATTACTTGAAGAAACAAGCTTAATATTTTGAACAACTCTGTAACAAATGACTTTTGTCAAATAAAGAATGTCAAGAAAAATTAAAAACTTTTCACTACTATCGTCTTTTTGATGTTTACATTTTCTAATGTTCAGTGCAGGTTTTGGGACTTTGACAGAGGGTGTGTATTGTTGTCTTGATTGCTGAGTAGATGAATGCTAAATTCCACACAATATGTGAGAATTATTATATCTGATATTCCATGCGATTTATATCAGAATCAGCCAAATTGCCTCCCCCCACTGTCTGATTATACACTTCACCTTTCTTCACCTTCCAACTTCCATTCTTAATGCTGCTTCAACTTTTTGAAGTTCAGTGGATTGGAAAAAATACCGAAGTGTTTAAATGCAGCTCACTTGACTACTGGACCAGGTATCCCTCTCACCCCTTCCACAAGATCAGGATTCAAATCCGCATAACCTGTTTAAAAACCTACTTTTTCAATTTAAAAAATTCCCCCCATCTCATCTTGGGGGGGCGGGGTGGGGGGGCGGTGGGGAAGGGAACAAAAGTTTAAAATAAAGGGGAAAAGTAAATATAGTTATGTTGTTATGACATAATGTAGTAATCATCTCCCAGCCTGTGTACAACGGGATTGAATCAGCGGGTATAAAAAATGCATTTTCCATAATACATCGTGGCACACTTAAAAAAAAGAGCGTTTTTCATGTGTCTCTGTAGTACAGAATGTACATTTCTCCATTGCTGTGCTCCAGAAACCAAAAATTTACCAAGATTTTGCTTCAGAAGTGGAACATTGTTTCAGAGAATTCTAGCTCACCTTACATGCTGAAGTCGACCCCATTAATTTAACCTCCAAATGGAAAGTCCTACATTACTCCCTGATTTCTAAAGATAAGCAATAAACCCTGAGAATATTCGCCCATCTCCGTTATTCAAACCCAGCATACATCCCTCCAAAAACACTTCACTCTGCCCTGGAGCCCCAGAAACGGTCGTGTCCCACAAACTATTTTATTCCCTGTTTTCCTAATCTTCAATCCCATTCCCAGTCAGATATGTATCCCATTCATTATTTGAATGAGTTTAAAAACATTTGATATAGATTTTTAATATATTAAAATTATTGAGGTTTCGGCTTTGTCACACCTATTTGTGGCTATCACGATTTAGCAACATTCTTGTAACATTAGATAATGTCTAAAGTGTAACAGAAATGCTTGCTTCTATTATTCAATAAGAACAACTTGTATTTATATAGCGCCTTTAATGTAGTAAAACGTCCCAAGGCGCTTCACAGGAGTGTATTAAGACAAAAATTTGACACTGAGCCACATAAGAAGAAATTAGGGCAGATGACCAAAAGCTTGGTCAAAGAGGTAGGTTTTAAGGAGTGTCTTAAAGGAGGAAATAGAGGTAAAGAGACGGAGAGGTTTAGGGAGCCAGTTCCAGGGCTTAGGGCCTAGGCAGCTGAAGGCACAGCATCCGATGGTTGAGTGCTTATAATCAGGGATGATCAAGAGGGCAGAATTTGAGGAGCGCAGATATCTCGGGGGGTTGTGGGGCTGGAGGAGATTACAGAGATAGAGAGGGGCAAAGCCATGGAGGGATTTGAAAACAAGGACGAGAATTTTGAAATCGAGGCGTTGCTTAACTGGGAGCCAATGTAGGTCAGCGAGCACAGGGGTGATGGGCGAACGGGACTTGGTGCGAGTTATGACACAGGCTGTTGGAATAGTCAAGTCTAGAGGTAACAAAGGCGTGGATGAGGGTTTCTGCAGCAGATGAGCTGAGGCAAGGGCGGAGACGGGCGATATTACAGAGGTGGAAGTAGGTGGTCTTTGTTATGCTGCGGATATGTGGTCGGAAGCTCATTTCAGGGTCAAATATGACACCAAGGTTGCGAACAGTGTGGTTCAGCCTCAGACAGATGCTAGGGAAAGGGATGGAGTCAGTGGCTAGGGAACGGAGTTTGTGGCGGGGACTGAAGACAATGGCTTCGGTCTTCCCAATATTTAATTGGAGAAGATTTCTGCTCATCCAGTAACACTGTAGTTGAGGCTATTGAGAATCATTTAAACTAGATGAGTGGGAACAGGATCCAGGATGAGACCGTTCATGGGAGAGAAGGTAGTTGAAAGATGGGCCTGGACACAGAAACCCAGAAAGGCATACATGAACTGGAGACCAGGAATAAATAGACATTGGGGGAGTTGAAAGGAGGTACATCTTTAGTACAAGGTACATACATGAATGCTAGAAACATTGATAATAAGATGCCATAATTGGAGGCTGATCAGCAACTATAATGTAGTATCAGAAACATGGCTGAATAATGAGGATACAAATTAATAAAACATTCAGTGGTATAGAGCATTCAAAAAAGACAGAGTGGACAAAAAAATAGGAAGTGGTATAGTCCTATATGTCAGGGACACCTGGGAAGTAAATGAAATTGATCCTGTGGAAGGGGGAAAGATATAGAATGAACTACTCTCGGCAAAGATCTCTACTACGGAAAATCCAAGCTAACTGTAGTGGGGGTAGAACAGAGCCCCAGACCAGCATAAAATAAAGGACACATTGCTCTATGAAAATACAGAAAGGGTATGTGGGAACAGGAAAGTTATTTTAATGGAAGACTGCAATCAACCAATTGTAAACTGCGAAAATCCAAGTGTTTTAGAATCAATTTGGTAAATGGAATGCACGATTGTTTTGACCCAGTGCGTCTAGAAAACAACAAGAGGCAGTGCTTATCTTGAAAAGATCTCTCTAATTGTAAAGGATACAGACAATGTACAGGAAATTGATGTTGTAGCAACCCTGAGAGACAGACACCACAGTATGATAAAGTTTAACATGGTCTGGGAGTCAGAAATACCCAAGACCAGGAGCCATGTATATAAATTTAAAGGGGCTACATTTAATGAAATGAGGGAACAACTAAAGCAATAGACTGGCAGAGATGTTTCAACAACACCAGTAGAAGACAAGTGGAAAACCGCTAAATAATACTGTATATCCGGGATACAAAAAACTAATGCTCAGATTAAACAAACTTTACTCAAAATGTATTAACAAGTTAAAACTGATATAAAGAGGAAAAATTATCACCATAAATAATGCAGACAGAAAGAAGGGGTTCACTGGAATGAATATTAGAAAATACAGAAAAGAACTAAAAGGGTTATCAGAAGGGCAAAGAGATTTAGAGAAAAGCATAGCAGCAGAGACTAAATCCAACAGTAAAAAATTATTTTCGTACTATCTTCTTCTTCTTAGGCAGTCCCTCGGAACCGAGCATGACTTGCTTCCACATTAAAAATGAGTTCTCAGGTGACTGATGAGTCCAATGCGGGACCTACAGTCTCTGTCACAGGTGGGACAGACGGTGGTTGAAGGGACGGGTGGGTGGGGTGCTTGGGTTGACGTGCGCTGCCTGCGCTTGGCTTCCGCTTGCTCCCGGCGAAGAGACTCGAGGTGTTCGGCGCCTTCCCGGATGCTTCTCCTCCACTTTGTGCGGTCTTGGGCCAGGGATTCCCAGGTGTCGGTGGGGATGTTGCACTTTTTCAAGGAGGCTTTGAGGGTGTCCTTGAAGCATTTCCTCTGCCCACCTGGGGCTCTCTTGCCGTGCCGGAGCTCAGAGTAGAGCGCTTGTTTTGGGAGTCTCGTATCGGGCATGCGGACAATGTGACCCGTCCATCGGAGCTGATTGAGCATGGTCAAAGCTTCGATGCTGGGGATGTTGGCCTGAGCGAGAACACTGACGTTGGTGCGCCTATCCTGCCAATGGATTTGCAGGATCTTGTGGAGGCAGCGTTGGTGGTACCTCTCCAGTGCTTTGAGGTGCCTGCTGTACATGGTCCATGTCTCTGAGGCATACAGCAGGACAGGTATCACTGCTGCTCTGTAGACCATGAGCTTAGTGCCGGGTTTGAGGTCCTGGTCTTCAAACACTCTTCCTCAGGCGACCGAAGGCTGCACTGGCACACTGAAGGCGGTGTTGGACTTCGTCATCGACGTCTGCCCTTATTGACAGTAGGCTCCCGATGTATGGAAAGTGGTCCACGTTGTCCAAGGCCTTGTCGTGGATTTTGATAATCGGGGGGCAGTACTGTGTGGCGGGGGCAGGTTGGTAGAGGACCTTTGTCTTATGGATGTTTAGTGTAAGGCCTATGCTCTCATACGCTTCGGTGAAGGTGTTGATGATGGTTTGGAGTTCGACCTCCGAGTGAGCGCAGACTCTTACTATAACAGTAAGAGGATAGTCAAAAAAGCGGTGAAAATCATAAACGATAAAAATGGAATTAAAACTGAGGATACGCAAAAGATAGTCGATATGTTGAATGATTATTTCCTCCAAATATTCATAAGGAACATGCCTTCCAGGGATAGATAGTATTTATTGCAGAGTGCTGAAGAGATTAAGGAGCAATTTGATGATGCACTGACATCTATTATAATGGAGTCACTGGCCTGTGTCCTCCGGGACTGTGGGTGGTGCTGGGAGGTACAACTAGATTGGAAACAGGCCATTGCGCTACCCACATTCAAAAAGACACAGGCAACGACAGACCCATTTGTGTCCCCTTCATTCTATGTAAAATAATAAAATTGGCTAGTAGGAGTAAACTTGAGGAGTAACTGTTTAGTAAATAGTAGCCAACCTGAGTTCAGAATGGGAAGATCATACCTGACCAACCTTCTTGACTTCTTTGAAGAAGTAACAATTGCAACTTGCATTTATATAGCACCTTTAATATGGAAACAGTGTCCTCTGATGCTTCACGTAGGTATAAGGGAAAAATGGATAATCTGTTTTAGTGATGTTGGTTGAGGTATAAATATTGGCTACAACAGAAGCAAGCGAGGTGGGGAGGTAGAAGAGTTTAAGGAGGGAATTTCGGAGCAGGGGGCTTAGGTGGCTGAAGACACAGCCGTCAATGGTGGGGTGAAGTTAACATGCTGTCTAAGTTGCCAGCTCTTTCACAGGCTTCACTCACACAGTATCTCACTGAGACACTTGGCATTCACATGCATGGAAGGGTGTAAATTTGCTGTACTTACCCACGAGATACTCACTAAACACGCCAGAAAAAGTTAGGGATTATCCATTCAAATGTAAGTGAATTTTTAACGGTGTGATCAGTCTTAATTACTGCCAAACACTTCTCTGGCACTGAGAATTTAATTTTACAAGCTTCATTGCTTCAGATTTTAATTATTGTGGAGATTTTTTTTAAATAACTTTTTTTAACTTTTTCCTTCTGTCTCTTTTATCTCTTTTTTAATCCCATCTTTCTTTTCCTCTCTTTATTTAGCTTTCTGTACATAATTTTACATTGAATTAAATATTCCAACTTACACTTTTCTAACTTACACTTGTTGTGATTTCTAACTTACACTTCCTGGTTGAGACACTGCGTGCCTCAGTAAAGATTTTACAATCTGATTCAGCGCCACCCAGTGTCTCGGAGGAGAGAGCGCCACCCAGTGTCTCGGAGGAGAGAGCGCCACCCACTGTCCCGGAGGAGAGAGCGCCACCCAGTGTCTCGGAGGAGAGAGCGCCACCCAGTGTCTCGGAGGAGAGAGCGCCACCCACTGTCCCGGAGGAGAGAGCGCCACCCAGTGTCTCGGAGGAGAGAGCGCCACCCAGTGTCTCGGAGGAGAGAGCGCCACCCAGTGTCTCGGAGGAGAGAGCGCCACCCACTGTCCCGGAGGAGAGAGCGCCACCCAGTGTCTCGGAGGAGAGAGCGCCACCCACTGTCTCGGAGGAGAGAGCGCCACCCAGTGTCCCGGAGGAGAGAGCGCCACTCACTGTCCCGGAGGAGAGAGCGCCATCCACTGTCCCGGAGGAGAGAGCGCCACCCACTGTCCCGGAGGAGAGAGCGCCACTCACTGTCCCGGAGGAGAGAGCGCCACGCACTGTCCCGGAGGAGAGAGCGCCACCCAGTGTCCCGGAGGAGAGAGCGCCACTCACTGTCCCGGAGGATAGAGCGCCACCCAGTGTCCCGGAGGAGAAAGCGCCACCCAGTGTCCCGGAGGATAGAGCGCCACCCAGTGTCCCGGAGGATAGAGCGCCACCCAGTGTCCCGGAGGAGAAAGCGCCACCCAGTGTCCCGGAGGAGAGAGCGCCACCCAGTGTCTCGGAGGATAGAGCGCCACCCAGTGTCTCGGAGGAGAGAGCGCCACCCAGTGTCCCGGAGGAGAGAGCGCCACCCAGTGTCTCGGAGGATAGAGCGCCACCCAGTGTCTCGGAGGAGAGAGCGCCACCCAGTGTCCCGGAGGAGAGAGCGCGGGAGTCAGGGCGGGTTAGCCGAGCACAGCATCGATCGGTTGTGGTCCGGCTCAATCCGGATCCGAGCGGGTGGAGGAGGTGTGGAGAGCGGCGGGCGGGTGGCCGGCACCCCGGGGACCCTGCTGGAGGCTGGGCTCGGCTCGGTAGGCCGATGTGGTCTGAGGGCTTTGCGACTGCCAGTCCGCGCCTGGTGGCCTGTTGCTAGGTAACGGGCTCCATGGCTCACTCGCAGTGTCCGAAGCCGGGCTCCAGCCCGCTCTCGGAACCGGGCCGATCGGCCTGCGATCGCCACGCCCGGGCCCTGCTGGCCCAGATCAACCGCATGAGGGGCCGCGCCGACTTCTGCGACGTGCAGCTGCGGGTGGAGGAGGCGGTGTTCAGCGTGCACAAGCTGGTGCTGGCCGCCAGCAGCCCCTACTTCGCCGTGCTGTTCGCGGGAGGGATGCAGGAGGCCAGCCAGAAGCTGATCCACATCCACGGCATCCAGCCAGGCATCTTCCAGCTGCTCTTGGAGTTCATCTACACCGGTGAGTGGGGGGCGGGGGGGGAGCGACCTCTTCCAAAGGAAAATCACTGGGAACAGCAGCTTCCTCAGCTTCTGTGGAGAGAAGAGTCAGGTTCAGGTCTCGGGTGTAAATCCTCCCTTCAAACTTAAAACCCGCCTCTTGGACCAAGCTTTTGGTCACCGAATTTCTCCTTCTTTGGCTCCACATCTCTTTCTGTCTGATCAGTCTCTGTGAAGCGCCCCGGCACTTCTTTCCACATCAAAGGCGCTGTATAAATGCAAGTTGTCGTTGAGATGAGGTAGCCTTTCCACAGAGCACCTTTTCTCCTCGTTTCCAGGTCCAATGAAGGAAGGGCCTGTTGTACACCTAAAGCATGAATCTATCTTTTCTCCTTAGAGGTGCTGCTGGACCTACTGTGTGTTTCTGGTATTTTCTAGTTTTATTTCCAGAATTTTTCTTGACGAATTTGTTCAGCATTACTTATAGTAACTAAGAGGTGCCGTCTCGTACTCCACTATACTAAGGAATTCAGAATAAATTAGTCACTCTGAAGCAGAAGACCGCCGATGAAGTTCTTCAACCTGTTATTGTCCCACCCCCCCAGTTCGGTGTACTCTTCTGGTTTTGGGTGGTTAAACAAATAATCTGTAACTAATAAAACTTTAAATAAAACTTAACAACTTAAATTAAAATTTGATTGGCCGGGGTAATGATGCACTCCAGACACCACGGCACCCACCGGTCGCGGAAGGCCTCGAGCGTGCCGGCAGACACCGCGTGCTCCATCTCCAGGGCCACCCAGCGCGAACATGGCTGCGGAAGAGAGGCAGGCAATTGGGCCGAACAACCCCCTCGACCGCCCACTGCCTGGACCAGTTAATAGTTATTTTGGCCAGGCCCAGGAGCAGTCCCACGAGGAGGTCCTCCGATCTGCCCGCTCCCCTCCACACCGGGTGACCAAAGATCAGGAGCGTGGGACTGAAGTGCAGCCAAAAATTGAGGAGCAGCCCCTTCAAATAATGAAAGAGGGGCTGCAACCTCTCACATTCCGTGTACCCAGTTTGGTGTAGACTCCAAAACTATTCGGGTACATTTGTTGGTACTGTTTGAGCCACTACATTGTTTTTCTAGACCGTGATGCAGTTGAAAAATCATTTCATGAGGTCAAAAAGAAATTAGAGAACTCTCCATTGCTGCTGCTGTGATGATGAAGGTGTCCATAGTGTTGGTCAGCTGTCCTCAAATACAAAATGTTGTATTTTCAAATGTTCTGAATAGGCAGTAGAGCTGTAACAGCCATAATGATGTATAGATAATATCTCAACTGTGGGGTATGTGTTATGCTTAATATTTGAGCTTACCACTTACGAGTGTCACAGTGAGTTACGATGGATTGAAAGTGACATCCAGACATTCTGTCATTAGCAGGATGTGCTCCTTGTAGAAGGTTACATATTTATTTAAGTTAATCTGGGAACACTGTGTGCTAAACTGACTGTTATGTGTGTTTTGTTTATAATCTGTACAGTGCATCCTGAAATAAAGGCTGCAGAACCATCAGGGTCAGAAATCACTGGACGGTGGTTTTAAAAAGACACAGTGGTTTGCTACTTAATAGTGGCATCTAATCATGTACTTACTGTGGTGCTTTATACACACTTAAGTTATGGATGTGGTTTTTCCAAGTCTTCTGCAGGAAGCTCCCTGTGTGTAGAAATGCACTAAGTTGACATTCTGTTGGAATGCACTCACTATTCTATCAGATACCACTGTTTGAGAGGAGTAAAAGGGAATTTTACAAATCACATTTAATAAGTAAATTATTTATCTGTGTAGCCAGATTTTCAAGATCTTTTTTTCTGGCCAAAAAAAAAATTAAGTTGCACTAAATTAAGTTAGCAAGAAAATTTAAATGAATTTGAAAAACCTGTAAAGTATAACTGTTTTACAGAGACCTGTCTTTGATATAACATGGGTTGCAAAGATAGAAGGGCATTAAAAAAAAATCACCTTAAAATTACATACCAAATCTAAACAGATTATTTCTGACTTTTTTTGCATTGCTAATTTTATTCTGCTGTAGTTATTTAAATACTGGGCTTATCTATCCTGTGCAGAAATTACCTCATTAAAAGTACACAGTGAGGACACCTTTCATTGGGTAGTGTGGCACTATCACTGTGCTAAGTGGGACAGGCTAAGGACTGATCTGGTAGCCCGAAACTACAGTGGACCATCAGCAGCAGCAGAATTATATACCACCAGAATCTGTAACCTCATTGTATCACATATCCCTCACTCCTTGATCACTATCAAGTTTGCAAGCCAACCCTGGTTCAACAGAGAGAGTAAAAGTGTGTGCAAGGAGCAGCACCAGGCATACCTTAAGAGTGAGGTACCAACCGAATGAAGCTACAACACAGGACGACTTGAATGGTAAACAATAACGAACAGATCAAAGCAAAGTTGGGTAATGGTGGTGTACAACCAGGTAACTAATGGGAGGAGCAGGCTATACTCAATTATTGTGGAGCGCAGCACGTGTGTGTAAGAAACATGGATGAATTGTTTTCAAGCTTCTTCAGCCAAAAGTGCCAAGTGGACAATCCTACTTGGTCTCCTCTCGAGGTTCACACCATCATGGAGGCTATTGTTCAGCCAATTCAGTTCACTCCATGTGACACGAAGAAATGGTTGAGTGCATTGGATTCTGACAACATCCCAACAGTAATTTTGAAGACGTGTGCACCAGAGCTAGCTCGTGCCCCCACCCCTCCCTCCCCATAGCCAAGCCAGTACAGCTATGAGACTGGCATCTATCCAATAATGTGCAAGCTTTCCCAGGTATGTTCTTTCCACAAAAAACAGGCAGTAATTGGCCAAGTTAAATTCATTCTCTCAACCTCTTCCAATCATAAGTAAAGTGATGGAAAGAATCATCAATAATGCCATCAAGCAACATGTATCCACCAAAAATTTGCTTACCAATGCTTAGTACGGGATTCTGTCAAAACCACTCAGCCCCAGACCTCATTACAGCGTTGATCCAGAAATACAACAACAACAGCTTGTGTTTATATAGCGTCTTTAAGGTAGGAAAATGTTCCACAAAATGGATGCAAGAGCTGAATGTCAGAGGAGAGGTGAAGTTAGTTGTCCTCCACATCAAGGCGACATTCAAGTATGGCATCAAGGACCCTTAGCAAAAGCAAGTTCGGTGGGGGGGGGTCAAAGCGAAAACCCTGGAGTCATGTCTGTCATAAAGGAAGGTGATTGTGGTTGTTGGAAGCTGGTCATCACAGCCACAGGACATCTCTGCAGGAGCTCCACTGGTCAGTGGCCTCAGCCTAATCATCTTCAGCTGCATCTTCAATGATTTTCCCTCTGCCATCAGGTCAGAAATGGGATGGTTTTCTATTCCACAGTGTTCAGCTCCATTTACATCTTCTCCAATAATGAAACAATCCATGGCAGCCTACAGCAGGACTTGGACAGCATCTAGGTTTGGGCTGACAAGTGTCAGATAACATTTGCCCCATATAAGTAAGTGCCAGGCAATGATCATCTACAGCATGATTAAACCGCCCCCACCCCCCCCCCCCTCACTTTTAATGGCACCAACATCACCATGACTCCAACCATGAACATATTGTCCAGAAGCTTAACTGGACCGGCCATATCAACACCGTGGCTACAAGATCAGGGCAGAGGCTGGGATAGTCCTGGCTCAACTCCTGACCACTCCGCCACCTACCAGGCTCAATTCTGAAGTGTGATTGAACGCTCCTCACTTGCCCGGGTGGGTACAGTCGCAACAACACTGAAGAAGGTCAATAGCATCCAGGACAGAGCAGTTTGATTCATCGGTGTTCCTGGAATGGATTCCATTATATAACTCCTGCCTCACCAGCGCACTGTAGCTGTAGTATGCACTATCTACAGGAGACTCTGCAGCAACTTGCCAGATTACTTTGACAGCACTTCCTTTCCCTGCGCTCTTGTCGTGGGAGCACGTCGCCCCCAAATCACCATCCTGATTTGGACATATATTGTTGTTGCTTCATCGTCACTGGGTCTAAATCCAAGAATTCCCTTACCTAACACCATTGTGGGAGCACCATCCCAAGAAGAAAGCCCACCACCACTTTCTTGGGGCAGCTAGGGAAGGAGCAAGAAATGCAGTCTTGCCCAAGAACAAATACAAATAAAATTTAGACATTCCACTGGACAGGAACAAAGTAATTAATAACAGACCATTCACAGTGAGAGCTGAGCTAATTGATAGACCAGTGAATGAATTCTGATAAATCCAGAATATGCTGATGACTGTGCATTCAGTGTCTATTGTGTTATTGAAACAGTGTACTTTTACTGTAGAGCAGCTGGTTCTGCAGCCTTTAATTTGAAGCCCCATTAGAGTGAACCTAGAGTTAATACTTTTATTTTGCTGTACATGGACAAGTTCAGTAATGATGTCACCACTCTAACCTCACAACTAAGCAAGTAGTCCTGTCGTATGGCTTTAAAATGCACTTTCTTTCTTCTGTTTCATGTCAAACAGGTATCATCAATGTCAGCATAAAAAATGTACAAGAGGTGATCCTTGCAGCAGATATGTTGCAGTTAACAGAGATTGTGAACATGTGCAGTGATTTTTTGAAAGGGCAAATTGACCCCTCAAACTGTGTAGGAATTTATCAATTTGCTGAGCAAATCGCATGCCACGATCTTATAGAATTCAGTGAAAGCTACATTTATGTCCACTTCCTGGAGGTCTGTAAAGCTGAGGAGTTTATGGGATTAGCCAAAGATCAACTGGTTAAGATTTTAAAAAGTGAAGAACTCCAGATTGAGGATGAATATCAAGTTTTCACAGCTGCTATGGAATGGGTTCTCAAGGACATGGGCAAAAGGAAAAAGTACGTGATTGAAGTTCTGGATCCTGTTCGATTCCCTCTGCTGTCTTCACGGAGATTGTTCAAGTATATTGAAGGTATGATACAGTTTTGAGTATTCCGCATTCCCTAGCTAATATTGCTAATACTTTAGAATTAACATTCTGAACAAACACTATAGACAAGGAAACCTTGCTGTGCACAAACTGGCTGCCATATTCCCCTACTTTACAACAGTGGCTACTATGTCATTGGCTGTGAAGCGCTTTGGGATGACCTGAGGTTGTGAAAGGTGCCTTATAAATGAAAGTTATTTCTTTACTGTGTAGAGGCAGTCCTGCTAAAATTCTTCCTATCAGATTACAAATGAACTAAAAAAAATCATAGCTTTACAGATACTATGTTGGATATTTTTGTCAAATGTAATCATTAACATGCATTTAGGTTGTTTTGTTTTTTACTTTTCTCCACTACTGTGTTGGCAGCAGTGACTCAAGCTGGGGGTTAGTCCCACAGGTTCTGGCAGCCCACCTCCCAGTACATAAAAGGTATATATATCTTATTGAATGGCGGAGCAGGCTCGAAGGGCCGATTGGCCTACTCCTGCTCCTATTTCTTATGTTCTTATGTTCTTATTACATCAACTAGTGTCTGGCGTAAAAATAAAAAAGGGAAGGTGGCTCAACCATGGCTAACAAGGAAAATCAGGGATAGTATTAAAAGCAAGGAAGTGGCATACAAATTGGCCAGAAGTAGCAGCAAACCCGGGGACTGGGAGAACTTTAAAACTCAGCAGAGGAGGACGAAGGGTTTGATTAGGGCAGGGAAAATAAAATATGAAAGGAAGCTTGCGGAGAACATTAAAACGGACTGCAAAAGCTTCTATAAATATGTAAAAAGAAAGAGGTTAGTAAAAACAAACGTAGGTCCCCTGCAGTCAGAAACAGGGGAAGTCATAATGGGGAACAAAGAAATGGCAGATCAATTGAACAAGTACTTTGGTTCGGTGTTTACTGTGGAGGACACAAACAACCTTCCGGAAATAAAAGAGATCAAAGGATCTGGTAAGAGGGAGGAGCTGAGGGAAATCCTTATCAGTCGGGAAAAGGTGTTGGGGAAATTGATGGGACTGAAGGCTGATAAATCCCCAGGGCCTGATGGTCTGCATCCCAGAGTACTTAAGGAGGTGGCCTTGGAAATAGTGGATGCATTGACGATCATTTTCCAACATTCCTTAGACTCTGGATCAGTTCCGAAGGAGTGGAGGGTGGCTAATGTAACCCCTCTTTTTAAAAAAGGAGGGAGGGAGAAAGCAGGGAATTATAGACCGGTCAGCCTGGTGGGTAAAATGATGGAATCAATTATTAAAGATGTCATAACAGACCATTTGGAAAGTGGTGACATGATAGGTCCAAGTCAGCATGGATTTGTGAAAGGGAAATCATGCTTGACAAATCTTCTGGAATTTTTTGAGGATGTTTCCAATAGGGTGGACGGGGGGGAACCAGTAGATGTGGTGTATTTGGACTTTCAGAAGGCCTTCGACAAGGTCCCACACAAGAGATTGGTGTGCAAAGTTAAAGCACATGGGATTGGGGGTAATGTGTTGACGTGGATTGAGAACTGGTTGGCACACAGGAAACAAAGAGTAGGAGTAAATGGGTACTTTTCAGAATGGCAGGCAGTGACCAGCGGGGTACCGCAGGGTTCGGTGCTGGGGCCCCAGCTGTTTACATTATATATTAATGATTTGGACGAAGGGATTAATTGTAATATCTCCAAATTTGCGGATGACACTAAATTGGGAGGCAGTGTGAACAATGAGGAGGATGCTAGGAGGCTACAGAGTGACTTGGACAGGTTGGGTGAATGGGCAAATGTATGGCAGATGAAGTACAATGTGGATAAATGTGAGGTTATCCACTTTGGTGGTAAAAATAGGGAGGCAGACTATTACCTGAATGGTGGCAGATTAGGGAAAGGGGAGGTGCAACGAGACCTGGGCGTCATGGTACATCAGTCACTGAAGGTGGGAAGGCAAGTGCAGCAGGCAGTCAGGAAAGCAAATGACATGATGGCCTTCATAGCAAGGGGATTTGAGTACAGGAGTAGGGAGGTGATGCTACAGTTGTACAGAGCCTTGGTGAGGCCACACCTGGAGTATTGTGTGCAGTTTTGGTCTCCTAACTTGAGGAAGGACATTCTTGCTATTGAGGGAGTGCAACGAAGGTTCACTAGATTGATTCCTGGGATGGCCAGACTGACATATCAAGAAAGACTGGATCAACTGAACTTGTATCCTCTGGAGTTCAGAAGAATGAGGGGGGATCTTATAGAGACGTTTAAAATCCTGACTGGTTTAGACAAATTAGATGCGGGCAGAATGTTTCCAATGTTAGGGGAAACTAAAACCAGGGGTCACAGTCTAAGGATAAAGGGGAAGCCATTTAAGACTGAGATGAGGAGGAACTTCTTCACCCAGAGAGTGGTGAATCTGTGGAATTCTCTACCACAGAAGGTTGTTGAGGCCAGTTCGCTAAATATATTCAAAAGGGAGTTAGATATAATACTCACAACTAGGGGGATCAAGGGGTATGGCGAGAAAGCAGGAATGGGGTACTGAGGTAGCATGTTCAGCCATGAACGCATTGAATGGCGGTGCAGGCTCGAAGGACCGAATGGTCTACTCCTGCACCTATTTTCTATGTTTCTATGTAATGTGAACTTGGAGAGTGTCTGTCAGCAAGTTATTTGACTATGGGGGCATCACAGTCAAGCCACCATCTGTGTTTACATAATATCCACCTGTATCTACTTCGTAGCAGGACATCACTGGATAGGAATTCTCCACAGCCCAGAAACATTGAGGCCAATGTATCGAACCTTGGTTAGACCACACTTAGAGTACTGCGTGCAGTTCTGGTCACCATATAAAAAGGATATAGAGGCACTGGAGAGGGTGCAGAGAAGATTTACAAGGATGATACCAGAAATGCGAGGGTATACATATCAGGAAAGGGTGAACAGGCTGGGTCTCTTCTCTTGAAAAAAGAAGGCTGAGGGGTGACCTAATAGAGGTCTTTAAAATTATGAAATGTTTTGATAGAGTGGATACAGAGAGAATGTTTCCACTTGTGGGGAGAGCATAACTAGAGGCCATCAATATAAGATAGTCACCAAGAAATCCAATAGGGAATTCAGAAGAAACTTCTTTACCCAGAGAGTGGTGAGAATGTGGAACTTGCTACCACAGGGAGTGGTTGAAGCGAATAGTATAGATGCATTTAAGGGGAGGATTGACAAGCGTATGAGGGAGAAGGGAATAGAGGGTAATGCTGATAGAGTTAGATGAGGAAAGACGGGAGGAGGCTCGAGTGGAGCATAAATGCCGGCATGGACTGGTTGGGTTGAATGGCCTGTTTCTGTGCCGTACGTCCTATGTAATTGCAAAATACCTCCAACACACCAGGATCGTCCCTGTGATCTTTCTAATCTGTTGGACATGGCGCATTTACCAGCTGAGCAAAAGGAGTTTTATCGGGTTTTAGTTGGTTTATTTAGTTGGTTTTTAATTCCATGTTATAATTACTTTTGTTCATTTTCAAAAAATCCTTTCCTACTTTAGGTCCCCCATTACCTGTCTGAAAGGGTGGACAGCTGTGCTGTTCTTGTCCACCAAAGCACAAAGCTCTGGGTTGTCTGTTTCCCTTCAGTCATTCTCCCTCATCCTGCCCACTTCCAAATAGAAGCTCAACTTGCATAACAAATCGCCACAGTGATTGGGCAGACTGGAAACTTATAGTGTATCATGAGCACAAAACGATCTGTGCATCAGTGACTGCACCATCATGCCATTAAAGACAGCGCATGAGAAAATAAGGATCCACATACAATTTGGACTGTCTTGGAATTGTGTAAACCCGATATAATTTTATGCTGTCATGGGTTCTACCTAATTAAGTGCTCTGAGAGTAGTGAAAACTTCGAAGGAGCGAATCAAAAGCCTCCAGCATATCCATTTCACATTAAGATCTACATTATCCAGCCCTATTAGTTGAATTCTTCAGCTAACTGTTTTTAAGATGGTTTAATCCATTCGAGCACAGACACGATGGGTCGAATGGCCTCCTTCTGTGCCATAAATTTGTATGATCCTATGATTTTAATTTGCAATGAGCCAATAAAATGCTCAATTACCAAAGTAGCCCCATGCCCGCCTAAACCAATTTATTTTCAAACAAATATTTTGCTTGTATTGTTGATGGCTTTGGTGCTTTATATTTCATTGTACTGTTACAGGATATTTCTGTGTGATATAGTACATCTATTTATTTTTGGGGGTAAATACAACAATCTGATTCCTGCCTCCAGGTATTCCTGATTTTAGTCTACGAGTTGCCCTGCAGAAGTTGCTGGAGGAATACAGGGAGGTCAGTAAACCTCAAAAAGAGACCAAGTTCTGCAAACTGCCACCTGCATCAAAGATTCGTCCCCGAAGGAAGGCCAGGAAGTACCTCTATGCCATAGGTTACATCCTTTTTTATTGTAACTTCTGTAATTAATTTAAATACACTTAGACAACCAATGAGACCTAGTGCATCATCATGTTACGACACAATTGGTAGGTTGTACACGTCTACAAGTTAGAGTAACATTGATGGTTATCGGAGATCAGGCCAACCTCTTGGTCAAAAATTGGTACATATAATTATGTACTATTTTAGTATAACTGAAAAATAGGACAGATGAGAAAGATGAAATGCAGTGACCTGCAGTCACAGCAGCTGAAAGCTAATCCAGCAGAGCTGTATATAGTGACTGCAGTTTAACATCTTTTGTGCATTGTTCCTTTTGCTTTCATATATTATTTTCTTCTTTCTTGGATATCTTTAGGCTGTTTATAATACATGTCTGCTGCAATGTTTGATTTCCAACATTTGGAGACCGTGTTTCCAACAGCAGTTACTTTTTGAAAATATTTCGATGATCCTAAAAGGGGGAGAGCACAGTGGTTGAAAATCTCATTCGCAATTTTTTTCCCTGCCTCCCCAAAGATGCTAACTCATACTGTTTATCTTGCCCAAGTGGCTATTCTTCATGTGTGAACCTCCATCATGTTGGCAGGATATTTGATCATGAATAGTGTTGTTTCATGGAAGTCCAACCTTATCTTCACTTGACATCCATATCTACATTGGATAGCAATCACGCAGGAACCCTGGCTGATTTAAAAAAAAAAAATCTTTTCTTTCTTCCCTCAGACAGGGATAGAGGCCAATTGTAGCATGCCAACCATCACCTCAGTTATACAGACCAGTTAGTACAAACTAGGCATCAAACCGGCGACTTTCATGTTTGTATATAATTGAACATTAGATGGAGGGAAATGTACTTGTCTTTATTTGGTCTTTATTTTGTGGTGAGGAGGGCCCCAGTAACTGTCATTTTTTTCATCATATTCTTTTGCCTACCCATTCTCCCTTGAAAAAAATAATAAAAATTGTTTATCAATTATGCAATACGTGGATTATCAAATACCCACCCCCCATATCTTATTTCTGTGAAAGTATTAATAGTAATAGATCGCTCCATTACCATTTCCCCTGACATAGGAAATTTGGGTGTTAAACGAGAAAGCTCATCTCAAAATCTAAATGATGTTTCCATTCTGTGCTGCCATTACTCACTTTATTAAAACTACATCCATCTCTGGAAGTGAATACTTCTCTACTGTCCGTGTCAAATTTTTCCATTTTATTGTAGTGAGAAGAGTATTGGCCCAGAAATTGATCTCGCTCTGTTCCCGCGGGGGTAAGCCTTCCCCGCGATCTCTCACCTCGTTTGTGCTTTTTCAGATCCAGCTCGCACGAACTTGATGTTCCAGACATCAGCCGGGCAGTGCTTGCGTATCCCACCGGCGTAGTGAATTCGTGCGAGCTGTGGGATCACGTGACTCAGTTAGAGCCAATGGCAGCACACCATCTTCCATTCATAAGTTTCACAGACGTGCTGTGAAATCTATGAATCTTACACCCCCCAAAATAACAGCTAAACCTCAATTAAATTAAAAAAAAAACCATCACATTAATAAAATAAGTATAGTTAAATAAATTAACCATTTTAAATAAAAAATTAAATTTTTGAAAAAATTTAAAATCTTTTAAAAAGTTATAAAAATAAACTTACCTGTCTTTAAAGTCTCTAAAAAAGATATACCTGTAAAAAAAAAATTCAAAAAAATACTTAATTCACTACTTACCTTGTTAAAAGTGGGTCTTACTCCTCCTTTTTACATTTCTAAAATCTTCAGTACTTACCTGCGCGTCCAAAGCATGAAGTGCACAGCGTGCGCGCAGCCTGTAGCGCGCACGCGATGCACCGAGGAACTGCCCCCTTTTCAAAAGACCAAGTGCCGGTTTTCAGCGCATGCGCAGGGCATGCAGAAAACCGGCAATTGCAGAGGGAATACGCGAGAGTACGCAGTGCGTACTCTCGCGCACCGGGATGAATTTTTGGGCCATTATCTTGAACATTGGCCCACCATAAGGACAGTGAGACAGGGTAGTGTTAGCTGTACAAAAATACTGGTACTTGCCACATAAACCATTAAAAATTGTGAAACCAAAACCTGTTTATTTCCCTTTTAATCCACAATATCGTGTTTCATTTTTAAATGTTTTTATTGAAAATTATACGGTTATGAGGGCTATTGAATGCAGCACTCTGTATCCTTTGCTTAATTCCAAAATCCTTCCTAAGTTCAGTCTTCAACACCTCTAATTTATGAGAAGTTAGATGCCCTTTTTGCTATATCATAATTGTCCACGATCAGCACACCATGTCACTTGCACACCCTGTTTCATCAGGAGGATCCTAACTATTGATTTATATCCAAGAGATTCTAAACCCTGTCAACAGCAAAATTAGTGGTTGTACTTTTGAAGTTTTCTTTCAGTGAAATTGTTTTGGGTGGATTTTTAGGTTATTTAAAAAATATACTTTTAAAGAAAATAGTATTTTTCTGTGTCCTTAATAGAACTCCAGTTTGAGGTTACAGTTGATGAATTAGCTCATTGGAATTGACCTTTCTGTGTATACATTATAATTGCATTATTATTTAGCATCTGACTGGGCACTGCTGAAGTCATGACTTTATCATTTCTTTTGACAAGGTGGGTACACTCGGCTTCAGGGGGGTCGCTGGAGTGATAGCAGAACTCTCAGTTGCGTGGAACGTTTTGATTCATTCAGTCAATACTGGACCACAGTGTCGTCTCTCCACCAGGCCCGAAGTGGGCTGGGCGTTGCAGTACTGGAAGGGATGATCTACGTAATAGGTGGTAAGTAGTCACTATTGTGTAAACAGGTATTTCCTCTGAAACAGCAGCATAAAGTTTTTCTGCTTGTAGGGCATGGAATCTATGGGCAGTTTCTATGTGCTTTGTGTACTTGCCTACTGTCTCTAATAGAGAAATGTCAGGGGAGGGTTCACATCATCTTTGACCAGTGGGGTGTGTTTTGTCTCCTTTCTTATCCACTTGTTTCTAATTTTTCAGGATGGGGATGAGGGAGTAATGGTTTTTGGTCTGGTATTTTTTTTAAGTTTATGCTTCTATAGTGAACAGGACTTCAGGGTGAGCACTTTTTATGAGGCAACATGAGAAATACCAGTATGGTTAGGCTTTTTGTTTTTATGACCCCTACTCCTCTCTAAAGACTACAGGTGCAGCAATTTTAAGTTATAAAGACCTAAAATTTGAAGTATTTGTTACGTCCTCAGGCTATTAATTGTGTTTTCAGCTTGGCTAGTTGGCAAGCTTTTATCCTGTTCCAGCATCACCTGACAATCCAGTGTACCAACCGTGTAAGATGGACACATGGATGAAGGGGGTAGTTGGCTTGGCTGGTATTAGACCACATAATTACCAATTTTTGAATGACAGAAACATGGGAGCTCCACTGGTGACCCCTCATCTTTAATTCTGATCTGTTTCTTGTGCTGGCTCCTTTAGTTGTGTCTCACCGCTATTGTAGGTAATTTCAACTGTGTCTTCAATCCCAAAAGGCAAGCTGCTTTCCAGCTCAGACCTCCTCCTATATTACTTTGGCTGCATGCCATAGTTGTGAGGATTTATTGTTGGTAGATATATGGCACAAGTGTTCCTGTGATTACACTTCTGTACCAGTGCTCATAAGACTTTATTTGAGGATTGACTATTTCTTCATCCTCAAACTATTAAGTTTTGCTATACAAGTGTACAGAGCTGCTTTGCTTGGATTGTTCATCCTTACTCATAATCCTTTCCCTCGCCATACTTGGTCTTTCAAGGAGATTGAGCAGATGGTGGCTCAGTGTGTCTCCTCAGTGATCTACAGTTTCTCTCTTAAATCTAGGATTCACTAGCTGTTTTCTTTATTTATGAGGACAAAAGTTTTTCCAGCTATGATTGGTATTTGTTTCTGACGAACATGAGGCTTATGTTTTTAGATGGGTGTGGGGGAGAAAATTAGACAAATTTTAGAAAATTTCCAGTAAGTTGCTAAATCCACAGAAAGCTCATGATTCAGAAAATTGGATAGTTGGGGGAATTTGAGGTACTTAGGGCAAAAAAATCGATTTGGTGCTTTTACAGTATTATAGTGGTGTTACTTCCATCAAAGATTAATAGCAACATACAAAAGGCCATTTTTTTTTTAGTGGTCAGACATTTATTCCCTGTCACAAAAAATGGAAGTTCTAAAAGATTTTTTAATTTTACCAAAAAGATTGATTTAATACACTCAACAAAAGGGGCACATTACATTTTAAATTTTACTGATCAAAAAGAATTTAAAATTTTCAATCAGCATGATTAACTTTACAAATAGTTATGTTTGTGATGCCTTGACAAGGTTGAAGATAAATATAGTTTGTTTAATTTTTTTGATAAAATTGCAATTTTATTTGAAGGTGAAAGTGATTCCATGATTTTTGACTGTGCTGAGCGATATGATCCAGTTACAAAACAATGGGCAGCTGTGGCCTCTATGAATTCCCCACGATGTGGACTTGCTGTGTGTGCCTGTCATGCTGCGATTTATGCTCTGGGTAGGAATATCTGTAAAATATGTTTCATATCTGTAATATTTATGGTTTAGAAGTAGCATCTAGCCCTATAAAACCCTGAGAAAAATAGTTTTAACAAAGTAATAACCTTTGCTGTTAAATAACATTTCAGTACTTTAGTAGAAAAGGTTTGTTCATACAGTTTTGGTCACTGCCATATGTTCCTGTTCCAGCATCACCTGACAGTCCAGTGTACCAACTGTGTAAAATGGACACATGGATGAAGGGGGTAATTGGCTTGGCTGGTATTAGACCACATAATTACCAATTTTTGAATGACAGAAACATGAGAGCTCCATTGGTGACTTAGTTGTTAAATTGTCAGGCTATTCAACCACAGACAGCCATATATGGTCCTAAGGCAAACAGACCAGTAAGTTGAATGAGCTGGCCTGTTGTGTACTTTCAGCATTTTCTGTTTTTAATTGCAGGCTTATTTCGTTTAACACTAAGTACTCTTTTAACTTCTAACTTAAACAAAATCATCCAGACAATGGGGACATTGCGGCTGTTATCAGTCTTGATTACAGATGAACAATCACTTGGAAGTAATGAGCCCTTCAGATCTCATGGGGAGGGAGGGGGGGTGGGTGGCTGCGGCTTGCGGACAGAAAACATTAGGAATTAACATACAGATTTTTTAAAAAACTAAGCAAATGTGTCAAATTTTAATTTTTCTAATTACCTTGTGATGGGGTTCTCTGAGCCAGGAGGGCAAAGTTATGTGAGATTGTTAAAAATAAGAAAAGTGCTCCGAATCCCCTCACACTCAGTGCACATCTTTTGAATATTTCCAGGAGGCTGGATTGGAGCAGACATTGGGAAGACTATGGAAAGATTCGACCCCTCTGACAATAAGTGGGAAGTTGTTGGTAACATGGTTGTCCCTCGGTACTTCTTCGGGTGTTGTGAAATGCAAGGTATGGCACTACCTACCAGAATATGACTCGCTGATTTCTTTTATCACTTAAGTTTATCTTGCCAATGGTTATTAAGATTGTTTGCAGTAGATGTCACTGTTGTGCATGGTGGTAGGATTTTACAAACCTGAGCACTGACTTTATTGTACTTTCATTTACTATATATTGGATTGAGGATTTAATAAGACATAGTGGCTTAAATTCTCATTTGTTTTGCCTAGTTTCCTCCTTCCTGTCCTGACTCTTGCTGGGCTACTGCAGCAGCCCTCCCATATCTCAGTCAAATGGCCATTTTTCATGTGTACACCTAGATAATGATTGTAGGAAGGCTATTCAAACGTGAAGCTAATTATAGCAAATCCAAACATATCCACATGTGTTCGCTTTCCAGCGAGGATTGCGAGTACCAGTCAGGAAGCCCACACTTCAAGGCTTTAAAGCTTACGCCAAAAACATTTCAATAGATTTGATGACTAATTTCAAAAAAGAAACAAATAAATATCAATACAAGTCAGAAATATCTGTAATTGTTTCACAGGTTTAATTTATGTTGTTGGAGGTTTGAGTGACTCGGGGTCAGAACTCCGTTCAGCTGAAATGTTCAATCCTATCACAAAGCGTTGGACAACATTAGATGATATGAAGACAAAAAGAGCATATGTTGGAGTAGCTGCTCTGAATGACTGTGTTTATGCTGTTGGAGGGTGGAATGAGACTCAGAACGCTCTACGGACAGCAGAGAAGTATTCACTTCAGGAGGTGGGTGTAGTTTGTGTATAATTTAGTTATAACAATTTACTTGTTCTTTAAAAAAGACAAAAGTAAAATAATGCTACAGCTGGTTTGGTAAGATTGATGTGAGAAAACACATTGAGAGATAATCCAGTACTGTTGAGATTCATTAAGGTTGCTTTTTGTCTCTGGGGCCCCTGCTGGGTGCCTAGCAGATGCCATTTGCATGATCCCGGCGGGGCCTTGTACTGAGATTGGGATGTGGAAGGAGAATCGCAGCTACAGGCTGCAACCCCCAAAGGTGGTCAGGCGGGTGCAGGGTACTTCAAAACTGAGTTTAACTTTATCTCTTGCCGCCTTTGGCCTGCCCCCAGACCCTCTGCAAATCCTCTGGCCCATGGAGGATCCCAGCACAAGCTCCGTCATCGGCTTTCTTCAAGGAAAGTGAGGCAAGAACCCAAGAATGCTCCCTCTTGTCTCATTGTAATAAATATGCTGGGCCTACACCTACTGGAGAGTTAAGCCTCTCTCCATCCATTTGGAGAAGCTGCAGAAATCCCTTGGCAGTTTAGCTGGTGCAGAGACCTGAGGAAGCACTTTGCTGCTGCTGAGAATTGAGCATTCGCCATATGCAACAAATAGCAAAATCTCCCTGAGTGTTCCTTTGTAGTAGAGAATGGGGGATTTTGTTGTGTGGTGGAATGTTCTGTACCAGAAGTTGTATTGTCCAGCCTCTAATGACAGACCATCTTATGCCATAGGATATTCCAACCAATAGAAGTCATTCTGCTGGTAAATACAGCATTTATTAAAAAAAATATATTTATTTGTTCCCCTTGCATAACAAAAATATGTTTGGTTCAGTCAGTATTGTGAATGATGGTTTTGTATCTTCACACTCTTCCCTTGTGAAGACGTGGAAGGATTCGCAGGCAGATTGATGGTCTGACAGTCCTTCCACGGCCATAACCATCTTTATATCAGAGTCCTGTGCAACGGGAGGGTTCCAGAGGCTCCTATCACCTGTACAATGTGGGGGGTGGCACCCACACCCACTAGACGGGAGTATCCTGCTGGATATGAACCCAGAATTCAGAGCCGGAGCTCCACTCGCCGGGACTGTAAGGAGCGGGGTTCAAACCCTGCACATTCTGACTCGGGTGCAAATGCTACCACGAAGCCAAAGGCTCACTCCACCGTGAATGAGGTGAAAATTCTGCTCATCATAACACGCTGATTACCTATCCACTCTGCCCTCCACTTGGCACTTCTGCATATCAATAGTTTTGAGATCAGGAACTCTGGGCACAAATTTGCATCTTGCTCTATGTTGTTTCTGTTCAATCTGAGTGATATTAAACGGTCCTGGAAATTAGTGAGCTATATGCCATTACTGTGGTATATTGCTAAGTATTTCAAGTGGCCCTATGAGGTGACCTGCTGGACCATATCAGTCCAGGCAACTTACATGATTTAGTGAATTCAGATTTCTCTTTTTTTTCTCCCTTCACTGCCCCCTCCCCCCTTTCCAGGAGAAGTGGTTTGAGGTTTCACCTATGAAAATGGCAAGAGCGGGTGTTTCGGTCGTTGCTGTTAATGGCCTCCTTTATGCAGTAGGAGGTCGAACATCGGGTAGGGATTCCTCAGCTCCTGTTACTCTGGACTCTGTTGAAGTGTATGATCCTCATACTGACACATGGATGGAAATCGGGAACATGATAACTAGCCGCTGTGATGGGGGAGTAGCTGTGCTTTAAGCGTTGATGATTGCCTTCCGACATTTTATCAAAATGACTCCTGGATGGAGAAAATCTGTATGTCAAATTGAACTGACATCACCTATCTCCATTGTGATGAAGAAAATTTTCATGAGTTTGGCCAACTACTA
Source organism: Squalus acanthias (assembly GCA_030390025.1). Classification (NCBI taxonomy): domain Eukaryota; kingdom Metazoa; phylum Chordata; class Chondrichthyes; order Squaliformes; family Squalidae; genus Squalus; species Squalus acanthias. The sequence continues at coordinate 34,717,362 of CM059439.1, read as the reverse complement.
TTGGGTTCCAACTTGAGGACTCAGGAGAACTGGCGACATTTGTACTATTATACAACAAAAAAATTAAGGTTGTGTTACCACTCTAAATATGTACATGTTTCTGTAATTTCACTTGAAATAAACTTGATTTCATCATAGAAGTGAATTTCAACACATGCCACAGTCATCAGAACTTGCACAGCAACAGATTCAGTTCACATTGAGTCATTATCCAAGTTAATGCAGGGTTTTAAAATTCTAACAGCAAATACATTTAACCAAAACATCAAACAACTGATTTTGTAAAATTGTGTTTTGAATTCAATACAGTGCAGTTTAGGAAAAGAAAAACTTGAAGAAACATACAGTATTTGTACAAGAATTAAATTTATTAAATTTTGGGGTGTGAATGTGTTTCAGTGAAGTTTTCCTTGAATGTAACCGAGTGAACGTTTCTGATGGGGTGTGTGCAGTGACTTAACTAAGCTAATGCCTTTTTTAAGTGCTCTCCAGAGTCTACGCTATTTCTGGAGATGGTTTTGAGTATTAATTTATCATAAAAGCTTACAGTACAAGACAGTTGAACAGTGGATTATTACCCAAGGGCTTTATGTACCGAATAAAGCTTTGCTTCTCTCTGTAGTGAATCTGTATTTGGATTAATAGATACTGGTGGTTTCTTTTATATATATTTTCTTAATAAATGTATTCAAGCATTTTAATTATTTTGCTTATGTCTAATACAAAGTGCGATGCATTTTAATTTTATTCAGATTTGTAGAATTTACAATATTTCACATAAGCTGAGACAATCTTTAGTTTTTCATCGCTCCACCTTTGGTGGCCTTGCCTTCAGTTGTCGAGGCCTTAAGCTCTGGAATTCCTTCTCTGCCTCTCTTTGCTCGTTAAATCCGACCTCTTTCACCAAGCTTTTGGTCACATCCCAATATCTCTTTATGTGGCTCGGTGTCAAATTTTGTCTGAATGCTCCTATGAAGTGTTTAGAATGTTATTATGTTAAAGGTGCAAGTTGTTTATAATGAATGAAATCTTCTGTTCCAATACCATAGCAATACTTGAATAATATTTCTTAATCTGCATTAATATGGATTAGGTAAACTTGTAGTTATGTAATGTGTTGTACTGACTTTTGCATTACATTTGTAGGTTTTAGCAGTTGTTCCAGTACAACTACAACAATGGCATCTACCCGACAAAGTGAAAAACTGCCCAGGTATGTTCTGTACAGAAAAAGCAGGACAAATCCAATCTGGCCAATTACCACCCCATCAATCATCAGGAAAGTGATGGAAGGTATCGTCAACAGTGCTGTTAAGCAGCAATTACTCATCAATAACCTGTTCACTGAAGCTCAGTTTGGGTTCCGCCAGGACCACTCGGCTCCAGACCTCATTACAGCCTTGGTCCAAACATGGACAAGAGAGCTGAATTCCAGAGGTGAGGAGAGAGTGACTGCCCTTGACATCAAGGCAGCATTATACGGAGTGTGGCATCAAGGAGCCCTAGTAAAATTGAAGTCAATGGGAATCGGGGAAAACTCTCCACTGGCTGGAGTAATACCTAGCACAAAGGAAGATGGTTGTGGTTATTGGAGGCCAATCATCTCAGCCCTAGGACATCGCTGCAAGAGTTCCTCAGGGCAGTGTCCTCAGCTGCTTCATCAATGATCTTCCCTCCATCATAAGGTAGATGCAGAGAGGATGTTTCCCCTCGTGGGGAAATCTAGAACTCAGGGGCATAGTTTCGGAATAAAGGGTCGCCCTTTTAGAACTGAGATGAGGAGGAATTTCTTCTCTGAGGGTCGTAATTCTGTGCCCCAGAGAGCCGTGGAGGCTGGGTCATTAAATACATTTAAGGTGGAGATAGACAGATTTTTGCAAGATAAGGGAGTGAAGGGTTATGGGGAGCGGGCAGGGAAGTGGCTTTGAGCCCAAGATCAACCATGATCTTATTGAATGGCGGAGCAGGCTCGAGGGGCCAAGTGGCGTATTCCTGCTCCTATTTTTTATAAGATCAGAAATGGGGATGCTTGCTGATGATTGTACAGTGTTCAGTTCCATTTGTCCGTGCCTGTATGCAGCATGACCTTCACAACACTCAGGCTTGGGATGATTAATTGGCAAGTAACATTCACGCCACACACATGCCAGGCAATGACCATTTCCAATAAGGGAGAGTCTAACCACTTCCCTTTGACATTCAACGGCGTTACCATTGCTGAATCCCCGACCATTAACATCCTGGGGGTCACCATTGCCCAGAAACTTAACTTGACCAGCCACATAAATACTGTGGCTACACAAAGCAGGTCAGAGGCTGGGTATTCTGTGGCAAGTGACTCCCCAAAGCCTTTCCACCATCTACAAATCACAAGTAAGGAGTGTGATGGAATACTCTCCACTTGCCTGGATGAGTGCAGCTCCAATAACACTCAAGAAGCTCGATGCCACCCAGGACAAAGCAGCCCGCTTGAGTGGCACCCCATCCACCACCTTAAAACACTCAATCCACCACCGGTGCACCTTGGCTGCAATGTGTAACCTCTACAAGATGCACTGCAGCGACTCACCAAGGCTCACAGCACCTCCCAAACCCATGACCTCTACCACCTAGAAGAACAAGGGCAGCAAGCGCATGGGAACACCATCACCTCCAAGTTCCCCTCCAACTCACACACCATCCTGACTTGGAAATATATCACCCTTCCTTCATCGTTGCTGGGTCAAAGTCCTGGAACTCCTTCCCTAACTATGGGAGTACCTTCACCACACAGACTGCAGCGGTTCAAAAAGGTGGCTTACCACCACCTTCTCAAGGGCAATGAGGGATGGGCAATAAATTGCAATTATATAGGGCCCTGGTGAGACCACACCTGGAGTATTGTGTACAGTTTTGATCTGCTTACCCAAGGAAGGATATACTTGCATTAGAGGGAGTGCAACAAAGCTTCACCAGACTGATTCCTGGGATGGGGGGGATTGACCTATGAGGAGAGATTGAGTAGACTAGGCCTATATTCTCTTGAGTTTAGAAGAATGAGAGCTGATCTCATTGAAACATACAGAATTCTTTCAGGACTTGGCAGGGTAGATGCGGGGAGGATGTTTCCCCGGGCTGGGGAGTCTAGAACCAGGGGTCACAGTCTCAGAATAAGGGGTCGGCCATTTAGGACTGAGATGAGGAGAAATTTCTTCACTCGGAGGGTGGTGAATCTTTGGAATTCTCTACCCCAGAGGGCTGTGGAGGTTCAGTCGTTGAGTATATTCAAGACAGAGATCGATAGATTTTTGGACATTAAGGGAATCAAGGGTTATGGGGATATTGCAGGAAAGTGGAGTTGAGGTAGAAGATCAGCCATGATCTTATTGAATGGCGGAGCAGGCTCGAGGGGCCAAACGGCCTATTCCTGCTCCTATTTCTTATGTTCTTATAAATGCTGGCCTTGCCAACGACACCCACATCCCGTGAATGAATTAAAAAAAAATCCAAAGACCAACTGATTCACTATACAGACAGCAGGGTGAATATTTTGTTGCTAACACATCAAGCTTTTAGTGAAAACTCAAAATGTTTACTCGCCTCATAACTTCAGCCCAAGTATCTAATGTTTAACAGAGGCTGCAATTAAAAATGACAATACTACAAAGTACAATACTTTTTCTAATTCTTTCTACAAGGACTGTTACATTTTTAGATTTTTACGCTCGACATACTACTTGAATTCAGCATCAATGACCACTCCGGTAACCATGCTAATATCCCCTACATGCCAGAGTATTTATCCTTATCTGTCCAATAAGTAAGTGTAACAAGACCTACAAATTGAACAGCAAACCCTTGCCCCTATATTCTGGCTTACTGGAATATATCAGATGCCACCACATGCCCTCCTTGTCTTCAATAGGCAGATTGAATGTACTCTACCAGACTGAGGTTCAAACTATAAACTAACAGACAAATCTATTTTGCCATTAAACAGGTAAATAAATAGTCTTCGGTACAAAAAGTATCTTCAGAGTAATTTACAAACTTGCTTCTTCAAAAGATGCTTCTCCTGCGTTACCTCACACCGCAACATTAATCCTTGAAGCACAGCCCCCCCACCACCCCCGTTTCTCACATAACAAAACGCCAGCAGTCTCTGCTTAGCTCAGTACTTATGCTAGCTTCAGACTGACTCACTGAGCTGATACAGCCAAATATAAGCCAATAGGTAGCTCATGGGCACAGAGTTGTCTAGCAAAGCGACTATAATTAATCACGGCTCTGCCCTCACAGGCCTGACCTACATTGTCATCCCAAACAAAGCTGACAATCTCACAATGTCAATCTCCTAGGATGTTTGGAATTAAACGAGATGGTTGATTTATTGATCTGTGTCAATATAGTTACCTGCTAGATTGGTCCCTGTCCAGGTATAATGCAAACAATCAAACCATGCACACAAAGGATTTCTGCTACTATACGTACCTCTCCCATGTCCTGAGATGCAAATATTAGCCAGACTGGAATGTAAATTTGATCCAGTTTGCCTAAAACAGCTAGCAATAACTGACTTTAACCCTGTATGTAGATTATAGCCAGTAATAAAGAAACCCAACAGATAATCTAAGAGCCAAAAATACTTCGACATAAAGATCTTTATTCAGGCTAAAATAATTCACTCTTGTATTAATTTTTTCCTCTCTTTGCTAGACCACAATATTGCCAATACTTTTTACATCATCAGTTTAAACAAAAAAGAACCAAAACACAAAAGGAATAGTGAGAAATTTAATTCGAGATCTTTTCAATGGTTAGATTTTCAGAAGGTACTATCAGTGACAAGACTCCCTCTTAAATATAATGCAATCATGAATTAGTTGTTAATCATCATCATATGTGGGTTCCTCTACATTATAGTTTTATTGGAGTCAGTGTTTAAAAAAGACAGAGCTCTCTGCCGCTACCCAATTGGAAAAAGGAAAAATAAATTCACTATCTTGATGATTTTATTTTCTATCTGACAGTAGCTTTTTCTCAGGATATGTATTTTTGATCACTAATGTGGCAACTAAGGAGAATGTTGCTACCACAGTCAGCACGGTTCGAAGAGCTCTGAACCAACTTGGATAACCTGGGAGTAAAGCTAAGTCATAGTGCAATGCTATACCTAGACCCATGATGATCATAATTGCTGATTCAGTGAGATTATCATGAAAGAGTAGGGCTATCCAAGCTAGCAAGGAAAGAATCACACTGTTTCCCAGATTCAACCAGTCAGGTTTTGCAGGGCTGCTTTCTGGAATTGAAAACCCCCATCGTGTTCCTCCAAGGAAAGAGAGTATCGTTGCTCCATATGCTATTTGGGCAAAAGCTAGTTCAGGGAAATATGTTTCTGTTATGGCCATTACGAGGGGAGCTGATACAAAAGGAATTAATCCACCATAGCTGAGGTAGAGGGCAGGTTTGGGACTGTTTTTCAGTTCTTTGAAATCATATCTGATTAAGTCTAATTCACGCTTCTCTGGTTCCTCCACTTTCTTTATCTTGGATGCTTGAGAGGACATATGAAAACAACTCATCTGAATCCAAAAAGGTGCAGATCTTTGCAAGTACTTGATGTTTCGATGTGTCACAATTCTTTGTGTACAAGGGGTCAATAAATGATAGGTAGTGATGTTTCTTGATTCATTTGGAAACTGTGATGTTAATTTCTGAACCTGGAGCACAAAGTAACAATAATTAATGCAATATATATGTGTGGCATACATTGGACCCAGAATTTGTATTAGCTACAGTAAGCTACACCATTGAGCCTAGAATTTCATAGTACAGTATACTGCTATTCTGACCATATACAGATGTAACACAACTTACAAAGTGATCTATATTGGTTCCCTACAATATGAAACAAAATCCCACTCCTCTCCAAACTAAATTTTCAAAAATACAATTTTTTCCTGTGCGAGAAGGAGGAGGAACTTTTCAGAATTACAAACCACAATTAATCAGTTTAAATTATGGTTCTAGCAACACATAAAATTGTACAATCCTATTTCTCAGGTCTGCTACACTTTGATTCAACAAGGTTCAAAGGATTGGGTTGTCAGATTTACTGAATTACAAGTTCTGTTTACCTTTGACCCGGATGCTGGTGCCATCAAAAACATACACATTAACCAGATATACAAGAGATGGAAGTGTTTTTTCCATGCACACCGTAATAGTAACATTAGATTGTTACATGCACTATGCTACCATAGCTTGCAGTACAGACTTTTCCCTTCAGTCCCATTATAAACAATTTGTTTCTAGTGCCTTTGAGCCCTCTGTGCCATGCACATCTCCCACATCAAATGACAAACAAATGACCTGTTCCAGTGGACTATGGTTATTAAACCAATCAGTTGGAGGTGCTTAAGAGCAGGACCTGTTCACCTTTTCCCATCATTCCTATGCTCCTGTCAAAGGTGCTAACCTTTAATGGACCATGGGTGCATAGATGAGACACCGCCATCTCACCAAAATGGCCATTCTTCATGTATGAGCCAATGTCACAAACGAGTCAGATTATGTCCTTACGTGATATCAACACACTCACTTTTTACCATTGGTCATGAGATAGCAATCGGGAACAAACTCCTGACTGTTTTCCCTCCCTAGCCCAGGCCAATTCCAGAGCCCCAACTGCTAAACTGGCTCTGATCAGCTATCTCAGCTCAGATCAGGGATTGCACCTGGGATCTTTGTGGGCTGCACAGCTCGGTTCCACACTGGGCAGTGCACTTATAATTGAGCACGCTGGTCGGCAGTGGTTATATAATTCTCTACTGCCCCAAGCAATCTATATCTTGCACATGTATGTCAGTGATACCCAACTCTCTGCTACCACCCCTGACTTCACTATTGCTACCAAACTGTGAGCCATCAAATCCTGTACGCGATAGAATTTTTTCTAGCTCAATATTGGCAAGACAGAAGACATTCTGTTCAATTCCCACAAGAAATGTTGCATCACAAGCATTGATTTTGTTCCTGTTCCTGACTTTGCTTCAAGCTGAACCCACATCCTTGCAATCGTTTTTGAAACCTCCTGAGGCTTCACTGTAACCTAACTCTGCAATCGTCTTCAGCCCTATAGCTCAACTATTGTGGCAAACTTGCATCTACCATAGCCATACACTCTGGAACTCTCTCCCTAAACCCCTCTGCCATGCCACATATTTCCCTATATTCAAAAGCCTCCACAAAATCCACTTCTTCAACTGCACTTTCAGTGACCTCTTGTAGCTTCATTTCCACTTTTTGCTAGGTGTCCTCCAATCTCCTGTGAAGTAGCTTTTGAACGTTTGTTACATGAAAGACACTGTGTAAGTTTAAGTTATTGCTGCTGGTTCCTCAGATGCCTAGAGATTAGCAAATTCTCCTTCAAGAAGTTGAGGAGCAAGAAAAATGACAACAAAGTCCCCATATCCTACACCACTGTGACACATCATACTAATGTGCTGTGTTACTGAGAAACTTTTGCAATGATTTATTCTGAAAGCAACTATTTCTCTATACTTTTATGCAATGACTTCAAAAGTTCCTGCAGTTTCAACTTATTTTCAACTGCTGATCTTCCTCCCCACCCTATATTAGCATTTTTTGTATTGGTTGAAATCTTTTGTACTATATTAACTTCAAAAAAATGAACTATTTTTAGATAATATTGAGTTTCTTGATTTTGACCCACCAGCAGTTAGAATTAAAATACAGATACATAACCAAAATGGATTTATAGGTTTATTACAGGAATCTGATTGCTCTCCAATTGTACTTCCGCATTGACTCGAGCACCCCGGGCTATATTTTTGTTTGAACCTTTATTTTTGCTACTGCATTGTTTACTGAAAAAGTGAAAGCTCTGCACAGTACAGTACTCAAATCTAGTTTGTGTACTGCCAACAAATGTATTCTTTAAGCATGTTCGACACTTACTTTGCTAGTTGTTTGAAAGCATCTCCTCACCAAAAAAGCAAACATTTTAAGGGCAGGGCACCTGCAAAAAATGAAATAAAGTCCAGTACAGTTAGAGTGAAAGTAAGGGCATTTTTAGAAATTGAATTGAACCAAGTAGATAGAGCCTGGGTGGCCTTATTATTACTGATAAGCATTAATTTAATGAACTCACATTTGGCCCAACAACACTTTGAATTTAGATACTTTTATTCCCATCACCACTTAGCAAAGGGAATGTATATTCCCTGTTGCTCTCTAATTCTAAACATTATAATTAACTGCCTGTGCATTTACTGGTACCTCTCGGTTTCCAATTCTTATTTATACTTTAAAATTGCTGTTTAGATGTAGGCTTGTGATAGCTATTTTGTACCAAACTCCCCTGATGGGAAAATCACAAAGAAGCATTCAAGTGACATTACAGATATAACTACAAGCCATAGCTCAACAGGGGAATTCTACCCAAAAGTAAATTTATCAACATTATATGGTCTTCCTCCTTCCTCAACTGAAAGCATTCTCCACAAAGTGCAGAAGCATGGCTGGGTGGAAAATTACCTCACTGCTGGCAGCAGATGGTCAACAGAGATGTAAATATTAGCCAAGGGAGGCACTTTAGATAATGCTGGAAGACTCACATGATGCTTTTATGACGTCCATTCTCGTAATGGCATTATTACTCCTGCCCTATGTGCAAGATGCTAGATGAGGAAAAATCCCTATTCCCAATCTGGATTCAATTCACAGTTGTAAAGCCCAAAACAGTAACAAAGGGCAGCTGGTTCATTGTTGTAAGTGAACATTAGATTTGCACACGGCTGTCATCTGTATTGTAAACTAACACTGCAATCTTGAGAACTCTTATAGCACTCGAATTGTGCATTTATACTGCAGCTACTGGTCTCACATGTTAATTTATACTTCCTGGCTTGAACTGCAATTCTTCCTTGGCTTAGTGCTTGCACTCTCACCTCTTGAGCCAGAAGGTTGTGGGTTCAAGCCCCACGCGAGAGACTTGAGCACACAATCTCGGCTGACACCTCAAATGTAGTCCTGAGGGAGTGTTGTCTTTTGGATTAAATGTTAAAGCAAGGCCCCATGTGCCCTCTCAGGTGGACATAACAGATCCCATGAAACTATTCAAAGAAGAGCAGGGAAGTTTTCTTGGTGTATATATATATCCCTCAACCAACATCACTAAAACAGATTATCTGGCCATTTATAACCTCAATCTCTCAGGTGGTTCCTACATAATGGTCAAAATAGGTGCAAGGTGGTAACAGGAATACTGCAGCCAGAGTGCAATGACAGCCATTTTTTCCATCACCTACTAGCTTGTGGCTTCTCCAGGCAGCAGGAACACACAATTAATCCAATGTCTATTTAATACTCAGCTGGGTACTAAAATCATTGAACAAAAAGTAAAACAGTGCAGATGCTGGAAATCTAAAGCAAAAATAGAAAACACTGAGCATGTTATGCAGCATCTGTAGATGAACAAAAGTTGATGTTTTGGGTATAAACCCTTCCTCAGAACTGGAAGATATTACTGGTGGACTGCATTTAAAAAGGAACAGAAAGGAAAAAATACAAAAAAGAACACAATGAACACTCACACAGAAAATTAATAGAATGGCCTGTAAAGTGCTTAAGTAGAGATGGTTAAATGGTAGAAATTATATTTGCATGAAGCAAAAAGAGGCATGGTGAGTGAAATTAAAGACATACAAGAGACATTGGAGAGTGTGTGAATGGATGGTTAGAAACAAAAGTATGAAAAAACTGGCAAAATGAAGCAGGCTCCAGTAGCTGATGGATGAAAAGAGCAGGTCGACACCAAGGATGTAGACCATCCTGCTATCAGTTTTCCAATGAGGGATCCCCACCCCAAGCACCAAACTGCTCCTTTCCCCCCATCACACCCCCGCTAAACCCTGGATACACAAGCACATCCTAAAATCATTGATATGTGGCCAGATACATCACTTTACAAGATTTAGGGATTATGCAGCAATTTAGTTGAATAAACTTCATCAAACTTCCCTAAACATTGCAAAGTATTGGAACTTTGGCCACAGTTGACAACACTGCTGTTTATATATAATATATATTATAAGAATGACACCGATTATCAACCCATTTAAACACATGGAGTGGTGTTGTGTTCACCGTACAAAGGTGATAGCTATCAGATTGAGTCACCCTATTAAAATGACACAGTGTCAACCCCAATGATAATGAGTGATGTTTGAGTTTGACAGAAACACCACCTGGCCATGAACTGTCTGAACCCAGTGGGTGTGACTGATCTCTCCCTGGCCATGAACTGTCTGAACCCAGTGGCTGTGACTGATCTCTCCCTGGCCATGAACTGTATGAACCCAGTGGGTGTAACTGATCTCTCCCTGGCCATGAACTGTATGAACCCAGTGGCTGTGACTGATCTCTCCCTGGCCATGAACAATGAGACTTAAGAGAAACACACATCGGAGTTCACGCTTACCTCCGCCGATAAAACCAATCGAGATCAACCAACAAAAAAAACAAAATTTAATTACGTGCAAAATTAAAACCAGGCCTCTGACCCACGGGGGCAAGTCAGAGGAACCTTGAAAGCGACCAAAGTGTTCCTGTCCGGGTCATCCCCCCCCACCATTAACATCAACATCATTGCAATTCACTTCCGGGTCGTGCAAGGAAAGAGGCGCTGACTGAAGTCGGCTTCTCTCAAGTCCCAAACAAGTAATCGTCAATATGTTGAATCACGTGGAAGGGAATAATGATTTGAAAAATATCTGTGCAGGTGTTTCTAGTTTTAGGTTAAAAACGGAAAGGGCTGGAAATGCAAAGTAGGAATTTCAGCATAAATGTCGCCAACTCTAATGTTTTCTCTGTTGAACGTTGCTGCATGACTCCGTCATTTTTAAATTTTCATTGTAGATTTTCAGTATTAGCAGTTTTTTTCCCTTATGTCTAGTTTCAGATTGTACTGAGTTAAGAAGCAGCTGAGGAGAAGTTACACTAGCAACAGGGCTGTCTACGCGGGAGTCCTCCCTTTATCTATTGGGGACTTGGCCTGGAGGGTGTTGCACGGAGCAGTCTGTGCAATATGGTTTTAAACAGGTTCACGGACTCCCAGGCCGCCTGCCTTTTCTGCGGCCTGGAGGAGTCCGTGTTCCATGTATACACTGAATGTGAGAGGCTGCAGCCCCTCTTCCATTATTTGAAGGGGCTGCACTTCAGTCCCACGCTCCTGATCTTTGGTCACCCGGTGCGGAGGGGAGCGGGCAGATCGGAGGACCTCCTCATGGGACTGCTCCTGGGCCTGGCCAAAAAGGCCATTAGCTGGTCCAGACAGCAGGGGGGTCGTGCGGCCCGATTGCCTGCCTCTCTTACGCGGCCATGTTCGTACCCAGGTGGCCCTGGAGATGGAGCACGCGGTGTCCGCTGGCACGCTTGAGACCTTCCGCAACCAGTGGGCGCCGTGGGGACTGGAGTGCATCATCACCCCGGCCAATGAAATTTTAATTTAAGTTGTTAAGTTTCTTTTAAAGTTTTATTAGTTACAAATATTTGATTTATTGTGCACCCAATCAAAAGAGTACACCAGCAACAGTCAATGCATGTTTGGAGTTGTTTGAAAATCACACAGTTCGGAAACTTAGTGACGCTTTGACCCTAAGACCCAGAAAGTGAAAAAGTTCAGGACAACTAAAGCCTTGTAATTTGAACCATCCCATCGAGCCCACTTCTGTGTCAATCTACCTCAATATGGTTGGCACCCAATTGATTTAGTCAACATTCTATCAAAATCATGATGGGTCTTTCAAAATCATGAGGGGTCTAGACAGAGTAGATAGAGAGAAACTGTTCCCATTGGCGGAAGGGTCGAGGCCCAGAGGACACAGATTTAAGGTGATTGGCAAAAGAACCAAAGGCAACATGAGGAAAAACTTTTACACAGCGAGTGGTTAGGATCTGGAATGCAATGCCTGAAAGGGTGGTGGAGGCAGACTCAATCATGGCTTTCAAAAGGGAACTGGATAAGTACCTGAAGGAAAACAATTTGCAGGGCTGCGGGGGAGTGGGACTAGCTGAAGTGCTCTTGCAGAGAGCCAGCACGGCCTCGATGTGCCGAATGGCCTCCTTCTGTGCTGTAACCATTCTGTGACTGGAGTCACGTACAAGCCAGACCAGGTGGGGTTGCAGGCTCCCCTGCCTGAAGGCCCAATTGATTTTATCAGCTGACAGAAAATTATGCAAAACAATTTCCTTCCCGCAAACAAAACCTTTTTGAAATTAACACAATCAGGAGCTTACAAGGATATAATAGTTTTGAAACAAAGGGGAAGTCAATAACCTTGTTATATGAGAATACATGGTACGTGGGATTGAAAATGGAAAATAATCCAATGTCAAACAAGTCACATTTTAGAACCCAGAGATGTGATCATTTTCATTATAATCCCTTGCACGTACACATTACTTGTAATTATATGCAGGATTATTTTCAATAATGTTGGTTGTGAAAGGTAGGAGAATGGTTTTATTGCTGTCCTATGTAAAGGTTTTTTCTATTTTGTACAACATGAAAGGTTTTTCACATAAATTTGGCACAATAATAAAATTATGATTAAAACACTGAGCCTTCAAAAGCTTAGCATTGGTATAATTCAACACACTATTTCTTTCTCCCAGTAAAGTATGACTGCTTATATTGATTATGATGAGCACTTAGGTTGTGTTGGTTACATGTGCAAAAAAACTCAGCAGAGATTCTGAATTTTATTAAATATATTAATTAAAACTTTGAATTATGTTAACAAACAAATTTAGAAAGGAAGATATGTTTCAATGGTTTCAGGGTGGAATGTCTTCTAGAAAGAAAGACTTTGAAAAAGGGAAAAGTTTGAATGAGGGTGCTGCAGCTCACAATTTTGGTTTATGCCATGCAAACTATGCCTCAATAGTAACATAATGTGTGCAAGAAGGAATGTGCGTAACACTTTCTTTGCCACTCCTGATACTACAAAACGCCTTCCTCATTTGCTCCCTGAACCTGAGATACTCCATTCACTCTCTCCACAAAATGCATCCAAGCAGCTTTAACCTCCTGCATCAGGATCTCCAAAGTGGTGTTTACCCCATATTCCTTCTTGCCTCCATCATCCTTACCAGAAAATGATTTCTTCAAGGAGCGAAACAAAATCCCCTTTAACAGCAAGCAGCAGCCCTTTGAGAGCTACTGCCTTGGCCAATCTTCCTTAAACAGAGAGCCAACCAGGCTCAAGGTCAAGCCTTGGTCCAGGTCAGTGAAAGACTTGACCAAAAGAAAGTGGATCTAAAATTCCTCAGGGTTCCACTGGTCTCCCACTGTAGCTCTGGCAGAAAGCCAACAGAATGCCGAGGGAAATGGTGGAGATATGGAAGGAGACTGGTGGTACCCCTACAGAATTTCAGCTGCAGCTTAGCTCACTCAAAGTAGAGCAGAGGGAGAAGGAATAACAGAACAACAGAGACAGAGGACCTGAGGAACAGGAAGGAATGCAAGGCTGGAGGAGGATTTAGTGTTAGGGTGGGGTTGTCCATGGAGGGATTTGCAGATTAAATTTTTAAATTCGATGTGTAGGGGGACAAATATCCACTATAAGCCAACAAGTAGATGAGAGGGGCTTAGAGTTAAAGAAAATGCATGCAGTATAGTTTTGGATGTTGGAATTTGTGACGGTCAGGATGCTGGTGAGAAGGATGTTGGAGAAGTCAAGGGTTACCGAAAGCACAAATAAAAGCTGTCTGTCGTGGAGAGAGTGAGGTAGGCATGGAAGTGGGTAATGTTGCAAAGGTGGAAGTAAATAGTCCTGGTGATGGATAGGATACAAGGTTTGAAACTTGTGGTCCAGCAAAGCAGTTTCCCATAGTCTGGTTCAGCATGAGTCAGCTGTGGCAAGGGAGCAGAATTTTTGGTAGGATGGAAACAATGGCTTCTTCCCTAGCTGACATTTTTTGGCTCATCCACGACTTAATTACGATATGAAAAAGGATAGGAAAAAAGACCATCTGATCGATCAAGACATGGTGCAGCCTCAAGCGCATTCAACCTGCACTGTCACCTACCACCTCCACCAAATAATCTGGGGAGAGGCAAGAAAAAAGCACTGGGAAATGTCTATCCCGAGTGCATGGCTCATTTGTAAAAAAAAAAAATTCGTTCTTGTTTTCAGACAGCCTGCTTGCTCATAACTGATGGCGGGGAGACAGTCAAACAAATTGGGCAGCGAGCTGATTGATTGAACATTGCCCAGTTTACCATGGAAGGCAGGGATGATTCACACACCACAGTGCAATTCCATCTGATTGTGACATCAGAGGGCCGAGCGGCACGTGACCCACCCACCCTCCCTTCCTTGTTTTGGTGGAGAGCGTGGAATCCCCGCGCGAGTGAGCGGGCGGAGCGTCGAGTGCGAGCACCAGAGAGAGGAAAAAAACTGCGGCGCACAGCAGTCGGCGGCAGCAGCAGCTCTGGAGTAGGTGATACAAGCAACGACAACAAAAATAAAACAACAACCCGTCGGAAATACATTCGGTTCACCCACACAACTCGAGAGAGAAAAGACAGGAGAAAAAAAAAAGCTCAAACCACTCCAGCGAGGGTCCGACGCCGAGCGTTTGCCGTCTCCCGATCCTTCCCCCTTGGAGGTAGGCAGCCAATGTTATGAGCCTGCAGCCTGCTTTGTCGCCATTTTGGCCCAGTGTTTGTTGTTATTATCATCGTGCGCTTCAGCAGCCGCCTTACGCCGTCCTCTACCATTTATTGTTGTCGGATTTTATCACCAATATAAAATATTTAATTATGTATATTTTTCCCTCCGCTGCGCCGATTTGTTTCTCAGAGGAGAGGTTTAGTTATTTGTCAGTTTATTTATTTTTTGCCGTGACATTTGTTTAGTGGCCTAAAACTTGCATCTAGTGTTTGTTTGTCCACAACTCCTATTTATGCACCGCAATGTGGATTGTTTTTTTAAATTAAAAAAATACGAAACGTTTCGCGCTGTTTAAATCATTGTGTAGAAATCTGCTTTTGAATAATACTTGTTTTCTTTTGACGTTGGATATGCTCACGACTTGCTTGATCGGACTTCTTCAGCATTGTTACTGAAAAGGCTGGAAGCTCCACGCCAGATTCCTTTTTTTCCCTCAAGTGTGAAATAACGTGAACAACACGTTTGAGACCAGGCTGCTGGTTCTCGTTTGTGTGCTTAGCCACCCACGGCTGCCATTTCTGGTAGTGTGGAATATTATCTCACACCCAAGACTACACTTTCCTCATGTGCGAAGGATCCGAAATCATGCAAACTGTAATGCTACTAGATGTTTGTGTGTGGTGTCATAATTCACTGGCAACGCAGTCGTGTTCTTTTGCATTTGCCTGGATTGGGTTCCAATTATATTGACAAAAATCTTTGTACTTAATTGAAGTTTTAGTCCGCTTGCATTATTATCCACTTCTATGCCACCAATATATTAACTTCACTTGAATCCAAATTGAATTCATTTCAATATGCATATTGTAATTTTTAGTAACAGCTTGCATTTATATGAGAGCCGTAGACAGCAAATTTAGAATTGTACATGCTCTTGTCAAAACACGAACCTATTGCATTTCCAGAGTGGGCCTGGAGGTGTTGACCTGAAAAATTTTGAATTTGTGCATGCAGTTTGGGTTTTTAACTCTAGCATTTTAATCTCATAAAATTGTGGGGAAAATTCAAGGAATTTGGGTTTATCTATATGCAACAGAGTATACTTGCTCAAAAGCTACATCAATTGTCAGTCCCACTTGGATGCACTCTAACCTGTCCTGGTGGTTTATAGAGCAATTCCTTCTTTTCGAACGCATTCCTGATCATATAGTCACTCTCTACTTTCTAGCCCTTTACGGAGGCATTCTTTCCCATTTAACCCCGTCACCCAAGTACGAAGCGGTTACACAGAGAAGCACTCTTATTCATCTTCTCACTGCTGTTTCTAGCTGCCCTATCTGATATTGTTGCCCTGGTGTAGGAGCAAACATTGCTATGGGCGATTCCCACCATGAAGTAGCAGCATTGCGGATGAGCTACAACTGGGATGTAGTGAGATTATCATGAAGCAGAATGGCCGGGATTTCCTGGTCGATCCTTTTGGGATGTGAATATATTTGCATATATTGCATACATCTGGATACACCTGGACACCCTGATTTATAAAGCACATTTAATGTAGGAGGGGGGTAGCAAAGCAGAGGGATTTAGAAAGCCAGTTTCAGGTTGTACGGTCCAGATTTTGCCACCAAGCTTTGGAATGGAGGGAGATGAATACAAAGGCGGCCAGAATTGGAAGAGTGAAAGGTTCATTTTGTGCTGGAGGAGGCTGCAGAGGCAGGGTGGGACAGGTCCATGGAGAGATTTGTAAATAAGGATGAGCATTTTGATTTAAATGCTTTGGAGGACTTGGAGCCATTGGAGGATCATGAGGATAACAGTGAAGGAGAACTAGAACTTAGTGAGGGGTAGGATCATGGCAGCAGTGTTTTGGACAAGCCTGGAGGTGATGACATTCAGCAATGGTGAGGCATAGTGAGGTAAAGGCAGAGTGGGAATATTGTGATGATAATAGGTGGTCTTTGTGATGAATGTCAAATGCAGTTTAAAGCAAAACTCGATCAGTCAGTATACTGAGGTTATCTACTGTTTGGTTCATCTTGGATGAGCAGCTAGGAGGGGGTGGAGTTCTTGGCAGAAGTCAAACAATATGGTCTTAGTCTTGCTTATGTTGTTTGAGGAACTGCTGGCTCGTCCACAACCTGGACATCGGATAAGCAGTCAGACAGCATGGTGTTGGAATTCAGGGCAATGACTGAAAATTAGAGCTTGCGTATTACCAGCATGCATTTGGAAACTGACCCATTCACATGGATAATGATCATAAAGAATAGGAGGAAGTCCTGACTTGAACCTTGGGTTACGCACAAGGTGGTGGCCTGGGGCAGTTAAGAGCAGATTTCCTGGTCGATCCTTTTGGGATGTGAATATATTTGCATATATTGCATACATCTGGATACACCTGGACACCCTGGTTTATAAAGCACATTTAATGTAGGAGGGGGGTAGCAAAGCAGAGGGATGAAAGGTCATCGACCTGAAACGTTAACTCTTTCTCTCTCCACAGATGCTGCCTGACCTGCTGAGTATTTCTCACATTTTCTGTTTCTGTGCTAGATGATGTGCTGGCTACATTGGGATAGGTAGGAATAAAACCAAGTGAGGGTGGTGGCATAGATTAAGACCACACAAAAAAGATGATGGAAGATGCTGGAGTGGTGAGTCATGTTGGATGGAGGGATAATATGCCACGGTTGCAATCTTAAAGGATATTGTTGATGACTTCGATCAGGATGGTGAAAGCATGGCGGAAACTGACTGAAAGGCGTCTAATAGAGAGTGATGCAAGAGATGACACCTAGTTGGGTGACCTTTAGAGAAGAAATGAGGTTAGATATGGGCAGCAATTAGAGAGAATAGGAGTCTCAGGGTTGAAATTTTCAAGCAGGATGATAATGGTGGGGAAAGCAGCGTTCGAGGAGAAGGATCAGTTGATGGTGTCAGCAAGTGTTGAGGTGAGGAAATGTAATTGTGTGGTTGGGATGGGATTGAGGTTGCTGGTATGGTCTTCTAGAAGTAACTTCTGAGACTTGGCTGTAAGGCCTTTTTTCGAAGCAAAGTAGTTCCTGGCAGAATGATTTATTTTTCTAATTTGCTGATTTAATTTTGATGTATATGTTTAAATTAATGCTAAATTTAATGTTCTAGCAGGTCAAATTCTTATGCATAAAAACCTCCCCTCGTAGTTTGGTGCAGGAATGTCCTTGGGCATTTGTGGACATGGATACCTAAATCTCTCTGCTCCTCCAACTCCTAGTCTTTCACAATTAAGAAAATATTCTGATTTGTCTTGCTCAGGTCCAAAGTGGAAGACCTTGCACTTGCCCACATTGAACTCTGTCAGCCATAGTTTTGCACGCTCACTCAGTATCATCTACAAATTTGATTATGCAACTCCCTATTCCTTCATTCAAATCATTGACATATGGAGAAAAACTGAGGCCCCAGTACAAATACCTGGGGAACACCACTTGCCACATTCCACCAATCAGAGAACAAACCCTTTATCCTTACGCTCTGTCTCCTAGCTCCCAACCAATTACTAACCAGTGTCACAAGGTTACGTCCAATTTTGTGCGCGCTCATTTTTGAAAATCTATTATGCGGAACCTTATCAAATGCCTTCTAGAAGTCCATGTAGACAGCATCCATAGACACTCCTCTGTCCACCATGCTAGTGACCTCAAAAAAGTCAACTGGATTAGTCAGACATGACCTACCCATCACAAATTCATGCTAATTCTCCTTGACCAGCTGATACTTGTCCAAGTGCTCGGCCACTCTGTCTCTGATAATAGATTCCAGTAAATTCCGCACAATTGATGTTTTGGCTGAAGACATTTGCAAACACTTTAGCCATGTCTCTTGTACTTGTAAACTGTGCTCCATCATGGTTGAGGATGGGGATGTTCATACTGCCTCTTCCTCTTAATGCTGGTAGGCAACCAGGTAACTATCAACTGTTGCTGTTCTTGGCATGCCCTACTACACTCTGCAGCGAACCAGGGTTTGTCTCCTGACTTGATGATAGTGAGAAATATGCTGAGTCATGAGGTTATAGATTATGGCTGTCTACAATTCTGCTACTGCTGATGGTCCACAGTGCCTCATGGATTCACAGTTTTGGCCTGCTAGATCTATCTTTAGTCTGTCTCACAGCATGGTGGTAGTGACACGCTACACAATGCAAGATGTCCTCATGGTGTAGATGAGAGTTTATTTTCACAAGGATGGGTGACGATTACTTTTACCAATGCAATTTTAAACAGATGTGTCTATGACAGGTAGGCAAGTGAGAATGAAGTCAACTAAGTTACTTCCTCATGTTGGTTTCCTCACCACCTGACAGGCTGAGTCTGGCAGCTGTATCCTTCAAGACTGAGCCTGCTCAATCAATGGTGGTACTGACAAGTCAAAATCCTGATGGTGGACATTGAAATCCCTCAGCCAGAGTCTGTTCTGTTGTTTCCCTTACAGCTTCCTCCAAGTGATGTTCAACATGTAGGAGTACTGATTTGTCAGTTGTAGGAGGCGGGGAGCTATAGGTGATCAGCAGGAGGTTTTTTTGTTTGACCTGTAGCCATGAGACATTGTGGGGTCTGGAGTCAATGTTGAGTCCCTGGGCTACAAACTCTATACTGATGTGCTGGTGGGAAGGACATACCCAGAGATGGTGAGGAGTTTGGGATATTGGCTGATATGAGTATAATATTTCATGTTAATTGATCAGTCTATGAGACAGCTTTCCCAACTTGGGCACCAGCCCCCAGCTCTTGGTGAGGAGAACTTTGCAGGGTCATCTGGGTTCAGATTGCCTTCACCTTATCCTGATATGCCTGGATCAGTGCAATTTTCTTACTGTACTTTGCAGTGGTTGTTAACAACTGGTGGCTTGCAGATCTACTTCAGAGGGCACTGAGAGTCAACCACATATTGTGGGACTGGAGTGATGTGTTGGCCAGATCAGATAGGCTCCTTTCCCTGAAGGACATTAGCAAACCAGTTGGGTTTATCCGATTTATCGAATTCTTTTTCTCTCTCTCTTCCCTCTCACATGCTCTCTCCCACTTGTGCGTTCTTTCCCTGCCCTCGTGCTCTCACTCTCGCCCTTGCCTGCGCGCTCTCGCTCTCCCCCCTCCCCTGCCCTCTTTAAACTGTAGCCACATCTGCCTGTTCAGGTGGACGTAAAAAACCCATGGTACTAAAAGAACAGGGAAATACTCCTGTTGTCCTGGCCAACATTTATTCCCTCAAGCAACACCTCCTAAAAATCTGATCATTTATCTAGTTGCTGTTTGTAAGATCTTCCTGTGTACAAATTGGCTGTTCTGTATGCCTACAAAATGACAGTGATGACACATCAAAAGCATTTGATTAATTGTAAAGTACTTTGTGATGTCCTGAAGACATGAAAGGCACTTGTATACATGTGAGTTAGTTCCTTCTTTCTTCCCTTCCTTTGAGTGCCAAAAACTATTCGCTTTCCACAAACTAGAGCGTACCTACATACGCCCAGTATTTAGGTCACTGCATACAACAAAAACCCTCTTTAATTTCTTAGACTTTGAAAAGTGTTAAATTGAACAATCTATTGTGATTTGGGCTATAAATTATGGTACAAGTTTATTAAAAATAACAAATAAGCAATGACAAAGGCTGTACAGTTTACTCTCTCTTTTTACAGAACTTTTGACTCATGCTATCTCCGGTTATAAAATAAAAGGTGGATTGCTCAGCTGATTCTACGGATGATAAACCCAGATTTGTGTCGATTATAACTTATACGTGGAGTTTGATCAGGTCCTCAGAGTTTCCAGCCATTATCCTGATAACTGCAAAGGCTCTGGTAAACTAGGAGCACCGTTCCTGGGATATACTTTCTATTCCATTCAAGATGTGGAGATGCTGGTGTTGGACTGGGGTGGACAAAAGTGAGAAGTTGCACAACACCAGGTTATAGTCCAACAGTTTTGTTTGAAATCACAAGCTTTCGGAGCTGCTGCTGCACTTCACCTGACGAAGGAGCAGCAGCTCCGAAAGCTTGTGATTTCAAATAAAACTGTTGGATTATAACCAGGTGTTGTGCGACTTCTCACTTTTATTCCATTCAAAGTTAACCAGCACCAAAATATGTATCTTGCAATTTGATGAAGCTGTCAACATGATCAAAATACAGAGGAAGCTTGCTGGTCTAAGTCCACATCTCCTGGTGGGTTAGAAGATTGAAATTTAAAAGCTTGACTCCTTCCTGGGGTCATATTAAACAGTTTCTAGCACTTTTGGATGAACTTTAAGACTTTTCTACATCTTTAAATCAATGCCAGCAGCTCTCGGGCCTTATCCATTCAAATGGGTTGGCTTTTAAAATATTAACACAAATCCGCCTTGCTTCATTGCAGCAACCTGTAGATGTGATGTCTGTAACATTCGATTTCTAATCACACCTTCAAGAAGTAGGTTAGTTCCCCAATGCTTTAATAATAACACAAGAGATCCACTACTATTTAAAAAAAAACAAGTGTCACACTTCACTGTCTCACTTTGTCACACATGGGGGAAAAAAGTAATTTTCCTGCTTGTTTCAAAGAGACTTCTGCAGAAACATAAAATACCCTCTAATTAACCTCAATTTACTTATTTACAGCAATAAGATCCTGTGACCTTAGGAGAGAGGCCAGGTTACATACAGATTCCCTTTAGAAACATACTGCATTGTGTGCAACTAGGCATTATACTCCTGTCCTTAAAAAGCACCATATTCGTCAATGTACTGTAAGCAATGCCGTGGAATATCCACTAAGATACATGTATTACATTTGCATTTATACAGATACGCATTGTTACTGAACTATTCTTGCATTGAATTTGGGTAATTTGGCAGTTTCTTTACTTAACCTGTAAGCCCATTAATTTCACAGTAATACTCTGCGTTTTCTGGTACATTTTGTATGTTACTCTTTTCCATGACTCTACTGAACTTCACTGCTAAGTTGTACAGCGATTCATTTTGAATGTAATTGGCGAGTGATCCTGCTTTTCATAGCAGGAACAAGGGCTACAAAATTCAATTTGCCAACTAACCAGAGATGAGTTGCTATACTTTCCAACTTTCATGAGCTGAAACTCAAAATATTTTGCCAGGTTGCCAATAACAGGTGTATCTTTTGTGTTACATCTGATCCTTTTGTGGTTATGTGCAGCTCCTACCTCACCTAGTAACTGACTGCTTGCTTGTCCGCAATGAAGGTTGAGTTGCTTTTTTTTAGGATTCGTTTTCTCTAATTAAAGTTAAAATAATTATTTCTGATAGATTACTTTAAAAAAAAAAGGTTTTCTTCAGGACTGGTGTTCCTCAATCACTCAATTTAATTATTGTACATTTTCCCTTAGTCAACGGTTTTGGATCAGCCTGGAGGCAGATTACTAGTGGTGTCATTTATTATGTTCTTCCAAGTGACAATTAATTTTGTCATGATCTCCTGGACTGGTCTTGATCGCCTGAGGGGGTCGGAGAGGAATATTCCATTTTTTTTTTCACTTATTGGCCCTGGCTTTTTCTGAGGTTTTTTGTCTCCCAGGAGATTACATACCTGCGGACGTTTAGGAATGGTCGAGTCATGATGCTCCAGGCATCATGAGTGTGGGGCAACTTGATGCACCAGCTGGTCTTTACCTGCCTGTCATTTTCGTATGTTCGTAATCTCAGACTCTAGTATCCATTGTACCATATAAGAAGATGTGGGTGTACCCGTTAATTTCTCTACCTGGTAAGTTCCTAATTTCAGCCGTGCCTTTGTGCAGGCCAGGTATTTGTCCACAAATGAAGTAACTTTTGACTGACTTTGCTCACGTGGGTGGCAATTCAGCAGCATTTTCATAAGGATCAGGCCATTTCCTTTTTCAGCTGGAATATGGTGTATTCATGGGGAAATCTTAAGGATGGAAATCATTGTTTTAAAAAAACCATTTTGTTTTGCATCTACGTTTGTCAGGAACAAGTCTGTGTTGCTTTTGTCATCCTGAGGCTTCTATGAGGAACAAACATTTTTAATGAAACTAAAACTGGGCATAAGGCAATACTACCAAACAACTTCCTAAAATACATTTGTACTGTAATTGTCAAGAATAATTTCATGGGTTTGGCAATTGCCTTGCAGGTCCTGTGCTTCATTCATGTAATACAAGTGAAAATGATGTAATGATAAAGCATTACTCATATTATGAGGAAACTTTGAATTTGAATTTTCTTTATTACAGCTGCTTGTTTTAGCAAATTTTGGTAACATATTGCCAAGGCAGCTATCCAGAACTGTGATGTTTGAAGTGGTAGCCATATTTAACTTCACTTTGTACAGCACTGAAAGTAAAATGCATTAAGTTACTGACACATTGATGAGACTTTGCCTTTTCATGTTTGTCAAGTTAACGTGGAAAGGAAGCTTTCCAAAATAACCTGCCTCCTGGCTGATCCAAAACCATTGACTAAAATAAGGGACTCCAAGGGTTAAATTACGAGGAGAGATTACACAAATTAGGGTTGTATTCCCTAGAATTTAGAAGGTTAAAGGGTGATCGGATCGAAGTTTTCAAGATATTAAGGTGACCAGATAGGGTCGATAGAGAGAAACTATTTCCACTGGTTGAGGAGTCTGGGACTAGGGGGCATAGTCTAAAAATTAGAGCCAGACCTTTCAGGAATGAAATTAGGAAACACTTCTACACACACACAGGGTGGTAGAAGTTTGGAACGCTCTTCCGCAAACGGCAGTTGATGCTAGATCAGTTGTTAATTTTAAATCTGAGATTGATAGATTTTTGTTAACCAAAGGTATTCAGGGATATGGGCCAAAGGTGGGAATATGGAGTTAGGTCACAGATCAGCCATGATCTCATTGAATGGTGGAATAGGCTTGAGGGGCTCAATGGCTTTCTCCTGTTCCTATGTTACAGTATTCTTGTTTTTGCTTGGTGTTTGAATGCCTTAAAGATAATAGGGTAGAATTTCTGCCAGGTTCTCCCAATCTCTTGCTGGAAGACTGGCAGAAACCATCAGAAATGTGTAAATGGCTGTTTGTCATATCTCTGAGGTTACAGTGGGAGATTGGAGAAGCCCTGTGAAAATTTTAGGTAAATATGTTGAATGTAATTGTTGCTCAAAAGCAGTGATTATTCACGTGGACGATTTGATTTAATTTTCTCAAATAATACATGTTTTAGTGCAGATAGCAGACTGTAGAATTGACTGTTGATATGTTGCAGGAGTCTTTTTGTATGTATAATGTATCAATAGATTTGTATTTTGGTAACTTTTGTTCACTTTCTCAATTTAAAAAGATAACATGGGCATTTGAGTTGCACTTGCATGTATCTAACAGCATAAAATCTGTGAGCTAGTGTTCTGTATTATAATTTGAGAGCTGCTCAATCCATTGCTGGTTGATTTTTGTCATTTTTAATTATTTTGGGTGGTCTAGAAGTCATTATGGAGATAACCCTCTCCCACTCCCCACCAATCACATTGCATACACCTAAATGTAGTACTCACATTCAAAAAAAGTGACACAACAGAGCCAGATGCTTTTGTCTTGCATCAATAATTGGCAACAAACTTGGATTGTCTGTATGTTGATGATCTGGTATACAGCTTCAGAAGGGATGATACTACCTCACCAACCTTTTTGACTTTTATTTAAGGAAGAGACTTCTAAAGTGATGTCGGCATGTATAGATGATTTGGACTTGGGCAAGGGCTGCACAATCTTGAAATTCGATGACAAGTCGGTGTTTTGGGAAACACTGAGGAGGACTGTTAAATACTTCAGGAGGGCATAGACAAGTTAGAGGAATGGACAGACAGGTGGCAGATGCCATTTAATGTGGAGATGTGTGAGGTAATCAATTTTGGGAGGGATAAACCAGGAATGGGAGTATACCCTCAATGGAAAACAGTGAAGTGTGTAGATGAACAGAAAACTTGGGATTCAAATACATAATTCCTTGGAGGTAGATAAAGCCATAAATATAATGGCATTTTATGTTTTACGAATACAGGCCTAGAGTAAAAGAGTAAAGAAGTAATAGATTTGTACACAGCGATAGTTACCCACAGCTAGAGTACTGTGTACAATTTCTGGGCTCCCCATTATAGAAAGGGTGTTAGAGGCATGATGAGCATAAAGTGTACATTCAGCAGGATGATGCCAGGAATGGGAAACTTTGAGAGACTTGAGATAACTGGACTACTTCCACTAAAGCAGAGAAGGCTACAACAACAACAACTTGCATTTATATAGTGCCGTTAACATAGTAAACCGTCCCAAGGCGCTTGACAGGAACGATATCAAACATAGTTTGACACCAAGCCACATAGAGATACTGGGCAATAACCAAAAGCTTGGTCAAAGAGGTCGGTTTTAAGGAGTGCCTTAAAGGAGGTAGCGAGGCGGAGAGGTTTAGGGAGGGAATTCCTGAGCTTCGGGCCTTGGCAGCTGAAGGCATAGCTGGCAATGATGGAGCAACTAAAATCAGGGATGCTCAAGAGGCCAGAATTGGAGGAGCGCAGAGATCTTGGCGGACTGCAGGGCTGGAGGAGATCGGAGATAGGGAGGCGCGAGGCCATGGAGGGATTTGAAAACAAGGATGAGAATTTTTAAATCGAGACGTTGCTTAACTGGGAGCCAATGTAGGTCAGCGAGCACAGACACGATGGGTGAATGGGATTTGGTGCAAGTTAGGATGCGGGCAGCAGAGTTTTGAATGACCTCAAGTTTACAGAGGATAGGACATGGGAGGCTGTTGGAATAGGCAAGTCTAAAGGTAACAAAGGCATGGATGGGGGTTTCAGCAGCAGATGAGGTGAGGCAGGGGCGGAGCCGGGCAATATTATGGAGGTGGAAATAGGCGGTCTTAGTGATGGCACAGATATATGGTCGGAAGCTCATCTCGGTCAAATATGACACCAAGGTTGCGAACAGTCTGGTTCAGCATCAGACAGTTGCCAGGGAGAGGGATGGAGTTAGTGGCTAGGGAATGGAGTTGGAGGAAGATTTTGCTGTCGGACCAGCAGTCTGACAATTTAGAGACAGTGGAGGGGTCGAGAGATGTGGTGGTGATGTAGAGCTGGATATCTTCAACGTACATGTGGAAACTGACGCTGTGTTTTTGGATGATGTCGCCAAGGGCAGCATGCAGATGGGAAATAGGAGGGGCCAAGGATAGGTTCTTGGTGAACACCAGAGGTAATGGTGCAGAGCAGGAAGTGAAGCCATTGGAAAGAAAGACTTGCATTTTTATAGCACCTTTCACAACCACCGGACGTCCCAAAGTGCTTTACAGCCAATGAAGTATTTTTTGAAGTGTAGTCACTGTAGGAACTGCGGCACCCACAAACAGCAATGTTATAATGACCAGATAATCTGTTTTGGTGATGTTGATTTGAGGGATAAATATTGGCCAGGACACTGGGGATAACTCCCCCACTCTTCTTCGAAATAGTGCAATGGGATCTTTTGCGTCCACTTGAGAGAGTAGACAGGTTTAGAGTGTCAGCCTAGATTTTTGTGCTCAAGTCTCTGGAGTGGGACTTGAATCCACAACCTTCTGACTCAGAGGTGAGGGTGCTACCCCCTGAGCCACTGGCTGACACTTTGCAGATGATTCTCTGGCTACGACTGGATAGATAAGAATGGAACCAGGCCAGTGCAGTCCCACCCAGCTGGACGACGGTGGAGAGGCGTTGAAGGAGGAATCGTGTGGACAACCGTGTCAAAGGCTGCAGACAGATTGAGAAGGACGAGGAGGGCTAGTTTAACATTGTCACAGTCACATAGGATGTAATTTGTGACTTTGATGCGAGCCGTTTCAGTACTGTGGCAGAGGCGGAAAACTGATTAGATGGATTCAAACATGGAGTTCTGGGAAAGAGGGGCAAGGATTTGGGAGGCGATAGCACGTTCATGCACTTTGGAGAGGAAAGGGAGGTTGGAGATGGGACGGTAGTTTTGCAAGGACGGAGGGGTCAAGGGTTGGTTTTTTGAGGAGAGGGATGATGACGGCAGATTTGAAGGAGAGGGGAACAGTACCTGAAGAGATCTAATAGAGGTTTTGATACAGGTGAATAGGGAAAGACTGTTTCCCATGGTTGGCAAGTTATTGACCAGGAGTAATCAATTTGAAATTATGATTGAGTGAAGAGAGTGGTAGGAGAATTTTTTTAATGCAGAGCACTGTTGCAGCATGGAGTGTTTTGCCACAGGAAATGGTTGACGGACAGACCATTGCATCTTTTAAAGGAAATTTGAATAGATATTTGAAGCAGAGGAAGATCCAGGACCATCAGGCAAAAGCAGTGTGCTTTGATTAGTTTTGTTTTGCTCTAGTAAAGAGCTGGCACAAATATAATAGGGCAAATAGCCTTCTGTGCTATAAACTCTATGGTTCGGTGGTGAACTCTGGAAACTCTGACATAACTAGACTTCTAGGAAACTTTGTCAAAGTTGCCCATGAAAGACTGCTGTATAAGCTGAAAGCTAAGGTAAACCTGGACATGGATAAGAAATTGGCTGAAAGAAATTAAGCAGTGGGTATTTATTAGGGGAGTGATATTGGGTGGGAGAGAAGTACAGGTAAGAGTGCCCCAGAGGTCTTCAAGTACGCCGTTGGGATAAGGGAGGCAGATTTAGCAATGTAAATGCCAGGAGCTGGTTCATAGACACTCTTCTACCAGAACTAAAATAGTGTCAATATAAAAGCACCTTTGGATTCAGAAATTGAATGTAAATTGGTCAAATTTGCAGACAACACTAAACATTGGAGTGGGTTTCAAGTCTGATGAAGCAACTAAGGAAACTCTGTAATTGGGGAGATGAAATTCAGCATTGAGAATTATAAAGTATTGTGCATTGCAATAAAACAATGGATGACTTACTGTATGTACTCTTATGAATGCCGTCAAGCTAGCTAAGAAGTTGAAAGAGACCTAGGAGACTAGGCAGTTAGTATGGCGAGTCACTGTGGAGCAGCAGTCAATATATCAAATGAATGCTGCATTATATTGCTGATTCATTAGATTACAAATGTGAAATTTTAATGCTGAAACTGTACTGGTCAGATTGTAACTTGAATACTTGGTTTGCTTTTTAGTTGCCAATATGCAAGAGAGACATTGAATCCCTCCAATCAAGTTTCTGGCCAGCCATTATCAAATTCACAAATGACATTATTTGTGATTGTGGCCGTGATAAACTATCCCTCCTCATCGTTCTCGACCTATCTGCAGCCTCCAACGCCTCTTCTCTGTTGTCCAGCTGGGTGGAACTGCCCTTGCTTGGTTCCATTCTTACCTATCAAATCTTAGCCAGAGAATCCCTTGCAATGGCTTCTCTTCCCACTCCTGCACCCTTACCTCTGGAATCCTCCAAGGATCTATCCTTGACCCCCTTCTATTTCTCATCTACATGCTGCCCCTCTGTGATATCCGAAAACACATCAGATAAATCACCTGGACCTGATGGCTTACATCCTAGAGTCTTGAAGGAAGTGGCGGTAGGGATTGTAGATGCATTGGTAATAATTTTTCAAAACTCCCTGGATTCCGCTAAGGTCCCGGCAGACTGGAAAACTGCTAATGTAACACCCTTATTTAAAAAGGGCAGTAGACAGAAGGCTGGTAACTATAGACCGGTTAGCCTAACATCTGTGGTAGGTAAAATTTTGGAGTCCATTATTAAGGAAACAGTAACAGGACATTTGGATAATCATAATTTAATAGGACAAAGTCAGCATGGTTTTACGAAGGGGAAGTCATGTTTGACAAATTTGCTGGAGTTCTTTGAGGAAGTAACATATAGAGTGGATAAAGGGGAACCAGTGGACGTAGTGTATTTAGACTTCCAAAAGGCATTTGACAAGGTGCCACACAAAAGATTATTGCTTAAGGTAAAAAATCACGGGATTGGGGGTAATATTCTGGCATGGATAGAGGATTGGCTATCTAACAGAAAGCAAAGAGTTGGGATAAATGGTTCATTCTCAGACTGGCAATCAGTAACTAGTGGTGTTCCACAGGGGTCAGTGCTGGGTCCCCAACTCTTCACAATCTATATTAACGATTTGGAGGAAGGGACCAAGTGTAACATATCAAAATTTGCAGATGATACAAAGATGGGAGGGAAAGTAGTGAGTGAGGAGGACATAAAAAACCTGCAAGGGGACATAGACAGGCTAAGTAAGTGGGCAGAGATTTGGCAGATGGAATACAACACTGGAAAGTGTGAGGTGATGCACTTTGGCAGGAAAAATCCTAGAGCAATTTATTATCTTAATGGCAAGAAACTGGAGAGTACTGAAGTGCAAAGGGATCTGGGGGTCCTGGTGCACGAAACTCAAAAGGTTAGTATGCAGGTGCAGCAAGTGATTAAGAAGGCAAATGGAATGTTGGCTTTCATTGCTAGGGGGATAGAATATAAAAATAGGGAGGTATTG
Source organism: Squalus acanthias (assembly GCA_030390025.1). Taxonomy (NCBI): domain Eukaryota; kingdom Metazoa; phylum Chordata; class Chondrichthyes; order Squaliformes; family Squalidae; genus Squalus; species Squalus acanthias. Next base: position 34,688,197 of record CM059439.1, on the reverse strand, counting down.
CTTCAGTTGTACAAGGTATTGGTGAGACCGCACCTGGAATACTGCATACAGTTTTGGTGTCCTTACTTAAGGAAAGACATCCTTGCTCTCGAGGCAGTGCAAAAAAGGTTCACTCGGTTAATCCCGGGGATGAGGGGGTGGTCATATGAGGAGAGGTTGGGTAGATTGGGACTCTACTCATTGGAGTTCAGAAGAATGAGAGGCGATCTTATTGAAACATATAAGATTGTGAAGGGGTTGGATCGGGTGGATGCGGGGAGGATGTTCCCGATGACGGGTGAGACGAGAACTAGGGGACATAGTCTTAGAATAAGGGGCTGCTCTTTCAAAACTGAGATGAGGAGGAACTACTTCACTCAGAGGGTGGTAGGTCCATGGAATATGCTGCCACAAAAAGCTGTAGAAGCTACAACATTAATTAAATTTAAAACAGAAATAGACAGTTTCCTAGAAGTAAAGGGCATTAAGGGTTACGGGGAGCGGGCAGGAATTTGGACATGAGTCTAGGTTCGGATCGGTCATGGCCCTGTGGGTAGTGGAGCGGGCCCAGGGACTGTGTAGCCTGATTCTGCTCCTATTTCGTGTGTGCAATTCTGTTAGATGCAGGAGATGGTTCTGTGATAGATAGTAGATTGGCGGTTAGGATCAGATCAGCCATGATCTTATTGAATGGCGGAGCAGGCTCGAGGGGCCGATTGGCCTACTCCTGCTCCTATTTCTTATGTTCTTATGTTCTTATGTAGGTTCCACCCGTACGCCGACGACACACAGCTCTATCTCGCCACCAACTCTCTGGACCCCTCCACTGTCTCTGATTTGTCACACTGCTTGTCTGCCATTCAATATTGGATGAGCAGAAATTTCCAACTAAATATTGGGAAGACTGAAGTCACTGTTTTTGGTCCCGTCACCAAGACTGCCTACTTCCACCTCCGTAACATCACCCGACTCCGCCCCTGGCTGAGCTTATCTGCTGCTGAAACCCTCATCCATGCCTTTATTCCTTTAGACTTGACTATTCCAATGCTCTCTTGGTCGGCCTCCCATCTTTCACTCTGCATAAACTTGTGCTCATCCAAAACTCTGCTGCCTATACCTTAACTCGCTCCAAGTCTCGTTCACCTATCACCCCGTGCTTGCTGACCTTCACTGGCTCCCGATCCAACAACTCCTCAATTTTAAAATCATCATTCTTGTTTTCAAATCTCTCCATGGCCTCGCGCCTCCCTATCTCTGTAACCTCCTCCAGCCCGACAACCCTTTGAGAACTCTGTGCTCCTCCAATTCTGGCCTCTTGCGCATCCCTGATTTTAATCACTCCACCATTGGCAGCTGTGCTTTTAGCTGCCTTGGCCCTAAGCTCTGGAATTCTCTCCCTAAATCTCTCTACCTCTCCTTTAAGATGCTCCTTAAAGCTTACCTCTTTGACCAAGCATCTGTACTGATAATCTCCTGTGGTTCAGTGTCAAAAATGTTTTTATTGATATCATCCTTGTTATGTGCCTTGGGATGTTTTGCTATGTTAAATCTGCTCTATAAATGTAAGTTATTATTGTAGGGAGAAGAACGAAGCGACTGATCCCTGGTGTTGTAAGAATGAATAATGAGGAGAACTTGGGCTCTTCAGCCTTAAAAGGAGGTAATACCATGGAGATGTGTAAGATATTTAACAGTATAGAAAAGCATTTCTTCAAGGTATTCATTGAAAGTAGGACAAGTATTCCCAGGTCAGACACAGAATAAAACTCCCTGTGCTCTGCTCCAACAATATCTCTCAGTCTGACGTCAGAAGAACACTCAACTGCACAAGTATACCAGTTTTTTCCATTTCCCCCATCTATGTTCAATATTCAAGGTGTTCAGAAAAGATAGGGAAGGAAAAAATGGAGGTGGGGTGGAAGTGCTGATTAAGGAAGACATTGTAGTGTTGGAAAGGGAGGATGTTCTTGAGGGGAAAAGGACAGAATCCATTTGGTTAGAGTTGAGCAGCAAAAAGGGTATGATCACGCTATTGGGGGTATTCTATAGGCCTCCAAATAGTGAGAGGGAGGTAGAGGAGCAAATCTGCAGGGAAATCGCAGAGATATGCGAGAGCTTATAGAGTGGTGATATTGGGAGACTTTAATTACCCAAATATTGATCGGGATAATGCTAGGGTAAAGGGAAAGGAGGGGGAGGAATTTCCTTGACCAGTATGTTCTTGGCCCAACTAGGAAGGAGGAATTGCTGGATCTGGTGCTGAGGAATGAGGTGGGTCAGGTCGGCCAAGTGTCTGTGGGAGAACACTTGGGTAGGAGTGATCATCGTATCATAAGATTTGGATTAGCAATGGAGAGGAGCAAGGAACAATCTAGAGTGGAACTTCTAAACTGGAATAGGGCTAATTTCAATGGAATGCGAAAGGATCTAGCCAGGGTAAAATGGAACCACATACTGACAGGAAAAACTGTAATGGAACAATGGGCGATCTTTAAGGAGGAGATGTTCCAAGTACAGGCTAGGTACATTCCAACAAGAGGGAAGGGTAAGGGAACCAAAGCAAGGACTCTTTGGATGACGAGGGAGATAGAGAAGATGATGAAACAAAAAAAAGGGTGTATGATGCATGTCAGGTGAATTCTTCAAGGGAGAACCAGACCAAATACAATAAGTTGAGAGGGGAAGTGAAGATGAAAATAAGATTGGCAAAGAGGGCATGTAAACAGTAAGCGGGTAGTAAGAGGCAGGGTGAGGCCTATGAGGGACAAAGAAGGTGATATATGCTTAGAGGCGCAGGGCAAGGCTAGAATACTCAATGAGTACTTTGTATCGGTGTTTACTGAGGAGGTGGATGCTGATAAAATATCGGTAGAAATGGAAAAGGTAGAAGCAATGGAAGGGGTGAAAATTGATAGACAGCATGAACTCGAAAGGCTGGGTATGCTTAGAGTGGATAAGTCGCCTGGTCCAGATGGCTTGCATCCCAGGTTGCTAAGGGAATTGGGGGAAGAGATAGCAGAAGGGCTTTCTATAATTTTCCAATCTTCCCTCGATGAGGGGGAGTTGCCTGAGGATTGGAAAGTGGCAAATGTGACACCATTGTTCAAGAAAGGGTGTAAGGACAATCCTAGTAACTACAGGCCGGTCAGTTTAACATCAGTGGTGGGTAAAGTTTTAGAAACAATAATCAAGAAAAAAATTAACGGGCACTTGGAGAGGTTTAAGCTAATTAAGGATAGCCAACACGGATTTGTAAAAGGCAGATTGTGTTTAACTAATCTAATTGAATTTTTTGACGAAGTAACAGGGAGGATTGATGAAGGGAATGCAATGGATGTTGTCTACATGGATTTTCTGAAGGCGTTTGACAAAGTGCCACATAGAAGGCTGGTTAACAAAATTGAGGCTCATGGAATAGGTGGGTCAGTGGCAGCTTGGAAAAGGAATTGGCTTAAGGATAGAACACAGTGAGTTGTGGTAAATTGTTGTTTTTCAGACTGGAAGATGGTAGACAGTGGTGTTCCCCAAGGGTCAGTGCTGGGGCCACTTCTTTTTTTGATTATATATAAATGACCTGGATATTGGAATACAGAGTAGAATTTCTTAAATTTACCGATGACACCAAACTTGGGGGTGTGGCAAACAGTGAGGATGATACCAATTGACCGCAGCAGGACATAGAAAGGCTAGCAGAATGGGCAGACAAGTGGCAGATGGAATTTAATACAGAGAAGTGTGAGGTGTTGCATTTTGGAAGAAGGAACAGGGAGAGGCAATATACACTTAATGGCACAGTTTTAAAGAGTGTGCAGGGACAGAGGGATCTGGAAGTTGATGTGCATAGGTCCCTGAAGGTGGCAGGACATATTGAGAGAATGGTTAGCAAAGCATATGGGATCTTGGGCTTCATAAACAGAGGTATTGAACACAAAAGTAGAGAAGTTATGCTGAACCTTTATAAAGCGCTGGTTAGGCCACAACTGGAGTATTGCGTCCAGTTCTGGTCACTACACTTTAGGAAGGATGTGAAGGCCCTTGAGAGGGTGCAGAGGAGATTTACCAGAATGGTTCTGGGAATGGGGGATCTTAGCTACAAGGACAAGTTGGAGAAGCTGGATTTGTTTTCATTAGAGCAAAGGAGATTGAGGGGTGATTTGATAGAGGTGTACAAGATTATGATGGGTTTGGATAGGCTAGACGGGGAAAGGCTGTTCCCACTAGTTGATGGTACAAGGAGTAGGGGACACAGATTTAAGGTTTTGGGCAAGAGTTACAGGGGGGATGTGAGGAAAAACTTTTTACACAGCGAGTGGTGAGGACCTGGAACTCGCTGCCGACGGAAGTGGTGGAAACGGAGACACTCAGTGTTTTCAAGGGGAGACCGGATAGGCACTTGAGGGAAATAAACTTGCAGGGCTACGGGGATAGAGCGGGGGAATGGGATTGACTGGATTGCTCCACAGAGAGCCGGCATGGACTCGATGGGCCGAATGGCCTCCTGTGCCTCGATGACTCTCTGTCCTGAGTGAGATTAGGCGTTTTGTGCCAATTTTGTGTTGTGCCCACATGTACACACAAATTGGGTTACTATTGCCAAAACCCATTCCACATAGGATCCTTACGCTGGCAGATAGAAGAGACTTGCATCCTATCAGTTTGGGCTAGATTTGAACCCTGGTATCTGAGGCAAAAGGCCAGTGAGTGATCCAAAAAAATTAAATCATGAGCAAGTATAATTATGAAGATACTGTATAAGATTTTAAAATAAATATATTCAAAGACAGTTGCATTTTATTGAAGGCTTTAATGCAAGAATCTGCCTGAAATGACCTGTTTCAGTTGGGTCACAAATCACTCAATACAAACACATTTGCTATTCAGTCATCTCTCTTACCCACATAGAATATGTAATATTTAGGTAGAGTTTCCTCAGTAATCAAGACAGGCACACTTCATTGTCCCTAAAGAAAAACATGTTTTATATTAAATTTAGGTTGAACAATTTAAATTAAATTAGATTTAGATTTATCTTCAGCGCTATCAATTTTTGTGCACACATGCCTGAAAAGAAACAAAGAAATTCGTTGTCTTGGATTAATATATACTAGCAATGATAACTATGTGCCTTGCTTGAGAAATGTCCTCACCTTCCTACATTTGCCTTTCACCAGTTTAAATCTATACAAACTTGCCCTATACCACATAGGAGCTCTTTATTTCAATATACACTCAAATGAAAGATGTACGAGTTCGTTCTTTGGGGGGAGGAAAATCGTGAACAAATAATTAATCATTTCAAGAAATGATCATTGGTACCAAGAGGAGGATTCTGTAGAAGCACCTTAATACACCTCTTTTCTACTCGTCCCCAAACTCTGTGCATTGATTATTGATTGTTAAAAGTTTATGCATCTGTTTTAGCCGTGGGATGTTAAACCCTAATTGGGTCTTGTGCTTCATGAATATTTAGATTTTAGTAAGTACCACTCACTATCTGCTATTATCTCATTTCAAAACTCCCTTCTAGAGTAGGGAACCGTGAGTCTACTGCTGCAGCTAGCTTGCTCGCATGACTTGACTCCACGGCACAGCATATTACATTGTTGTATTATAGAACAATAATACTGCAGAACATAGGGTTCCGTACTACTGTCAGACATTTTTGACAAGAATTTTAGCAACCAGGAAGGACCATTCGGCCTAACAAGCCTGCCTATTTTTAATGGTGCTCTTCACCACTTTATGAAATATGGGTTGGGTCAAATTTGAAAGTTTGTGGGAAGGTGGGAGTTAATCAGTACATATTATTTGCAGAATTAAATCAGCTGTAGGTAAACACATTTGATAATGAACAGTGCTGGAGTTGCCCTGTATAGAAATGCCTTTATAGATCTGGATATCATTTTGATTTTTATAAGTCAGATTGCTGAGTGTCTACATCTGAAATCCTGAACATGTCAATTTAATGTTTTAGTTACTAGCTCTTGTATTTCATCAGACATGCCAGAGATGGTTTTTCTGATATCTACATTGACACTGGAAAGTCTCAAAGGGCTTTTATTGCAGGCAGTTGTGGATATATTGTCAGGCTTTGCATTGAGGTTATGCTGATAGGAGCCAAGTTTGGCTGCCGGATTCCTCATTTGGGAGATAATGTGAGGACTCCAGACAACAAGGGTTTCACTGTACATTTTAAAATGTTATGTTTTTTATTCCTGTACCTAAACTTTACCATTTACGTTTTGCAATTTTTTGTTAATTTCTTGAACGTTTGGCTACATTTTTGTTTTCTTATGACTGCTTTTCATTTTTCCTTTGGCTCCTGTTATATTTTTGCATCATATTAAATCCAGATTGGCAGTCTCAGTCAGGTGTCTGATCAGTGATTTTAGTCCAAGGAGAGAAATTTGGTTTTGCACCGAATGAGGTGCAAAGCCGCTTTTTAAAAAGTATCAACCTGGATACATTGTAAACTTAAAAAAAAAGTGTCATGAGAGAATGGAGAAACGCGCCTAACTTATCAAAGCACAAAAATTTACCGTTGCAGTGTGGAGCTCTCTCCTGACCAAGCTCAGTGGAAAGCTATAATATCAGTAATATCTGTGGTATTGCTTACTGATCTGCAGACTTGGCATGGTAATCTATGTCGGCAACTTAAATCGGTCGGTACACGTGCTGCAACATTTTTTTAAAAAGTGCATTGCCATTTTTCTCTTCTTTACATCTTTGTCTTCCTGGCGTTATTTTTGTTCTTTGCATTTTCCACTATTTTGCTAAGATACTAAGTCCTTACATTATATACGAAAAGGATTTTGTGACTTGTCTATTCAAAAAAAACAACCTAATTCACATGATATCAGCGTTGCTGACAAGTCTGGCATTTATTGCCTATCCCTAGTTGCCCTGAGAAGGCGGTGGTGGGCTGCCCTCCTGAACTGCTGTAGTCTGTGTGGTGAAGGTGCTCCCACAATGCTGTTGGGCAGACCCAGCAATGTTGAAGGAACGGCCAGGCGATATATGTCAAAAGTCAGGATGGTGTGTGATTTGGAGGGAAACTTGCAGGTGATGGTATTCCTATGCACCTGCTGCCCTTGTCCTGGGCGGTGGAGGCTGCGGGTTTGGGAGGTGCTGCGCTTGCTGCAGTGCACCCTGTAGATAGTACACACACAGTATGGTGGTGGTGGAGGAGGTGAATGTTTGGCTCATGGATGAGGTACTGATCAAGCAGGTTGCTTTGTCCTGGATAGTGCCAAGTTTCTTGGGATGTTTTAGTACATTAAAGGTGCTATATAAATGCAAGTTGTTGTTGAGAATTGTTGCAGCTGCACCCATCCAGGCAAATGAAGAGTGTTCCATAACACGCCTTTTAGGTGGTGCAGAGGCTTTGTGGAGTCGGGAGGCTGCAGAATACCCAGCATCTAACTTGCTCTAGTAGCCACGCATTTATGTGGCTTATGCAGTTGATGCGGAGATGCCGGTGTTGGACTGGGGTGGACAAAAGTGAGAAGTCGCACAACACCAGGTTATAGTCCAACAGTTTTATTTGAAATCACAAGCTTTCGGAGCTGCTGCCCCTTCACCTGACGAAGGGGCAGCAGCTCCGAAAGCTTGTGATTTCAAATAAAACTGTTGGACTATAACCTGGTGTTGTGCGACTTCTCACTTTTATGCAGTTGAGTTTCTAGTCAATGGTGACCCCCAGAATGTTGACTGTCATGGGGAGGTGGTTAAGTTCACTTATTGGAGATGGTCATTGCCTGGCACTTGTGTGGCAAGAATGTTACTTGCCACTTATCAGCCGAAGCCCAGATGTTGTCCATGTTGCTACATGCAGGCATTGACTGCTTCATTTTCTGAGGAATTGCAAATGGAGCTGAACACTGAAATCATTAGAGGACAGCTATTTCTGACCTTTTATGATGGAGGGAAGGTCATAGATGAAGCAGCTGAAGATAGTTGAGCCTTGGACACTGCTTTGAGGGACGCCTGCAATGATGTCCTCGGCTTAGATGATTTGCCTCCTTTGTGCCAAGTATGACTCCAACCACTGGAGAGTTTTCTCCAGATCCCGATTGATCTCCGTTTTATTAGGGCTCCTTGGTGCCACACTCGGTTGAACGCTGCCTTGATGTCGAGGGCAGTCACTCATCTCACAATTGGAATTCAGCTCTTGTGTCCACGTTTGGACCAAGGTTGTAATGAAGTCCGGAGCCAAGTGGTCCTGGCAGAATCCAAACTGAGCATGGATGAGCAAGTTATTGGTGAGTAAGTGCCGTTTGATAGTACTGTTGACGACTTCTTCCATCATTTTGCAGTTGATTGGGAGTAGCCTGATAGGGCAGTTATTGGCCGGGTTGGATTTATACTGCTTTTTGTTATATGGACATACCTGGGCAATTTTCCTCTTGCCAGTGTTGTAGCTTCTGTAACTGCACGCTTGGCAAAATTCTCTAGTGTCTTTGTTTCTCTGTATTGGGAGAAAATGGAGGACATTATGTCACAGGCTTGTGTAGATGCAACATCAAAAGTGGACAGAACATCTGTTAAGTTAGACTATTTTAATGAGTGGTAGATGCAGAGTTCATCCAGGTGTTAGAAATAATTTATCATTGGGTCATCAGTTTGTATCTGCCCATAGTCATTGCAGTTGATCCATCAGGTTATGTCCTGAAAGAAGGATGAATAGCTTGTCTGGTTTCTGGGAGACCTTTTGCGATTTATTTGACACCTTTGTATAATTGTGTAGGATACCTTTTAATCTTCCTATTTTGTAAGATTGGACTTTCAAGGGACGGAAAAGCATTTAACCCAGACAAATAGTCTAGATTCTGCAGTTCTTACCTGTCTCTGCTGCTGTACATGCTGGAACCTGGTATGGTTCCACATCAAGCATTTATTCACAGACATGTGTCAAGCTAGGAAAATTACTGTGGTTATTTTAATTACTTTGAAACAGTTTGAAATGCTGGTAAGAAACCAAGCATTCCTTTAAAATCCTTGATCTGCTTTGCTTTAATCATGCTTGTTAATGGTATTTCCCAATAAACTTGATTGTGCTTTTTAGACAGATGTATGAACAGCCGTATGTATGGTTTGTCATTTGTCCATCACTCTCAAGATTGAGGTTGTCGGTCCTACTTTCAGTGCATACCTTAATGGTAAAAAACGTTAATTGTTTGTTTTTGTAGCCTGCTGTCCCAGATTACTTTGTGCACAAGATCACGTTTTGGGTCATAGTGAGTGAGGGCTTGCATTTTAAAATGAACTTTTACGTTGGGTATGAGGGAAAATAAGTGAGCTTGTAAGTCACCTCATAACACTTCAATATGTTGTCACTGAACTTAATAGACAATTATTGAATTGTCGTGTCATTGCTTGCGGAAGGTCAGACAACATACTATTTTATGAGGATTTTATACCATATAATGCGCACTATATAATACTGCCGCGTGTGTTATGCCATGTAATGCACATGTATTACTCTGCTAAGACAAAACTTTGTACCTTTTAAGGTCACAAAGTAAGCACAGGTTCAAGAAATTAAGGGGGCTAAATTGGATAGCCCCTGAAAATGGCCGTGGGATCGCAATGCACAATTAACCCGTGCCCATTGATTGCAATGCATGCAGCACGCCAACTTCGTGCTGGCTGTTCATTTGCTGGATGCATCAGCAGGGGGCCAATATCGTGAGAGGCTAGCACCAGTTAAAGCTAGCCTGCACTGCTTACAGCTAGCCTGCTCCTCTTAAAGGGGAGGTGCATTGTGGCTGGAACAGGTGCTGGGAGTTGTGGTTGAAGATATTCTGACCTGGGGAAAAAGTGAGGAATGGCACAACTGGGGAGAGAGCGGGCTCCAAGGTTTTTGGATGCTGCACTGGAGGTCTTGGTGGAGGAGGTGGAAAGGAAGAGCGATGTCCTATATCCACAGGGGGGGAAGAAGGCCCTCCAGACACATGGTCAAAAAGCAGTGGGGGTGGATAGGCGTGGAGGTCAATGCAAGGAATCAAGCCCCGAGGACCTGGATGCAGTGATGCAAGAGGTTCAATGACCTCGCACGGATGGTCAAGGTCAGTGAATGCATCTTCAAATGCCATATCCTACCAACTGCACATTAGCCTCAGCCATTGCTCAAATCATCACACCCCCACCTACCAACAATCTCTGTCAATCAGGCCTCTTACCTAACATTCATATGCTTCACCTCAACCTCACACATTTAGCACTGATGCAAGCCTCACACTCACAGCTTGCACACACTGCCAGCTATTCAGCCATATCAGCCAAACAGATTACACGACACTCACAAACACATTTCCCTCACTCTTGCAAGACAAGGTGGCGCACAACCGGAAGAAGCAGGAGCTAACCGGAGGGGTCAGGTGCTCCTGCATGCCCTCACCCCCATGGAGGAGATGGTGCTGGCCATTATTGGGATGGCCATTGCTGAGGCTGTGGCCAGTGGCGGAGTTGAAACCATCGAAGAAGATGGTACTCTCAGACCTAATCCTCCTTATCACATCCCACTTCCCCCTCATCCTACACTCTCTTCTGATTTACAAACTGCAGATGGTGTAATCATGCACCTCTTATTCCCCCCCTTCCCACACCACAACCATCCCCTTGTGCAATATTTCCCTGTAAGCTGTGCGGCTGTGCAGCACTCCAGGGGTCCTGCGCAGCTGGCTTGCCAGCTTTTCAATAGAAAAACCGCGTATGCGTAGTATTTTGAATGGGATGCGTGGCCCGAAAAAAAAAAAAAAAATTACAGTGAACATTGCCCTTGTGCCTTTTTTCCTTTAGGGAGTGGAGGAACACCAAGAAGAGAGTGATGCTGAAGACACAGCACCATCACTTGATTTCACACACGCGGCCACCAGCTCAAATACTGACACGCGTGTATCTTAGAGGATAGATTAGAGGCGGGATCTGCACGTGGTGATACACCAGGCATGAGTACTCTGCAACCAGGGCCAGAGGCAAGGATAGCGCAGGTGCCAGCTCACTGAAAGGGCGAGGTCGCAGACGGGTTCTGCTGCAAAGGACTCCTGAGGACTTCGATGGGGCAGCCTACAGAAAAACGCTGATAGTTATGCACAACAACCTTTCCAGCATGGAAGGCTGTTCGCACACTTGTGGGCCCAACCATTGTGCAGCATCTGATGGCCGATGTCGCAGCTTCCATTGCAACACATGTAGCAGCCACCCAATGTCTGAGTACTGCAGTGGAAGTTCAGACTGCTGTCATACAAGGTCAACTTGCTGCCGTGCAAGCTTAGACTGCTGCCATTATGGCTGTGGATTACAGTGTGCAAAGGAGCTTGCAGGGTGTCACAGCAGTCTAGCAATCTGTCCTCCAACAGATTACTACAATTGCTGAGGTGCCGCCCTGGGGGAGTGGCAGTGGTTCCATGGAGCACGAACCCACTGTCCTCGCTCAGAAAGACAGTGCCCTTGCTGTTGCCCGTGAGTCAGCCAGCCCAGACTGCTGCCGTCCATGCCGAGATGGTGCAGTCCGCAGCCGGGCCCCCTCGGCCCAGAGCTGCTCGAGGTTATCCTCCAAGGCCATCAGCAGACTCCTCCCCTGAAAGTTAGCAGCCTTCCACTAGCCATGCTGCAGCCACTGGGGTAGCACTGCGTAGGAGCACTAGGACGGGCAAAGGCACATAGAAGACAGGCACTAAATTTGGTTTGAAATGTTTATTTTGTGGTGGCTTTTATTTTTGCGTTGTGGCCAAGCAGACACTGTGATGGTCAGTGACAGAGGCAAGGTAAGGTGTGGGACTGTTAGTGAATAGGTAATTGGGGTTGCAGTTACAGGTATTGCACTCGGATGAGTTTTTCACGGACAGCCCGGACAGAAAGGGGCTGTCTAGGTTGCCTCCTTCGTTCCTCCTGTTCATTCTTGTCCTCACCGAATAGCTGGTGGCAAGGGCTGTGCCTTCATGGTGGCGAGGTTGTGCAACGTGCAGCAGACCACCACAAATCTTGACACCCACTCTGCCGAGTACTGCAGGGCTTCTCCAGAGCGGTCCAGGGAGCGGAAGCGTTGTTTCAGCACACCAGTGGTCTGCTTGATCACATTTCGTGTGGCAGCATGGAATAGAATGTAATAGTTACCTTTTGGGCTGCAGCTCAGAAGTACTCCAATATTTTAATGTTGTTCCAGATGCATGCGGCCCACATGTGCGTGGGTTGTGCACCGGAGTCATGAGCCGTGTCGTCAGCGGATAGCCCTTGTCGCCCAGTAGCCACCCTTTGGTTTGCCGTGGTGGCTGAAATGCAGCTGGCACAGCGGATTGCTGCAGAGTGAAGGCATGACTGCTGCCAGTATACCAGGCATGAACCTGCATGATGCTCACACACCAGCTGGACATTGAGGGAGTGGAATCCCTTTTGGTTCTGTCAGAGTTGACATGCGGCGCCTGCAAAGCAACGTGCGTGCATCCAATGGCACCCTGCACCACGGGGAAGCTTGCAATCCTAGCGAAGCCATATGTTCGCTCCACCTGCTTGACTCTGGCAAGAGAGAATGAAATGTAGTCCGCTCTCTTTGAATAGAGAGCCTCAGTGACCTCCCTTACGCAACAGTGGACAGCAAACTGCGAGATGTTGCAAATATCTCCAGGCTGGAAGGAGCCCAACGCATAAAAATTCATCGCCATGGTCACCTTCACAGCTACTGGCAATGTGGTCCTTGTCATGCTCTAAGGTTGCAGTTGTGGCTGTAGCAGGTGGCAGATTTCAGTGAGGACGTCCTTATTGAAGCACAACCATCTCCCACATTGTTGCTCGCTGAGGTTCAAGTAGGAGAATTGCTGCCTGAACACCCTGGGCTGATCTGGCCTTCTGCTGAGAGCTCTTCTCCCCATCTCCTCCCTCTTCCAGTAGCTTGTCCTGCTCTGCTCGGCCTCTTGTTCATCCTCCAAGTCATGCTATATGTGAGTGGAATGTCTACTAGTGCATCCATGTCTGGCAGCAAGTGGTTTGTGCAGAAGTCTTGAAGTCAGGAAAAAGTCCTTCAGCACCTGCCACAACACTTCCTGTTGACCTTTACAACTATAGAAAGTACCAAACACTTGTAGAATCGTAGCAACAGCCAGAAGAAATCAACCAGCAACCAACCTGTAAGAAGTTGATGATCCCTTTAAAGAGCGCTGGTGGGGGGGTCTTTTCTGCTGCTGAACGCATGTTCAGCTGTGCGAGCTTAAGAGAGGGCATTGGCTGCAGCACTGAGCTCCAAAATGGCACCGCTGCCATCAAATCAGCATTGCACGACGTTGATTGCTGTCCTGATCTGCCTGCTCTGCATACTTCAGGTGGACATTAGCTGTGTGCACTAACGCCCTCACCAATATGGCTTCCAGCGTGATTCGCCCCACAAGCGTGCGTGTGCACGCGCATCGGACACCAATTTCGCGCCATCAGAGTTTAATTGTTGTTTGGTATGGGAATTTTGCAGATTGGAATGGAATGTACTAGTTAACTTTGGCTGCAGCTCAGAAGTACTCCAATATTTTAATATTGTTCCAGATACTAAACACAGTGTGATGTCTGGGTACAGTAGATGTACTGTTTTTACAATATTAATAGTTGACTACTTTTGATATTGAATGAGCTCTAAAGTACGTGCGTAAATTAATTCCCAGGTGACAGAGCAATTGTGTCCTTGATACAGCTCCTTTGCAATGGCATGACATTTTGAAAATGAGGCCCATTTTTTAGTAAAATGATTGTAAAATTTGCATCTGAGTCTATTCTCTGATCTAGCATTTGGTGCTTGAAAGATTTGTGCATACCTCTGATTCTTCCACAGATGCCTTTATGTCAGATGTTCTTTGAAGTACGAAGGATGTTTCGGCTGAATTTAATATACAACTATTGAATCATCGTGTTATTGCTTGCCATTGTGTTATGATGTCAGTAATTTTTCTATCTAGAAGATTGAGATTTCCACTGAGCAAATCAAAAAGCCTTTTTTGGCTATTTTTGATTGGGAAAGGTATCCAAAGGTACAGTGAGCTTCTTGTACCTGGAAACCTGAAGGAGCTAGATGCATTACCTGGCATATGTAGCTTTGCTCAGTTGGACACAAAATACTTTCCAGTATTTTATAAAGGTGATGGTTGACCCGCTCCTCTCTAAATATGTGTATTGAAAGACATCTTCAACTTCCATCATATGTATCTTTCAATTACACATTACATGCATTTCTTGTACTAAATGTTTAAGTAATATGTAGAAATAGACCCAAGTGTTATGCTTGTAAATACTTAAATCCTTTTAAGTACTGAATTCTCATAGTATGTTTCAAAAATTAATTCTATCTTTTATCTATATCTCATTGACATATATTGCATCATATAAAAAGGTGTTCAAATGTGGCAAATGCAAGTAAGATGTGCAAAGGACATTTGTGCAAATTAATATGCAACAATCCCGTGTTCTGTTCTGCAGCGGCATGGAATCCGAACTGCTGCTTTTCTTTCAATAATAATTCTTCAGTTGAAGGGTTTATCCTCCATTGCAGAAGGTTCCTATTTATTTTAAGTTGAAGTGAAATGAATTTTGGGCAGAAGGATCCACATGCATCTTAACTTACTATCTGACATTGGTCTTCACATAATTGGGTTTTGCTTATTGTTCAGGATATGTCTTTTAAGTACAGTATTGACAGAAATTATGTTGGTGACTAGTACAGCAGTTTTTGCAAGACTATAATTCCCCACCTGAATTAGTTTATTGTTTTGCTTTATTGCAGGTATTACTGGAAATGCGAGGGTTATGCTGAAAGCACCAGAGAAAACATTTTTGTTTTGCTGCAGAGGATGAAGAAATAGAATATTTACTTAGCTTGTCAGTTCTAGTATGGTCAGCTCTGAAATATAAAAAGCAAAAGTTAATTTGACAAGTGGGGAAAAAAATTGACCTGCAAACTTTTAAATTCTTGCACGGAGACAGCAGCATTTTAAAGTTTTTTTATTGTATTGGTTGGCTACATATTTGGATATGCTTCGGTAGATGTTAGATTTAGAATTATACTGTTATGCTGGATGGCAACTATTCAGATGCCTTTAAAATCACTGTAGGGGCTTTCAGAAGTGCACACAGTGTATCCTAGAGCCAGCTATAAAAATGATGGATATGGGAAGAAACAAAAAAATGATGAGGCTAAATTCGTAAATGTGAGAATCCAGTACATTCATGAAATAAAATCTGGGTACACCTATTCTTTTATTTCTGGGTATGTTGTAATCAAATCATTGTTGACAAAATAGTAGCTAATTTGTTATTTTATGTAATGTAATTTTTTTTCTTTTCCCTCTGGGACATTTCACTGACAACATTAATGAGGTGAGCGTAGTTCTTCCTGCTCTCAGCTTAAAAAAAAAAAAATTAGCTGGTGTAGATTTTAAGTTTATTTTGTACACTTGGAAAAAGGAGATAGTAAAATGAGCAGCTGAGGTGGGATTGAGGTGTAGGCGAGCACGTAGTGCTGCTTCTGGTGCTCAGTGACCAGATCACCCTGCAAGCTCTTCCTACAGTTTGCAAACCTACCTTGGGGAGAACAGGAAGCTCCAGTGCTGGAAACATCAAAGTTGAGGGCCCACAGAGCTCTGCTTGGAGGTAAGATATTTCTTCTTGAGCTTGTATTACTTTAGGTTTAACCTTCTGAGAACTGAATTTACTTTGCAGTTTTCAAATAATGCACTTGTTTTCTGTTACATAACCATTTTCTGTAAATTTCTAAGCTTAAGTATTATATAGTAGAATCAGTGAAATTCTTGCATCCACAAGAGTTTCTTTGTTCATGTGCTCTTAAACATTAAAATGTCAAGTTTGTTACTTCTGCACCAAATTTGATTTTTAAAAATTATTCTTGGCTTGTAAATTTAACTCATTTAAATAGCTAAATGAGAGAGTTTGGTGGTAAAATGCTGCTTGTTATTTGCTAGTGTGTTCAGTTATTGTAAAGTACAAAAAGTTCAACAGTATGACTACCACCTGTTGTAATTTGCTGAAACATGAAAACTTGCTATTTGCATTATCACTTCGTATGTACCTTGTATTGCTTTAAGAAATGACCACACAAACCTGAATGTTCTTTTTATAACAGTCCTAAGATACAGTATAGTACAGACTAAACAGAGAATTTTGATTAAATCTGTAGTAATGTCACAATCGTTATTTCTCTTCTGTGCACACTGGAGCACCAAGGGTATGGAGAGCTCACCCTGATGGTTGCTACATGCCCCAAAACAGAAAAAAGACCCTCATAAAATTTACAATATGCGTCATTTTAAACTTTGACATCTGAACTGCTTGGCTATCTACCTTGTAATTTTTTTTTATTTGTTCCTGGAATGTGGGTGTCGCTGGCAAGGCCAGCATTTATTGCCCATCCCTAATTGCCCTTGAGAAGGTAGTCGTGAGCCTCCTTCTTGAACTGCTGCAGTCCGTGTGGTTGAAGGTAATCCCACAGTGCTTTTAGGGAGGGATGTGAAAATTTGTTGGCCATCTGAGATGAGCGAATGAATTGCTTAATGTCTCCACCATCTTGGCTATTGGGTCTGAGATGGGAAAATAGACGCTCATTGTATTTGGTTTGAAATAAATTGTGAGCTATGAGATTCTACAAATTGGCCTGTCTGGCTTTTTAAAAAAAATAATAAAAACAGAAAATGCTGGAAATACTCAGCAGGTCAGGCAGCATCTGTTGAGAGAGAAACAGAGTTAACGTTTCAGGTCGATGACCCTTCATCAGAACTGGAAAAAGTTGGAGATGTAACAGGTTTTTAAGCAAGTGTAGGGGCAGGGAGAGCGGGGAGGTGAGGAAAGAACAAAAGGGACCTGATCAAACACGAGAAGGGACACAGAAAGCAATGAAGATGAAGGTAAAAAAGACAAACGGAAATCCTGTCGGAGAGAAGACCAGAACTTCTTCAAGGTGGGCATTCCTAGAAGAGAAGTGGCAGTGAATTAAACACTCATACAAAAGCAAACTACTGCGGATGCTGGAAATCTGAAATAAAAACAGAAAATGCTGGAAATACTCAGCAGGTCAGGCAGCATCTATAAAGAGAGAAACAGAGTTAACGTTTCAGGTCAATGACCCTTCGTCCGAACTTTTTTATTCATTCATGGGAACTGGGCGTCGCTGGCAAGGCCATCATTTATTGCCCATCCCTAATTGCGCTTGAGAAGGTGGTGGTGAGCCGCCTTCTTGAACTGCTGCAGTCCGTGCAGTGAAGGTACTCCACAGTGCTGTTAGGGAGGGAGTTCCAGGATTTTGACCGAGCGGCGATATACTTCCAAGTCAGGATGGTGTGTAACTTGGAGGTGATGGTGTTCCCATGCGTCCTTCTAGGTGGTAGAGGTCGCGGGTTTGGGAGATGCTGTCGAAGAAGTCTTGGCGAATTGCTGCAGTGCACCCTGTAGATGGTACACACTGCAGCCACGGTGTGCTGGTGGTGGAGGGAGTGAATGTTTAAGGTGGTGGATGGGGAGCCCATCAAGCGGGCTGCTTTGTCCTGGATGGTGTCGAGCTTCTTGTGTTGTTGGAGCTGCACTCATCCAGGCAAGTGGAGAGTATTCCATCACACTCCTTACTTGTGCCTTGTCGATGGTGGAAAGGCTTTGGGGAGTCAGGAGGTGAGACGCTCACAGCAGAATGCCCAGCCTCTGTCCTGCTGTTGTAGCCACAGTATTGATGTGGCTGGTCCAGTTAAGTTTCTGGTCAGTGGTGACCCCCAGGATGTTGATGATGGGGGATTCGGCGATGGTAATGCCATTGAATGTCAAGGGGCGGTGGTTAGACTCTCGCTTGTTGGAGATAGTCATTGCCTGGCACTTGTGTGGCGCGAATGTTACTTGCCACTTATCAGCCCAAGCCTGAATGTTGTCCAGGTCTTGCTGCATACGGGCATGGACGGCTTCATTTTCTGGGGAGTTGCGAATGGAACTGAACACTGTGCAATCATCAGCGAACATCTCAACTTCTGACCTTATGTTGGAGGGAAGGTCATTGATGAAGCAGCTGAAGATGTTTGGGCCTAGGATACTGCCCTGAGGAACTCCTGCAGCGATATCCTGGGGCTGAGATGATTGATCTCCAACAACCGCAACCATCTTCCTTAGTGCTAGGTATGACTCCAGCCAGTGGAGAGTTTCCCTCCTGATTCCCATTGACTTCAATTTTATTAGGGCTCCTTGATGCCACACTCGGTCAAATGCTGACCTTGATGTCAAGGGCAGTCACTCTCACTTCACCTCTGGAATTCAGCTCTTTTGTCCATGTTTGGACCAAGGGTGTAATGAGGTCTGGAGCCGAGTGGTCCTGGCATCAGTGAACAGGTTATTGGTGAGTAAGTGCCACTTGATAGCACTGTCGACAACACCTTCCATCACTTTACTGATAATTGAGAGTAGACTGATTTGGCGGTAATTTCCCAGATTGGATTTGTCCTGCTTTTTGTGGATAGGACATACTTGGGCAATTTTCCACTTTGTCGGGTAGATGCCAGTGTTGTAGCTGTACTGGAACAGCTTGGCTAGAGGCACGGCTAGTACTGGAGCACAAGTCTTCAGCACGATAGCTGGGAAGTTGTTGGGGCCCATAGCCTTTGCTGTATCCAGTGCGCTCAGCCGTTTCTTATATCACATGGAGTGAATCGAATTGGCTGAAGACTGGCTTTTGTGATGGTGGGGACGTCAAGAGGAGGCCGATATGGATCATCCACTCGGCACTTCTTGCTGAAGATGGTTGCAAACGCTTCAGCCTTGTCTTTTGCACTCGCGTGCTGGGCTCCACCATCATTGAGGATGGGGATATTCATGGAGCCTCCTCCTCCCGTTAGTTGTTTAATTGTCCACCACCATTCACAACTGGATGTGGCAGTACTGCAGAGCTTTGATCTGGTCTGATCTGTTGATTGTTGGATCGCTTAGCTCTGTCTATAGCATGCTGCTTTCGCTGTTTAGCAAGCATGTAGTCCTGTGTTGCAGCTTCCCCAGGTTGGCAACTCATTTTTAGGTATGCCTGGTGCTGCTCCTGGCATGCTCTTCTACACTCCTCATTGAACCGGGGTTGGTCCCCTGGCTTGATGGTAATGG
Organism: Squalus acanthias; assembly: GCA_030390025.1. NCBI lineage: Eukaryota > Metazoa > Chordata > Chondrichthyes > Squaliformes > Squalidae > Squalus > Squalus acanthias. The sequence continues at coordinate 34,669,108 of CM059439.1, read as the reverse complement.
TAGAGTGAGGGATATGCTGGGCCATGAGGTTACAGATTGTGGTAGAATACAATTCTGCTGCTGCTGATAGCCAACAGCACCTCCTGGATGCCCAGTTTTGAGCTGCTAGATCTGTTCTGAATCTGTCCCATTTAGCACGGTGGTAGTGCCACACAGCACGATGGAGGGTGTCCTCTGTGAAGGCGGGACTTCGTCTCCACAATGACTGTGCGGTAGTCACTGCTACCAATGCTGTCATGGACAGATGTATCTGCGACAGGTAGATTGGTGAGGATGAGGTTTTCCCCTTGTGTTGGCTCTCTCAACAATTGCCGCAGGCCCAGTCTGGCAGCTATGTCCTTCAGAGCTCGGTCAGTAGTCGTGCTACTGAGCCGCTGTTGGTGATGGACGTTGAAGTCCCCCACCCAAAGTGCATTCTGTGCCCTTGCGACCCTCCGTGCTTCTTCCAAGTGGTATTCAACTTGGAGGAGTACAGATTCATCAGCTGAGGGAGGGCGATAGGTGGTATTCAGCAGGAGGTTTCTTTGCCCATGCTTGACTTGATGCCATGAGACTTAATGGGGTCTGGAGTCAATGTTGAGGACTCCCAGGGTTACTCCCTCCCGACTGTATACCACTGTACCGCCACCTCTGGTGGGTCTGTCCTGCTGATGAGACAGGACATACCCAGGGTTGGTGAGGAGTCTGGGAGATTGGCTCATTCCACGATATCCATTACTGTACATTCCGTGGCATTGTCTGTGCTTCAGTTCCACTCGTAAGAAAAACTTTTGTTTTGGAAGTATTAACAAAATATATTGGAAGTTCTCTATTGTAGTTGGCAGAGCTCAATAAAAGCCAGCAGAATGTTAAAAATTTTAAAATAATTCTGTTTCTCACCTTTCCAAAACAAAACTCGGCAATCCTCCAGTTCGGCACATGGATATGTATGGGGGTTTTGTTCCTTAGTCAATCCACCAGATGTTGCACTCAAGTAGTGCAGGAACGGTGACCAAACATGTGAAGATTTCTTTTTCTCTCCCAAGATTCAACAGACACTTGCAAAACTTGGCTTCATGGGGTTATCTCGTATCTATTTAAGTGAATACTTTTTTTGCCTAGATTATGCGTTTTATTATATGATTTGGGGTGATAAATTATAGACAGAGAACTGACTAAGAGGTTATTGTGAAGAAATAGCACTTAAAATGGGATTATTCCTTTTTTAACTTGTAAGTATATCAGTATGTTCATTCAGGTCAATTAGAGATACTTGCTTATTTCACCTCTTCTTCACACCATTTTAATTTTGCAGGATCCTGGCCATGAGGTTTGATACCTCACTCCGCTGACAGAAGACACTGGACCTAAATGGCGCAGCATGACTTTGTTCCTGCTTGGCTTAATTTTTCCACATCTCAGTCTTCAACCAAGGTATGCTACAATATTTTGGCCTTTCGATTTTTTTTTTTTGTTTTATTTTAAATGCATGTTTTTCTCAAAAAATAATTTAATTGTAGTGAGTAAACCTTGGCATAGTTTCTGTTTGAAGCTACAGGATAGATTTTTGTAGTATTGGGAAGACTGAAGCCATTGTCTATTGGTCCCCGCCACCATCTTCGTTCCCTGACCACTGTTTCCATCCCTGGCAAACTGTCTGAAGTTGAGCCAGACCGTTCATAACCATGGTGTTGTGTTTGACCCCGAGATGAGCTTCCAACCACAGATCTGCTCCATCACCAAGACTGCCTGCTTCCACCTCCTGTAACATTGCCTGACTCCGACCCTGCCTCAGCTCATCTGCTGCTGAATCCTCTTCCATGCCTTTGTTACCTGTAGACTTGACTATTCCAATGCTCTCCTAGCCAGCCTCCCATCTTCCACCTTCCATAAACTTGTGCTCATCCAAAACTCTGCTGCCCGTATTTTAACTTGCACTAAGTCCCGTTCACGCATCACCCCTGTGCTTGCAGACCTACACTGGTTTTCAGGCCAACAACTCCTCGATTTTAAAATCCTCATCCTTGTTTTCAAATCCCTCCATGGCCTCGCCCATCCCTATCCCTGTAACCCCCTACAGCCTTCGCGATCTCTGTGCTCCTCCAATTCTGGCCTCTTGCGCATCCCTGACTTTACTCGCGACACCATTGGCGTCTGTGCTTTCAGCTGCCTTGGCCCTAAGCTCTGAAATTCCCTCCCTTAACCTCTCTATCTGTCTCTGCTCTTCCAAGATGCTCCTTAAAACCTACCTCTTTGACCATGCTTTTGGTCATCTGTCCTATATCTCCTTCTGTGGCTCGGTGTCAAAAATGCTTTTTATTGATATCATTCTTGTTAAGCGCCTTGGGATGTTTTGCTATGTTGAAGGTGCTTTATAAATGCAAGTTGTTGTTGTTATTATTATTATAGAATTGTTCTAATTGTTGAGGATGAAGGGAAATTTGAATATTTATACATCAAAATACGTAGAAATTGTACCATGGAAACGGGCTTTTCAGTCCAAGTAATCTTGTTGATATTTACCTTTCGTGCAAGTAAATAGTCCTAATCACACTTACCTGCCCTGTTCCCAAATCCCTTCGTCCCCATTTTCTTCTTCCACCTATCCAATCTAATCTTGAATGTTGACAAAGTTTCTGCCTCACCACGAACACTAGAAGTGAATTTCACAGCCTTGCAAGTCTTTGTGAAGAAGTTTCTCCTGCTCTCTGCTCTAAATCTCTTACTTTTGATATTCACAAGATAAAATGCAGGTTTCCTAACTGAACAACCCTCAACATTATGTATGCTTACAGATTCATTCCATCCTGGAAATAAACCCTCTTCTAGTGTTTCAACTGTATTAATTCTTATATTCAGGCCTCTGCATTCTGACCTTTTTGAAATGTAATAATTGTAATTCTTACAAATTGCATCATAGAATTATAGAATGGTTACAGCACGGAAGAAGGTCATTCGGCCCATTGAGCCCGTGCCGACACTCAGCCCCGAGTCCCAGTCCCCTGCCCTTTCCCCATAGCCCTGCAAAGTTTTTTCCTTCAGATACTTATCCAGCTCCCTTTTGAAAGATAAGATTGAGTCTGCCTCCACCACCCTTTCAGGCAGTGCATTCCAGATCTTAACCACTCGCTGTGTAAAAAAGTTTTTTCTTGCGTCACCTTTGGTTCTTCTGCCAATCACCTTAAATCCTCTGGTTCTCGACCCTTCCGCCAATGGGAACAGTTTCCCCTCTATTTGCTGTCTAGATCCCTCATGATTTTGAACACCTCATATCAGATCTCCTCTCAACCTTCTCTGCTCTAAGGAGAACAACCCCAGCTTCTCTAGTCTATCCACGCAACTGAAGTCCCTCATCTCTGGAACCATTCTTGTAAATCTTTTCTGCACCCTCTCTAAGGCATTCACATCCTTCCTAAAGTGCAGTGCCCAGAATTGGACACAGTACTCCAGTTGGGGCCGAACCAGTGTTTTATACAGGTTCATCATAATTTCCACACTTTTGTACTCTATGCCTCTATTTATGAAGCCCAGGATCCTGTAAGCCTTTTTAACTGCTTTCTCAACCTGCCCTGCCACCTTCAACGATTTGTGCACACATACCCCTAGGTCACTCTGTTCGTGCACCCCCTTTAGGATTGTACCATTTAGTTTATATGTCCTGTCCTCTCATTCTTTCTACCAAAATGTATCACTTCGCACTTTCTGCATTAAATTTCATCTGCCACGTGTCTGCCCATTTCACCAGCCAGTCTATCACTCCTCCTCACTGTTCACAATACTTCCAAGTTTTGTGTCATCTGCAGATTTTGAAATTGTGCCCTGTACACCCAAGTCCAAGTCATTAATATATATCAAGAAAAGCAGTGGTCTTAGAACCGACCCCTGGGGAACACCAGTCCTCCAGTCCGAAAAACAACCATTCAGCACTACTCTCTGTTTCCTGTCACTTAACCAATTTCGTATCCATGCAGCCACTGTCCCTTTTATTCCATGGGCTTCAACTTTGCTGGCAAGCCTATTATGTGGCACTTTGTCGAACGCCTTCTGGAAATCCATGTACACTACGTCAACCGCATTACCCTCATCCACCCCAACCCTCTCATTACCTCATCAAAAAACTCGAACAAGTTGGTTAAACACGATTTACCTTTAACAAATCCGTGCTGGCTTTCCTTAATTAATCACACCTATCCAAGTGACTGTTAATTTTGTCCCTGATTACTGTTTCTAAAAGCTTCCCCACTACCGAGGTTAAAATGACTGGCTTGTAGTTGCTGGGTTTATTTTTATACCCTTTTTTTGAACAAGGGTGTAACATTTGCAATTCTCCAGTCCTCTGGCATCACCCTCGTATCTATGGAGGATTGGAATATTATGGACAGTACCTCCGCTATTTCCGCCCTCAATTCCCTCAGCATCCTAGGATGCATCCCATCCAGTCCTGGTGATTTATCTACTTTAAGTACAGCTAGCCTTTCTAATACCTCTTTATCAATTTTTATCCTATCAAGTGTCTCCACTACCTCCTCCTTCACTATGTCTATGGCAGTATCCTCTTCCTTGGTGAAGACAGATGCCAAGTACTCGTTTAGTACCTCAGCCATACCCTCTGCCTCCATGCATAGATCTCCTTTTTGGTCCCTAATCGGCCCCACCCCATCTCTTATTACCCTTTTGCTATTTATATGCCTGTAGAAGACTTTTGGATTACCTTTTATGTTGGCTGCCATTTTATGCGCTCTTTTTCTGCTCCATCATATTCTCTATCTGTTTCGTCATCCAGGGAGCCCTGACTTTAGTTGCTCTGCCGTTCCCCCTCGTGGGAATGTATCTGTTGTTTAATCCTCTCCACAGGGTAATGTGACACCAATATGAACTAGTCTAAAGATTAGATTGCAGACATAGTTGAAGATAAATGGAAAATTGAAGACCATTGGAAAAATCTACAGTATTGTCAATATCCGTTTAAAAAAAAAAATCTCTTGGGGTGCAGTGGCGTTGAAGTTGAAGTTTAACTTTGGAGAAAAGTACTGAGAGTGTCTCTGAAGGAGGCACTTTTATACCACTTGGGTTTAATGCTGCGTGGATTATACCTACACTGCAGTACCAAATGTGTCAAATGTGTTCGGGTTCTCTTGGACATACAGAGCAATTTTTAAACCTACTCAGAATTGACCTAAATATTTAGAGACCAGACGTCATGCACACGCTCTGTGAACATTTTAAGTTTTGACCAATGTGAGCAGGTGAATTAGTTAGAGCCAGAGAATGTGAATGAGATATGACTGGCTGGAAGGTAGTAGCGATATAAACAAACCTTAAATAATTATGCTTTTTAGCTAATAAAGAATTGCTGCTTTTATGGGAACCAGAATAAATGCATTTCCAGTGCATTGCCATCTAGTTATAGCATTTAAATTGGAACTTTTAACTACTAAAGGAATAAAGACTTGCACTTATGTAGCGCTGTTCATGAGTTCAGGGCATCCGAAAGCACTTTACAGGCAATTAAGTACTTTTTTGAAGTGTAGTCACTGTTGTAATGTAGGAAACGCGGCAGCCACTGCGCACAGCAAGCTCCCACAAACAGCAGTGAGATAATGATCAGGTAATCTGTTTTAGTGATGTTGGATGAGGGATAAATGTTGGCCAGGACACCGAGGAGAACTCCCCTGCTCTTTAAAATAGTGCCATTTGATCTCTTCGATCCATCTAAGAGGTCCATCTCGGTTTAACGTCTCATCCGAAAGACGGCACTCCCTCAATGCTGCACTGAAGTGTCCGCCTAGATCATATGCTTAAGCCTTATTGAGTGGGACTTAAACACACAACTTGCTGACTCGGGCGAGAATGCTACCACTGAGCTATGGGTGACATTTTTTTATTCCACTCAACTGCGAGAGATCCCATGTTGTGAACTGGGCTCATTCCCAGACTAACTGTTTCCCTGACCTTCAGTTGGTAAGCTGTGCTTAGTTGCCTCCTTTTTTTGGTCAATTATAATTGGATTGATCACACATGACTGATCAGCCTTATTTTCCTGATTTTTGTTTTAAGTTCAAAATGTTTTGCTTTTCCTGATTTTTAAATTCAATATATAATTTTCCTTGATACATAATATGTTGTGTAATTAGAGACCTATGAAATTGTTTTTTTTTAAACGAATTTCCACAGATAGATTACCTGATTTTTCTAGGTGGATCAGTAAAAAAAAAAAACAACTTCTGCCCATTTCTCACTACCTTCAAAAAACACAAATTCCCCCGCTCCCAGTGGATCCTGAGATGAGTGCATGTTACGCTAGTGATATTATGTATGTTGCATCGTGATGTACACTGACAACGTGTGGGTGGACATCACAAGCATGTTGTGTGCACATCCCAGGAACCGACTTTAGCTGCAAAATTCTGGAAGGGAAACAATTTAACTTAAGTTATTTGGTGATATTATTCATAGGCTGTGTAACAAGAAGAAAAGTTAAATTGTCAATCTTCCCAATCCCAAGCAACCTCAGAACTTCCAGAAATGTCCAAGTGGATAAGAATTTATTAAGTGGGTAACCCAAGTGAGTACATTGTTTTGCTGCCAGCCACTGACCCACGGAATTGAGGCTTTATGTAACTGTTGTGAATTTGCTCCTCAATTGATGTGGAATAAAATTATTTACTGTATGAGACACTATAGTATTTGAGCTGGATCATCAGCTTCATGAAATCCAGCTTTACATGCTCCAAATAATGGTTGTGCCATTAAGACAGTCTAATTTTACGAAAAATGGTATGTCTAGCATATGCATGTTCTGTTAGAAACATAGAAGATAGGAGCAGGAGTAGGCCATTCAGCCCCTCGAGCCTGCTCCGCCATTTAATGAGATCATGGCTGATCATCCAAATTCAGTACCCTGTCCCTGCTTTCTCCCCATATCCCTTGATCCCTTTAGCCTTAAGAAATATATCTATCTCCTTCTTGAATATATTTAATGAATTGGCCTCAACTGCCTTCTGTGGTAGAGAATTTCACAGGTTCACCACTCTCTGGGTGAAGAAATTCCTCCTCATCTCAGTCCTAAATGGCTTACCCCTTATCCTTAGACTGTGACCTCTGGTTCTGGACTCCCCTGCCATCGGAAACATCCTTCCTGCATCTAGTCTGTCCAGTCCTGTTAGAATTTTATAAGTTTCAATGAGATCCCCTCTCATTCTTCGAAACTCTAGCGAATATAAGCCTAATCGACCCAATCTCTCTTCATACGTCATTCCTGCTATCCCAGGTATCAGTCTGGTAAATCTTCGCTGCACTCCCTCCATGGCAAGAACATCTTTCCTCAGATAAGGCGACCAAAACTGCACACAATACTCAAGGTGTGGTCTCATCAAGGCCCTGTACAACTGCAGCAAGACATCCTTGCTCCTGTACTCGAATCCTCTCGCTATGAAGGCCAACATACCATTTGCCGCCTTAACTGCCTGCTGCACCTGCATGCTTACCTTCAGCGACTGGTGCACAAGGACTCCCAGATCTCGTTGCACTTCCCCTTTTCCCAATCTATTGCCGTTCAGATAATCTGTCTTCCTGTTTTTGCCACCAAAGTGGATAACCTCGCATTTATCCACATTATACTGCATCTGCCCAATCACCCAACCTGTCTAAATCATACTGGAGTTTCTCTGCATCCTCCTCACAGCACACACGCCCACCCAGCTTTGTGTCGTCTGCAAACTTGGAGATATTACATCTAGTTCCCTCGTCTAGATCATTAATATATATTGTGAATAGCTGGGGTCCTAGCACCGATCCCTGCGGTACCCCACTAGTCACTGCCTGCCACTCGGAAAAAGACCCGTTTATTCCAACTCTTTGCTTTCTGTCTGCCAACCAGTTCTCTATCCAAGTCAATACCTTGCCCCCAATCCCATGTGCCTTAACTTTACATGCTAATCTCTTATGCGGAACCTTATCAAAAGCCTTTTGGAAGTCCAAATACACCACATCCACTGGTTCTCCCTTATCTATTTTACCAGTTACATCCTCAAAAAATTCCAGTAGATTAGTCAGGCATGATTTCCCTTTTGTAAATCCATGTTGACTTTGTCCGATCCTGTCACTGTTTTCCAAGTGCTCTGCTATTACATCTTTTATAATGGACTCTAGCATTTTGCCCACTACCGATGTCAGGCTTAATTCCCCATTTTTTTCTCTACCACCTTTTTTAAATAGTGGTGTTACATTAGCTACCCTCCAATCCATGGGAACTGTTCCAGAGTCTATAGAATTTTGAAAGATGACCAGCAATGCATCTACTATTTCTAGGGCCACTTCCTTAAGTACCCTAGGATGTAGATTATCAGGTCCTGGGGATTTATCGGCCTTCAATCCCGTCAATTTCCCTAACACCATTTCCCTACAAATACTGATTTCATTCAATTCCTCCCCCTCATTTGACCCTATGTTCCCCGACATCTCTGGGAGTTTATTTGTGTCCTCCTTTGTGAAGACAGAACCAAAGTATGTATTTAATTGGTCTGCCATTTCTTTGTTCCCCATTATAAATTCCCCTGATTCTGACTGCAAGGGACCTACGCTTGACTTCACCAATCTTTTTCTCTTCACATATCTATAGAAGCTTTTACAGTCAGTTTTTATGTTCCCTGCAAGCTTACTCTCATTCTATTTTCCCCCTCTTAATTAATCCCTTTGTCCTCCTTTGCTGAATCCTAAACTGCTCCCAATCCTCAGGTTTGCTGCTTTTTCTGGCCAATTTATATGTCCTCTCCTTGGATCTTATGCTATCCCTAATTTCCCTTGTTAGCCACGGTTGAGTCACCTTTTTTGTTTTATTTTTATGCCAAACAGGGATGAACAAATTCTGTAGTTCATCCATGCGATCTTTTAAATGTTTGCCATTGCCTATCCACCATCAACCCTTTAAGTAACGCTCCTCAATCCATCCTAGCCAACTCGCACCTCATACCATCGTAGTTTCCTTTATTTAAATTCAGGACCCTAGTCTCTGAGTCAACTACTTCACTCTCCATCTTAATGAAGAATTCTACCATATTATGATCGCTCCTCCCCAAGGGGCCTCGCACAACAAGATTGCTAATTAATCCTTTCTCATTACATAATACCCAGTCTAAGATGGCCTGATCTCTAGTTGGTTCCTCGACATATTGGTCCAGGAAACCATCCCGTATACACTCTAGGAATTCTTCCTCCACAGTATTGTTACTAATTTGGTTAGCCCAATCTATATGTAGATTAAAGTCACCCATGATAACTGCTGTGCCCTTATTGCACGCGTCTCTAATTTCCCGTTTAATGCCATCCCCAACCTCAGCATTACTGTTTGGGCGTCTGTATACAACTCCCACTAATGTTTTCTGCCCCTTGGTATTTCTCAGCTCTACCCATACAGATTCCACATCATCAGAGGTAATATTCTTCCTTACTATTGTGTTAATCTCTTTAACCAGCAATGCTACCACACCTCCTTTTCCTTTTTGTCTGTCCTTCCTGAATATTGAATACCCCTGGATGTTGAATTCCCAGCCTTGGTCACCCTGGAGCCATGCCTCCGTAATCCCAATTATATCATATCCGTTTACATCTATTTGCGCAGCTAATTCATCCACCTTATTACGAATGCTCCTCGCATTAAGACACAAAGCCTTCAGGCTTGTTTTTTTAACGCTCTTAGTCCTTTTAGAATTATTATTTACTGTGGCCATGTTTGATTTACACCCTTGATTTCTCTGTCTTCCACTTTTGCTTTTTTGCTTCTATCCTTGCTTTCCTTTCCTCTGTTTCCCTGCAGAGGTTCCCAACCCCCTGCCATTTTAGTTTAAACCCTCCCCAACAGCACTAGCAAACACTACCCCCAGGACATCGGTCCCGGTCCTGCCCAGGTGCAAACCGTCCCGTTTGTACTGGTCCCACCTCCCCCAGAACTGGTTCCAATGTCCCAGGAATTTGAATCCCTCCCCCTTGCACCATTCCTCTAGCCACGTATTCATCTGAAATATCCTTCTATTTCTACTCTGACTAGCATGTGGCACCGGTAGCAATCCTGAGATTACTACCTTTGAGGTCCTATTTTTTAATTTACCTCCTAACTCCCTATATTCAGCTTTTAGGACCTCATCCTGTTTTTTACCTATATTGTTGGTACCTATATGCACCACGACAACTGGCTGTTCACCCTCCCCCTCCAGAATGCCCTGCAGCCGCTCCGAGACATCCTTGACCCTTGCACCAGGGAGGCAGCATACCAACCTGGAGTCTCGTTTGCGGCCGCAGAAACGCCTATCTATTCCCCTTACAATAGAATCCCTTATCACTATAGCTCTCCCGCTCTTTTTCCTCCCGTCCTGTGCAGCAGAACCACCCATGGTGCCAAGAAGTTGGCTGCTGCTGCCTTCCTCCGATAAGCCATCTACCTCAACAATATCCAAAGTGGTATATCTGTTTGAGAGGGGGATGTCCACACGGGACCCCTGCACTACCTGCCTGCACCTACTACTCTGCCTGGTGGTCACCCATTCCCTTCCTGCCTGTGCAGCCTTTATCTGCGGTGTGACCAACTCCCTAAACGTGCTATCCACAATGTCCTCAGCATCGCGAATGCTCCAGTATGCATCCATTCGCAGCTCCAGCGCCGCAATGCGGTCTGCCAGTAGCTGCAGCTGGATACACTTCCCGCACACATGGTCATCAGGGACACTTGTGTCCCTGATTTCCCACATAGTGCAGGTGGAGCATACCGCGGGGCTGAGCTGTGCTGCCATGACTTACCCTTTAATTAATTTAAATTAACTCAAATCAATACCACAAATTACACTACAATTAAATGATATACTCAAGGGCCCTTGTATACTAGCTCTCCCTGCTACACAACAGAGACCTTAGAAACTATAACCACAAAAATTAGGGCCTTCTAAACTTTATAAACTATTAACCTTAACTGTCAAACTACAGAGTAGTATAAATACTCACCTGGCCTTACTCACCCAATCAGCTCCTTCCTCTTGTTTGTCAGAATTCTCCTTTGCTGCCCATGACATTTCAAGTGTTAGTCAAATTTTTATGCTGCTTTCATCGAAAATGATCAGAAATAAAAGTAGTACTTTGCAATCTATAGGGAAACTCAGCAAAGGAAATACTGGCGTTAGAATGCTGTAGCCACTTCATTGACCTTTGTACTTTTAAAAAAAAAGAAAAGGACACACAAAGCCTGAACAGTAATTTAACGCAATGATCTCACCCAGGAATTACTGCAGCAGTTAGACTTTGTGGCCTTAAAGGAGCATAGCTTCAGTTTAGCAGCAGAATAATTGACTGAACAACAAAGTTTTCTTTCTCGCACTTTTATTACTATTTGGAGCAGAATTGATGAACTTAATACTATTGTGGAAGGCACAATTAATTTGACTTTTTAAAAAAAAAACTTTTCCACACAGTCCTCTTCTAACAGTGAGAAACATGGTGATCATTTTGCTCGGGGTGACGGTCGATTTGGCGTGAATCGTAGAAGGCACAACTCTTCTGATGGATTCTTCAGTAATGGTCTGCTCCGAGCTGCTGGAGGTAGGAAAGGTACAATTTAACAAACAGACAATTCTAATTTGCCAGATGAAAATTTGGAAGCAGAAAATTCAATTGCAGACTGTATTGCAAAATGCTTTCAATTAAATTAATAATTTTCTTCAGTTATTTTATTAATTTTATTTTGAAATGTGATTATATTTAATAGAATAACTGGTAACTAGAAATATAACAAACATGATTGATGGATTCAAAAGGCAATTTATGATTGGGCTATACCCTCATCCACCACATTATAACATCCAACACATTATGATGTACTTCTCATTTTATATAATACAATCAAAACTAAAGGAATAGTTTGCAGTGGCAGAGAACCTGATTCAGGCGTAAATGGATGATGTGAGCAAGACTTGTTGGCAGCCTCAGTCCCGTCGAATGCACATCCTGTGCCATGTGGGAAGTCCAGGATGCTTCTCAAGTCCTGGACAACCTCATGTGCAGGAAGTGTTGTCAGCTGGAGGAGCTTGAGCTCCGGGTTTCGGAGCTTGAGCAGTGGCTGGCGTCACTACAGTGCATCCGCGAGGCTGAGAGCTACATGGATAGCATGTTTCAGGAGGTGGTCACCCCGCAACTTAAGAAGTTTGCAGGCAGGGAGGGAATGAGTGACTGCCAGGCAGAAAAGGGGGACCAGACAGGGATTCAGTGCAGGAGTCCACTGAGTGCACCTCGCTCTCTAACCGGTAGGTGAGGGCGATGGTTCCTCTGGGGAGTACAGCCAGGGTCAAGTCCATGGCACCATGGGTGGCTCAGCTATTCGGGGGTGGTGGGGGGGAGGAGGAGGAACGTCAGAAAAGCAATAGTGACCGGGGATTCAATAGTTAGGGGAACAGACAGGTGTTTTTGCAGCCGCAGATGTGACTCCAGGATGGTATGTTGCCTGGGTCAAAGATGTCACTGAGGTGGGAGGGTGAACAGCCAGAGGTCTGTAGAAAGAGGGAACAGGTCCTGCAAGCAGATTTTAGGGAGCTAAGAAAGAGATTAATAAACAGAACCTCAAAGGTAGTAATCTCTGGATTACTCCCAGTGCCACACACTAGTGAGTACAGAAATAGGAGGATAGAGCAGATGAATGCATGGCTGGAGAGATACTGCAGGAGGGAGGGCTTTAGATTCCTGAGGCATTGGGACTGATTCTGGGGGAGGTGGGACCTGTACAAGCCGGGCGGGTTGCACCTCAACAGGGCCGGGACTAATATCCTCGCGGGGAGGTTTGCTAGTGCTGTTGGGGAGGGTTTAAACTAGCTTGGCAGGGGGATGGGAACCTGAGCGTCGATTCAGAAGGGAGAGAAGCAAAGCTGGAAATGGAAAGCAGTAAATTAGTAATTGATTTTGGAAGGCAGAGGAAACAAAGGCTAGAAAATAGACAACAAAAGGGTTTGGCAGTGCTTAATCGTATATAGGAGTCTAGTGAATAAGGCAGATGAGCTGAGGACACAGACACGTGGAAGTATGTTATCATAGCTATTGCTGAAAAAAGGGCAGGAGTGGCAGCTCAACGTTCCTGGTTACAGGGTTTTTTGGCGAGATGGAGAGGAGGTTAAAAAAGGAGGGGGTTGCAATATTGGTTAAAGAAACAATTACAGTTGTGAGGAGGGATGATATGTTAGAAGGATCATAAAATGAGGCCATATGGATTGAACTGAAGAACAAAAAAGGGGCAGTCACACTGCTGGGAGTGTACTATAGACCCCCAAATAGTCAGAGGGAGATAGAAGAGCAAATATGTAGACTATGAGAAATGCAAAAACAATAAGGCAGTAATAGTAGGGGATTTCAACTACCCTAATATTAACTGGGATAAAATCAGTGTAAAAGGTATAGAAGGCGCAAAATTCTTAAAATGCATTCAAGAGAACTTTTTTAGCCAGTATGTAGCAAGCCCAACAAGAGAGGGGGGTGGTTCTGGACTTAGTTTTAGGGAATGAAGCTGGGCAGGTGGAAGGGGTATCAGTGGGAGAGCATTTTGGTGGTAGTGATCATAATTCAGTTAGATTTAGTGTAGTTGTGGAAAAGGACAAAGATAGACCAGGAGTAAAAGTTCTCCATTGGGGAAAGGCCAATTTTACTAAGCTGAGATGTGATTTAGCAAAAGTGGACTGGAAACAGCTACTTGAAGGAAAATCAGTGTCAGAGCAGTGGGAGGCATTCAAGGAGGAGATAGTGAGGGTTCAGAGCAAATACATTCCCACAAAGAAAAAGGGTGGGATTCCCAAATCCACAGTCCCCTGGATGTCAAGGGGCATACAGGGGAGGATAAGGCAAAAAAGGGAAGCTTATGTCAGATACCGAGAGCTAAATACTGCAGAAAGCCGAGAGGAGTATAAGAAGTGCAGGGGTGGAATTAAAAAGGAAATTGGGAATGCAAAGAGAGGGCATGAAAAAATATTGGCAACAAAAATCAAGGAAAACCCAAAGATATTTTATAAATACATAGAGCAAGAGGGTACCTAAGGAAAGAGTAGGGCCTATTGGAGACCAAAAAGGTAACGTGTGTGTGTGGAGGCGGAAGATGTAGGTATAGTTCTTAATGAATACTTTGCGGCTGTCTTCACAAAAGAGAGGAACGATGCAGACATTGTAGTTGAGGAGGAGTGTGAAATATTAGATGAGAGGTTATTAAACAAAATTAGGGCTCATGGGATTGGGGGTAATATACTAGCATGGATTGAGGATTGGTTAACGGACAGAAAACGAAGAGTAGGAATAAACGGGTTGGCAGGCTGTAACTAGTCGGGTACCGCAAGGATCAGTGCTTGGGTCTCAGCTATTCACAATCTACATCAATGATTTGGATGAGGGGACTAAATAATATATCCAAGTTTGCTGATGATACAAAGCTGGGTGGGAATGTAAGTTGTGAGGAGGATGAAAGGGGATATAGACAGGCTAAGTGAGTGGGCAAGAACATGGCAAATGGAGTATTATGTGGAGAAATGCAAAGTTATCCACTTTGGTAGGAAAAATAGAAAAGCAGAGTATTTTTAAAATGGTGAGAGATTGGGAAATGTTGGTGTTCAGAGGGACCTGGGTGTCCTTGTACAGGAATCACTGAAAGTTAACATGCAGGTACAGCAAGCAATTGGGAAAGCAAATGGTATGTTGGCCTTTATTACAAAAGAATTTGAGTATAAGAGTAAAGACGTCTTACTGCAATTATATCGGGCCCTGATGAGACCACACCTGGAGTATTGTGTACAGTTTTGGTCTCCTTACCTAAGGAAGGATATACTTGCCATAGAGGGAGTGCAACGAAGGTTCACCAGACTGGTTCTTGGGATGGGGGGGATTGTCCTATGAGGAGAGATTGAGTAGACTAGGCCTATATTCTCTAGAGTTTTGAAGAATGAGAGCTGATCTCATTGAAACATATAAAATTTGTACAGGACTTGACAGGGTAGATGCAGGGAGGATGTTTCCCCTGGCTGGGGAGTCTCGAACCAGGGGTCACAGTCTCAGAATAAGGGGTCGGCCATTTAGGACTGAGATGAAGAGACATTTCTTCACTCAGAGGGTGGTGAATGTTTGGTATTCTCTACCCCAGAGGGCTGTGGAGGCTCAGTCGTTGAGTATATTCAAGACCGAGATCGATAGATTTTTGAATATTAAGGGTATCAAGGGATCTGGGGATAGTGCAGGAAAGTGGAGATGAGGTAGAAGATCAGCCATGATCTTATTGAATGGTGGAGCAGACTTGAAGGGCCAAATGGCCTGCTCCTGTTTCTTATGTTGTTATAAACATAATGAGAGAGAATATATTAAGGGGTTTAGCATCTTTGAATGTAGATAAATCGCCAGGCCCGGATGAAATGTATCCCAGGCTGTTAGAGAAGCAAGGGAGGAAATAGCAGAGGCTCTGACAGTCATTTTCCAATCCTCTCTGGCTACAGGTGTGGTGCTGGAGGACTGCAGATGTTGTACCATTGTTTAAAAAAGGAGAAAGTGATGAACCGAGTAATTACAGGCCAGTCAGCCTAACCTCGGTGGTGGGCAAATTATTAGAAACAATTCTGAGGGACAGTATTAATTGTCATTTAGAAAGGTACTGATTAATCAAGGACAGTCACTATGGATTTGTTAAGGGAAGATCATGTCTGACTAACTTGATTGATTGAATTTTCTGAGGAGGTAACAAGGAGGGTCGATGAAGGTAGCGCATTTGATGTAGTCTACATGGGTTTTAGCAAGGCTTTTGACAAGGTCCCACAAGGCAGACTGGTCAGAAAAGTAAAAGCCCATGGACTCCAAGGGAAAGTGGCACGTTGGATCCAAAATTGGCTCAGTGGCAGGAAGCAAAGGGAAATGGTTGACGGATGATTTTGTGACTGGAAGCCTGTTTCCAGTGGAGTTCCGCAGGGCTCGGCACTAGGTCCACTGTTTCCCCCTAAGCTGTGCGGCCGCGCAGTGACCTTGAGGCTGCCCCGCGGTCTGAGAGAGAGAGACTGGGGGTGGGGGCGAGAGAGAGACTGGGGCAGGAGAGAGAGACTGGGGCAGGAGAGAGAGAAAGATTGGGGGTAGGGACAGAGAGAGAGATCCTGGGGGAGGGAGGGCGATGGAGAGAGACTGGGGGGAGAGATTGAGAGAGAGAGAGCGACTCACTGGGGGAATGGGAGAGCAACTGGGTGGGAGGGGGGAGAGAGAGACTGGGTGGGGGGGGATAGAGAGACTGTGTGGGGGGGGAAGAGAGAGACTGGGTGGGGGGGGGATAGAGAGACTGGGTGGGGGGGGGATAGAGAGACTGGGTGGGGGGGGGGATAGAGAGACTGGGTGGAGAGAGACTGGGTGGGGAGAGAGAGACTGGGTGGGGGGGAGAGAGAGACTGGGGGGGAGAGAGAGACTGGGTGGGGAGAGAGAGAGACTGGGTGGGGGCGAGAGAGAGACTGGGTGGGGGCGAGAGAGAGAGACTGGGTGGGGGCGAGAGAGAGACTGGGTGGGGGAGAGAGAGACTGGGTGGGGGGGAGAGAGAGACTGGGTAGAGAGAGACTGGGTGGGGGGGAGAGAGAGACTGGGTGGGGGGGGAGAGAGAGACTGGGTGGGGGGGGGAGAGAGACTGGGACTGGGTGGGGGGGAGAGAGAGACTGGGAGAGAGACTGGGTGGGGGGGGGAGAGAGAGACTGGGGGGGAGAGAGAGGGGGAGAGAGAGTGGTGGGGGAGGAGAGAGGTGGTGGGGAGGGAGAGAGACTGGGTGGGGGGGGAGAGAGAGACTGGTGGGGCGTGGAGAGAGAGACTGGGTGGGGGCGAGAGAGAGAGACTGGGTGGGGGCGAGAGAGAGAGACTGGGTGGGGGCGAGAGAGAGAGAGACTGGGTGGGGGGCGAGAGAGAGACTGGGTGGGGGCGAGAGAGAGAGACTGGGTGGGGGCGAGAGAGAGAGACTGGGTGGGGGGGGGAGAGAGAGACTGGGTGGGGGGGGAGAGAGAGACTGGGTGGGGGGGAGAGAGAGAGGGGGTGGGGGGGAGAGAGAGAGACTGGGGGGAGGGAAAGGCGGCCGCACTTTGGAACAACACAGGTAGAGACGCAGCACATGTACAGTGGCCGCTGGTAGGAGGCTAAAGCAAATAATTTTTAGGCTCGCAGTGAACTTTTTTTTTAGAATTCGGAGAATTGTTTAACGCCAGAAAAAAATACGGGAAAGTGATGATGGATGTCCCGCGGCAATTTCCAGTTAAATTTTGCCAGGTGTTGTCCCCTTTTTGAAAGAGTTTATCAGGGTTATTTAAATCATGTTGTAAGAGAGGGGGAAAAGTTTGTGCCCCCTTTTGTACCTCGGAGTCTGTGAGAGACGGAGGGAACGGCAGCAGAAAAGAGGAAACAACTTCTCCAAAACTCATCGCCAAGGCTGGGGATCGATAACCTCACCGCCTTCTTAAGAAGTTTAACCACTTTATTCACTTTCTTATTTGAGCTTTGTTTAGAGTTTATTTTTTTTGTATGTTTAACAACAGCATTGAAGAGGGAAAGAAAAACTTGGAGCAACTTCTGTTAAAGCTGCAATGAGACTTGAAAGAAATTAAAGATTTTTAATGAACTTTTCACAAAATAATGAGTGTTAATCACTTCTGCCCCCCCCCCCCCTCAAGTTTTGAATATGATTTTGGAAGAAATGAGCAAAAATCAATTTTCCCCTCATCTAAACAAGTTTCAACCAGGTCTTGAAGTCCAAATGCTTTTAAAGAGGCACTGATTTGCTTAAAATGTTTTAAAATTGAAATTTCTCAATATTTGATTTTGAACGATCGACTGAAGTGAGTAGCTTTACACAAACAGGCAACCATGCGGTTGAGGAGGGGGAGGGCGGGGAGGATTTGTAGGAGTTAGATATTACTTTTTATTGACTTTAATAAAAAATAAATCATTAAGACGTTTAGGAAGTGAGCCAAAAAAGGGGAAAAACACAAACCATTTTATTTTGTCTGTTGTTCGATAGTCCGAACAAGTCCCAGGAATAATGTAAATATAGATTTCCTCTTAAACGTTTAGTGGAGTGTTAATAAAAACAAGAGTTATGTAATGATGTATAAAAATTGCAGGAAGCTACTTTCGAAGAAACCACTATTTGTTTATTGAGAAAGACACAGAAAATACTATGATTAAACTGACGATGTAGAATTCCGATTTGGTATAAATGTTTGAAATAGGAGATTAAAAATTGAGATTGCAGGAAACTCTTTATTAACCGGCACCCAAATATCCGGAAATCTCTCTTAACCGTCAAAATTCTTGAGTAGGTAACCGGGGTTTTCCTTCATCTCTCGTTTAAAATTAACTTTAAAAAAAACCCCGAGGCATTTGCCTTGTATCGGAGCATGTAGATTGGGAGGAGAATGTGCAGCCCGGGTAGGCAGCGGACACGACAGATGGTCAGCTGGCGGTCCCCAGGGAGACGGAGCTCCGAATGCAGGCGCATGTCAATGTGTACGGGGCTCTCGTACGTTGGGAGATATAACTCTCCGTTATCCGGACTTTTTGATTAACCGGCACCACGCCGGTCCTGTCGGTGCCGGTTAATAAAGAGTTTCCTGTACAATGAAGTTTTTTTCCCCGCTATTTAATTGCAAAATACCTAAAATAATTCAACATTTTTTGTGATAAGAGCAGGGATTAATATTGTGGAGAATGTTTGAGAGAAAAACATTAGAAGCGAAATTCATAAATTAACATCTTTACGTCAACGTATTAGTAAACATTTCCAAGTCAGTCTGATTGCTTCTCCTGTCCAGGAAGATAGATGAATGTTTATTTCCGTTAAATCATAGCTTTTCCTGCTTTTTGTTTTTAATTTGTTGACGCAAATTGTGTATGTGTTTTTCTGCACTTATGTCAGAAATGCAGCACTTATTCACAGTACATGGGGGGGGGGTGTGCTCGTTCAAAAAGACAACGTTTATTAATGGAAGTGATTGAAGTTGAAAATATGGATACCTGTATATGTTCATTTCTTTTTTATACTGGGAGCTAAGAACTTTATACTGGTTGGTTGTCTGGTTGCATTGTGATTAATATTTTAATTATGTATCGGGACGTACAGCGCGTCCACGCCATAGGAAAGCTGCTGCGCCTTCTGCTTGTGCAGCCATTGGTATAGTGACATGTGGGATGGGCAAATATGTTGAAAACTTTAAAATTAATACAAATTACACGGATATGCCTCTTTCAGCTCACCTTGGGCTTTTGGATTGTTTGTCAATGCATAACTGTGTAACTAAGTGACGTTTCTGAAGTGTTAATGCATTATTATGCAGTTCTTTTATATCCCAGTCATTTCTGACGAGTAATTTAAAAAAAAATAGAGTTTGTACATGACTAACTAAAAGCTTTTAATGAATTCTACCATAAACAAACTTGCAGAATGGGCATGTAAATGACAAATTAATTTCAATATAGGTTAGTGTGAGTGTTGGTGAATTTTGGTAGGAGGAATAAGGAGGATACTTACTCCTTGGAAAATAAGGGCTAGAAATTCATTATAGCCAAGGATTGGGCGGTGTCAGTAGAAAAGTTGGAGAATTAGCACCAGGCAGAAATGCTTTAGACTGCACGCAAAATTTGTGCTGACCAATATAATGATTGGCGTCTTAAATCAAGTCTTAAAACCCAAGCTCATTGGCGTTAGACTTAAAGGGTGGACCAGTATCATGTGCAGTCTAATCGCAAGACATGATTGTCAGAGGCTTTTTTCACTACTTAAAGGAGAGGTTCATTGATGCTGCAGCACCTCATTCTCAGCATTGCTGGCTGTTCAGTTGCCTCAGCAAGCAAAAGCAGAACAAGAAGGAGGAGCTGGAGGACTGAACTTGGTGTGCTCATGGCAGATCCACGCCCCAGGGAGAGAGTCCGCAGATTCTCCGATGAAGCATTGGAGGCATTGGTTTTCGTTGTGGAGAGACGGAGGGCGGTGCTCTACCCGACAAGTGGCAGGAGGCCCTCGCCACAAGTCTTCCGCACCATGTGGAGGGAGGTAGCGCAGCACGTCTTGGGCAGCACTGTGGTCCCCAGGACCCCCACACAGTGCAGGAAGAAACTTAACGACCTCACTCGGGTGGTCAGGGTGAGTCAATGCTTCAACAAATGCTACATACCCACCATCTGTACCATAATCTTCACACACTGCCCAAAGCACCACACCCCCAGCGCTCACCCACCAACAATCTCTACCTACCAACACTCACACCCACATCTCACATCTTGTACACAATGACAGCTATTCAATTATGCCAGGCACATCACTTAAACACATTGCTCCACACTCACTCGCACACTTTCCTTTCTCTTGCAGGCCAAGGTGGCTCACAACAGGAGGCAGCAGGAGCGTACAGGCAGGTGACAAGCTGACACCCAACCACTGTCTGCGCTGGAGAATCGAGTGCTGCAGATCATTGGGCGCCAGGTGGTGGCCACCGTGGCCACAAGTGACGTTGACCCCCTTGGGGACAACAACGGTCTGTTCATCCCTACTCCTTCTTCTCACATCCCACTTCCCCCTGATCCCACAAGTGTTTCGCACTTTCTAGCTAATCATGCTGTATGCATGCATTTTTCCCTTCCTGCCCCTCTCCCTTCACCTTAACCTGACTCTTTTGCCTTTATGCTTTCTGATAATCAGCAAGCACCTGAGCAGCCTATCCCTGAGGGCACCGTAGAGATCGAGGCGGGAGGAGAGGAGGAGGAAGAACACGCCACGTCACTGCATCTCTCACCCGCAGACACCAGCTCAGATACTGGCACTACGTGTTCTTTAGAACAGTAGCAGGATCTGCACAGGGTGAGGCACTGGGGGCGAGTGGGCTGCAGCAAGGTCAGGGGGAAAGGGTAGCTCGGGGGCCAGCTCCCTGGAGGGCGAGTTCGCGCGGGAGCTCTGCTGCACAGGACTCGGATGAGGACCTCGATGGGGAGGCCTTTAGAAGAAGGGTGATGGGCATGCACATAAAGATGATGGGT
This sequence comes from Squalus acanthias, assembly GCA_030390025.1. NCBI lineage: Eukaryota > Metazoa > Chordata > Chondrichthyes > Squaliformes > Squalidae > Squalus > Squalus acanthias. The sequence continues at coordinate 34,648,093 of CM059439.1, read as the reverse complement.
GCAATGGCAAGGGTGCCCGAGAGCCTCTCGGCAATGGTAAGGAGCGAGGAGGAGTCCGCCTCCAATATTGTACAATGCTCTGCGCACACCATAGAGCCCATCATTTCCAGTCTGCAAAGGATGGTAGACTCCCAGAGAGACCGTGGCAACCCAGACCTGATACCGCGTGTGATGAGCAATCTGGCAGCTTCCATTGCAGCACAGGCAGAAGCGACATAACGTCTTCGTGCTGTAACGGAGTCTATGCTTGGTGGCATCCAATCTCAGACTGCTCTCATGCAGTCTCAGCTTGATGTCACGCAAGCTATGACTGCTGCCATCGTGGCTGGGTCTACCACCGTCGACCGGTGCTTTCACGGTGTCACAGCAGGCCAGCAATCTGTGCTCCAACAGATTGCTAGGGAAACTGAGGTATTGCCCGGGGGAGTGGCAGTGGGTCAGTGGAGAAGGAAGCTGCTGTCCTCTCTCAGGATGACAGCATTCCTGCTCCTACCATTGCCGCTCCGCCATTGCCCTTGTCGCTGCCTGTCATCCAGACTGCTGCCGCCCATGCTGAGGTGGTGCAGTCTACAGCCGGGCCTTGCAGGTCTAGAGCTGGACGAAGGCGTCCTGCAAGGCCATCTGAAGTTTCCCACACGGACACTCAGCAGCCTTCCACCTGCCCTGCTGCAGCCACTGGGCCAACACTTTGTAGGAGCACTAGAGTAGGCAAAGGCACAGTAACGACAGGCACTGAGGGATTGCACATGGATGAATAGTTAATATTTTTGGTGTAAATATGTATTCACTGATTTTTGATAAATTTATTAATTCACTTACCATTCTTTTGTGGTGTCTGTTATTTCAGCTTTGTGGTGTGATGCGACCTGCGAAAGGGATGGAATGATGGGGATGTCAGCAAAGGGCATTTGGGGTTTAAGTCATCCTGGTTTGAGGCTGAAGGTCTGTTTGGAGGAGGTGGCAGAGTTCTGTGACCATCTCCTTGAGGCGGAGCCTTCTGATGCACTGCTCCTCGCTTAATTGAAGGTAGGAGAAGTGCTCTCGGAATACCCTCAGAGGGTAAGGCCTCCTGGTGAGAGCCCTGATATCCCTCCTCATCTCTCTGCGCACATGTTTCGTATTTCTCGCTGCCTAAGCTCCCTCCGCTGTAGATCCTGGAGGGCGAGGTGGCATGCCAGTACAGCCACCATTAATGTTACCAAGTGTAGCAGTTTGAATCTTTGAAGAATAAATGTAGCTACTTTTTAGTTGCCAGAAGACTTCTGACACAAAAGAACCTTCAAATTACTGAATGAAACTGTTGCAGTATGTGAAACTGACAAGAAACCACTGAAACTGCACTAACCTGACAGCTGTGAGTGATTATTGATGATCCCTTTAAATAACGTCCCTGGAGCCGGCTTCCTGGTGCTGCCCGCTGGCTCTCCCTGTCGGTGTTTACTCCAGGCGCTGAGGTAGGTGGCGACAATCAATTTGGCAAATTGGGCGGTCAGTGAGCGTTTCACACTCACTGACGTCACGATCTACCTGGCGTTGACATTCCCGGTAATACCACTTACTGGCGGCGCTACGGTGGGGGGACAGATTTGGTGTGCGGCGCTGGATTCGCCTCGCCCCGGAGATACTGCTCCAGCGACCCATTAGCGCCATCTACTGGCGGTAACGGGATGCACTAAGGGAACAAATTTCCCCCCCGAAGAGTCTAAATAGGATAGAGGTGCAAAGAGATCTAGGGGTATAGATTCGCATCATTAAAAGTAGCAACGCAGGTTAAAAAAGCCATAAAAATGCAATTAAAGCATTGGGGTTCATTTCTCAAGGAGTAGAATTCAAAAGCAGAGAAGTTATGTTAAACTTGTACAGAACCATGTCTGATTATCTCATGATTTGAAATGGTGGGGTGGCAATATGGCATTACTGTATATATGCTTTTAAGTGGTTACTGTTGCTGTCTTTGTTGTAAAAGTTGTTGTTTTAAATGTTGTTGTAAAATTTGCCCACGGACGAAAAGGTCACGCTCAGATCGTGGCCCGCTCAGTACAAAAAAAAATTAGAGGGAACATTGACTAGGTCCCTTGCTTTTTGTGGTATATATCAATGATTTGGACTTCAATGTAGGGAGCATGATTAAGAAGTTTGCAGATGATACAAAAATTGGCTGTGTGGTTGATAGTGAGGACAAAAGCTCTAGACTGCAGGAAGATATCAGTGGACTGGTCAGGTGGGCAGAAAAGTGGCAAATGGAATTCAATCTGGAGAAGTGTGAGGTAATGCATTTGGGGAGGGCTAACAAGGCAAGGGAATACACAATAAATCGTAGGATAATGAGAAGTGTAGAGGAACAGAGAGACCTTGGAGTGCATGTCCACAGATCCCTGAAGGTCGCAGGACAGGTACATAAGGTGGTTATGAAGGCATTTGGGATACTTTCCTTTATTAGCTGAGGCATAGAATATAAGAGCAGGGAGATTTTGCTTGAACTGTATAAAACACTAGTTAGGCCACAGCTAGAGTACAATGCACAGTTCTGGTCACCACATTACAGGAAAGATGTGATTGCAGTAGAGAGGGTACAGAGGAGATTTATGAGGATGTTGCCAGGACTGGAGAATTTTAGCTATGAGGTTGTTTTCTTTGGAACAGAGGAGGCTGAGGGGAGATTTAATTGAGGTGTATAAAATTGAGGGGCCTGGATAGAGTGGATAGGAAGGACCTATTGCCCCTAGCAGAGAGGTCAATAACCAGGAGGCATCGACTTGGTAGAAGGATTAGAGGGGAATTGCGGAGAATTTTTTTCACTCAGAGGGTGGTGGGGGTCTGGAACTCACTTCCTGAAAGGGTGGTAGAGGCAGAAACCCTCATCACATTTAAAAAGTACTTGGATATGCACTTGAAGAGCCGTAACCTACAAGGCTACGGACCAAGAGCTGGAAAGTGGGATTAGGCTGGATAGCTCTTTCTCGGCCGGCACAGACACAATGGGCCGAATGGCCTCCTTCTGTGCCGTAAAATTCTATGATATTGACCTGTAAATTGGCCATCACTATCTTGACGTACTAACTGAAAGGTTATGCTCAGTTACTTGTATGAGGTTATTACTTTTAATTTGCAGTATGATACTGAAGTGTATTGTGTGGGATTTTGGGGCGGTTTTGATAGGCGTGGAATGTCACTAAGAGTAGTGTTTGCACTGAGTAGGTGGATAACTGGTTAGCATTTACAGTAGTGACAATGAGTGTGTGCATTTAAAGAAAATGTATTGAAATAGATTTCCATATAATTTCATGGAGAAAAACTTGGGCTTAGAAAACATAACTAACTGGACAATTGACTGGGATAGAAGGTAATCTAGACAGTGGGAGGGAGGACGTAAAGAATGTGTTTTTACATAAATTAAGAGCACATGTAAAAGAAAATTCTATATGATGGGGAGCTTTGCTCAAAGAGAGCAAGTTTTGGAGTTAGAGCTACAACACCATAGCCTTGATTCTTTGAACCCATGTTCGCTTCTAGCAGGGCTCCTTGTTGAGAGTGCAGAATTGGTGAAATTGCTATTTAGTCTCTGCTTTTCTCTATCAAGCCAATCCAGTGAGTTAACAGCTTGCTTCAATGTTGTATTGTTGCATTTTTGTCAAGAAAACAATGAGAGATGTCACCAGTGTTCCCTCTAAAACAAATTTTGGACCGCACTGCCCCTTTAAGGGGCTTTGCCGCCCATTCCAAAATCTGCGCACACATGGTTTTTGCATTTAAAAGCCAGTAAGCCGGCTGCGCGGGAGCTCCAGACAGCTGCGTGGCCGTGGGGCTTAAAGGGAACATTGGATGTCACTCTGGTTAGCTTCGTTCACTGGCCATTTGTGATTATGTAGAACCTGTCTGTTATGATTCAGGCTTTCCAACACTCTTTTCTCATGCACTTATGCTCTTAATTTGGCAGGTTGGATAAAGAATTGGCTTAAGGACAGAAAACAGCGAGTTGTGGTAAATTGCTGTTTTTCAGACTGGAGGATGGTAGACAGTGGTGTTCCCCAAGGGTCAGTGCTGGGGCCACTGCTTTTTTGATATATTTGAATGACCTGGATATTGGAATACAGAGTAGAATTTCTAAATTTGCTGATGACACCAAACTTGGGGGTGTGGCAAACAGTGATGAAGATACCGATCGATTGCAACAGGACATAGAAAGGCTAGCAGAATGGGCAGACAAGTGGCAGATGGAATTTAATACAGAGAAGTGTAAGGTGATGCATTTTGGCAGAAGGAACAGGGAGAGGCAATATACACTTAATGGCACAGTTTTAAAGAGTGTGCAGGGACAGAGGGACCTGGGAGTTAATGTGCATAGGTCCCTGAAGGTGGCAGGACATATGGGATCTTGGGCTTCATAAATAGAGGTATTGAGTACAAAAGTAGAGAAGTTATGCTGAACCTTTATAAAGCGCTGGTTAGGCCACAACTGGAGTATTGCGTCCAGTTCTGGTCACCACACTTTAGGAAGGATGTGAAGGCCCTTGAGAGGGTGCAGAGGAGATTTACCAGAATGGTTCCGGGGATGGGGGATCTTAGCTACAAGGACAGGTTGGAGAAGCTGGATTTGTTTTCATTCGAGCAAAGGAGGTTGAGGGGTGATTTGATAGAGGTGTACAAGATTATGACGGGTTTGGATAGGCTAGACGGAGAAAGGCTGTTCCCACTAGTTGATGGTACAAGGACTAGGGGACACAGATTTAAGGTTTTGGGCAAGAGATACAGGGGGGACGTGAGGAAAAACTTTTTTACGCAGCGAGTGGTGATGACCTGGAATTCGCTGCCAACGGAAGTGGTGGAAGCGGAGACACTCAATGTTTTCAAGGGGAGACTGGATAGGCACTTGAGGGAAATAAACTTGCAGGGCTATGGGGATAGAGCGGGGGAATGGGACTGACTGGATTGCTCTACAGAGAGCCGGCACGGACTCGATGGGCCGAATGGCCTCCTTCTGTGCCGTATGACTCTATGACTCTAATTTTACTATACTGAGTTAGTGTACATTCGGACTAACAGTTAGCAACAATGCTGAGCCTTAGAACTTGATAAAATTCCAGTGTCCCCTGTCAATCTAGAAGATGAGAATTACCAAATACTGGACTCATATTTTCTTAAACTAAAATTAGTGATTGAATTTATTTACAATAAGATAATTTACACAAGCAAAAATATAAACACAAAGAACATTAGTAGTAACATACAGTATTATACAAACTAGATTGACTGCTTCAAAGGCTTTTTTGTTTTGCCGCCTTCTTGAGGCAGAGTCATGAAATAAGTCTCTTGCAATATGTTAGAGTTTTTGCCAAACATTGAAAGGTTCTTGTGTTTTATATACTTAATGCCTTTTAAGTAATAGCAGTTTGAAAAAAAAAAGACTGTCCTTTGTAGTCAACTTTGATAGCTTCAAAATCATACACATCTCACAAGGTAGTTGGTTCACACATGGCCGCAATGATATCAGGAAATCTTAAAATGATAGGATGCTTCCAAAACATAGCCCAACAGTTGCCACATTTCTAACTGATAATAATCCATTAATAAGCTTCCGATAAACGAAACTCGAGAGACACACAAGTGTGAGAGGATACAAAATTTTGCACTGCTGAGGAAAGTCAGAAGGAATTAACTAATTGCATTGATTGAGAATGGAAATTGTTACCCCTTTAAAAGAGCAACAACAACATGCATTTATATAGCTCCTTTAACCCAGTAAAACATACCAACAATCAAACTGCTGAATACTGCTGTTGGTTTTTCATGTGTAGCACACATGAATTCATGAACTATTGCACTGTTTTTGTCTGATCAATTACAATTTTTGGCCGGATTTGAACTTCACCCCACAACTGTTGCCATTTTTAAAATTTTCTCAGTCTTCTTTGTTTTATGTAGATGCCAAATTTGTGTAATGAGCTAAAAGTATTTGATTATGACGGTGCATTTTTCAACAGTCCATTCTTGGTACAAGGGAAGCAAGATATCTTCATAAGCTACATGTATTTGTAAAACTGAAACACGTTACCTATTTATTGATGACTATTTCCAACTGGTGCCAATTAGTAGGCTATATAGAAAATTGTTTCTCATGTGATGACTCAAGTCAATTACATCTATGAAATTGTTAAATGTATTTACAAGTTCACTGTATTGGTTTCAGGTATGCACATTGTGCAGGATGAAGTGGATCTATAATATGTTAACAAGTAAAATGACCACAAAATCAGAAATAGGGACTCATGCCATGAAAGAGACATCTTCAGTTTACATTAGTGAAAGGACTAATATTTTGCAATTTATGCTTTATTTTTAGATGGCTGGTATCAGCCTTCATTGCTACGTCATGATTCTGTGGATTCAGGTGTTTCTAAGGGTGTTCAAGTTAGCCTTGTTGGAAGTCAAGGTTGGAAAGAAAGTGGCGGTTGGCACAATGTAACTAGAGGTCATGATGCTATCAATCAGCGTGGTGGTGGCAGTGCCCACAGACACTGGAATGGCAACTTTCACAACCGAAAGAGTTCAGGATTCCAGGACAAGCCACCTGCTGAGGTAAAGGAAGAGAAAAAGGAAGAAAAAGATGAAAAACTTCAGTTTGAAGAGGAAGACTTTGTAAGTTTTTATTTAACTTTAAGGAAATAGCCCTTTTGAGATGTTATATGTACTTAAGGCATTAGAATTCTTTCAGTGAAAAAACAATAAATTGATTAATAATCTTGGATAAACTCTCTTTAAACAGCCATCTCTGAATCCCGACGCAGAAAAACAGCCTAGCCAGACCAGACCCGTCAGCACACCTGCAGGAGTATGGGGTAAGAAAAAGCCAGAGATTTGTATAAATCCATCTGACACAACAAAGACCTTTATTGGAATTTTTAACAATGTCAACAATACAGATAAAAACTACTGATGTGTATGAGTTTGTATACTCTTCAAGGTCTCCAGTAGAAATTGAATCTCTGCATTAGCTGCAGGTTTATTCATGCAAAAAAGAATTATGCTGTCGAGCAAGGGTGTCAAACTCAATTTATATGGTGGGCCTGACACTTGGTGAGGGCCACATCCAGCAACCATTATTTGGACATACAAAAGCAAAATACTGCGGATGCTGGAAATCTGAAATAAAAACTGAAAATGCTTGAAATACTCAGCAGGTCAGGCAGCATCTGTGGAGAGAGAAACAGAGAAAGAAAGACTTGCATTTATATAGCGCCTTTCATGACCACCGGACATCCCAAAGCGTTTTAAAGCCAATGAAGAAGCACTTGCTTTAAACCTGCTAAATCTCTAACTTTTTCCAGTTCTGACGAAAAGTCATCGACCTGAAACGTTAACTCTGTTTCTCTCTCCACAGCTGCTGCCTGACCTGTTGAGTATTTCCAGTGTTTTCTGTTTATTAATTATTTGGACATACTGGGGATAGAAATTACACACAAGATTTTTGAATTTGTATCATTAAAATCCCCCACCCCCGTCCCATATTTCAGCTGTTCCCCTTTGTCAGATCCTACTCCACAGTCATGAAGTCATAATTGTGTAGTTGTAACAAAATCACCGTTAATCAGCATTTCTCTTTCAAACTGGAGTACAGCTCCAACATTTTGTATATTAATGATTTGTTGAGGTTTCTGGATGGTCTTCCTTTACAAACTTACCTTTTCCTACTTTTCCAAATCAAACATAAAAAGGGAAATGCCTAGGAGTATAGTGTGCTATACAATACCTTGCTATATACTGTACTGTTGAAGCTAGATTTTTATCAACTATTCCAAAAACAATTTACACATTGACCTAACAAGACAACAATGCAGAACCAAGGCTAAATTTGCCTTTCTAAGTAAGCTACGCGAGATTCATGTATACGAGAAATGAACAACAAATCGTTTCACCACAGTACATTTTGAAAAAATATCTCCTTATTGTTCCAGACATTTAAAAACATAAAAATATACACTCTTCAAAAAATGATTACAAATATAGTCCTCAAATAATTTAGATGAATAATCCTTGCCACCAGGACAGCCGGTCTAACCTTCAAATTTCATTGTCCAGCTGTCCCCCTTGCTGCTAATTGAAGCTCGGGCTGCAGCTCCGGCCTCAAACTCTGCAAAATCCCGAGCGAGGAGCCGACAGGTGAGATGGGGTCGTCGGGCCCAGGGTTGATTTTTGGGTTTGTTGTCCTGAGAGAGGGAGCTGTGTCGCGCGCTCGTCGCCACCCCTCGCGAACGGCAGCGGTTGAAGCTTGGAGCCCACCAGTGGAAACAATCTTTCACTATTTACCTGCAATAAAGCCCCCAGGTTTCACTGCTCCTCTTACAGTGCCACTACCACTCGCCATGTTGCTGCTGCTGCTCCTGACTTTGCAGCAAATACTGGGACCCACGCTTGCTGCATCCTACCCCAATCCCCTCTCTTTCTCCCCTTCCCAAACCCCATTTCCCAATCGCTCACCCACCCAAGCCCTCAACTCCTGATCCCTATTTGCCAGTCCTCCTTTCTCCCCGAACCCCCAGTCCCATGTCATTCTCCTTCTTACCACCCCTTGTCCTGAGTCCCAATCTGCCAACCCGCATCTCCTGTTCCCTTGTCTCTGTTCATCCTCGTCCAGTCCATTCCAGCCCAGCTCGCACCTCTCCCCGCTCCGTCTCTTCCTCCACAGTTTCTAGTCACATCTAAATGTGTGCCAACTCTCTGTATTGGCAGGAGGGTGACGTCATGGAGGTGGGGTGGGGGGCCAGCGATTGTGGCGCAAAATTTAAAATGCGCAGCTCTCCCGGGCTGTGAGAAGCAATACCCAAGAGATACCTGCCTCATTTTGGAGACTCGGCAACTGTAAACACAGCACATGTGGCTGGATGAAATTGTTCCGCAGACTGGATCTGGCCCATGGGCCATATGTTTGACATCTCTGCTGTAGAGGCTACTGCCTTGACTGCAATCAGTAATTTAAAAGGGAAGTCACCTGCCTCTTCTAGTACAGTGTCCTGAAAGACTACAAGTTGGAGAACAATGGCAGTATTGGACAATTAAGCTCAAACGCTCCATTTATTGCTCCAAAAACAAAGATATTGCTAATAGGAACTTTGTTTGATTAAGGCAAAGCGCATGCTGTGGGGAAAAAATGAAGCATTTTTGTCTATAATGTATTATGATGGTGTCTTTCTTTCTGTCATTTCTTGCATGGGGTTAAAGGCCAAGTATACACTCAAAAATTGGCCCAGCTTGTTTTGATGCCGATTGTAGATGTTTTGTCTGATCAGGTACCTGAGGTAGAACAATTCAAATAGCAGCATTTAAGTTTGCTTCTATATATGTTTGACGCATATTTCAATTTCTTTTGGCCTGGTCATTTTTTCTTCAGAGTATTTCTGAGCCTAACTTGTAGACGTTGGGTAGTCTTACTGAAGCCATTATTAAGAGATAAATAGGCCATAGAGAAATTTTGTGGACAGTGAGAAGAAAACTGTCATGCAAAGGGTAATAATCAGAGAACTTTTAACTGCTATAAATCTACACTACCATTGTTCCTGTTCACTTATCCATTTACAATTTAATAAATGTTTGACAGTTTATAGCTGAAGTCATGGTTTAGTGAACTGTTTATTTTGCCACCTTCTGAAGTTGAGGAGGGCATGTGATATAAGCAGTAAGCTGAAATATAACAACAAGAGTTTCTTGTTTGATCCCTGGTCAATACAAATTACCTAGATATTGTGCAGATTCAACCTTGAAGGTGATTGCAGCCAAGTTCAACCTGTCTTCACCCAACACCTACATGTATCGCCCTTCCCAACAGGGGACATTGATTAGGAGTGGCAAGCCCCTTCTCTTCCCAATTGTAGCCAATAGTAGCATCTCACCCTAGCTGAATTCAGATACCTGAACATAGACAGGGAATTGATCGTCTCATCAATGTGGCTCAGTAACCACTAAGCTATTGGAAGGATTCAAAATTAGGTTTGAGTGGCCTGTTGTGTCCAGGATCAGTATGCTGGACTTCTATTTATAAAACTTGATTTGAACCAGGCATTGGTTCTTGAACTTATCTGCCCTCAGTAGATGGGTTTTGCCTATTCCCACTCAATTTTGAGCACTTCTGCATCAGCAGAGCAGTCTCTTTGGAGAGGAATGAAGAGCTAAACAGAGTTGATAAACTTGACGGGATCAGTTCCTATTGGAGAGGTCTGTGACAGAAGGTTGTGACTCTCATGGCTGAGAAGGAAAGCATGGTAGTATGACAGCATTATACAGTTAAAAGGGCAAAATTATAAGTGTGTTTTAATTACTCATGAAGACCACGAGGTATTAAACAGGTGTCTCAATGATACGTTAGACTTTATGCAATCATAGTTTACTTTTCCAAACAAAACTGCTCTCTTCACTTTATGCAACCTAATGCAAATCAGTGGGCCAAAAATTGATCCCGCTGCGCGAGAGCACGCAGTGCGTACTCTCGCGTATTCTCTCTCCAATTGCCGGTTTTCTGCATGCACTGCGCATGCGCTGAAAACCGGCACTTGGTCTTTGGAAAAGGGGGCGGTTCCTCGGTGCACCGCGTGCGCGCTACAGGCTGCGCGCACGCTGTGCACTTAGTGCTTTGGACGCGCAGGTAAGGACGGAAGATTTTAGAAACGAAAAAAGGAGGAGTAAGACCCTCTTTTAACAAGGTAAGTAGTGAATTAAGTATTATATTGAATTTTTTTTAACAGGTATATCTTTTTTAGAGACTTTAAAGACAGGTAAATTTATTTTTATAACTTTTTAAAAGATTTTAAATTTTTTCAAAAATTTAATTTTTTATTTAAAATGGTTAATTTATTTAACTATACTTATTTTATTAATGTGATGGTTTTTTTTAAATTTAATTGAGGTTTAGCTGTTATTTTGGGGGTGTGTAAGATTCATAGCTTTCACAGCATGTATGTGAAACTTATGAATGGAAGATGGTGTGCTGCCATTGGCTCTAACTGAGTCACGTGATCCCACAGCTCGCACGAATTCACTACGCCGGTGGGATACGCAAGCACTGCCCAGCTGATGTCTAGAACATCAAGTTCGTGCGAGCTGGATCTGAAAAGCCAACGCGGAGTGAGAGATCGCGCCTGCTCCTTACCCCCGCGGGAACAGAGCGAGATCAATTTCTGGGCCATTATGTCTATGAATTAGTTCATTTTTATTGTTTTAAAGGCTCACTGCTTCAGTTTGATAATGTAATGCATAAGTCAAGTCACAGTTGGGCACTTGCTGGAGAAGATGATTCCAAATATTTGAACTTCTGCAATAAATAATAAAAAAGATCTAAACACACTGTTTTGAATTTCAATTCATAATGACCTCTGAGTTCAAATCTAATCTGTGGATTGAAGAGGGAGATTGAACTGATCCTGATTTTCCTTTGGATTTGAAACAGTTATTATCTTAGAACTGTGCTAGAAACCTTGTTTGGGTTTCTGAGATGGTAAACTATTATTTTGTTATATCTGCCAGTATGAGTGAAGTGTATTGAATAATGTTGCTTCACGCAGATGTACTAGCTGCACTTCAGCTTTGCTTGGAACACTACTGTGCATTTGCCAGTATGAACCACAGTAAATGTCCTCCGCTTGAAGGGAACCGCAGATTTTACACTGGAGCATAGAAATGTGGTGTTGATTATATCAAGTGTTTCCATCTTACAGTTGAGGAACATTTGGAAAGATGAAATCATTTATCAAAACTTTTTATCCTTCTAAACCCAGAAAACCCTCCAAGTGCCAAGCAGCCGGTTTCCAAGATGCTGGTCATCAAAAAAGTTTTGAAAGAAGAACCAATATTCTCAACTAGCTTTTCTTCCTCAGGAAACCATCTTGCAAATAGCAACAAAAACACTGCAAGCCCAAGCGTTTACAAAAATCTAATACCCAAACCTGCAGCTCCTCCCACAAAGGTATAGCAACCCATTGTTTGAATTTTTTTACAAAATTTTGATAGCATGCTTATTGTGTGAGGTGTAAATAAATGCTATCATGAAATAAAACAACATAATTCAGAAATTAGATGATATGGGTGTTATTTAGTGAATTTGAATTCTCACTTTCATGTGAATTCTGTATTTGATTTGATTTCATCCTGGGATTTGGGCAACTTTGCTGAATGTTGTTTCTCGTTTTATTTAAAAATTGTGTTCAGGCATTGTATTTTCAACTGATGCGAACCTATTCTAGAAGACTGTTTCAGTCATTATGAAAAACCTCTGCAATAATATTTGATACGGGGTGGGGTTTATAATTTGGAACAGTGCAGTTTATCATTGGGACAAATACTAGAAATGAATTGTTCTTGCAATTAAATGTATATGTTCTGATTGCAACTGAAAGAATGTCAGATACTTAAATCATAGAATCATAGAAATTTATGGCCCATCGTGTCTGTCGGCCAAAAAAGAGCTATCCAGCCGAATCCCACTTTCCCGCTCTTGGTCTGTAGCCTTGTAGGTTACGGCACTTCAAGTGTAAATACAGAACAATTTCACAGAACAGTTGTTGAATTTTATATTGGATGATGCCAAGTACTCCAGCTCCTTCTTTATTTTATTAACAAATTTGAAAACCCATGAAATAGTGATATATCTGACATGTTTATGAGTTAAAGACAACACACGGAGTCAAACATGCAAGCAATACGCCTATATGCTCGAGTAGAATTCCCATTGGAGAGGTACGAGCTTGCACCTTCCCAGGCAGTTTGCAGTCTTGAGTCTCTACTTGTTCTAAACCTCACTGGTGTCTATACATCTGATGGACAATTCCTATGTGATCCTTTTGTGTTGTATGCTACTACACCAGTGGTGGCAGTGTTGCACCGCATATACTTCATACTCACTGGAATGTGAATACCTCCCACCTTTTATCAGTTGATAAGATAGACTTACACGATCGTAAACACTCCCACATTTCCCAGGATATTAGTAATCCAGTTCAGACATATCATCTCCAAATTAAGCCATAATTCTTTACACAAATCCTTTAATGCTTCTTAAATGTTAATTGCTCAACCATTGTTGACTGTGCCTTAAGTTGCCTAGGCCCTAAGCTCTGGAATTCCCTCCCTAAACCTCTCCGCTTCTCTACCTCTCTCTCCTTAAAGATGCTCCTTAAAACCTACCTCTTTGAACAAGCTTTGACCTGTACTATGTAGTTCGATGTCAAATTTTGTTTGCTAATGCTCCTGTGAAGTGTCTTGGGACGATTTACTACGTTAAAGGTGCATATAAATGCAAGTTGTTAAATTGCGATAAACTTTATAACACATCATGTCTTGATTCAGCTTGCAGAATTCTAACAATCTAATCTAAACCATGTGTTAACCTGTATCACACAGAAAAAAATCATAATACACATATTAATACTGACTTCTGTATTTAGCTGTTTTACTTATTTCCTACTAAATATTCTAAACCTTCTGCCAAGTCACTTCTAATGTACGCCTGCGGTTTCTACACTTCCTCCCCTACTGTAGCCCTCTATGCTAATTATCCCATGATGCTCTTTATCTAAAATGAGAAGTCGCACAACACCAGGTTATAGTCCAACAGATTTATTTAATTTTACAAGCTTTCGGAGCTGTCGCTCCTTCGTCAGGTAAGTTAGCAATGAGAGAATCTCCCAGAATTCACAATTTAAACCCAGACAAAATCTATTCACATTATTCGCTACAACAAAGAGCACAGCCAAGACAATGAGATGTGTCCCAGGGGGTCCAACGTGTCAAACCACCTGCTGGCTGCATATCCTGTCAATTTGTGTTCTTGTGTTAGCCTTTTTAAAAAAAAAAAACACCTGGGAAGACCGGCCATGATGTCAAGTCACGTTCTGTATCGTGACATGAATCCGATATCGCGATTGAGGCCATCCTCATGAGTGCGGAACTTGGCTATCAGTTTCTGCTCTATGATTTTGCGCTGTCATGTATCTCGAAGGCCGCCTTGGAGAACGCTTACCCACAGATCCGAGGCTGAATGCCCCTGGCTGCTGAAGTGTTCCCCGACTGGGAGGCAACCCTCCTGCCTGGCGATTGTTGCGCGGTGTCCGTTCATACGTTGTCTCAGTGTCTGCATGGTCTCGCCGATGTACCATGCTCTGGAGCATCCTTTACTGCAACGTATCAGGTAGACAACGTTGGCCGAGTCACATGAGTATGTACCGTGTACCTGGTGGGTAGTGTCCTCACGTGTAATGATGGTATCTGTGTCCATGATTTGGCATGTCTTGCAGAGGTTGCCGTGGCAGGGTTGTGTGGTGTCTTGGTTGCTGTTCTCCTGAAAGATGGGTAATCTGCTGCGAACGATGGTACTTTTGAGGTTAGGCGGCTGCTTGAAGGCGAGTAGTGGAGGCGTGGGGATGGCCTTAGCAAGGTGTTCGTCGTCATCGATGACATGTTGAAGGCTGCGAAGAACATGGCGTAGTTTTTCCGCTCCGGGGAAGTACTGGACGACGTAGGGTACTCTGTTGGTTGTGTCCCGTGTTCGTCTTCTGAGGAGGTCTATGCGGTTTTTCGCTGTGGCCCGTCGGAACTGTCGATCGACGAGTCGAGCGTCATATCCCGTTCTTACGAGAGCGTCTTTCAGTGTCCGTAGGTGTCCATCGCGTTCCTCCTCGTCTGAGCAGATCCTGTGTATTCGCAGGGCTTGTCCATAGGGGATGGCTTCTTTAACGAGGATTCATGTCACGATACAGAACGTGACTTGACATCATGGCCGGTCTTCCCAGGTGTTTTTTTTTTTAAAAAGGCTAACACAAGAACACAAATTGACAGGATATGCAGCCAGCAGGTGGTTTGACATGTTGGACCCCCTGGGACACATCTCATTGTCTTGGCTGTGCTCTTTGTTGTAGCGAATAATGTGAATAGATTTTGTCTGGGTTTAAATTGTGAATTCTGGGAGATTCTCTCATTGCTAACTTACCTGACGAAGGAGCGACAGCTCCGAAAGCTTGTAAAATTAAATAAATCTGTTGGACTATAACCTGGTGTTGTGCGACTTCTCATTTTTGTCCACCCCAGTCCAACGCCGGCATCTCCACATCATGAGCTCTTTATCTAAACCAAGCTGTTAACCTATTATATTATACACTGTTCTGCAACACTTATTCTTGATTGCATTCTGAGAGAGAATTTGTTTCAACAATTCTTCTCTGCCTGCTTTTCCTTGATTTTCACTGCAATTGGCATCCCGGTCTGGCCTATATGCGACTCGAGTCCCACACCAACATGGTTGACTCTTAACTGCTCTCCTGAGGTGGTCTAGCAAGCCTCTCGGTTGTATCAAGAATATAACTGGACCGTCGTTCAAGAAGCAAGCCCACCACCACCATCACAGGGCAACTAGAGATGGGCAATAAATGCCGGTCTTACCAACGACGCTCACATCCTGAGAATTAATTAAAAAAAAATTAGATTAATAAAACATCTAGTGACTGAGAATATAATTTAATAAAAAGTGAACCTGAATTTTTAAAAGGAAACAACCTTACTGAATCCTTTGGAAAAAATAATAGAGTAGACAAGGACAATACAGTGAAAGTGGTATACATGGACTTTGATAAGGTGCCACATAAGTGACTCAAGACAAAGGTCCGGGCATGTGGAGTCGGGGGCTAGATAGCAGAATGGATTGCAAGATGGATACAAAACTGAAAACAGAGGGTAGTTAAGTGAAGTTTCTTAGACAGAAAGAAAGCAAGAAGTGGTGTCCTGCAGGAATCTCTGCTGGGACCACTGTTGTTCACCATATATGTAAATGATTTTGGCTCAGAAATTGGAGGTATGATGTTGAAATTTTCAGATGATAACCAAATGGGGGAGATACAGTTAATAATATAGAGGACTGCACCAAAATACAGGAACACATAAACAGACTTGCAGAATGGATGGATAAATGGCAAATGAAATTCAATATAGTGAAGTGTGAGATGGTTAATTTTGGTAGGAAGAATAAGGAGGCTACTTATTTCTTGAAAGATAAGAAACTAAATGTGGTAGAGGAACAAAGAGATCTAGGAATACAGGTACATAAATCATTCAAAGTAGTTGTACAAGTTGGTAATGCCATGAAGATTGCAAACAAAGTACTGGGGAGGAATAGAGTACAAAAACAGAAAGGTCATGTTTAAACCTTGGTTAGACCACACTTGAAGGACTGTGTGCAGTTTTGATCTCCATACTACAAAAAGGCTATTGTAGCACTGGAGAAAGTGCAGAAAAGATATACAAGGATGTTATTGGAAGATGCAACTATCAGGAAAGATTGAGCAGGCTCGGACTTTGGAAAAGAGAAGACCTGATAGAGGTCTTTAAAATTATGAAGGGGTTTGATAGGGTGGATGTGTAAGAACTGTTTCCATGAGTCCAGAACAAGGGGGCGTTAATATACTATATCCACTAACAGATCAAATAAATTGAGGAGAAATTTATTTACACAGAGAATGTGGACCTCGCTGTCACATAAGTGGTTGAAGCAGATAGTGTTGATGCATTTAAGGGAAGGCTTGCTGCACACATGAGAGAGAGAGAAGGGAATAGAGGGATACAGGGGCATGGTGGAAAGAGGTCATTAGAGGGGAGGAGTCTTGTGCAGAGTATAAACACCGGCATAGACAATTGGGCCAAATGTCCGTTTCTGTGCTGTAGATTCTGTGTAATCCTATATAATGCTGCTACATTTCCTCTTGTACCATATATCTGAATTTTTGCAACAATCCTCCTTATTGAATGCCTTCATAAAAATTTATATACACTACAACTACTGCATTCCCTTTACTTACACAATCAATTATTTCTTGCCTTTACTAAACCCCCGCTGGCTGTGATTTATTATCTGAATTTCTAAATACTAACTAATTTGATCTTGAATTCTGGATTTGAAGAGTTTGTCCACAACTGACTTGTCGACTAACGTGTCTGTAGCTACTTAGTTTATCCTTCTCTCCTTTATTTAACAATGTGACATTGGCTACCTTCCAGTCACCCAGCACAGTTTACACATCCAAGAAGATTGGAAAATTATGTTTAGGACACTTACATTCTCAGTTGCACCATGATTTGTAAACACTGATAAAACACTTATTCAGTATCTCCACCATGCCTCCACTAAACTTTCATCCTCTGCAATGAGATTCATCTCTGAGCAGTCTTACGCTATCTTTAATTATTTTACTTTTCACATGCTTGTCAAAACACTTACCGTTTCCTTTTTAACATTATCTGTTACTCTTTTTTCACATTTCTTTTTAGCCCCTTCTACTCTTCCTTTTCACATCCTCACTACACTTTCTATATTGCTCATGGTTTTGTTTAGAAAGAGGCCTGGTTTTATCATGCATCTTTTTAAGTTTCAGTATGATTTTGATCTTGTATTTGTAAAGCTCCTGATGTTTTAATCACAGCTCTACCCATTTCCTCTCATTTGATTATAGTTTCTAGGTATATGCCATCTGGTGCCAGAAATACCGCTTGTAATCTTAGGGGATGAATGCTTCATGCACTTGTATAGCATTCCTCTGACCTTTTATTTTAGCTGGGGTGTTATCCTAGTTATTTTAAATAAACTAACTGCTTCCTTGAAATACTGGACAAAAGAATGTTATACGCATGTGTTGTACAGTAATATCAATGGTAATTTCTGGGCTTTAACTGAGTAAAGGTGCAAAACAGAAGCAAAAGCTAGATACTCTAGCTAGTTTTTCCCCCTTTTTCCTCTGCCTCTCCTCTCTGTTGGAAAGCAGATGTTCAGTGCTGCAGACCCAAATGTACTGCCAGAGACGGATAAACAAATAAATGCTAAAGTTTCTCAACTTATTTTCACCTATCCTGCATAGTTAAACCATTGTAGTGGTTAGAATGCTGACTAATTTATGGAGAATCTGATTCGAACATCTTTTTTGTCGTATAGTTTGAATAAACAAAAATTGTGTAAAAATACTACAGGTTCTGTGTGTCTATATTAAGAATAGACAGTAAAACGCACTTGAGGCCCAAATGGATCCCCTAACTCACTTTCGTAGTCCATCAGTTCGCTCATGGTTCTTAAAGATCTTGCTGATTCTGAGACTCCTTCAAGTCCTCAAAGTTTAAGTAATCTTGTACTCAAAAAATTAATAGCATGATTTTTTTTTTTCTCCCCATATGTTTTCAAATGTAGCCAGGTCCATGGAAATCTACTGGAAGGGAGAACAAGCCTGGCTTACTTTTTTCTGGCCAAGATTCAGCATTTACAAGTCCTATTGCGATGATCAAACCTTCAGCACAGTTCATTAGTAGTTCTTGTCACATCTCTCCAAAAGAGGTATGATCATAATGCAACTGAATTTTAATTGGTACTGTATGGTATTGCCATTTATCTCCTTCATGACCTAATTGAAATCTGATCTGAACTTTACTTTGGAACTGCCAGTCTGCATGAGATCCCAAAACACTTCAATATGCAGCAGTGATCTATAGCCCTTGCTTATTCTTTTATTTTTTTGTTTGTAGTACACTTTTTTAACATACTCCATAAGAGCACAGTTTAGTCCATAATGTGAAACGTTGGGAGCTTGCTTTGGTATTGCTTTCAGTGCAAATTATGAAAGGGGAAGTGCTCGTCTAAAAATCATTCTGTGTTTAAGATGCTGTTGAACTACATTTTCTCGCTTTGTCAGTATCTTCATATTCAGGGAACATAGGAACAGGAGTAGAGCTATTCAGCCCCTTGAGCCTGTTCTGCCATTCAATTAGATCATGTCTGATCTGTACCTCAACTCCATTTACATGCTGTTGTTCCATACCCCTTGATACCCTTACCTAACAAAAATCTATCTCAGTCTTGAAAAATTCAATTGACCTAGCATCCTAGCGAGTTCCAGATTTCATTTACCCTTTGTGTGAAAAAGTGCTTCCTGCTTTTACTCCTAAATAGGCTAGCTAAAATTTTAAGATTATGCCCTCTTGTTCTGGATCCCTCCACCAGGGGGTTGGAATCAGAGGAAATAGATTCTCTGTATCTACCCTATCGAATCCTTATTCATTTTAAATGCCTAAATTAGATCACCCCTCAACCTTCTAAACTCAAGGGAATACAAGCCAAGTTTATGCAACATGTCCTCATAATTTAACTCTTTAAGCCTTGGTATAGTTCTGGTGAAGCTGTGCTGTACCCCTGCCAAGACCAATATCTTTCTTTAACTTCGGTGCCCAAAACTGAATGCAGCTCTCCAGATAACTTAAGCATCAAGCATCACTTCCTCACTTTTGTGTTCCAACCCCCTTGAGATAAAGGACAGCATTCCAATTGCCCTTTAGATTACCTTTTGTACCTGTGATTTATGTATATGGAGCCTAAATCACATTGCTCCTTCACAGCTCCTAGTCTGTCATCATTAAGAAAGAATTCCGATTTGCCTTTCTTGGATCCAAAGTGGATAACCTCCTACTTCCCCATATTGAACTCCATCTGCCATTAGTTTTGCCCATTCACGTAGTCTGTCTACGTCCCCTTGTAACTACCAGCTTACATCCACACAATCTACTATGCCTCCTAACATAGTGTCATCTGCAAACTTGGATATGCAACTCTCTTTTCTTCATCCAAGTTATTAATATATATGGTGAAAAACTGAGACACCAATACAGATCCCTCGGTAACATTACTTGTCACATCTAACCAATTAGGGAATTAACCCTTTATCCTTACTCTCTGTCTCCTACCTCCATACCAGTTACCAAACCACATTGCAAGGTTCCCTCCAATTCTGTGCACTCTTAATGTTAGCTAATAATCTCTTGTGCGGAACCTTATCAAATGCCTTCTGGAAGTCCATATAGATAACATGCACAAACGCTCCTTTTTCTACCATGCTAGTGACTTGCTCAGGAAAGTCAACTAGCAGTGTGTTATAAAAATAAAAATCTGTCCGAATAAAGTGCGTTTAGATGTTCAGTGCATAAAGTGGAGATCTCGAATAGGTGTCAAGAAAAAATATATAATATGCAGCCATAGTTTTCTGCTTTATTATTTAATGGAAATAATTACCAACTTGGGACAAACCCATCTGCTATAAATGAGTGGAATGGATACAATTTCAGTGCACATTAATTTCAGTTAAAGTTATTCATTTAGCTTATTTAGGATATTTATATGATAAATTATATTGTCATCTACTGTCATATTGTATGACTTCTGTTATTTTAGCAATCTGCCAAACTATGACAAGTTTGTAGTAATGTGACACTGCATTCATTTACATTAGAAATGTACAAGGACCGTATAACGTGTTTTTGATTGTTATCCTTTTGTTCCCTTACTTCCACTCTGGTGCCTCCTTGTGGCCAGGAGAGCAGAATTCCAAGCTGTTCTCGGATTTCTGCAAGTACAGCTCTTGAGCTCGCTGCAAGGAGGTGTGAGAGAGCAGCGCAATGCTGAATGCTTTCCCATCGCTTAGCTCAGAAACTGAGCAAAGGATCAGACTTGCATTTTACAATTCTGTGTGGTGCTATGCATATGTGTTCTGACATAACCACTATACCACCGTACAGGGCAGTTAAGAGCAGTTAGGAGCAAGATCGAGGCCCAGGAGCAGGGACGGGAGGAGCAGCGAGGTCGGGACCCAGGAGCGAGGACGAGGAGCAGGGACGGGAGGAGCAGCGAGGTCGAGGCCCAGGGACGGGAGGAGCAGCGAGGTCGGGACCCAGGAGCGAGGACGAGGAGCAGGGACGGGAGGAGCAGCGAGGTCGAGGCCCAGGAGCAGGGATGGGAGGAGCAGCGAGGTCGAGGCCCAGGGGCAAGAATGGGGCCTAGGAGCGAGGACGGGCCTAGGAGCGAGGACGAGCCTAGCAGCGAGGTCGAGGCACAGGAATGGCGCAGCGGGGTCGGAACCCAGGGAAGGTGTAGCACGGGCCAACAGCGAGGTCGGGAGGATCACACTGCATCCTATGAACCCCAGGCAGAGAGGACCTGCGGGAAGGAGGACAGTAGGAGTATGTTTGTGTGTGTGCTAGGCTGATGTAGCAGAGCCTGGTCACCAATCACCTTGGATCCCCTTGCCATTGGACCAAGACCTTGCTCTGTCAAGCCCGTGTGGTAGCTGGTGTGCAACGGCCACCCCACGATAAAAGAATTCACGCACAGGCATCTTCCACCCTTTAAAAAATGATGTTCGGGACCTGTAACGTCAGGACCCTCATGGACAACCCCAACAGCGACAGACCGGAACACCGTACTGCTGTCGTTGCCCGGGAGCTCAGACGTTTCGACATAGACATCGCCGCCCTAAGCGAGACCCAGCGGGCAGGAGAAGGCCAGCTCAAGGAGCAAGGCAGTGGTCACACCTTCTTCTGGAAAGGCAAACTTGAAGAAGAACGCCGCCTCCATGGGGTAGGCTTCGCCATAAAAAATGAGCTAGTTGGGCGTCTCGGAGCCTCCCCTTGCGGAATAAACGAACGCCTCATGACTCTTCGGCTCACCCAAGCCCGGAACAAGTGCGCTATGGTCATCAGTGCGGAAGCCACAGATGAGACCAAAGAGGAATTCTACTCCAGCCTCAAACAATCCCTGTCCCGAGTCCCAACGGGCGACAAGCTGATCCTCCTTGGCGACTTTAACGCCAGAGTTGGAAAGGACACAGACCTTTGGGGAGGTGTGATTGGCAGAGAGGGGGTAGGGAAAGCCAACTCCAACGGTACCCTCCTCCTGACGAAATGCTTAGAACATGGCCTTGTCATAACCAACACCTTGTTCTGTCAGAGAGACAAGTATAAGGCAACACCCTCGCTCCAAGCACTGGCATCTGCTGGACTACGTCATCGTCAGAGCGAGGGACCGCAAGGACGTCCGCATCACCCGCGCCATGACAGGACCAACGGATCGACCACAGACCCAATTCATGTATGGACCGGGGTCAAGCAAGGCTGTGTCATCGCACCAACGCTCTTCTAGACCTTGCTTGCTGCAATGCTCCATCTCACCCTCAGTAAGCTCCCCGCTGGAATGGAGCTAATCTGCAGAACAAACAGGAAACTGTTCAACCTCTGTCGCCTCCAGTTCAGATCCAAGGTCGTCCCATCCTCTGTCATCGAATTACAGTATGCAGACGACGCTTGCGTCTGCGCTCACACGGAGGTCGAACTCCAAACCATCGTCAACACCTTCACCGAAGCGTACGAGAGAGCATGGGCCTTACACTAAACATCCGTAAGATAAAGGTCCTCTACCAACCTGCCCCCCGATTATCAAAATCCACGACGAGGCCTTGGACAACGTGGACCACTTTCCATACCTCGGGAGCCTACTGTCAACCAGGGCAGACGTTGATGACCAAGTCCAACACCGCCTTCAGTGTGCCAGTGCAGCCTTCGGTCGCAGAGGAAGAGAGTATTTGAAGACCAGGACCTCAAACCTGGCACCAAGCTCATGGTCTAC
Organism: Squalus acanthias; assembly: GCA_030390025.1. Taxonomy (NCBI): domain Eukaryota; kingdom Metazoa; phylum Chordata; class Chondrichthyes; order Squaliformes; family Squalidae; genus Squalus; species Squalus acanthias. The sequence goes on along the minus strand of CM059439.1, from coordinate 34,625,637 downwards.
AGAGCAGCAGTGATTCCCGCCCTCCTGTATGCTTCAGAGACATGGACCATGTACAGCAGGCACCTCAAAGCACTGGAGAGGTACCACCAACGCTGCCTCCGCAAGATCCTGCAAATTCATTGGCAGGATAGGCGCACCAACGTCCGTGTTCTCGCTCAGGACAACATCCTCAGCATCGAAGCTTTGACCACACTTGATCAGCTCCGATGGACGGGCCACATCGTCCACATGCCCGATACGAGACTCCCAAAACAAGCGCTCGACTCGGAGCTCCGACACGGCAAGAGAGCCCCATGTGGGCACCCTCAAAGCCTCCTTGAAAAAGTGCAACATTCCCACCGTCACCTGGGAATCCCTGGCCCAAGACCGCTCAAAGTGGAGGAGAAGCATCCGGGAAGGCGCCGAACACCTCGAGTCTCTTCGCCGGGAGCAAGTGGAAGCCAAGCGCAAACAGCGGAAGGAGCACGTCGACCCAAGCACCCCACCCACCCGCCCCTTCAACCACCGTCTGCCCCACCTGTGACAGAGACTCTAGGTCCCGCATTGGACTCATCAGTCACCTGAGAACTAATTTTTAGTGTGGAAGCAAGTCATCCTCGGTTCAGAGGGACTGCCTAAGAAGAAGAATAAGAAGTTTTGACATACAAAACATTCATTTGCCACTATAAATTGTCTGGTGTAGGAAATGGAATGCAGTCAAATGGTCTGTTGAGAGTTTCTGTAAAAGTACCCATGGCACTATTCAAAGATAAGCAAGGAATTTCCCCCATTGTGATGGCCAATATTTATCCTTCAACCAACACCACTAAAACCGATTATCTAGTAACTTACCTCACTCCTGTTTGTGGATCTTGTTGTGCAAATTGGTTGCCAAATTTGCCTACAATGATTACATTTCAAATGTACTTCATTGGCTGTGAAGTGCTTTGGGATGTTTGAGGATGTGAAAGGTGCTATATAATTTCAAGTTCTTTCTCTAAATTGCCTAGTGGGAAATAGGGTGCAGTAGGATAGTCCATTGAGGCTGGAGTTGAAGGACATTGATGCACCAAAGTAGAAGGTGTTTTCTTGTTCATATGAGCAAGCTGAAACTCACCTGGAAATGCCTGATGTTGACACTGTCTGTCCACAATCTAACACATCTAACTTGCCTACCTAGTTGCCACATCAGGCCAACTCCCTATCTGATCTGTTGCGAAGATCGTATTTTTCCACTGCTGCAGCTTCACTTTCTTATGTCCCAACCTCTCCATCACTGCTGCTTAAAAGCCATTGATGTAAAGTCATTTGGGGTATTTAAAAGGGAGCAGTATATTTGATCAATAATGATATGAGTTATGGATTAAAAAGCAGGAATAGAGATTAAAAAGATAGAGCTGTCATGGCTAACAAAAATGGCAGAGCCGGTTTGATGGAATGGTTCTTGTGTAAGCCTTCTAATTTGTGTGTTTTTTTATTCAAAGGAACTCTATGAATGTAAATTGATAAGTTTAGTAATAAAGCTTGTAAGGTGTCTTCATAGGACCAAAATTGAATGTGGTGCTCGATTTTTGTTCAAAAATCAGTTGAAAATACTTGTAGCTATGGTAATATATCACTGGAAATCAAAGCCTTATTTCTCCCTACTCGTGTCACAAATTGTCTATGACACAGCTTTATACATTTTAACGGTTTATTTTACAGAATCTTTCAGAAATCTGGTGTTGATTTACTATTAAAATGCATTGGACCAGTTGGCAGAAAATGTTACATACAACTTCAATTTTGAAAAATAATGGTTTGAGAATGCCCTAATTATGAATTTCAAGGAGTATAACAAAAGGAGTTAAATAATATCTTTTGTTTTGGATGATGCTATCACTGCACTTAAGACATTTTCTAAACACACTTTCTTTTTTTTCAGACTCCTTCAAGCACCACCCCTCCAATAGAGATCAATACAAATCGTCTAATAAAAATGACTCGGGTGAAGACAGACAAGAAGAGTGAGTTTTTGAAGGCACTGAAAGATGACCGGAATGGCGAAATCTCAGAACACAGAGACTTCGACAAATTAGAAGTTAGTGACATAACTGATTTACATTTCGAATTAAATATTTTGTTTATATTTTCCTCCCTCGAGCATTCACTTACATGATGTGGTTTGGCTGGTTGCAAACGAGCCACACATTGAGAAAGTAAAATCCTTTCCTGTTAGTGGTTAGTGGCATTGAGAAAGTGGACATGTAAGGGCACTTGGGTGCAATCTAAAACGTCTTAGACTTTTGGGAATCCGACTGCCCTATTGCTGCTGCTCTGGAAAGGAGATAAAACTGCTTGCTTTTGCAAACAATGCAATTGTGGTTTTCTTTATGTATCTATGCACAGCTGATTGGAAAACGTTAGCAATATCCCTAAGTGACAGCCTGAAATGACCCAATTGCATAAAAGGGTGGTTGTGGGCTGTAAGTCAGTTTGCAGCATGTAGCATAACTCCGTGATGGCTTCCTTTGTAAAGTGAAACTTCCGTAGGCACTTCTTCCAGGACAACTGAAGGTTTGAACACTTTGCCCGTTTATTCTGTTGTTCACCTCTGATGTTGCCTGATCAGCCTAGTGTCCTCCTTTTACACCTCTGCCTCTTCTTCGGAAAAGCAAAGGCGCTGGGGAATCCTAATGGGAACTTAGATGAAAGAGACAAAGATTGGAGCATATGATGTCACCACATTATTTCCGTCTCTTTTTTAATTTGTTCCTCGGATGTGGGCGTTGCTGGCAAGGCCCATCCCTAATTACCCTTGAGAAGGTGGTGGTGAGCCGCCGCCTTGAACCGCTGCAGTCCGTGGGGTGAAGGTGCTTCCCACAGTGCTGTTCGGGAGGGAGTTCCAGGATTTTGACCCAGCGATGATGAAGGAATGGCGATATATTTCCAAGTCAGGATGGTGTGTGACTTGGAGGGGAATTTTGAGGTGATGGTGTTCCCATGCGCCTGCTGCACTTGTCCTTCTAGGTAGTAGAGGTTGTGGGTTTGGGAGGTGCTGTCGAAGATGCCTTGGCGAGTTGCTGCAGTGCATTTTGTAGATGGTACACACTGCAGCCACGGTGTGCCAGTGGTGGAGCAAGTGAATGTTTACGGTGGTGGATGGGGTGCCCATCAAGCGGGCTGCTTGGTCCTGGATGGTGTTGAGCTTCTTGAGTGTTGTTGGAGCTGTACTCATCCAGGCAAGTGGAGAGTATTCCATCACACTCCTGACTTGTGCCTTGTAGATAGTGGAAAGGCTTTGGGAGTCAGGAGGTGAGACACTCACTGCAGAATACCCAGCCTCTGACCTGCTATATTTACGTGGCTGGTCCAGTTAAGTTTCTGGTCAATGGTGACACCCCCCCCCCCCAGGATGTTGACATTGGGCGATTCGGCGAAGGTAATGCCGTTGAATGTCATGGAGCGGTGGTTAGACTCTCTCTTGTTGGAGATAGTCATTGCCTGGCACTTGTGTGGTGCGAATGTTACTTGCCACTTATCAGCCTAAGCCTGAATGTCGTCCAGGTCTTGCTGCATGCGGGCATAGACTGCTTCATTATCTGAAGAGTTGCGAATGGAACTGAACACTGTGCAATCATCAGCGAACATCCCCACTTCTGACCTTGGGCAAGGTCATTGATGAAGCAGCTGAAGATGGTTGGGCCTAGGACACTGTCCTGAGGAACTCCTGCAGCGATGTCCTGGGGCTGAGATGATTGGCCTTCCTTTGTGCTCGGTATGACTCCAGCCAGTGGCGAGTCATTCCCCCGATTCCCATTGATTTCAATTTTACTAGGGCTCCTTGATGCCACACTCGGTCAAATGCTGCCTTGATGTCGAGGGCAGTCACCCTCACCTCTGGAATTCAGCTCTTTTGTCCATGTTTGGACCAAAGCTGTAATGAGGTCTGGAGCCGAGTGGTCCTGGCGGAACATCGATGAGCAGGTTATTGGTGAGTTAGCGCCGCTTGATAGCACTGTCGACAACACCGTCCATCACTTTGCTGATAATTGAGAGTAGACTGATGGGGTGGGAGTTGGCCGGTTTGGATTTGTCCTGTTTTTTTGTGGACAGGACATACGTGGGCAGTTTTCCACATTGTCTGGTAGATGCCAGTGTTGTAGCTGTACTGGAACAGCTTGGCTAGAGGCGCGGCTAGTTCTGGAGCACAAGTCTTCAGCACAACAGCCGTGATATTATCGGGGCCCATAGCCTTTGCTGTATCCAGTGTGCTGAGCCATTTCTTGATATCACATGGAGTGAATTGAATTGGCAGAAGACTGGCTTCTGTGATGATGGGGACCTCAGGAGGAGGCCGATATGGATCATCCACTCGGCACTTCTTGCTGAAGATGGTTGCAAACACTTCAGCCTTGTCTTTTGCACTCACGTGCTGGGCTCCGCCATCATTGAGGATGGGGATGTTCATGTAGCCGCCTCCTCTCGTCATTTGTTTAATGGTCCACCACTGTTCACGACTGGATGTGGCAGGACTGCAGAGCTTTGATCTGATCCGTTGGTTGTGGGATCTCTTAGCTCTGTCTATAGCATGCTGCTTCTGCTTTTTAGCATGCATGTAGTCCTGTGTTGCAGCTTCCCCAGGTTGGCACCTCATTTTTAGGTACGCCTGGTGCTGCTCCTGGCATGCTCTTCTACACTCCTCATTGAACCAGGATTGGTCGCCTGGCTTCATGTTAATGGTAGAGTGAGGGATATGCTGGACCATGAGGTTACAGATTGGTGGAATACAATTCTGCTGCTGCTGATGGCCCACAGCGCCTCATGGATGCCCAGTTTTGAGCTGCTAGATCTGTTCTGAATCTAGTTGCGTGTGCCTGCCGGCAATAACAGCGGATAATCTCGGGGGAATTTCAGAATAATGGCTCAGACGATGACAGTGCAGCAACATGAGTCCAAACCAGGATGATGTGCGACTTGGAGGTGATGTTCGCACAACATTGCTGCTCTTGTTTTTGGTGGTAGAGGTCACGGGAGGGAGCAGCTGTTGAAATAACCTTGGTGAGTTGCTGCAGTGCATCCTGCAGGTTGTACATACTGCTGATGTGTATAATGAGTCCAGTGGCATTAACACCTCTGTCTTGGATGGTGTCGAGCTTCTTCAGTATTGTGGCTGCACCCATCCAGGCAAGTGGTGAGTATTTCATCACACTCCTTACTTGAGCTGTGTAGACGGTGGTGAGCCTTTGAGGGGTCAAGAGGTGAGCCACTTGTCGCAGAGCATGGATGGTCTTTTCCTGTCTTTTTTGTATGTTTCTATGGTTGTTGGAGAAGCAAACAGTTGCTGATGAAGCTTTACATTCCTTACCAGTGGAATGCCATTTCAAGCGTTGTGTGTCTCCATGCTGTGAAGCTGATAGCAATGCACTCTCACATTTTGTGGTGAGTTATGTTGCTTGCCATGCTACTCAGGAGGAGTTCCTGGAACTTAACCATCTGCCGAGTAAGGGCTCAAACTCCTATTAGTCACTTGTCTAATGACAAGCTAGTGGCAATCCACCTTGGAGGTAACGTAAATGGGACTCCTGGGTACGTGGGATTGGAACCAAGGTACTCCTCTGTGACAGATTGGTAAATACAAAACCTGAGCCAAGCTGGACGCTTTCAGGGCGCTGTTTATTGACCAGCCAGCTTGGCTTATTGATGGGACTGGGTATTGCAATTACTTCTCCTAGTTTCCTGATCCTGAAAGCTAGTCCTCAAGCAAGTGGGGCGGGCCGAGCTAGACAGCAAGAAAAAAGGTTACCAGTGCTGGTAAGTTGCATGATATTAACTGGTTAAATTCCGTAGCTTTCCTGTGCACACTTGAGAGTTCTTAAGCCTTGGCTGTTGGCAAACTGCACTTTAGTTCTCTGGTCTTGGGTAATTGGTATTTGTCCCTACAGGCAAAGCGTGTGTGGTCCATATCCAGCAAATGAGACTTGCGTTCACATGGATTTCTCAGTAGAGTTGTTCGGAGATTGTTGAGATGCATGTCAGTTAACCAAAAAAAGTCAAGTACAGAAAACAGTTACGCTTAATTAAATCAATCAATCAATGGAAACTACTTTTCTAATGGCTGAAGAGATGTGAAGAGGAAGAGAGAAACTCAATAAAATCAGTTCTGCTTTCTCCACTCTTGAAACCTCTAGTCCTTTTGTAGTTAAACTTTTACCCAGAAATCGGCCACTCAGCAATTCAAAATCCACCTCAAAGATTATGTCCAAAAAGTCTGCTTATTTGCTATGTGAGTGCTCCATTTTATAATTTATTTGATTGATTGGAGATGTGCACAGTACCTTGAACAGCATAGATTTGGTTGCGGTAATAGTCCCATCTCACTTTTTCCTGTTTTATTATGGAACCTATTCCCAACAGCTTTGTCATTTTATGATACCTAATTGATATCTATTTGGGGAATGCAACTGAGCTGTTAACAATTTGACCTAGATTTGAGGCATTGCAAATTGATTTGTAATTGAGAACTTACCTCTAATCATCCAGCAATCCTTTGGGTTGCATTTGGCTACCAAAGTTGCGAAAAAAGTTTCAATAATTTGGTCAGAGGTCACCTAGTTTTGGGGATCTTATCAGTGCTGTAGGTGGAGCCAGTTTCTTGCTGCTGACTTGCTGCAAGATTATCGCTACTGAAGCTGTTGTCTTTGATAATCTTGCACTGGAATTCAACAATCCAGCTCCTTTTAGAATTGTCTTTCACAGATTTGCAGCCAATATTTGTGTAATCCTGGTCACACCCAAGATGTTCTACTGCGAATTGAACAATGTGCCTACAGCTTCCGGTCGCCTGACACTTTAATTCTCCGCTCCACACCCACTCTGACCTCTCCGTCCTCGGCCTCTTACACTGTTCCAATGAAGCTCAACGTAAGCTCGAGGAACAGCACCTCATCGTTCGATTAGGCACTTTACAGCCTTCTGGACTCAACATCGAGTTCAACAATTCCAGACCATAACCTCTGCCCCTATCATTTTTTTTCTCTTTCTCACATGGCAGCTGTTGATCATCCTGCCATTGCCATTCACACCTCATCTAGAGTCATCTTTTGTTTCTTAACTTGTCCCATTATCATCTCTTTTTGCCTTGCACCATCATCCCTGTTGTCTCTTAATCTCTCCTGCCTTCCATCCTATCACTGACCTTCCCCTTTGTTCTTTCCACCCTTTCCCTGCCCCTGCACTTGCTTAAAAACCTTTTACATCTCCAACTTTTTCCAGTTCTGACGAAGGGTCATCGACCTGAAACATTAACTCTGTTTCTCTCTCTACAGATGCTGCCTGACTTGCTGAGTATTTCCAGCATTTTCTGTTTTTATTTCAATGTGCCTACAGTAGTGCATATTATTGAAAAATAATAAATAAAAATGAAACACGTTCCCTATAATATGCTGTGTAATAAAATCATTTAGTAGGAATCATTTCTTATCACATTATAGTATCATTCATTTGTGGGGTCCTTTTGTGTGCACTGTCTGAGTAATTGCTGCCTACCCCCATTACATGCTTGCCAGTACTCATTTAAAATAATATTTTTTCAATCTTTCAATTATCTGGAATATGAGTTGGAATTGAAACAGCGCCTGGGGGGAGGGGTCAGGTGAGGGGAAATTTAGAAATCTAAAGAGAAAAATCAAGGCAAAGGAGTGGTAGAGTGATTTGGGTAAAAATAAGCAAAGTGTGACGGGAAGGGACAGAAAGTTCAACGGTAATAGTACATCAGCGAATAAGATGAAAGCAGGGAATAATGGTAAAAAGTTAAAATTAAAGGCTCTTTATCTGAATGCATGAAGCATTCGTAACAAGATAAACGAATTAGTGGCACAAACAGAGATAAATGGCTTTGATCTAATAGCCATTACAGAGACGTGGTTGCATGGTGATGAAGGTTGGGAACTAAATATTCCAGGGTACTTGACTCTTCGAAAAGACAGGCAGAATGGAAAAGGAGGGCGGGTAGCCCTGATAATAAAGGATGATATAGGGTCAGTAGTGAGAAAGGATCTTGGCTCGAAAGATCAGGAAGTAAAATCAGTCTGGGTGGAGATAAGAAATAACATGGGGCAGAAAACACTGGTGGCAGTAGTTTATAGGTCCCTTAACAGTAGCTGTACCATTGGACAGAGTATTAATCAACAAATAATAGGAACTTGTAACAAAGGTAATACAATCATCATGGGGGACTTTAATCTTCATATAGACTGGGCAAATCAAATTGGCAAAGGCAGTCTTGAAGACGAGTTCATGGAATACATTCGAGACAGTTTCCCAGAACAATACGTCGTGGAACCAAACAGGGAACAGGCTATTTTAGATCTTGTATTGTGTAATGAGACAGGGATAATGAGTAATCTCACAGTAAATGATCCTCTGGGGAAGAGTGATCATAATATGATAGAATTTAACATTGCGTTTGAGAGTGAACTACTTAAGTACGAAATGAGAGTCTTAAACTTAAATAAGGCCAATTACATTGGTATGAGCGGCAAGTTGGCTAAGGTAGATTGTGAAATTAGATTAAAAGGTATGACGGTAGAAAAGCAGTGGCAAACATTGAAAGAATTATTCCAAAATTCTCAACCAATATACATACCATTGAGAAATAAAAACTCCATGAGAAACGTGATCCATCCGTGGCTAACTAAAGAAGTTAAGGATAGTATTGGATTAAAAGAAGAGGCTTATAATATTCCGAAGAATAGTGGAAGGGTACGGTAGCATAGTGGTTATGTTGCTGGATTAGTTATCCAGAGGCCTTGACTAATGATCCAGAGACATGAGTTCAAATCCCACCACAGCAGCTGTGGAATTTAAATTCAGTTCATTAAATAAATCTGGGATAAGAAGCTAGTGTCAGTAATGGTGACCAGGAAACTACCGGATTGTTGTAAAATCCCATCTGGTTCACTAATGTCCTTTAAGGAAGGACTCGCCTATATGTTACTCCAGACCCATAGTAATGTAGTTGACTCTTAACTGCCCTCTGCGGTTCAAGAAGGTGGCTCACCACCACATTCTTAATGACAATTAGGGATGGGCAGTAACATCGAAACATAGAAGATAGGAGCAGGAGTAGGCCATTCGGCCCCTCTAGCCTGTTCCGCCATTCAATGCGATCATGGCTGATCATCCAAATTCAGAACCCTGTCCCTGCTTTCTCCCCATATCCCTTGATCCCTTTAGCCTTAAGAAATATATCCAACTCCTTCTTGAATATATTTAATGAATTGGCCTCTACTGCCTTCTGTGGTAGGGAATTCCACAGGTTCACCACTCTCTGGGTGAAGAAATTCCTCCTCATTTCTGTCCTAAATGGCGTACCCCTTATTCTTAGACTGTGACCCCTGGTTCTGGACTCCCCGACCATCGGGAACATCCTTCCTGCATCTAGTCTGTCCAGTCCTTTCAGAATTTTATAAGTTTCAATGAGATCCCCTCTCATTCTTCTAAACTCCAGCGAGTATAAGCCCAATCGACCCAATCTCTCCTCATACGTCATTCCTGCCATCCCAGGTATCAGCCTGGTGAATCTTCGTTGAACTCCTTCCATGGCAAGAACCTCCTTCCTCAGATTAGGCGACCAAAACTGCACACACTACTCAAGGTGTGGTCTCACCAAGGCCTTGTACAACTGCAGCAAGACATCCTTGTTCCTGTACTTGAACCCTCTCGCTACGAAGGCCAACATACCATTTGCCTTCTTAACCGCCTGCTGCACCTGCATGCTTTCCTTCAGCGACTGGTGCACAAGGACACCCAGGTCTCGTTGCACTTCCCCTTCTCCCAATCTATTGCCATTCAGATAATAATCTGCCTTCCTGTTTTTGACACCAAAGTGGATAACCTCGCATTTATCCACGTTATATTGCATCTGCCATGCTTCTGCCCAATCACCCAATCTGTCCAAATCATCCTGGAGTTTCTCGGCATCCTCCTCACAGCACACACGCCCACCCAGCTTTGTGTCGTCTGCAAACTTGGAGATATTACATCTAGTTCCCTTGTCTAGATCATTAATATATATTGTGAATAGCTGGGGTCCAAGGACCGATCCCTGCGGTACCCCACTAGTCACTGCCTGCCTTTCGGAAAAAGACCCGTTTATTCCAACTCTTTGCTTTCTGTCTGCCAACCAGTTCTCTATCCAAGTCAATACCTTGCCCCCAATCCCATGTGCCTTAACTTTACACGCTAATCTCTTATGCGGGACCTTATCGAAAGCCTTTTGAAAGTCCAAATACACCACATGCACTGGTTCTCCCTTATCTATGTTACCAGTTACATCCTTAAAAAATTCCAGTAGATTAGTCAAGCACGATTTACCTTTTGTAAATCCATGTTGACTTTGTCCGATCCTGTCACTGTTTTCCAAGTGCTCTGCTATTACATCTTTTATAATGGACTCTAGCATTTTCCCCACTACCGATGTCAGGTCTGTAATTCCCCGTTTTCTCTCTACCACCTTTTTTGAATAGTGGGGTAACATTAGCTACCCTCCAATCCATGGGTATTGTTCCAGATTCCATCGAATGTTGGAAGATAATCAGCAATACAGCTACTATTTCTAGGGCCACTTCCTTAAGTACCCTAGGATGTAGATTATCAGGCCCTGGGGATTTATCGGCCTTCAATCCCGCCAATTTCCCTAACACCATTTCCCTACAAATACTGATTTCATTCAGTTCCTCCCTTTCATGAGACCCTATGTTCCCCGACATCTCTGGGAGGTTATTTGTGTCCTCCTTTGTGAAGACAGAACCAAAATATGTATTTAATTGGTCTGCCATTTCTTTGTTCTCCATTATAATTCCCCTGATTCTGACTGCAAGGGACCTACGCTTGACTTCATCAATCGTTTTCTCTTCACATATCTATAAAACCTTTTACAGTCAGTTTTTATGTTCCCTGCAAGCTTCCTCTCATATTCTATTTTCCCCTTCTTAATTAATCCCTTTGTCCTCCTTTGTTGAATCCTAAACTGCTCCCAATCCTCAGGTTTACTGCTTTTTCTGGATAATTTATGTCCTCTCCTTGGATCTTATGCTATCCCTAATTTCCCTTGTTAGCCACGGTTGAGTCACCTTTTTTGTTTTATTCTTATGCCAAACTGGGATGAACAAATTCTGTAATTCATCCATGCGGTCTTTGAATGTTTGCCATTGCCTATCCACCGTCAACCCTTTGAGTGACATTCCCCAATCAATCCTACCCAACTCGCGCCTCATACCATCGTAGTTTCCTTTATTGAAATTCAGGACCCTGGTCTCTGAGTCAACTACTTCACTCTCCATCTTAATGAAGAATTCTATCATATTATGATCGCTTCGACCCAAGGGGCCTCGTACAACAGATTGCTAATTAATCCTTTCTCATTACATAATACCCAGTCTAAGATGGCCTGCTCTCTGGTTGGTTCCTTGACATATTGGTCCAGGAAACCATCCCGTAAACACTCCAGGAATTCCTCCTCCACAGTATTGTTACTAATTTGGTTAGCCCAATCTATATGTAAATTGAAGTCACCCATGATGACTGCTGTGCCCTTGTTGCACGCTTCTCTAATTTCCCTTTTAATGCCATCCCCAACCTCCGCATTACTGTTTGGAGGTCTATATACCACTCCCACTAATGTTTTCTGCCCGTTGGTATTTTTCAGTTCTACCCATACCGATTCCACATCATCAGAGCTAATATCCTTCCTTACAATTGTGTTAATCCCCTCTTTAACCAGCAATGCTACGCCACCTCCCTTTCCTTTTTGCCTATCTTTCCTGAATATTGAATACCCGTGGATGTTGAGTTCCCAGCCTTGGCCACCCTGGACCCATGTTTCCGTAATCCCAATCAAATCATATTCGTTTACCTCTATTTGCGCAGCTAATTCATCCACCTTATTCCGAATGCTCCTCGCATTAGGACACAAAGCCTTCAGGCTTGTTTTTTTAACGCTCTTAGACCTATTAGAATTATTATTTACTGTGGCCATGTTTGATTTAAACCGTTGATTTCTCTGACTGCCACTTTTTGTTTTTCTCCTTCCTATCTTTTGCTTTTATCCTTGTTTCCCTTTCCTCTGTCTTCCTGCTCAGGTTCCCAACCCCCGGCCTTGCCAGCGACGCCCACATTCCATGAACGAATAACAAAAATGTAAGCCTGAGGATTGGGAGAGCTTTAGAAACCAGCAAAGGAGGACCAAAAAGTTGATAAGGGACAAAATAGAATATGAGAGTAAACTAGCAAGAATTATAAAAACAAATTGTAAGAGCTTCTACAAGTATGTAAAAAGGAAGAGTAGTAGCAAAAGTAAGCGTTGGTCCCTTAGAGGCTGAGACAGAAGAAATTATAATGGGGAATAAGGAAATGGCAAAGACTTTAAACAAATATTTTGTATCTGTCTTCACAGTAGTCTTTATTTTAGAAGACACAAAAAGCATACCAAAAATAATGGGGAACCAAGGTGCTAATGAGAGTGAGGAATTTAAAGTAACTAAGATCAGTAGAGAAAACGTACTTGAGAAAAGCTGAGAAATCCCCTGGACCTGATGGCCTACATCCTATGGTTCTAAAAGAGGTGGATGTATTGGTGGTGATCTTCCAAAATTCCCTAGATTCTTGAGCAGTCCCAGTGGATTGGAAGGTAGCAAATGTAACCCTACTATTCAAGAAAGCAGGGAGAGAGAAAACCGGGAACTTACAGGCCAGTTAGCCTGACATCAGTTATAGGGAACATGCTGGAATCCATTATTAAGGAAGTGGTAACAGGGCACTTCGAAAATCATAATATGATTAGGCAGAGTCAACATGGTTTTATGGAAGGGAAATCGTGTTTAACAAATGTATTAGTTTTTTGACGATGTAACTAGCAGGGTAGATAAAGGGGATTGACAGGATAGATGTTGAGAGGTTGTTTCCCCTAGCTGAAGAGTTTAGAACTAGGGGGCATCGTCTCAGGATAAGGGGTCGGCCATTTAAGGCTGAGATGAGGAGGAATTTCTTCACTCAGGTTTGTGAATCTTTGGAATTCTCTACCTCAAAGGGCTGTGGATGCTGAATCATTAATATATTCAAGGCTGAGATAGATAGATTTTTGGACTATAGGGGAATCGAGAGATATGGAGATCGGGCAGGAAAGTGGAGTTGAGGTCAGAGATCAGCCATGGCAGAGCAGGCTCGAGGGACTGTATGGCCTACTCCTGCTCCTAATTCTTATGTTCGTGCGTTCTTAGAACAGTGTTCCATAAATAGTGCTGCCCACTTTCCAGCTGTTTTTGCAAAACTGGAGCATGTACTGTTAATACATTTATTTGTTTATTTTAACTGTTTTCCCAATAGGACTGTGTCCGTAATATTCCAGAACCGAAGGAAAATGGGAAAGCAAATGGTCATCAGCGTAGTCTCTCCTTCTGTGGTCCAGAAAAAGACTACCTTTCCAGTTCTCTTGAAGCAGAACATAGGTATGATTATTTTTTATTTTAATTTGAGACTGTTGTGATTAAATTATTTTCAGTTGTTGTGCCTGACTGGACAGAACAATGAGTTTAAGAGTCTAGATTTGGATTTAGTGCCGACCGATGGGATGAAAATCTTTTCTTTCTATTGACTGAAGGAGCGCCAAGTAAAAATAAATCTGGACTGTTTTAACTTGGTGGGCATGGGTTCACAGTAGAAAAATGTCCATATCTTCACATTAATTGGCATGAAATAAGCATTCTCTTCAGAAAGCATAAAGATGGTTGGCATGAGGAAGATAAATATCACTCTGACCTAGGAGAGATGCTGTTTTTGAAGTTAGTTAATTTTTAAGTTTCTTCAGTCAGCAACTTGCATTTCTATAGCGCTCCTCATGTACAGGAACACGTCTCGGATTACTTCATTGCAGCAACAACCTACATTCACATAGTACCTGTAATACAACACAACATCCCAAGGCACTTAACAGTTCAGGATCAGAAACAAGCAAAGGAGAGGAATTGGGTGAAGAAGTAAGAACATAACAAATAGGAGCAGGAGTAGGCCATTCGGCCCTTCTGGCCTGCTCCACTATTCAGTATAATCATGGCTGATCATCTACTTTAACTCCACCTTCCCGCACTACCCACGTATCCCTTGATTCCCTTAATATCCAAAAATCTATCGGTCTCTGTCTTGAATATACTTAACAACTGAGCATCTACAGCCCTCTGGGGTAGAGAATTCCAAAGATTCACAATCATTTGAGTGAAGAAATTTCTCTTCATTGTAGTTGTAAATGGCCGACCCCTTATTCTGAGACTTTGACCTCTAGTTCTAGACTCCCCAGCCAGGGGAAACATCCTCCCAGCATCTACCCTGTCAAGCCCTGTAAGAATTTTGTGTGTTTCAATGAGATCACCTCTCATTCTTCTAAATTCTAGGGAATATAGGCGTAATCTCCTCAATCTCTCCTCATAGATCAATCCCCCCATCCCAGGAATCAGTCTGGTGAACCTTTGTTGCACTCGCTCGAAGGCAAATATATCCTTCCTTGGGTAAGGAGACCAAAACTGTATACAATACTCCAGGTGTGGTCTCACCAAGGCCCTATATAATTGGAGTACGACTTCTTTACTCTTGTACTCCAATCATTTTGTAATAAAGGCTAACATACCATTTGCTTTCCTAATTGCTTGCTGTACCTGCATATTAACTTTCAGTGATTCATGTGCAAGGACACCTAGGTCCCTCTGAATACCAGCATTTCCCAATCTCTCTCCATTTAAAAAATACTCTGCTTTTCTATTTTTGCTACCAAAGTGGATAACTTTACATTTCCCTACATTATATTCCATCTGCCATGTTCTTGCTCACTCACTTAACCATCTGTATCACTTTACAACCTCTTTGCATCCTCCTCACAACTTAATTTCCCACCTAGCTTTGTATTGTCAGCAAACTTGGATCCATTACACTCGGTCCCCTCATCTACGTCATTGATATAGATTGTAAGTAGCTGAGGCCCAAGCACTGATCCTTGCGGTACCCCACTAGTTTCAGCCTGCCAACCCGAAACTGACCCGTTCATTCCTACTCTCTGTTTTCTGTCTGGTAACCAATCCTCAATCCATGCTAATATATTACCCCAATCCCATGAGCTCTAATTTTGTATAATCACCTCTTGTGTGGCATGTTATCAAATGCTTTCTGAAAATCCAAATGTCTCGCCATTTCCTTATTCCCCATTATAATTTCTCCTGTCTCTGCCTATAAGGAATCCACATTTACTTTCGCTAATCTCTTCCTTTTATTACATACCTATAGAAGAAGGTTTTAAGGAGGCTTTAGAAAGTGAGGAGGGATGAAGCAATACAAAGGAGTTGGGGGAGAGAGTGCCACAGTGTGGAAACTAGATCGCTGAATGCTTTGGCACTGATTGTAGGATATAGGGAAGAATCCAATTGAGGTTCATTACTAAACACAAATGGGCCAGCAGGTATAGATTTCCAATTTGCATATGTATATCTCCCATGTGTTTACATCAGATAGTTGTCTGCATCTGGATATCCGGTGCATTAAGACATCTGTATTCTATTTTATGTTTAATTTTCTTTATCCTGTACCATTCTTCCCCTCCCTTACCCAAAAAATGAAGCATTTGATTACTACTGCACATGCCATAAGTAAAACAAGTGATTTTGCAAGGCAGAATTGCTGAAAATCAGGGATAATTGCAGGGGAAATGTCAAAAATTGCAAGGGCTGATTTTTCTTCCCAGTTTGGCTCAGTCTTTGTTATTTCCCTCTTCATCAGCACTTAAATATTAATCAGAAGTGGTTTTTAAAGTGCTGCTATTCTGCCTGTCTCCATCTACCCAACATTGAAGGATGTTTCAGCTGGATAATGTAACAGCTGGTCTTAGTCAGCAAGTGTGAGGCACCGCACAGATGCTTCCATTTGGACTCTAATTTTGAACCGTGTGCAGAGCTGAATGCTTGCTGACTGTCATACTAGGTTGTTAAAGTAATCAGCTGGAACCACCCTTCAGTATTATGTGGGTAAAGAGAGGTAGAACACGTTGCACTTAAAATTAAAATGCGGAGATTGGAAGAAACTGTCTGGGAATGTTGAGTTATGAGTTGAAAATGACAATTTGTCTGGGATCTTGTGCTGTGACGAGCAAGAGTGGGCTTTATCTTTAATTTTACCTCAGTAGGAAGTTTTATGATCTTGTTTCTATCAAAAGTGCAGAGACGATTTACAAGGATGATACCAGAAATGCGAGGGTATACAGATCAGGAAAGGATGAACAGGCTGGGTCTCTTGAAAAACGAAGGCTAAGGGGTGACCTAATAGAGGTCTTTAAAATTATGAAAGGTTTTGATAGAGTGGATACAGAGAGAGTGTTTCCACTTGTGGGGAAGAGCATAACTAGAGGCCATCAATATAAGATAGTCACCAAGAAATCCAATCGGGAATTCAGAAGAAACTTCTTTACCCAAAGAGTAATGAGAATGTGGAACTCGCTACCATGGGGAGTGGTTGAAGCGAATAGTAAAGATGCATTTAAGGGGAGGCTAGACAAGCATATGAGGGAGAAGGGAATAGAGGGTTATGCTGATAGATTTAGATGAGGAAAGACAGGAGGAGGCTCGAGTGGAGCATAAATGCTGGCATGGACTGGTTGGGCCGAATGGCCTGTTTCTGTGCCATATATCCTATGTAATCCTATGTAATGTTCATTTCTGCACAGATTATTGAAAGCAATGGGTTGGCAGGAATGCCCTGAGAATGATGATAACTTCTTGCCTCTGACTGAAGATGAGCTCAGGGAGTTCCAGGCTAAAACTGAGCAGGTATGTGTGTTGTATCATTTTAAAAAAAACTATAAGTAAGACTGCATTGATTTGTGCTTTTTTTGAATATATTAATCAAGCCAGTGTTTTAAAGCTTGACGGTCACCCAACAGGATTTTTTGCCAGAACCTCATGAGTTATGTCTCAGCTGTCCCATATTACAGGGAACTTATGTTCCACATATGACAAATTTTGGTCTTCTCTTTGGATCTCTTCTGCCATGCACAAATACACCACATGTTTCTTTCTGCTCTAAGTAACTTTCAAGTGGTGGAAACTTGTTATTATGTAGAAAAATGTCGCAAGACGCTTAGGCGGTATAAAGAAAAACTGATGCCAAGCCAGGGGTCACAGTCTCAAGATAAGGGGTCGGCCATTTAGGACTGAGGTGAGGAGAAATTTCTTCACTCAGGGTTGTGAATCTTTGGAATTCTCTACCCCAGAGGGCTGTGGATGCTCAGTCATTGAGTATATTCAAGACAGAGATCGATAGATTTTTGGATATTAAGGGATATGGGGATAGTGAAGGAAAGTGGAGTGGAGGTCGAAGATCAGCCATGATCTTATTAAATGGCAGAGCAGGCTCGAAGGGCCGAATGGCCTACTCCTGCTCCTATTTCTGATGTTCTTGGGCCGTATTTTGCGACCCCTACAGGTGTGTACGAGGTGTGTACATGCCCGTGAGGGCTGCGCAAGTTCCGGGTTTAGGCATGCGCGACAACCCGGAACTTCCGATCTGTCAAGAATCTTCTTGACAAATCATCCGCATCCCCGGGAAAAGGGCATCGCGGACGGAGAGTTGGGCTATTTGCCCAGCTTCTGCCCAGCGAATTCCCGTGAAATTCTTACGCCTGGTAAAAGCAGGTGTAAGGCCTGTTTTTTTTACCAGCGTAAGAGTTTTAAAAAACAAAAAAATAAATTTATCAATTTATACATTTAAAAACCTGTGAAATAAGGTAAATTTATTTTTAGCCCCTTTAAAACACGTAAATTTATTTTTCAAAAAGTTAAATTTTTGTTTTAAATATTTAGTTAAATGCCATTTTAATTAATTTAAAAAAGTCTATTTTTTAAATTTATTTGAAGTGTAGAGGTATTTTTTGGGGTATATCCATTCATACTTATGGGGATTCCGTACATACGGAATTCCCATAAGCATGAATGGGGATTCCCTTCTGTCATTCATTGGGCCGGCCCACATGATCCCAGGGGTGCGTGGGCCTCTTCCCGCGTTTATCCGGAGAGGCCCAGGACCACGAATTTCCGAACCTCCCCGGACCACCAGGTAGGCGCGGATTTTATTTGCGGATCGGAGGCATTTCCCCGCGGGAAGCCTCCAACCGCAAATTCAAGGCCCTTATGATTGGACACTTAATGCCAAGCTGTTGAATACAGATTTTTATCCCATAAATGAGTTATATAGGTCTTGCTCATGAAATAAATTGCATATTCACATCTTTCCATCAAATATTCAAAGTGCATCAGATAGTGAAGTACAGTGAAATTGACCATGAATGTGTTTTTAAAATATGTTGGGCTTGGCTACTATAATCTTCCAAGAATATTTTACTCACCAGACCAATTTACCAATCTGAAAAGTGCTGGAGCTTGGAGGTAGTGGTCAAGTAAAAGAATTTGCTATTATATAGTTTCTTAACATATTCTCATTAGATCCCAGAGTGCTTCACATCCAATGAATTACTTGTGAAGTGCAATCACTGTTAATGTAGGCAAATGTGGTGGCTAATTTGCATATAGCAAGGCCCGACAAACCGTAAATAAGATGAATGATGAGTTAATCTGTTTTGTTGTGGTGGTGTTTATTGGTAGAACATCAAGCATGCTCCCTTCTTTGATTAGTGCCGTGGGATCTTTCACATCCACCTGAACAGGTTGATGGGCTATCAGTTTAACTCCTTATCTTAAGGGTGGCACTGCTGGCAGTGTAGCACTCCCTTAGGACTGCCCTGAAGTTTCAGCCTAAATTATGTGCTGAAGTATTGGAGTAGGGCTTGAACCCACAGTTTTCTGACTCAGCAACGAAGAGTGCTACCAACTGATTTGGTTGATCCTGTTATGTGTCTGAAAGAAATAGGAAGGAGTGATAGTTGGAGCAGAACTAGTGTTTAAAATGGAAAACATTTGCTTGCATTTTTTTTTGAGTAAAAACTACTTTGTGTAGCTGTAATGGTGTTTGTTTCAGTGTTGTGCATGAGTTGAAAATATACACAGCTGGTTTTCTCAAGGAGACACAAATTTCCCTGCCATTTCAAAATAGTGAACAGTATCTGTTTAAATCATCTTTAGTTGTCATATTAAGAGATAACTCTTCCAAAAACCATGAGCAGTTTGGGCTGAATAGTCTCCTATTGTGTTTTAAACGTCATTTGTTCTAAAATAAATAAGCCAAGAAAAAATAGGAAGAATATCTAATCAGCTGCTTATCTTCATTCGCCATACGAGTTCCTTAGTGGTGGTCTGTCCTATTTTCAACTAGTATGATTTAGTTGGTTGAGATGCCTCGTGTTCTAAAAGCCTATTTTAAATCTCTATATCTTAATTGTTGCAGTGTCTTGGTCAATTACCAGCCATACAAGTTTTCTGCTCAAAGTTTGCTTCTGTTTCCATGTCTTCATCCCCACCAAGTCCTTCATGGTCCCTCACCCCAACTGTCCACCTAGTTCAATTCCCATTCCTTTGTCCTCAAACCTGAAGGCCACAGACTTGAATATACCTGGCACTCAACTGGCGTAGCTGTCCCCAGTCAAATCTGACTGTGCAACCTCAAGCAATGTTATATCTTCCGCTTCATGGCCATGTAATTCTACTCCAGAATTATCGTAGAACATAATGTTATTCCCAAACTCTTCTCAGACACATTGCCTCCTTTGATTCCCTTCTTTGCTCCCTCTATCCTTACCTCAATGCCGATTCTGAGGAGCTTATGGTTTTTTTCATCTTAAGGATTGAGGCTGTCTGCTCGATTTACTGAGCCTCCTTTATATCTAGATATAAACCTAAAAAAAAATGGCTGTGGTTTTCATGGGGTAAGTGGTCCAACAGTATATCAGGCATTCATTTTGATTCACTTTTATGGATTTAAACGTGTGATTTTTTTTTTTAATGTCTGGTATGAAACAACACTGTGGCTAATCCAAAATCTCTTTCAATTGTTCTTTTTAGCTGAAGAAAAATGGCTTTAGGAAAAATGGTTTTCAGTTGAAGAACCGATGTGCAGCTTTACATTTCGCCCAGTGGAGAGGCATTTTCAGTCCAGGGCTTCATGAAGACTCAGATTCTGAAACTAGCAGTAGTACCAATTCTGATGATGACGCCTAAACTTGGTACAAGTGGAATTCACGTTATATGTTTTCTTACAGCTGGAGGACTAAACTTACTAAAGCTCTTTTGGCACAGAGTTATATTTTTCCATGCACACGGGAGTTGATCATATCCCAAAGAAGAAAATTTGCTTGTTGAGCTTGTTTTCTTTTTTTCTTTGACCAGCTGGTCCTGTTGAATGCTTCGTAGAATGAAATGAGTTAATAAAGAAGAAAAGGGGGCAAAGCACATACTGAGTAATCATTTGCAAGGAAAAAAGTGGGTATTTTTGAAAGCTTGAAAAAAAACCATTTGCAGACAATTAGTAGGAATAGCAGTGTGATAGAACAAGCAGTGCAAGAGACAAATTCAAAATACTGATGATAGGTTGTCAAGAATAATGCTAACTACATATGTTTTTCAATGTCGTGACATTTTGGGAAGAAGAAAACAAAATTTGTCACCAGAGGTTTATCTCCATTTCTTTGGTACAGTTGTAAAATATTCACAATAGGAGCTTTGAGTTCTTCAAACAGCCTTGATATTCAGGGTGGATTGTAAAATATAAATTTTGTGAAATTTCAAAGATTAAGATTATTTTGATAACGTTATTTACAAATTTAAAAAAGTGGCTATCACATATGAATATCTGTATGAGGAAAACTACTGCATTAAAATAACTTGGAATAAATATTTTGCATCAGTTTGCCAAAATGGTTTCTGTTGTAACTCTTTTATTGAGACTTGTGTTATGAAAAATTATTTTACATTTTTTATGAATAAAATGTTTGTTTCAGATTGATCCATTTACTGCAAAAAAAAAAGCAATCAACAGTATAAATGTATGCTGTTATTCAGCCAAACATGCATAACATGAACGAACATCAAAGTGCAGTATAAATTTTCCAAGATAATTAGTAGTTTTGATAAAATTCTAGAAGTAGTCTAAAAACTGTTATTGGGTCTCATATCCATTGAAATATTCCCTCATATCTGTAAATATTCAACTTTGTTCATGTATAGACCTAAGTGTTGCTTTATCATATATCTAATTTTATTTATTTGATCTTGGGAATTGGGCAATGTTGGCAAGCCTGCATTTATTGCCCACCCCGAGTTGCCCTGAGAAGGCGATGGTGGTCCATCTTTGAGAATCACTGCAGTCCTTTTGATGAGAGTGCTTCAATAATAGTGTGAGGTAGGGAATTTCAGATTATTGACCCCGCGACCATAAATGGAGTGGCAATATGTGTCCAAGTCAAACGATGTGTGACTTGGGAAATTTGAGGGTATTCATGTTCCTTTGACATTGCTGCTTTTGTCCTTCTCAGCAGTAGAGGTTGCAGGAGAGGGCGGTGCTGTCAAAGAAACCTTGGTGAGTTGGTGCATTACATCCTGTAGATCGTACTTACTGCATTAGTGATGGAGGGGATGGATATCAAGTCCAGTGGCAGTGGTGCCGAAAGCGCTCTGTCCTGGATGGTGTTGCCAAGTTATCGCATGTTCTAGTGTTCTATTGTTCAAAACTGCTGTTCAGTGCTTGGAAGCAGACCTTGTGTATAGAATTCTTCAGTTACATTTTCAACTTTCAGTCATGGTATGAACTAAAAATAAGGCCACAGTTCACTGTCTCCTTCATGACATCATTGAAACCGAACTTGATACGGGATTCTGTGTTTTAGACATGGAGAGACTGAACAGAAAAGTAAGTACAGCAAATTTAAATCTAGTAGATTATCTTCTAAAGCAATTTGCTACATAATATTACCCTTTGAAAGAGATACTGGCATCTCATTAAGAGAGCTTTCAGGTAGACTCAATTCTTGCAACAACCACTGGGGTAAGTTAACAGTGCAGCAATTGCAGAAGTCTTTTGAATGCCTTTTCTTTTCTCTATTACCTTAAGTACTAAAAGAAAAACTAATTTGTAATGTTAGATTAAAGTGCAATAGGCAATACATGGTTTCCTTTAAAGTGCCATTTTTGTTTCCTCTGTTAATGTGGTAAAGCAATTTGCACACAATTGAACAAGATAACATTGCCCCTTTAACAGCAGTCATTTTTTGCAAAGATTAACTTGTCATATCAAAGTGCCCTGCCCTCCTACAGTTTCCTAGCAACAATCAAGGCGATCATTCAAACCAAACAACTTACTGCTTCAAAAAATGCAAACCACCTAAATGGAGATATATTCGAAGAAATATAAAAGACGGAATGCCTGAGAGTACTTGAGTAACAGGTTTGTTGCAGGAAAAAAATGGAATTGACACCCTGGTGTTGAAACATGATTGCAGTATATTTTGTGTCTGTGGTTTATACAATGTAATGGTTGTTAAGGATTTTAAATGTTGACGTTGTCAAGTTGACATCTGAAGACACGTTATTTAAAGCAACACCTGTTGGACTTTATTGTAGAAACAGTGAAGTGCTTATTTCTGTTGATTTTACTTAAGTTATATATTTTTATTTATTTATTTGTTGTGGGAAAGAGAGAGAATATACAGCAAATTTAAATTTCAAACTGCTTCAAGAAAGTGAAAAGTCTGGAGGTCAAATAAACAACAGTGTTAAAAAGTAGTTTTTAACAAAGAAAAAGAAACGTTCTCAAATGTCTGGGTAATATGCCATGTTAATTGTTGTGAAAGTTTGAAAAAATTATCTGATCATGTGCAGGTTTGTGAGTTTGTTTAAACTGAAGTGACTGAAGAACACTTTGCCAACTTCAGAATAATGGATTTGGGGAATTTCCATTGCCACAGCTGTAACATGAACTTCAGATCCTTAGCGCTGTTAGAAAAACACAAGGACAAGTTCTGCATTGGCAGTTACATTGGAAATCCTTCCTTGTTAAATCAGAAGCCAAGAGACTGCCTGCCTAAAAATCATGGAAATGGAATTAACAGGTGGAGAATAAATGAGCCAAGAAAAACAACTGCTCCAGATCATATGGTAAGCAATGTATGTCTACATGTTTGTGCGACACTTGGGGTTTGCATCAGACTGAGCTCCTGGTGATATTCACAAGATGATAATGAGGAAGGGCATTTGACCCATCTTAACTGATTCTTTCAGAAAGAAAATCCTAAATTGACCTCAGATGGACCACACAACCAGTAAAGATAATCCACCAATTATCCAAGCTCTGCAAAACATAGAACATTAAAGAAATATTCAAAATAATGCTTTGAAACAACAAAATAATTAAAATTCTTATTTTTAATAAGACACAACAGGGCTTGTAGCATAAATGAAGTACATGTTGGAATAGTAGTGGCTTGCAGAAAAGAAGCCAAGCGACACACGCAATACAACTCAGGGCCATAGCATTGAAGAACTGTGCAATTGGTGAAACTGTTCTGTCTCTCATACTTGTAGACATGTATCCCCTATATATGTTTTTGTGCAGTGGATACCTCTATTATATTGTATTTGAAGATCCTTCACACTTAAGATCTAAGCTATTCATTTCACACTGCATTAGTGCACTGTTACTGTGTGCTATGGATTAATGGAGCTATAGTAGGGGGTGATGCACAGCCAAATATAGAGGAAAAAATAAGTCAGCCTGGAAGGCAGAGCAAATATGTAATGGCACAAGGGAGTATGGAAAGGCTGGATGGCATTTATTTTAATGCAAGGAGTCTTGCGAGTAAGGCAGATGAATTAAAGGTGTTGATGAACACATGGGAGTATAGATACATAGAAGATAGGAGCAGGAGTAGGCCATCCGGCCCTTCGAGCCTGCTCCGCCATTTAATGAGATCATGGCTGATCCTCCAATTCAGTATCCCGTCCCCGCCTTCTCTCCGTAACCCTTAACCCCTTTTGCCTGTAGAAATATATCTAATTCCCTTTTAAATATATTTAATGAGCTGGCGTACACTGCCCTCTGTGGCAATGAGTTCCACAGGTTCACCACCCTCTGAGTGAAGAAATTCCCCCTCATTTCTGTCCTAAATGGTTTAGCCCTTATCCTTAAATTATGTCCTCTAGTTCTGTTCTCACCCGCCAAGGGAAACATTCCTTCTGCATCTAGTCTGTCTAGACCTGTCAGAATTTTATACACTTCTATGAGGTCCCCTCTCAATCTTCTAAACTCCAGTGTGTACATCCCTAAACTACATAGTCTCTCCTCATAGGTCAATCCCGCCATTCCTGGTATCAGCCTGGTGAATCGCCGCTGCACCCCCTCCATGGCAAGAACATCTTTCCTCAGATGAGGCGACCAAAACTGTACACAGTACTCGAGGTGTGGTCTCACCAGTGCCCTGTACAGCTGCAGCAAGGTATCCCTGTTCCTGTATTCCAACCCTTTTGCTATGAAGGCCAGCATACCGTTTGCCTTCTTGACCGTCTGTTGCACCTGCATGCTCGCCTTCAGTGACTGGTGTACAAGAACACCCAGGTCTCTCTGTACTTCCCCCTCTCCCAATTTATTGCCATTTAAATAATAATTTGCCCTCCCGTTCCTGCACCCAAGGTGGATAACTTCGCACTTGTCCACATTATAGTGCATCTGCCATTTATCCGCCCAATCACCCAGTCTGTCCAAATCGCTCTGGAGCTTCCTGGTCTCCTCCTCTGAGCCCACCCCCCCTCCTAGTTTAGTGTCGTCTGCAAATTTGGAAATGCTGCATCCGACTCCCTGATCCAGGTCATTAATGTAAATTGTGAACAGCTGGGGACCCAGGACAGATCCCTGCGGTACCCCACTTGTTACTGCCTGCCATTCAGAAAATGAGCCGTTTATTCCAACTCTCTGTTTTCTATCTGACAGCCAGTTCTCTATCCACGTCAATACTTTCCCCTTTATCCCATGAGCTTCAATTTTCCCTGCTAATCTTTTATGTGGGACCTTATCGAAGGCCTTTTGGAAGTCCAGGTACACCACATCTACTGGCTCTCCCCCATCTATTTTACCAGTTACTCCCTCAAAAAATTCCAATAGATTAGTCAAGCACGATTTACCCTTTGTAAATCCATGTTGACTCTGTCCTATCCTGTCCCCATTTGCTAAGTGCTCCGCTATTTCATCCTTAATGATGGACTCCAGCATTTTGCCCACAACTGATGTAAGGCTTACAGGTCTGTAATTACCTGCTTTTTCCCTACCCCCCTTTTTGAATAGTGGGGTAACGTTAGCTACCCTCCAATCCATGGGCACTGTTCCCGAGTCTAATGAATTCTGAAAAATCATACTTAGTGCATCCGCTATCTCTAGGGCCACCTCCTTCAGCACCCTAGGATGCATGTTATCAGGCCCTGGGGATTTGTATGATATTGTTGCTATCACAGAGACATGGTTGAGGGAGGGGCAGAACTGGCAGCTCAATATTCTGGGGTATAGAATCTTCAGGCGAGACAGAGGGGGGTGTAAAAGAGGAGGGGGTGTCGCAATATTAATCAAGGAGTCAATTACTGCTGTAAGGAGGGATGATATCTTAGCAGGTTCCTCTAATGAGGCCACATGTGTAGAACTTAAAAACAAAAATGGGGCAAGCACTTTGCTGGGAGTGCAAACAGCCCCCAAACAGTCAGGGGGAGATAGAGGAACAGATATATAGGCAAATCTCAGAGAAGTGTAGAAATAATAGGGTAATAATAGTAGGGGATTTCAACTTCCCCAATATTAACTGGGATAGTCAGAGTGTGAAAGGCTTAGAGGGTGCGGAATTCTTAAGTGCATCCAGGAGAGCTATTTGAGCCAGCATGCAGAGAGTCCTACAAGAAAGGGGGCGGTACTGGACCTAATTCTAGGGAATGTAGCCGGGCAAGTGGTAGAAGTGTTAGTGGGAGAGCATTTTGGTGACGGTGACCATAATTCGGTGAGTTTTAAGGTAGTCATGGAAAAGGACAAAGATGGACCGGAAATAAAGGTTCTAAATTGGGGGAAGGCTGATTTTAATATGATAAGGCAGGATCTGGCCAAAGTGGACTGGGATCAGCTACTTGTAGGAAAATTCACATCAGAGCAGTGGGAGTCTTTCAGAAAGGAAATAGAGAGAGAACAACGGCAACATGTTCCTGTAAAGGTCAAGGGTGGGACCAACAAGCCCAGGGAACCCTGGATGTCAAGGGATATACAAGAATAGATTAGGAAAAAAAGAGAGGCTTTTGGCAGATACAAAGGACTAAAAACAGTGGAAGTCTATAGCAAGTGCAGGGGGTACTTAAAAAAGAAATTAGGAAAGCAAAGAGGGGGCATGAAATAACACTGGCGGGCAAAATAAAGGAAAATCCCAAGGTGTTTTATAAGTATATTAAGGGCAAGAGGATAACCAGGGAAAGAGTAGGGCCCATTAGGGACTAAAGTGGCAATCTGTGTGTGGAGCCAGAAGATGTAGGTGGGGTTTTAAATGAATATTTTGCATCTGTGTTCACTATGGAGAAGGACGATGTAGGCATAGAAATCAGGCAGGGGGATTGTGATATACTTGAACAAATTGGTATTGAGAGGGAGGAGGTACTAGCGGTTTTAGCGGGCTTAAAAGTGGATAAATCCCCAGGCCCAGACGAGATGTATCCCAGGCTGCTGTGTGAGGCAAGGGAGGAGATTGCAGGGGCTCTGACACAAATTTTTAGAACCTCTCTGGCCACAGGGGAGGTGCCAGAGGACTGGAGAACAGCTAACGTAGTACCATTATTCAAGAAGGGTAGTAGGGATAAACCAGGGAATTACAGGCCAGTGAGCCTAACATCAGTGGTAGGGAAATTATTGGAAAAAATTCTGAGGGACAGAATTAGTCTCCACTTGGAGAGGCAAGGATAGTCAGCGTGGCTTTGTCAGGGGGAGATCATGTCTGACCAATTTGATTGAATTTTTCGAGGGGGTGACTAGGTGTGTGGATGAGGGTAGTGCAGTTGATGTGGTCTACATGGACTTCAGTAAGGCTTTTGACAAAGTCCCGCATGGGAGACTGGTCAAGAAGGTAAGAGCCCATGGGATCCCGGGCAACTTGGCACATTGGATCCAAAATTGGCTTAGTGGCAGGAGGTAGAGGGTGATGGTCGAAGGTTCTTTTTGTGACTGGAAGCCTGTGTCCAGTGGTGTACCGCAGGGATCGGTGCTGGGTCCTTTGCTGTTTGTAGTGTACATTAATGATTTAGATATGAATGTAGGAGGTATGATCAGTAAGTTCGCAGATGACATGAAAATTGGTGGGGTTATAAATAGCGAGGAGGGGAGCCTCAGGCTACAGGACGATATAGACGGGTTGGGCAGAACAGAGTGGCAAATGGAATTTAACCCTGAAAAGTGTGAGGTGATGCATTTTGGGAGGACTAACAAGGCAAGGGAATACAGAATGAATGGTAGGACCCTAGGAAGGACAGAGGATCAGAGGGACCTTGGTGTGCATGTACATAGATCCCTGAAGGCAGCAGGACAGGTAGATAAGGTGGTTAAGAAGGCATATGGGATACTTGCCTTCATTAGCTGAGGCATAGAATATAAGAGCAGGGAGGTTATGATGGAGCTGTACAAAACGCTAGTTAGGCCACAGCTGGAATACTGTGTGCAGTTCTGGTCGCCGCACTATAGGAAGGATGTGATTGCATTGGAGAGGGTGCAGAGGAGATTCACCAGGATGTTACCTGGGCTGCAGCGCTTCAGCTATGAAGAGAGACTGGACAGGCTGGGGTTGTTTTCCTTAGAGCAGAGAAGGCTGAGGGGGGACCTGATTGAGGTGTGCAAAATTATGAGGGGCATAGATAGGGTAGGTAGAAAGGAACTTTCCCCCTTAGTAGAGGGGTCAATAACCAGGGGGCATAGTTTCAAGGTAAGGGGCAGGAGGTTTAGAGGGGATTTGAGGAAAAACTTTTTCACCCAGAGGGTGGTTGGAATCTGGAACTCACTGCAAGAAGCATTTAGATGAGCACTTGAAACGCCATAGCATACAAGGCTGGAAAATGGGATTAGAATAAACAGGGCTTGATGGCCGGCGCGGACACGATGGGCCGAAGGGCCTCTTTCTGTGCTGTGTAACTCTGACTATAACTCTATGACTCTAATGGGAAGTAGATGCTCTTCCACATTGTGAGTTCTTAATCTCATTCAGTTCACCTGAGATGCATCCCCAGAAAAATAAGGAAGTTGTGTCATGACTGGGAGCTGTCAATATGACATCTCTGTTCGAGAAGGGAGAAAGGGATATACTGAGCAATTTTAAACTAATCAGCCCATTAGAAGTCATTAGCAGAGTAGTGATCTGGATAAAGATAAGCAGAGTGGGTCAGGAAGGGACAGAGAGATTAATAAAGGTAATCTTCTTCTTAGGCAGTCCCTCGGAACCGAGGATGACTTGCTTCCACATAAAAAATGAGTTCTCAGGTGACTGATGAGTCCAATGCGGGACCTACAGTCTCTGTCACAGGTGGGGCAGACGGTGGTTGAAGGAGCGGGTGGGTGGGGTGCTTGGGTTGGCGTGTGCTGCTTGCGCTGTTTGTGCTTGGCTTCCGCTTGCTCTCGGCAAAGAGACTCGAGGTGTTCGGTGCCTTCCCGGATGCTTCTCCTCCACTTTGTGCGGTCTTGGGCCAGGGATTCCCAGGTGTCGGTGGGGATGTTGCACTTTTTCAAGGAGGCTTTGAGGGTGTCCTTGAAGCATTTCCTCTGCCCACCTGGGGCTCTCTTGCCATGTCGGAGCTCCGAGTAGAGCACTTGTTTTGGGAGTCTCGTATCGGGCATGCGGACGAGAGCATGGGCCTTACACTAAACATCCGTAAGACAAAGGTCCTCTACCAACCTGCCCCCGCCACACAGTAATAAAGGTAATGGCACCAGTGGCTAAAGTGACATCAGGGAAAAATAGAAAAAAGTTATAGCTAAAGATACTATATCTGAATGCATGAAGCATTTGCAACAAAATAGATGAATTAATAGCACAGATAAAAATAAATGGGTTTGATTTAATAGCCATTACAAAGACATGGTTGCAGAGTGACCAGGGTTGGGAACTAAGTATTCCAGAATATTTGACTTTTAGAAGGGACTGGCAGAATGGAAAAGGTGGGGATGGGGGTGTTGGGGGAGGGGTGGGGGGCGTACCCCTGATAATAAAGGAGGGGGATAAAGGCAGTAGAAAGAAAGGATCTTGGCTCGGAAAAACAAAATGTAGAATCAGTTTGGGTGGAGCTAAGAAACAGCAAGGGGCAGAAAACACTAGTGGGAGTGGTTTATAGGCCCCCTAACAGTAGTTGTTGTGTCAGGCAGAGCATAAATCAGGAAATTAGAGGTGCATGTAACAGGGGTAACACAGTAATCATGGGGGACTTTAACTTTCATATAGACTGGGCAAGCCAAATTTGTAATAATAGTGCAGAGGAAGAGTTCATGAAAGAAAAGAAAGACAGACTTGCATTTAAATAGCGCCTTTCACGACCACCGGACGTCTCAAAGCACTTTACAGCCAATGAAGTATTATTTGAAGTGGAGTCACTTGTAATGTGGGAAACGCGGTTGCCAATTTGTGCACAGCAAGGTCCCACAAACAGCAAGGTGATAATAACCAGATAATCTGTTTTTGTTATGTTGGTTGAGGGATAAATATTGGCCAGGACACCAGGGATAACGCCCCTGCTCTTCTTTGAAATAGTGCCATGGGATCTTTTACGGCCACCTGAGAGAGCAGACGGGGCCTCGGTTTAATGTCTCATCCGAAAGATGACACCTCCGACAGTGCAGCACTCCCTCAGCACTGCACTGGAGTGTCAGCCTAGCTTTATATGCTCAATTCCCTGGAGTGGGACCTGAACCCACAACCTTCTGACTCAGGCGCGGGTGCTACCAACTAAGCCACAGCTAACCTGGAATGCATTCAAGATAGTTTTCTAGATCAGTATGTCAAGGAACCTACTAGGGAATTGGCTATTTTAGATCTAGTATTATGCAATGAGACAGGGTTAAATAACAACCTTGTAGTAAAGGAGCCTCTGGGGAGCAGTGATCATTATATGATTGAATTTTATGTCGAGTTTGAGAGTGTTTTAGTTAAGTCCGAAACTGGGGTCCTAAATCTGAACAAAGCAAACTATGTAGGTATGAGAGGCGAGTTGGCTAAGATAGGTTGGGAAACTAGATTAAAAGATAGGACAGTAGAAAAGCAATGGCAAACATTTAAAGAAATAATTCATAATTCGCAACGAATATACATTCCCTTAAGGAATAAAAACATCATGGGAAAAATGGTCCACCCGTGGCTAATAAGAGAAATTAAAGATAGTATTAGACTAAAGGAAGAGGCCTATTATGTTGCCAAAAAAGTAGTAAGCCTGAGGATTGGGAGGATTTTAGAATTCAGCAAAGGAGGACCAAGAAATTGATTTAAAAAATGGAAAATAAAATATGAGAGTAAACTAGCGAGAGACATAAAAACAGACTGTAAAAGCTTCTATAGGTATGTAAAAAGGAAAAGATTAGCAAAAGTAAACATGGGTCCCTTACAAGCTGAGACAGGAGAAATTATAATGGGGAATAAGGAAATGACAGAGAAATTAAACAAATACTTTGGCCGCGATCTTACCTGAAGAGGTGAGTTGGGAGCAGGTCAGCTGACTTGCGGGTTCCGATCCTGCCCCCAACGACGCCCGACACACAGACGTTATTTTGAGTGAATTGGCCTTGTTAAGCCCGCCCTGCTGGCTTGCCGGCCAATTAAGAAAAAGCCAGTGTCAGATGACGTCAGTTGATGACGTGTCATCTGCCGGTTTTCTTAAAGGGGACACGCTCATTTTTGTTTGACAGATGATTTTTCAGTGTTTGACAGCATTAACTGCTGCAAGCACTGCCAATCACTGTACAAAGGTGAGCCCTTGCACCGAGGCTCTCCAGAGACTCTCCTTAGGATAAAACAGATAGCAGCTGCAGGTGAGGTTACAGAAGCGATCTGTCACTGGTGAGAGGTTCTCCCAATGAGGTGGGACTACACAAACACTTCAAACCTTATTACCTACAGAAAAGTCTGAATACATTAAAAATGATTTTCCCAGCATTTTCTTACCTCTGAAACTCACCAGTGTACCATTGGATCCTTCACACCACTTCTGCAGCTGTCATCAATCAAGAAACACTACAGCAGACTCACAACACACCACACTTACCTGGCGTGGTGTCCAGACGTTGGGAAGCCCGCAGTCGACCTGGCAAAATTGGAAAAAGCCTCTTAACTGCCTGTTAACTACCTGTTAACAAGCAGTTAAGTGGCTATTATCCTCTTCCCGCCGCTATGGAGTCGGGTCCCTGCGCAAATCGGGAACCCGACTCCCGGGAAGATTGATTGGAGGCGGGTTGGAAGCTGGTTTGGGACCCGCTGCCAATCTTGTTGATTTTGCCAGCAGTCCCGCCTCCAAACCCGACCCCTGAGCGCCGGCAAAATCACCCCCTTTGTGTCTGTCTTCACGGAAGAAGATGCAAAAAATATTCCAGAAATAGCAGAGAGCCAAGGGTCCAGTGAGAATGAGGAGCTGAAAGAAATTAGTATTAATAAGGAAATAGTACTGGAGAAATGAATGGGACTGAAAGCCGATAAATTCCCTGGACCTGATGGCCTACATCCTAGGGTTTTAAAAGAGGTGGCTATAGAGATAATGGATGCATTGGTTGTCATCTTCCAAAATTCCATAGATTCTGGAATGGTTCCTGCGGATTGGAAGGTAGCAAATGTAACCCCACTATTTAAGAAAGGAGGGAGAGAGAAAACTGGGAACTATAGACCAGTTAGCCTGATATCAGTAGCAGGGAAAATGCTAGAATCTATTATTAAGGACGTGGTAACAGGGTACTTAGAAAGTAATAATAGGATTGGGCAGAGTCAACACTGATTTATGAAAGGGAAATCCTGTTTGACAAATCTGTTAGTTTTTTGAGGTTGTTACTAGCAGGATAGATAAGGGGAACCAGTGGATGTAGTGTATTTGGAATTTCAGAAGGCATTCGATAAGGTGCCACACAAGAGATTATTAAGCAAAATTAGGGCTCCTGGGATTGGGGGTAATATTCTAGCATGGTTAAGGATTGGTTAACTGACAAAACAGAGAGTAGGAATAAACGGGTTATTTTCGGGTTGGCAGGCTGTAACTAGTGGGGTACCACAAGGATTAGTGCTTCAGCTATTTACAATCTAGATCAATGATTTGGATGAGGGAACCAAATGTAATATATCCAAGTTTGCTGATGATACAAAGCTGGGTGGGAATGTAAGTTGCGAGGAGGATGCAAAGAGGCTGCAAGGGGATATAGACAGGTTAAGCGAGTGGACAAGAACATGGCAAATGGAATATAATGTGGAGAAATGTGAAGTTATCCACTTTGGTAGGAAAAATAGAAAAACAGAGTATTTTTTTAAATGGTGAGATTGGGAAATGTTGGTGTTCAGGGGGATCTGGGTGTCCTTGTACACGAATCGCTGGAAGTTAATATGTAGGTACAGCAAGCAATTAGGAAAGCAAATGGTATGTTGGCCTTTATTACAAAAGGATTTGAGTGCAAGAATAAAGACGTCTTACTGCAATTATATAGGGCCTTGGTGAGACCACACCTGGGGGGATAAATTCGGTTGGTCGTTTTGCGCTGGCGTTAAACATTACCGCCACGATCTCCTGCGCCCGCAGATCGTGACGTCATGCAAGTGTGCAACGCCCCGGACCGGAAACTGAGTCGTGCCCCCTGCCTTAGCGCCTGCCACTAGGAACGACAGGTGGAGGGGAACATTTTCAAGCCGGGAAGGGGCTGGGAAGCGCAGGTTGAGAGGGAGAGACACGTCTGGAGAGATTTAACGCTGTGCTAAGGAGTTTTGGTCCTCAGCACCACTTTTGAGGTTCCTAAGTGCCGAGCTCTTTCCCTGGGTCTATCCATTAGTGCTTCCAACACAATTGATTTAGAGGTCTCTCCAGGACGAGATTCAAGGCTGCAATGAGTAGGGTGTGGCTGGCCAGCACGATGGCCCCTCCCCTTTAAGAACTGGACGGAGCCAGTCTGTCTGGCTTCCATGGTAACTGACATCGCCTGAGCTTCGGTAGCGTTCTGAGGTAGTGCCTCGTTCCCCGACGTTAGTGCCTTAAGAGAGGTGTGTAGTGCTTGATTTAGCGCTCAAATCACCTCCGGGGCGATAGAGGCGAACTTTGCAGTTGGAGGCGATAATTATCGCCGGGCGCTAAACTTTGCACCCGGCCGATATTAGCACCACAAAATTGGCAATACCCAATTTTTCTCCCCTGGAGTATTGTGCACAGCTTTGGTCTCCTTACCTAAGGAAGGATATACTTGCCATAGAGGGAGTGCAACGAAAGTTCACCAGACTGATTCCTGGGATGGGGGGTATTGTCCTATGAGGACAGATTGAGTAGACTAGGCCTATATTCTCTAGAGTTTAGAAGAATGAGAGCTGATCTCATTGAAACATACAAAATTTTTACAGGACTTGACAGGGTAGATGCAGGGAGGATGTTTCCCCTGGCTGGGGAGTCTAGAACCAGGGGTCACAGTCTCAGAATAAGGGGTCGGCCATTTAGGACTGAGCTGAGGAGAAATTTCTTCACTGAGGGTGGTGAATCTTCGGAATTCTCTACCCCAGAGAGCTGTGGAGGCTCAGTCATTGAGTATATTCAAGACAGAGATCGATAGATTTTTGGATATTAAGGGATATGGGGATAGTGCAGGAAAGTGGAGTTGAGGTAGAAGATCAGCCATGATCTTATTGAACGGCGGAGCAGGCTTGACGGGCCGAATGGCCTACTCCTGCTCCTATTTCTTATGTTCTTATAACAGCACAAAACTAGTCAATATTAGCTCCAACTGACATCAACAAACATTAAAAGTAGATTAACAAGGTCATAAAAAATGCAAACAAAGCACTAGGGCTCATTCCTAGAGGAATAGAATGGAAAAACAGAAAAGTTATGTTAAACCTATATAGAAATGAGAAGTCGCACAACACCAGGTTATAGTCCAACAGATTTATTTAAAATTACAAGCTTTCGGAGCTGTCGCCCCTTCCTCAGGTAGAGTAGCTGTGAGAGAATCTCCCAGAATTCACAATATAAACACAGAAAAAATGTATTCAAATCTTTCCCTACATCAAAGACACACTAAGAGCACAGCCAAGACAATGAGATGTGTCCCAGGGGGTCCAACGTGTCAAAACACCTGCTGGCTGCATATCCTCTGCAGTTGAGTTTGGTTCTTGTGTTAGTTTTTTTTTTAAAAAAAGGCTGGAAAGACCGGCCATGATGTCAAGTCACGTTCTGTATCGTGACATGAACCCGATATCGCGATTGAGGCCATCCTCATGAGTGCGGAACTTGGCTATCAGTTTCTGCTCTATGATTTTGCGCTGTCGTGTATCCCGAAGGCCGCCTTGGAGAACGCTTACCCGCAGATCCGAGGCTGAATGCCCCTGACTGCTGAAGTGTTCCCCGACTGGGAGGCAACCCTCCTGCCTGGCGATTGTTGCGCGGTGTCCGTTCATACGTTGTCTCAGTGTCTGCATGGTCTCGCCGATGTACCATGCTCTGCGGCATCCTTTACTGCAACGTATCAGGTAGACAACGTTGGCCGAGTCACATGAGTATGTACCATGTACCTGGTGGGTAGTGTCCTCACGTGTGATGATGGTATCTGTGTCCATGATCTGGCATGTCTTGCAGAGGTTGCCGTGGCAGGGTTGTGTGGTGTCGTGGTTGCTGTTCTCCTGAAAGATGGGTAATCTGCTGCGAACGATGGTACTTTTGAGGTTAGGCGGCTGCTTGAAGGCGAGTAGTGGAGGCGTGGGGATGGCCTTAGCAAGGTGTTCGTCATCATCGATGACATGTTGAAGGCTGCGAAGAACATGGCGTCGTTTTTCCACTCCAGGGAAGTACTGGACGACGTAGGGTACTCTGTTGGTTGTGTCCCGTGTTCGTCTTCTGAGGAGGTCTATGCGGTTTTTCGCTGTGGCCCGTCGGAACTGTCGATCGACGAGTCGAGCGTCATATCCCGTTCTTACGAGGGCGTCTTTCAGTGTCCGTAGGTGTCCATCGCGTTCCTCCTCGTCTGAGCAGATCCTGTGTATTCGCAGGGCTTGTCCATAGGGGATGGCTTCTTTAACGTGGTTAGGGTGGAAGCTGGAGAAGTGGAGCATCGTGAGGTTGTCCGTGGGCTTGCGGTAGAGTGAAGTGCTGAGGCGTCCGTCTTTGATGGAGATTCGTGTGTCCAAGAATGAAACCGATTCTGAGGAGTAGTCCATGGTGAGTTTGATGGTGGGATGGAACCTGTTGATGCTATCGTGTAGTCCTTTCAGTGATCCTTCGCCGTGGGGAGTACGTGGGATGAGAGCGCGTAGGATGTTTTGAAGGTCTGGATCGAAGGTCTTGATCAGTCTATTGAGTTGGCGGGTGTGTTCTTTGGTTGGATCTGCGGGTAGCTGTCTGTAGTGTTCCTGGTTGTCCAGTTGTCGGTATGCTTCTTTGCAATAGTCCATTCATCGGCGAGACCATGCAGACACTGAGACAACGTATGAACGGACACCGCGCAACAATCGCCAGGCAGGAGGGTTGCCTCCCAGTCGGGGAACACTTCAGCAGTCAGGGGCATTCAGCCTCGGATCTGCGGGTAAGCGTTCTCCAAGGCGGCCTTCGGGATACACGACAGCGCAAAATCATAGAGCAGAAACTGATAGCCAAGTTCCGCACTCATGAGGATGGCCTCAATCGCGATATCGGGTTCATGTCATGATACAGAACGTGACTTGACATCATGGCCGGTCTTTCCAGCCTTTTTTTAAAAAAAAAACTAACACAAGAACCAAACTCAACTGCAGAGGATATGCAGCCAGCAGGTGTTTTGACACGTTGGACCCCCTGGGACACATCTCATTGTCTTGGCTGTGCTCTTAGTGTGTCTTTGATGTAGGGAAAGATTTGAATACATTTTTTCTGTGTTTATATTGTGAATTCTGGGAGATTCTCTCACAGCTACTCTACCTGAGGAAGGGGCGACAGCTCCGAAAGCTTGTAATTTTAAATAAATCTGTTGGACTATAACCTGGTGTTGTGCGACTTCTCATTTTTGTCCACCCCAGTCCAACGCCGGCATCTCCACATCAAAACCTATATAGAACCTTGGTTAGACCACACTTGGAGTACTGTGAACAGTTCTGGTCTCCATATTACAAAAAGCATATAGAGGCACTGGAGAAGGTGCAAAAGAGATTTGTAAGAATGATACTAGAACTGAGAGGCTATTACTATCCGAATAGCTGAAAAGGCTTGTGCTCTTTTCTCTAGAAAGAGAAAGCTGAGGGGTGACCTAATAGAGGTTTTTTAAATTATGAAGGGGTTTGATAGGGTAGACGTGCAGAAGATGTTTCCCCTTGTGGGGGAATGCAAAACTAGGGGTCATAAATACAAGATAGTCACGAATAAATCCAATAAGGAATTCAAGAGAATCTTCTTTACCCAGAGAGTTGTTAGAATGTGGAACTTGCTACCACAAGTAGTAGGTGAGGCGAATAGCCTAGATGCATTTAAGGGGAAGCTAGATAAGTACACGAGGGAGAAAGGAATAGAACAATATGCTGATCGGGTTAGGTGAAGTAGGGTGAGAGGAGACTCGTGGAGCATAAACACCGGCATAGACCAGTTGGGTCGAATGGCCTGTTTCTGTGCTGTAAATTCTATGTAATTCAGTGTAGCAATTGTAGACAAACTTTACCTTCGTCACTCAATGTCACATATTTCCTCAAAAAAATTGAATAAAAAAAATAACCCATGCATCCTGTTACTTTTCATGGGCTGACTTATTTTTGACATTTTTCTTTCAAAGCAACTTCTAACTGCAAAGACTGACCTCCTGCATCTTGGCTTCCAGCCCCAGACCTGCTCCTCGCACTCCCCTGGTTAAAACCTAACCAAGTGCTCATGTGTCTCTATTCCTTTTCTCTCTGTTCCCAACATATGGGAGGCCTATACCTCTGACTTCTGCGCCAGTAGGCCTGTCAATAAGACCACCAATTCTCTTTCGTCCTCGGAATATGAATTTCAAGAAACCATTTCCTTCTATTCCTAAAATGAATAGGGACTATCCTGGCTTAATGAAGTAGACTGTGAGCCACAACATTCATGAACTGGCTCGTCTAGCTTTAATTCACATTTTCAAGGTGTAGCCCCTTAACAAATAAACCTTTTGTCCCAATGGCTACAGCATGTGGCTTTTTAAACTTGTGCAAAATCACTGTTTGAAAGCATAACACTTGCACATAACTAATTCTTAAATCCATATCTAACAATTTCTATCCAAGGATGGAGTTGGCAGACCGGATTTCAAATATCCTCACTGATATCTTTCAAAGCTCATCGGAATTGGGTTGAGCCACCCAGCTCCCCCCAACATTTAGAAAAGACCATGAACCCTTAAATTACAAATCTGTAAGCCTCATCTCCAATTAAGGGAAAGCCGGTGTCAGATGACGTCAGTTGTTGACGCTTCAGCTTCCGGTTTTCTTAAAGGCATATGCACCACACTTGTTTGACAGATGATTTGACAGTGTTTGACAGCATTGAGGTGCTGTCAAACACTGACAATCACTGTCCAAAGGTAATCCCTTGCACCCAGGCTCTCCAATTACTCTCTCCTTAGGATAAAACAGATGGCAGCTGCAGCTGAGATTGCAGAAGCCATCTGTCACTTCTCCTGATGAGATGAGGCTACACAAACACTTCAGAGCTTGTCACCTGCAGAAACATCTAACCACATTAAAAATTACTTCCACCACATGTCCTTACCTCTGATACTAACCAGTGTCCCATTGCATCCCTCACACCACTTATGCAGCTGTCATCCAAACACCAGCATAACAACAGACTCACAGCATGCCTCACTTACCCTGGCGGGATTCCCCGACGTCGGGAAGCCCGCAGCAGCAGCTGAAAAATTGGAAAAAGCCTCTTAACTGCCTGTTAACTACCTGTTAACAGGCAGTTAAGTGGTTTTTATCCTCTTCCCACCGCTAGGAGTCGGGACCCAACTCCTGGGAAGATTGGTTGAAGGCGGGTTGGGAACGGGTTTGGGACCCGCTCCCATTTTTTGGGATTTTCCCAGCAGTGCTGCCTCCAAACCCGCCTCCTCAGGGCTGGTAAAATCCAGCCCAAAGTATTTGTTTAATTTCTCTGCCATTTCCTTATTCCCCATTATAATTTCTCCTGTCTCAGCCTGTAAGGGACCCACATTTACTTTCGCTAATCTTTTTTACGCTGCACCTTTGGGATCCGTGCTGTGTCAACATCTGTTAAAGTCTAGCATGAAAGACAGTTTATCTTCTGTAGATAATTGAGTGGCAATAGCAAATAATTGAATTGGTACAACGTGTTGCTTTTGAACGGGCACCCTTTGAAGCTGACTGCTGTACAATTGTCATCCAGTTTGTGGATTGTGTGCCCCATATTCCATCACATAATGATATGTGTTTTGTCATTGAGTTTTGCCACAATGTATGACAGAAAATCAACATGTGACCTGAAATTCAATTTTTTTTAGCAAGACCAGTCGAAGAACTTTGCTGAACTCAGTAAATCCTCAGAGTCAGCATCTGGAACACTATTACCGAACAGGGGAGATTTGCATCCTGTCAGTCTGGCTGAGTTTGTAACTGGGTCCGAAAAGTGAAATAGTGTTTTAAACGGCTATGCCACATAGTTACAAGTCTCCTCCTTTATGCTATACTGCTGCAGATGACAATTCTGTCTCTTTTCTCTCTCTCTCTCTCTCTCTCTCTCTCAAACTGTGGGTGGTCACAGCACTCCGCCCATTCATACAGGCCAACATTGCACTTCCTTGCTTGTTATCCTGTACAGAGTTTCCTCAGGTAATGGGTAAGGGCTGCAGACAAAAATCCAAGTCAGTTGCATATGCTCAAGATTGCACAAGCATAAATCTTGCCCTGTTGCCCCAAAGCTGAGGAATCTACCCAGCAGTGTTCTGCACAGTAATCCCCAGCATAGTACAAAACTGCTTCTGCTAGAAACTATTCTGTAATAGAATGAGGTTTCAGAATAACTATTATCCTGATCCCCAGGGGTTTAAAGAGAATAGAATTCAACTATAATTTGACAATTCTAGCCATGGAGAAATCCTAATGCGACAGTTGAAAGCTGATGTTCTCTTGAATTGTGGAATGAACACAGCATGTTGCTAAGTGATTAACATTTGTTTTGTTTTGAGATCTGTTCAAGTGATAACATGACTGATGATTGTTTTGTAAATGATATATGTGCATTTGTAAACTGTTTTCAAAGTCATAATGAAAATCTATCGCTTATTTCTGTTTTTTAACTTTGTAAACACAATTAAAGATCTGTATCATCTGCAATTCCTAGCTTTAAGCCTGACATTTTTGTTGACCGTGTGGTCGCAGAGAGTGGACAGAAGATGGCAGCCAGTGTGCAAAACCATTGGGATTTTCGCAATAAAGCTGATCCATTGGACATTTTTGAAAGAAAGTCCATTTAAAACCTATTGTATGAAAAATAAATTAGAAATGCATATTAAGAATCCTGGTGAAAACTAGTAATTTTTAATTTCATCCACTTTTTTACTCGGCTAACCTAATTGCTGTGGTAACGTTAGGTTCTTCTAAACTGGGTGTCTAAACCTTACCTTCCCATCCGGCCTTTTAGATAACAGTGCTTTTTATGTTTGTTTTTGTATATGACCTCTCATTTTGCCAGCAACTGCCCAGCCCTTAGGTTGTCCCTATGCAACATACCACTGCTGAACTGAGAAAGCCGGCAAGTGACCTGTTCTCAGGTCTTTGCCTCTCGAGGTCACTATTAGAAGATTTACGAGAGTTGGCTTGCAGTCCCAATTCTTCAGTTTTATTAATGTTTAGCAGAAAGTAAAGGACAATAATGCTTCCAGTACTTCCTATCTAAAGTAGTTTTTCTATGTTGTTAAAAATAAATAAACAAGAATGTCTCTTACCTGACAGAAAATATTCTGTGTTTTGCTATTGTAAAAAGCATTCTAATGGAAACCAGTCATATTGGGGCTTGCCCATCCAGAAAAGACGCACTCAGTGGCTGGATTCAGTCTTCAGTTGGTTACCAGTACCAATGTGTTGTGTGGAGATAGGTATTTTCCTAGTCTTTAGATGCTGATCTCTGGTGCTGCAAAAAACATTATTACCTGTTAAAACTCAAAATAAAGTTCTGGCACAGTCCTACCGCAACTTCGGCTAGAATCTAGGACGGGACCTGGATATACCAGGTCCTGACCTTGCAGTAAACTTTTTGAGATGGTCTTATGGTGGTGCAGCCTCCGCCTGTCCCTTACAAGGCCATCATTTTAAGGGGCTGGGCCAGGGGCAGGGCTTTCCTAATTCAGAAGTTCCTGCAACCTTGCATGTGGTCGATGCAGGTATGTTTGGTGAGACTAACTGTACCAGCAGCTGGAGGACCAGTTTGGGATCATGGCCTGAACCCTTAAAGATTTGGCAACAACTATTTTTATTTTTGAAATGGGGGCAACTATATTTTGTCTTTTTGGGGGCCTAATGTGATGCCCCGCTGCCCTGCCACCATACTATGTGGCCACTTGGGAACGCAGGCAGGTACTCCAAATACACCCCTAGTGGCACAGGTGGCCGCCATTCTCACCCAATGAAAGGACTCTGCAAATTTTTGGCAGAGTCAGCGGTCGAGGCCTCAGACAGGCACATTCTGCTAGTTGCGCTGCAATGCATTCCCTCCCCTTCAGATGTTCAGGGCCCTTGAGTTTGAAAATGCATACTGGGTTGTAACACTAACCTATATCACACAAATAATAATAGATGACTGAAATTGTGTCACAAGGTGTCACACACTTTTGACTGTCTCAGATGATTTCAAAGAACTCAAGAAAAAAGCTTAAGTGAATTTGTTCTCTTGACATCATCTGAGCCTCTCGGAAGTGTGCAACTCCTTTGTAAGAATTTCAGCCATCTATTATTCTTTGTATGATGCATATTTTAGTGTTAGAGCCCGATAATAGTTTTTTGATGAAACCTCTATCTGTCTAATGTGAATTTGCATTATAAAAACTCTGGGCTGGATTTTCATTGACCCGTGGAGGTGGATTTGGAGGCGTGTGGGGGGTTAAAATTGCAAAAATTGGCGGGCGGGCACAAGCCCGCCTCCATCCCGCCTCCACACCGCCTCCACACAATTTTAATTAAATCGTGTCTGCTGGTCCTGACTCCGTCCCGCTTCTAAGAGGCGGGATAGGCTGTTAAGGCCCTTAACAAGCACTAAATTGCCTCTATAATGCCATTTTGAAAGGCCTTTGTGATTTTAACCCTTTTTCTACGTGAAGCACGCCTGTTCTGAACCACGAATGTGAAACCTGGCGGGAAGCACATTTGGCTGGCTGGCTGGCTGACGACAAAACTAAACAGTGGTAATACAGATTGGAATGTGAAACGTGGGTTCACAATGAAGGAATGTCAATTAGCAAATATGGAAAAGAATTTGGATGTGTTTATTGATTCATGGACTTGGGGCTTTAAATTATGAAGAGACATTTACAGAACTGCAGTGTTGCAGAGAGGGAACATGATCTAGGTTTTTAAAGTACTTGGAATAGATGTTACTACATGAAATTTTACAGCACCAGAAGAAGGCAATTTGGCTCAACAGGTCTGTGCCGGTGTTTATGATCACACAAGCCTCCTCCCACCTTAGTTCATCTCATCTTTATGTAATAATATCTGCTATGGACTCCGAATGAGCAAAGGTCATCATGCCTTTATGTGCTCGCACCATTTCTTTCTGGACTCATTCCAGTGTTTCTACCCTACCACTCTGCTTCCCCCCCAACCCCTGCCCCCACTTTGTGGGAGAGACTGAAGAAAAACATGATTTGTAACTAGATCATTCACATTGTCTTTCTCTGAAGCCAAAATATCCTTCTTGAAGTGGGAATGAAAAAGGTGCACAATACTGCTGGCGAGGTCGTGCCGAAGTCTTCTCTAATCCTGTTATCATGGCCCTTGTTTTATATTGAACAGCCTGTCAATAATGAGAAGTCGCACAACACCAGGTTATAGTCCAACAGATTTATTTAATTTTACAAGCTTTCGGAGCAGTTCGCTCCTTCGTCAGGTAAGTTTAGCAGTGAGAGAGTCTCCCAGAATTCACAATTTAAACACAGACAAAATATATTCAAATCTTTCCCTACATCAAAGAGCATAGCCAAGACAATTAGATGTGTCCCAGGGGGTCCAACGTGTCAAACCACCTGCTGGCTGCATATCCTGTCAATCTGTGTAGGTTCTTGTGTTAGCCTTTTTTAAAAAAAACACCTGGGAAGACCGGCCATGATGTCAAGTCACGTTCTGTATCGTGACATGAACCCGATATCGCGATTGAGGCCATCCTCATGAGTGCGGAACTTGGCTATCAGTTTCTGCTCTATGATTTTGCGCTGTCGTGTATCTCGAAGGCCGCCTTGGAGAACGCTTACCCGCATATCCGAGGCTGAATGCCCCTGGCTGCTGAAGTGTTCCCCGACTGGGAGGCAACCCTCCTGCCTGGCGATTGTTGCGCGGTGTCCGTTCATACGTTGTCTCAGTGTCTGCATGGTCTCGCCGATGTACCATGCTCTGGAGCATCCTTTACTGCAACGTATCAGGTAGACAACGTTGGCCGAGTCACATGAGCCTGTCAATAGCCCAGGGTGCAGCTGCTTGACACTATGCTAGAACCTTTAAAAAGCAGTCATTGATCACTCCCAAGTTTCTCTTGCTTTTTGTCACATTTAACTTGCAGCCTTTCATGTTCTACTTTATATCTGAAATGTGTGCACCTATGTGCATAACTGCAGACTAATCTGCATTGAAGGACATTTGCCAAAATTGGGCCCACTTCCCTAATCTTTCCAAATCCAGCTCTAATCTACTTCCTGGGCTATCAGCTCAGGGTTTGGAGATGTAGTGAACTGCTGTAGTTCTGTCAGTTTATTTCTAATGCCTCTAGAATTTGTATAGGTAATGGAAATGCAAGCTGTTTACTTACTGGGACTATGAACTGAGTTGCCTAATATTGCTCTGCTTGTCTGGCCTAGTGTGTGTCACAGGTATTATTCCTGAAAATGCTAACCTCAGTTTTTAGCTTTCTTCCTAGTCCTTGGTGAAAGGAATTTGGGGTCATTTTAAATAGTTTCTAATGGGTACAGATACATATAAGATGTTTTATAATTCAACACTAATTGAGAGACTAATCTCTTGCTAACTGGCTGAGAATCCATACACCTACCCTGCCCCTCCCACATTACAGTACATTTATACGGCTTGCAAAGCAGTGTGTTAAAAAAACTCTTGATTCTTTACAGGTCACTTGTATTGATGTATGCTAAATATTGAAGGACAATAAGACACTGATGCAGATTTTAGTGGATAATTTATTCATTTTGGTGGGCGTTCAGACAGACCAAGAGAGAACATGTAACTTTTTTTCCCATTATGGATGCTTTATATGCAGGACAAGAAAAATCAGAGGGAAAGATTTCGACAGCAACAAGAGGAAGGGAAGCACCTTTATATCAATTCACTGAATGAAAGGGAATGGAATCTCCTGAGGGGACAGCAACCTGAAATCAATTTGTCTGACAATCATACCTTTAGAAGATTGACGGATGAGGTAAGGTAAAACCCCGCAAATGAATGGGAAACAGTATATTAATGGATGAGTGATGATATGGGAATAAGTCATTGCAGGGACTGAAACAGTCTGCACTACAGAGATTAGTGGTTACACAACCTGATAGGTGTGCTACTATTATCACTTTCATCACTTTGGTCACTGCGCAGATAATTCTGAAGCTTGGCCTTTTGAACTGCAAATAGCAAACAGGATTTCCCCCCTCCCACCCCCCACCCACCTTATCTTCCAGTTAGCACCTCTCCAGAGCAGTACAGCTGATCAATAAGTCAATATTTTGGTGGGTTATGTGGATGAGCCTGCATCCCAACTGTCTGAGGCATTCTAACCCACCATTCCACCTAATGAGTGGCCTTTCTCTTCCGTTTATTTATGTTGCTACGGCCCCTTTATTTTTGCTGCACTGAGAGAGATTATTTCCTCTTGTGGCCTGATGAAGTTTCAATATGCTATTTTAAATTATATTTTTATTACTAAAACCTCACTGTCTCTGAGTACATCTCTCTCAGAATTGCTTTCAAATCCCAGGTCTATTTCTAACTTAAATTCTCTCCCATACTATGTATAGCATATTACTGAACTTACCATGCATCCTGTAACTCACTGTGAATGACACGAGACATCCACCAGCAGTATTTAAAAATTAGTAGAAATGTAGTGATTGAGCAGCA
Source organism: Squalus acanthias (assembly GCA_030390025.1). NCBI lineage: Eukaryota > Metazoa > Chordata > Chondrichthyes > Squaliformes > Squalidae > Squalus > Squalus acanthias. The sequence continues at coordinate 34,581,167 of CM059439.1, read as the reverse complement.
GTGCTTCAGCAATCTTGCCATTTCAAGTGTACATGTTACTCTCCTTGACATCTGCCTGAGCAATTGCTCCCAAACAGTTTCTTTGAGGTCATCAGAGTTGTACAACTGCTTTCAATTCACATGCATGATTTCATCATCGGAAATAGTGATGGTGAAATCTTGTAAGTAAATTGGAAATGGTAGTGCATTCTCAGGGGTTTAGGTGATGAAGGTAACCTGGAAAAAGCTTCACTGTTGTGGTTTATGGTATTGCAATAATAATAACTTGCGTGTGTGTATATATATATATATATAGCTCTCCCACAGCAATTAACAAAAGAGTAATTGTACAAAAATCAACACCGAGCCAAACAAAGAGATTAGGAGGGGTGACTAAATGCTTGAAGGAGGAGGTGGAGAGGTTTGGGGGGGAATTCCAAAGTTTAGGGCTTAACCGACTGAAGGCGCGGCCGCCAATGATGGGTCCAAGGGAGTGGGGGAGCAAAGAATTACCTGAACCTGGAGATTGGTTCATTCTTTTATGATTCACTTAATGCATCCATAATTGTTCATCCGGTGCCAGTCTGGAATAAATAAGATATCAACAGGGTCACTGGCTTTTGGTGACTAATTCAAATTCCATTTTTAGTCCATGGTGTTTAATGATTTTGGCTGGTGTTCTGAAGAGTGCATTCTACAATTGTGTCTGTTTTTCTGTGAAAACTGAAAATCAGTTTTCTTTTGATTTCACTTTTGAGCAACTTCATAGATTACATTGCAAAATACCTGAAGACTGATAAACACATAACTAGTTGATAAATTTGATGCTAAGTTCACAGTTTGTAGAAAGTAAATAAAGATAGCCAATATAATCTTTGTAATCCACTCTTAAAAATATATGAATACCGAAGTGATTCCACTTCTACAGTGTGCTACTGTCTCAAGGTGAGATCTGGCAGTGGGTTGGCTATATTTCATGAACTGAGCAAATATTTAAGTCTTGTGCGATGAATTTTTCACAAGTAGACTGAATGGAACCCGAGGTGTTAAATTGGAATTCTGTGCACTGAGAGTGAAGGTATGTCGCTTGGTATTTTGAAATTCCATAAAATATGATGTGGTTTAATCCATTGGAATTTTATATATGAGAGTGAATGGGCTGTGGTTTGATGGCATGGCAAATGGCACATTGGAATTGTTGAGGAAACTTTATGATATAAACACGTATCCGACACGGGGAGAAGTTCAAGGGAGAGTCATTGTCTCGAAAGTATTGCTATTGAAACCCGAGCAGAAAATCAGCTTTTGTATGGTAATTTCTTATAAAATACTGGATCAGTATAACTCCAAACAATACAGTTCTTTTTTTAACTGGATCAGTCAGAAATACCAGCCAAAAGATGGAGACGCTTAAACTTTGTCCATAACTAAAATATACCCTGTTATTACCATTCTAGCTCCCCTGATAGCTGAGAGTTTATTCATTGCATAGCTGAACCTAACAAACAAGGAAAGTCCCATGTTCAATCCCTGTTTTGAGCTGAATTAGCTGATCTCTGTCAGGGGGTGGTAGATATGTTGGGAAGGAGAAAATTGGCTAGATTTCCTGCTCCTGATTGTTATCCAGTAACCCCTACTGGAACTTCGGTAGCGGGGAAGCTTTTACAAACGATAATCCGGGCCAAAATTAACAGTCACTTGGACAAGTGTGGATTAATTAATTAAGGAAAGCCAGCACGGATTTGTTAAAGGCAAATCGTGTTTAACTAACTTGATTGAGTTTTTTGATGAGGTAACAGTGTTGATGAGGGCAATGTGATTGATGTGGTGTATATGGCTTCCAAAAGGCCTTTGATAAAGTGCCACATAATAGGCTTGGCAGAAAAGTTGAAACCCATGGAATAAAAGGGGCAGTGGCAGCATGGATAGGAAACAGAGAGTAGTGGTGAACAGTTGTTTATCAGACTGGAGGAAGGTGCACAGTGGTGTTCCTCAGGGGTCGGTACTAGGACCACCGTTTTTCTTAATATATATTAGTGACTTGGGCTTGGGTGTACAGGGCACAATTTCAAAATTTGCAGATGAGACAAAACTTGGAAGTATAGTGAACAGTGAGGAGGATAGTGATAGACTTCAAGAAGACATAGACAGGCTGTTGGAATGGGCGGACACATGGCAGATGAAATTTAACGCAGAAAAGTGCGAAGTGATACATTTTGGTAGGAAGAACGAGGAGAGGCAATATAAACTGAAGGGTACAATTCTAAAGGGGGTGCATGAACAGAGAGACTTGGGGGTATATGTGCACAAATCATTGAAGGTGACCGGGCAGGTTGAGAAAGTGGTTAAAAAAGCATGCGGGATCCTGGGCTTCATAAATAGAATTGAGAGGTCGCACAACACCAGGTTATAGTTCAACAGTTTTATTTGAAATCACAAGCTTTCGGAGTTACTACTCCTTCGTCGGGTGAAGTAAAGAGATACAGAATCGCCAAAGCATATATAGATAGAGAACAATGCATGTGTACCTTACAATTGCAGACAACTAAATTAAATCATCCTGACTGTTTATCTGCCGAGGTGTGATAAAGTTAATCAGGTCAGCCAGGAAGGTACCACATCAAAGACATAGCAAGATACAACTGAGACAATGAGGTGGAGTCGCAGGGGGTCTAACGTGTCAAAAGCTGCCGTCTATATGTAAAACGATAAGCTTTAAAGTTTTTACTTTTTTACTGGGAATCACATCTGTGAACAAGCCAACGACGACTCGAGTCCGGATCACGTCATGTATCGTGACATAAACCCAAGATCCCGGTTGAGACCGTCTTCATGAGTGCGGAACTTGGCTATCAGTTTCTGCTCGATGATTTTGCGTTATCGTGTGTTCCTAAGGTCGCCTTGGAGAACGCTTACCCGCAGATCCGAGGCTGAATGTCCTTGACTGCTGAAGTGCTCCCCGACTGGGAGGTAACAATCCTGCCTGGCGATTGTTGCGCGGTGCTCGTTCATACGTTGTCTCAGTGTCTGCATGGTCTCGCCGATGTACCATGCCGCGGTGCATTCTTTCCTGCAACGTATGAGGTAGACAACGTTGGCCGAGTCACATGAGTATGTACCATGTACCTGGTGGGTAGTGTCCTCACGTGTGATGGTGGTATCTGTGTTGATGATCTGGCATGTCTTGCAGAGTTTGCCGTGGCAGGGTTGTGTGGTGTCGTGGTCGCTGTTATCCTGAAAGCTGGGTAATTTGCTGCGAACGATGGTACTTCTGAGGTTAGGCGGCTGTTTGAAGGCAAGTAGTGGAGGCGTGGGGATGGCCTTAGCGAGGTGTTTGTCGTCATCGATGACATGTTGAAGGCTGCGAAGAACATGGCGTAGTTTCTCCGCTCCGGGGAAGTACTGGACGACGTAAGGTACCCTGTTGGTTGTGTCCCGTGTTTGCCTTCTGAGGAGGTCTATGCGATTTTTCGCTGTGGCCCGTCGGAACTGTCGATCGATGAGTCGAGCGTCATATCCCGTTCTTACGAGGGCGTTTTTCAGCGTCCGTAGGTGTCCATCGCGTTCCTCCTCCACGGCTGCAACCACAGGGAAGTCCATCGTCAACTTGTCCGACCATACCCTTCAACCAGACGAAATCGAAGTTCTCGCCCTAGGGCTCAAGTTCTGCCCAACCACCAAAATGGACCCCATCGGTCTCGCGGCAGACACGGAGGAATTCATCAGGAGAATGAGGCTCCGGGAATACTTCCACAAATCCCAAGATGTCAGCAACAAACCCAATGAGACAATCAATGATCCAGAACAGCAGACAGAGGGACTCGCAGTGCAGCAACCGAAGAAAAAAAGAGTCAAACTGGACCCCTCCGGAGGGTCGCTGCCCCAAGCTTGACATGTATGCTCAAGCTGTCAGGAGATGCATCAACGCCAGATTCATCAGCCGCACTCTCAAGACAGTCCAGAATGTCACCCGAGCACAACGCAACGCCATCCACGCTCTCAAGACCAACCGCAACATCGTCATCAAACCAGCGGACAAAGGAGGAGCCATCGTCATACAGAACAGAACGGTTTGTTGCTGACATCTTGGGATTTGTGGAAGTATTTTTACGCAGCGAGTGGTTAGAATCTGGAATGCACTGCCTGAAAGGATGGTGGAGACAGATTCAATCGTGGCTTTCGAAAGGGAGTTGGATAAGTCCCTGAAGGAAAAAAAAATTGCAGGGCTACAGGGAAAGGGCAGGGGAGTGAGACTAGCTGAAGTGCTCTTGCAGAGAGCGGGCACGGACTCGACACACCAGATGGCCTCCTTCTGTGCTGTAACCATGCCATGATTCTATGATTCTAACTGCAACTATGCATATGGTGGCCTAGGACAGAATTGTGCTCTGCTATTGTGCCCCTCAGGATTGAATGTGCTGGCATTCACTCTCGAGCTTTCATAGGAATAATGGCTACATGGGTGACAAACTGGAGAGTATCTGGTGCCTTTGGAACTCTGGAAAGGAGAGGTGGAGAGAACAAGTGGTGAGAAGAAAAGAAAGTGTAGTTGTTTTGAACAAAATGCTGGTAACACTCATGAGGTCAGTCAGTAACTGTGAAGATAACTGATGAAAAGTCTGCACCAGAAACGTTATCTTGTAAATTCTCTCCACAGATGCTGCCTAACCTGTGTGTTTCCAGCATTTTCTGTTTTTGTTTCCGATTTCTGACATTTGTAGTTTTTTGCTCCTAGTATATATCTTTTCATCCTTTTAAAAAAAAAAAACCTTTTTGTTAAGCAGGAAGTTTTTAAGAATAGATCTGTGCATTGCATTCTGATTCCTTGGTTATTTTTATATCCATTTAGTTTCACAAACTGAGGATGTCGATTGAAGAAAACTTGCCCACATACAGATCCTGGCAAGGAGAGGTATTTGAAAGCTTATGATTTAACTGGTTAACTATTTACTACGAGTAGTGTACATACCATAATTCCCTATTTGAGATTTTAACTAGCAATTCTTTTTGCCTGCAATTAAACACTGCATCCAAAAAGTCTACATTTTTCTTTAACTTGCGCATAACATGAACCATAGAAGTTTCCAGCACAGAAGGAGGCCATTCAGCCCATTGCCAACTCTTAGTAGAGCAATCCAGAACTAATCCCACTGCTCTTCTCTCTCTCCCTATATCCCTGTATCTTCCCTGCTTCAAATATTTATCCACTTTTCCCTTATAGATGCAATGGTCTTAGCACCATTTACTCCCTGTGCCAGAGCATTCCATGCTCTAACAGATCTCTGCGTAAAGACGTTGCTCCTTACCGCTTTGCTTATTCTCTTCATGACCATTTTAAATTGATAACCCCTCATCGCCAACTCGTAACCAGAGGAAATAGTCTTCCCCTATTCACCCCAACAAATAGCCAGAACTGTACATTCGATAACAAAGTGGTGTGGTATTTTCTTCAATTGTCCAGATTGTTTAAACAAAAAAGCCCCCACAACTTTGTGATGTTGAATGAGAGACATTTTCTAAATGTGTATAGTGAATATTAAAAACAGTGAGTGAGGATTCCAAAGGTACTGCACATATAAATGTAATGTTACGTGACTGATTCAATACAATGGGTCAAAAACTAACATGATGTGACGGCCCCAAACAGCACACTCAGTAATCCCTATGTTATCATTTAATTAAAAATTCCCGGTTGCAACCTCCCAGCAACCAGCCAAGTGAAAAGAGCAAAGTACTGTGCGGTTAAAAAATAATTAAAATTCTCATATGAGTGAAATAGACATAGCCAATTGGTATCCTACTTTTTTAAGTCAGTCAGTGAAAATAGTGGAGATAACCCAACACTTGAACAATGGAGAATTTCTGAAAGAATTTTGACAAAAGCAGTAGAGAGCATGTAGGAGATAATCAATTCTCCCGATTTGCCATAAATGGCAAAAACACTTACCCTAAAGTGAGCAGAGATGGTGATCCCCTCCCCACTGAGCAGACAACAAATCCTAACTTCCACCCCCACCATGAACTGAAATCCTGTCACTAACCTCCCTATTTTCACCCCCAGGCTGAAATCAGGACACTTCCCCCACTGAAGTCACAGTAGGAGAGATTCGAACAGGCAGCTGAGGGAAAGATGGACTCAGACTTGGGAACACATTCAAGGACTTTGGAGAGGAAAGGGAGGTTGGCAACGGGGCAGCAGTTAGCAAGGAGGGAGGGAAGGTATTTTGAGGAGGGGGATGACAAGTTTTGAAAGGATGGCACGACTCTAGAAGAGGTGAAGCAGAGCTGGAAAATATCAGCTAGCATGGAGGCCAGGAAGGGAAGTTGGGCGCTCAGCAGTTTAGTGAGAATGGGGTCACAGGAGAAGGCGGTGGGTTTCGTGGACAAGATGAGTTCGGAGAAGACATGAAGGGAGATAGAGAAACTAAAGAAAGATGCAGGATCAGGGCTAGGGCAGGGCCAGCCGGGAGGGGAGTGGGGGAGTTGGCTTGGTAATCAAGGGGAAGAGAGAATCAGTATAAACGGTCTCCATCTTAGAGACAAAAAAGTCCATGAGACCCCCTCACAGCTATTTGAGGGGAGGGTGGAGGGGATCGGGATAGGTGTTTAAGGAGTCAGTTGGTACTGAAGAAAGAACCTTGGGGTTATCATTGATCTACAGTGGATTTCCCCCAAACTTTTTTCGCTGAGCCCTCCTTTGGAGATTCAGGCCCCATGCATGCCCCCCTCTTTTGAGAAACAGTGAGGGTGAAAATAGTCTTGGCCTTGGTGTGAAATGAGTAATAGCAAATATTTGAATTTCTGCTGGTTTCTAAAAGTGGAAGTTGGACCAATCACAGCTGCTTCTGGTGCTTGGTAACCGATTACTGTGAGTTAGAAGCAGCTGTGATTGGTCCAATGTCCACTTCTAGAAATCAGCGGGAATTCAAAGATCCCATGCTGTGCTAAGATCACCCTAACGAATGCTGTATCAGTGTATATTTCTTCTTCGAATTTAAAGTTAAATTTACTCATTTTCATTAAAATTTAAATAAATTAATGCTTTTAAAGCACCTCCTCTGGCTATGTGAGGTTGCATTGATGGCTCTCCTTCTCGGCCAGCCTGTTCTCTTCGGGGACCCCCTGATATCCTTGGGGGGTGGGGGGGGGGGGGCACCCCCCCCCCTTCCCAGTTTGGGAACCTCCAATCTACAGGATGATCCTGGAGCAGTGAATGGTTTATATAGCATTGGAGAATTAATACTTTGTTCTACTTTCAACTTTATATTGGTGTTTCAGGGCCTATATTGGCGAAAGTTGCCATGAAAACCGTGTATAATAAATTAATACAGTATGAATCTAAGAAAAAAGGCATAATTGACTTGGACAGCCAGTTGGATTCACCTCTGAAGGTGGCTTCTTAAAACTATGTCTATCTTTGTAACACTAAGTTATATATATCATCAATATTGAACAGCATGAGATGAACCCCAGAATCCAGAGGGATTGGGAACACCAGGAACGAGTGCGAGAAATAGCGGAGCTGCATGGTCGACAGCTAGCAGATATTCAAGCTCGAAACAGGGATTTGGAGCAGCAAAGAGATGGTAGGAAACTTTATAACGGCCTGTTTTCTATTGTAGAGTCACAGAGACTTTGCTTTCAATAAAATGCATGTTACATTATTCAATTACTTAAGAGAAAACCATAATTATCCTTTTTAGAAAGGTAGAGTTTGATTAATAATTCTAGTAGAAAAGTGTTGGAATCCCATTCTGGGTTAGAGTTTTAACCTTCACTGGTATTGGACTGAGATAATATGGGTGGGTTTTGCTGAGTCTTGGTGGGTAAACTGGCATGTTAAATGGTGTGCTTTGTTGTCATGAATCACCTTGAAAGGATTATTACCAGTCCTAGCCCCTTTCGGGCTACCCCGGATCAGGACGTATTCCCCAGACGTTCACTTTCAACTAAAGTGTGAGGTAGCCGAATCCTAAAGACGCTTAATTGGATCTAAAGGTCCAGACTATCTCTCCCTAAAAGAAAGGAACAACCTGAAGATGTTACCGTCCTCCAGATAGCACTTTTAATAAGTTTAGCTAGACTGTAACCTTCTGGATATTATGAGGGTCTGGAAAACTCCCTCAGAATTACCAAAGAGCGTACGGAGATTGAGTTCGCAAGTTTGATACAGAAGTACTATGTGAGACAATTCTAAAAATATGTAGATTTATTAAAGAACCGACATGTAATTTACAGTTGGTGATTCAATCGCAACATTAACAGTTCCAAAAACAGAAATCTTACAATTCTATTATCAGAGATCCTTATTCTCAAATCTTAATTTCATTACATTTTTACATTTCTTAGTCTTATTCCAGGATATCCACCAAAATCAAATACAGTACAATACCTTGATCCCCGAGATACAAAGAGTTGTAGACTTACAGAGCTTGCCTCTGAAGCCGAGAATCGCTTTGCCCCTTCAAGCGAATCTATCATCCCATTTGAAAGTTCAATTTTTATACCCTTTTTCAGTGGTATATCCTTTGAAGTTTTCTGCTGATGTAAGCTAATTATCTCTAGTCATTTTTCTGCTATTCTTACAGTCAGTTCAGCTGGTAGCATTAAGAATGATGTCTCTACCTTAGGTGTTTGAAGCTTATCATAAAAAACGGTGTGGAGCAGGTGCATCTATTTGATGTCATTCTTACCAAGGTCTTCTGTTTGTGTCTTTTTACGACGTGTAAATTAAAAACACCTCAACCGGGTGCACCATTGTCTTCTTTCCAAGGCTTCAGACTTTCAGGAACCTCCAACCTCCTGTTTCAATAAGGCTATTGATTCAGTGTCAACAACTTATCTATCTCAATAGCCTGAATGCTGTTCACAACTTTTCCATTGTTGAGGCTTTTAGATTTTCAAACCTAGTATGTCATGTTTTAATAAAGTCAGAATTCTTTTATAGAATGGTGTATTTTTCTGAATATGGCTTATTCCTTCACACACCCCTCTTGACCAAAAAATGATCTGGAGCATCTCAGACAGAGTTTGGTCAATGTTACTAATAAGGTTACAATAGCACATCAATTTCATGAAATTCACAAGAGCCTAATCATGTGCTACATGAAAATTCCTTTTAAGTCATCCGAGGACAATGTTTTGCCTTATTTGAAATTGAACACAATTTAAAAGGATGATAGGTACATTGTCATGCAGTTAGCGAAAAAACATGTACTTAGAATGTCCACTCGGCAGACGTACGTTCCGTAGAGGTGAGTTATTCATACATAGAAACATAGAAGATAGGAGCAGCAGTAGGCCATTCGGCCCCTCGAGCCTGCTCCGCCATTCAATGCGATCATGGCTGATCATCCAAATTCAGTACCCTGTCCCTGCTTTCTCCCCATATCCCTTAGTCCCTTTAGCCTTAAGAAATATATCTAACTCCTTCTTGAATATATTTACTGACTTGGCCTCTACTGCCTTCTGTGGTAGAGAATTCCATAGGTTCACCACTCTCTGGGTGAAGAAATTCCTCCTCATCTCAGTCCTAAATGGCTTACCCCTTATCCTTAGACTGTGACCTCTGGTTCTGGACTCTCCCGCCATCGGGAACATCCTTCCTGCATCTAGTCTGTCTAGTCCTGTTAGAATTTTATAAGTTTCAATGAGATCCCCTCTCATTCTTCTAAACTCTAGTGAATATAAGCCTAGCAGTCTGGTGAATCTTCGCTGCACTCCCTCCATGGCAAGAACATCCTTTCTCAGTAAGGCGACCAAAACTGCATGCAATACTCAAGGTGTGGTCTCACCAAGGCCCTGTACAACTGCAGCAAGACATCCTTGCTCCTGTACTCGAATCCTCTCGCTATGAAGGCCAACATACCATTTGCCGCCTTAACCGCCTGCTGCACCTGCATACTTACCTTCAGCGACTGGTGCACAAGGACACCCAGGTCTCGTTGCACTTCCCAATCTATTGCCATTCAGATAATCTGTCTTCCTGTTTTTGCCACCAAAGTGGATAACCTCGCATTTATCCACATTATACTGCATCTGCCATGCATCTGCCCAATCACCCAACCTGTCCAAATCATACTGGAGTTTCTCTGCATCCTCCTCACAGCACACACGCCCACCCAGCTTTGTGTCATCTGCAAACTTGGAGATATTACATCTAGTTCCCTCGTCTAGATCATTAATATATATTGTGAATAGCTGGGGTCCAAGCACCGATCCCTGCGGTACCCCACTAGTCACTGCCTGCCACTCGGAAAAAGACCTGTTTATTCCAACTCTTTGCTTCCTGTCTGCCAACCAGTTTTCTATCCAAGTCAGTACCTTACCCCCAATCCCATGTACTTTAACTTTGCACGCCAATCTCTTATACGGGACCTTATCAAAAGCCTTCTGAAAGTCCAAATACATCACATCCACTGGTTCTCCCTTATCTATTCTACCAGTTACATCCTCAAAAAATTCCAGTAGATTAGTCAAGCATGATTTACCTTTTGTAAATCCATGTTGACTTTGTCCGATCCTGTCACTGTTTTCCAAGTGCTCTGCTATTACATCTTTTATAATGGACTCTAGCATTTTCTCCACTACCGATGTCAGGCTTATCGGTCTATAATTCCCCGTTTTCTCTCTACCACCTCTTTTAAATAGTGGGGTTACATTAGCTACTCTCCAATCCATGGGAACTGTTCCAGAGTCTATAGAATTTTGGAAGATGACCAGCAATGCATCTACTATTTCAAGGGCCACTTCCTTAAGTACCCTAGGATGTAGATTATCAGGCTCTGGGGATTTATCGGCCTTCAATCCCGTCAATTTCCCTAACACCATTTCCCTACAAATACTGATTTCATTCAATTCCTCCCTCTCATTAGACCCTATGTTCCCCGACATCTCTGGGAGGTTACTTGTGTCCTCCTTTGTGAAGACATTATAAATTCCCCTGATTCTGACTGCAAGGGACCTATGCTTGACTTCACCAATCTTTTTCTCTTTACATATCTATAGAAGCTTTTACAGTCAGTTTTTATGTTCCCTGAAAGCTTACTCTCATATTCTATTTTCCCCCTCTTAATTAATCCCTCTGTCCTCCTTTGCTGAATCCTAAACTGCTCCCAATCCTCAGGTTTGCTGCTTTTTCTGGATAATTTATGTCCTCTCCTTGGATCTTATGCTATCCCTAATTTCCCTTGTTAGCCACGGTTGAGTCACCTTTTTTGTTTTATTTTTATGCCAAACAGGGTTGAACAAATTCTGTAGTTCATCCATGCGATCTTTAAATGTTTGCCATTGCCTATCCACCGTCAACCCTTTAAGTAACGCTCCCCAATCCATCCTAGCCAACTCACGCCTCATACCATCGTAGTTTCCTTTATTTAAATTCAGGACCCTAGTCTCTGAGTCAACTACTTCACTCTCCATCTTAATGAAGAATTCTATCCTATTATGATCGCTCCTCCCCAAGGGGCCTCGCACAACAAGATTGCTAATTAATCCTTTCTCATTACATAATACCCAGTCTAAGATGGCCTGATCTCTTGTTGGTTCCTCGACATATTGGTTCAGGAAACCATCCCGTATACACTCTAGGAATTCCTCCTCCACAGTATTGTTACTAACTTGGTTAGCCCAATCTATATATAGATTGAAGTCACCCATGATGACTGCTGTGCCCTTATTGCACGCATCTCTAATTTCCCATGTAATGCTATCCCCAACCTCAGCATTACTGTTTGGGGGTCTGTATACAACTCCCACTAACATTTTCTGCCCCTTGGTATTTCTCAGCTCTACCCATACAGATTCCACATCATCAGAGCTAATATCCCTCCTTACTATTGTGTTAATTTCCTCTTTAACCAGTAATGCTACCCCACCACCTCTTCCTTTTTGCCTGTCCTTCCTGAATATTGAATACCCCTGGATGTTGAATTCCCAGCCTTGGTCTCCTTGGAGCCATGTCTCCGTAATCCCAATTATATCATATCCGTTTACATCCATTTGTGCAGCTAATTCATCCACCTTATTACGAATGCTCTTCGCATTAAGACACAAAGCCTTCAGGCTTGTTTTTTTAACACTCCTTTTAGAATTATTATTTACTGTGGCCCTGATTGATTTACACCCTTGATTTCTCTGCCTTCCACTTTTGCTTTTCTCCTTCCTGTCTTTTGCTTCTATCCTTGCTTCCCTTTCCTCTGGCTCCCTGCACAGGTTCCCAACCCCCTGCCATTTTAGCTTAAACCCTCCCCAAGAGCACTAGCAAACACTCCCCCTAGGACATCGGTCCTGGTCCTGCCCAGGTGCAGACCGTCCAGTTTGTACTGGTCCCACCTCCCCCAGAACCGGTTCCAATGTCCCAGGAATTTGAATCCCTCCCCCTTGCACCATTCCTCTAGCCACGTATTCATCTGAAATATCCTTCTATTTCTACTCTGACTAGCATGTGGTACTGGTAGCAATCCTGAGATTACTACCTTTTGAGGTCCTATTTTTTAATTTACTCCTAACTCCCTATATTCAGCTTTTAGGACCTCATCCCATTTTTTACCTATATCGTTGGTACCTATATGCACCACGACAACTGGCTGTTCACCCTCCCCCCTCCAGAATGCCCTGCAGCCACTCCGAGACATCCTTGACCCTTGCACCAGGGAGGCAACATAGCATCCTGGAGTCTCGTTTGCAGCCGCAGAAACGCCTATCTATTCCCCTTACAATAGAATCCCCTATCACTATAGCTCTCCCTCTCTTTTTCCTCCCGTCCTGTGCAACAGAACCACCCATGGTGCCAGGAAGTTCGCTGCTGGTGCCTTCCCCCGATAAGCCATCCCCCTCAACAATATCCAAAGTGGCATATCTGTTTGAGTCAAGGAGATGTCATTTGGAACTCGCTGAAGCTTGACACGCTGTTCCTTCGATCCAGCGTGTGGACAGATTCTTGTTTTCGTAAAGGCCTTGCCAGGCGCTCAGTTGATTCCTTCTTCATCAGCGGTGTCTTCCTCCTTCGTTGAAGTAACTCATTGATCTTTCCTTGTTTCATTTGTTGCTTTTCGCGAATGCAATTCCTGAGGTGTTGCCAAGCATCGTGTGGAGGAGTCGGCGACACCGTCTGACTGACCGTCGTCAGTAGTTCGATCGCATCCATTTCCTGTGTCGTGCTCCAAGCTGGGTCTTGAAAGACAGTGTACGACTGCACCTTGTATTATTCCTCCATTTTGGTATCCCGCAGGACATCTTTTGAGATTGTCTATGGAGACAGTTTTAAGAATATGCTTGCCATTCGGCTGATTTAACTGTTCTTTCGTTAATAACAATGTATTTGAACAGGTTTTTTCCACTTTGGTATTAAACCAGTTTTTTGCTCGAACTTCTTTTCCTGTACCCATTCTCCTACTAGGGGTTGACATGCTTTGTTCGTCAATTTTTTCTGCCTATTTGTCTCCCTTATCCTCTGATCAATTTGATGAATCTCCTCTGTTACTACTTTTTTAAATCTAACTGTCGCTGTCGGGTCAAGGACTCAGAGAGTGTAGAGGCAATAAAAGAACTATGGGTAAGCGGTGTATGCATCTCAACCCCATACATCAGATAATATGGAGTTTTAGGGGACACTGTCCCTGATGCAGATGTGGGCACATTATTAACTGATAGCTGCACCTCCGGAATGACGGTGGTCCACTTATTTCCCCTGATTCTCAACAGTTTGACCAATAGCTTTTTTACTTCCTGGTTTTTACGTTCCACCAGCCCCACTGATTGCGGATGACGTGGCATGCTGTGCTCTAACCCAATCCCCCCCTTTGTTTGCAGTAGTCTTTGAAGACCTTGGAGACAAAGGCTCCGCCTTGATCGGAGTGTAAGATTTTGGGTGCACCAGCTACAGTAATTATGTCAGTAATAGCATTGGCGAGTGCGTTTTCCGAAACAGTTTTTGTGGGGACCAGCCAGCAGAAGGAAGTGCATCCATCTACACAAATGAGAACATGTCTGTGTCCCAAAGACGGGGGAAGTGGTCCAATAAAGTCAATAAAGAATTTTCCCATTGGCTCATCAGCTTTCACAGGAGCCAATGGTGGTGGCTTAATTAGTGATGACTTATTGGTTAAATAGCATGGCTCACAATTTGCCACGTATGTTTTACAGGCCTTAAGCATGCCTGGCCACCAATATAAGGGGGTCAATTTGCAGAATGTTGTTCTGGCACCGCAATGTGCTTGACTTATGCCCTCGTGAGCTTCTTTTACAAGCTGTTCTCGTTTGTGTCTTGGGGGTACTTCTCGGTTTCCCTTGGGCAACTTAACTAGCACAATACCCGTAGGGGTTTCCGAGTAAAAGTACTTTGGTGGATATCCTGGTGAATTCTCTCTTGTTGGGTCTAATAGCTGAATCAGTTCCTCATCCTGATTAGCTGCCCGTTCTGCCCAAGTGATTACACTAATATTGGCAGGCCCCTCTCGAGGGGGTGTCATGCAGACCGAACATTTCGCTTGTTCGTCTGCAAGACTGTTTCCTTTTGAGTGTACTGTCTCAGTGGTATGCCCGTTTACATGAATCACCTGACAATTCTGTTTCTCCATTCTCGAACAGAGAATGTCTCCCAACAATGACTTATGTTTTATGGGTTTACCCTTATGATTGGTAAAGTTTGTTTGTTCCCAGAAAACTAGATCTTAGTTATATCCTCTTTTACAGTAGTCACTATCCGTACAGATTAGTGTGGGTTTAATAGGGTCTGCCTTTTCTAAAGCATACCGTAATGCTGCAGCTTCAGCATATTGTGCTGTCTTATGACCAAGGGGTATGGACAGTAATTCTTCTGGATAAAAAGAATAGGAATCTCGAAGTCCCTACTACTATCCCCATCCCAGCTGAGGATTGTTGGGATGTCCCTTTTTTAATCGTCATTGAAGATCCATCACAGTAAATGACTTGATGGTACTCTGTAAGCGGTCTCATAGATATTTGTCTGATTCCCTCCTCCGTATCATCATCCTCCATGATGGGGAGATGCTCTAAGTCCATTTCTGGGGAGAGGAATTTAAAAATGAGTGTAGGATCATTCAAGAACGATGCCCATTTATCATATCGGATCTGGGTGGCTCTTTTTTCATCAGAGGCCATCCTCAATACTGATCTTAAATCGGGAATCTCAGTATAGATGGTAATGGGGTATTTCCCTTGAAGGGTTCGTGCCTTGATGAGGCATTGGACTACCATAGTCATGACCCTTTCTTTTTTAATGTACCTCCTTTCGACATTGGAAAAGTTATAAGAATGGAACTGATTGGGCACTATGCTCTTTTCATTATAGAAAACTGCAACTGCCACTTTAGGTGATGACCTGAGATGAATATTGAGGGGAACTTGTAAATCCCTCTGTTCCAGGTCTATGGCATAATTGTTGCAGTTTTGCAGTTTTGAGTAATCGTCTGGTGAAATTATGAGTGGTCCTTTTGCTGCTTCGCCCACTCTAGCATACAGGGGGGCTGAGAGCTCGGCAAAGGTTGGCGTAAAGGATCGAGCAAAATTCAGGAGTCCTAAACTTGCTTGCAGATTTTTCAGAGTTTTAGGATATTGAATGGTGGCTAATTTTTCTTTATAAGATTGAGTTAATCCTCTACCGTTTCCAGTTATTCTCAGGCCCAGAAAATCTACCTCTTCCCTAACTAGTTGACTTTTTTATGTTGATTAAGTACCCAGCAGTTGTAAGTCTGGATAAAACACTATCAATGGCTTTCAAGTGCTCTTGGAGATTGTCATGTGACAGATATATATCGTCCACATAAGAATTGACGTTAGGTAGGTCTTTTAAAAGGTCAGTGATGTGGGCTGAAAAGAGAACGGGACTGTTTTGAAATCCCTGGGGCAATCTGGTCCAGCAGTACTGATAACCATCGGTTCCAGTCATCGCTGTTTTTGGCCAATCAGCTTTTTCGATTGGATGTGACCAGAAGCCGTTTGCTCGATCAATACAAGATTTATATTTTTCCCTCGTGATTCCAGAGAGAAGGGCTGTGGAATTTTGCTGTTGTGCAGTATGTGGGGCCATTACCTTATTTAAGGCTGTATAATCGACCACTAATCTCCACCTCCCAACAAATAAAAGCCATTGCATATGTGCATGCTCCCTATAAAGTAACACTTCTTGTTGCACCTATTTCTGTTACAACCGTTTGCAATGATTAAACTTTGTTAACAGTCCTCCAAGTAAGTGATGGTGTTGCTTACTTGGTTAGCTGCATCTCCATTTCTGAGTCCCTAAAATTGTCCCACGCGACAGTGTTGCTGCCTTCTCCCCATTGATTTCTCCCACTGCTCCTTTGACTCTCCTGCTGAAGCCACCTCCACTAATTTGGGGTTCAGCACCACTGGGGGATTGTTCTAGGGTGGGGATGCAGAGGTTTGGCAGCACTGTAAAGGGATACCTGGGATTTGGCAGAATTATGGAGGGGTGAAAAGTGGATTTGGTTCATAAATACAAGATAGCCACTAATAAATCCGATAGGGAATTCAGGAGAAACTTCTTTACCCAAAGAGTGGTAAGAACGTGGAACGAGCTACCACAAGGTACATTTAACACCCCTTGTCAATAAAACATTGTGGGCACTTGATTGACTGAAATGTCATATTCATAAAACAGCAACAACTAGCAACCAGAACTTGCATTTACCTGTTATGTAGAAAAACATTGCAAGGTACTTCACAAAAGTGTAATAAAAAAAACAGACACCGAGCCAAAGAGGAGATATTAGGAAGGGTGACCAAAAGCTTGGTCAAAGAAGTGTGTTTTAGGGATGGTCTTAAAGCAGGAGAAGGAGGTGGAAAGGCAGGTGATTAACAGGTTGAGACATCAAGATTCCAAGAGCCAATGTAGGTCAGCAAGCACAGGGGTGATGGGTGAGTGGGGCCTGGTGCGGGGTAGGATACGGGCAGCTGACTTATTATAAGTAACACGACAGGAGATCTGCTAATGTTGATAAATCAAGTAGTTGAAGTTAAATTCTGACTGAAATATTAATGTATAGACATACACATATTACATAGAATCTACAACACAGAGTCAGGCCATTTAGCCCAACTGGTCTATATTGATGTTTACACTCCACAAGAGCCTCCTACTGCTCTAATTATCTCTTCCCACCATACCCTCTATTCCCTTCTCTTTCATGTATGCACACATTATATAATACAAATCAACAAAATATCATTCTGCACAGTTTATTTACTTCATTAACTATAATGTCACTAGTGTTTAGATATCTAGGCCACGATATTAGCACCCCCATCCCCTAAACCCATGACAGCGAGAGAGGTTCGGGGGGGTTGGGGGGGCATGTGTGGGGGTCGGGGATGGTGTGGTGGTGTTTAAACCGTCATGCTGTTTTTACAGCAGCAGGGTTTGAGGCATCAGCATTTCCTGCTGTGGAGAGGCAGACACTTCATTAACATATTTAAACAGGGCTCCCACTGTGCAATTGTACTCTGACACAGGCATTGTTCTCTGTCTATATATGATGTGCCGATTTGTATTTCTTCACTTCACCTGACGAAGGAGCAGCAGCTCCGAAAGCTTGTGATTTCAAATAAAACTGTTGGACTATAACCTGGTGTTGTGCGACTTCTCACTACTGTGCAATTGGGAGCCCGATTTAAAATTAACTGCTGCTGCGTGGGTTTCCCAATCCTTGGGAAACCCACCAGTGAAATGGAGGAGGGAGCTGCCAGCTCCGCAAGGGAAGTGCCTTTTCCAGCACTGCTTGTGGACCAGGAGGAGCAGGAATGCTCCCCTCGGCACCTCGAGGAAGTCTTTGATCTCCCCCCACTTTGAACAGCAACCTCCCCCCCCACCTCCAGCCCTGATGGCCTCTCCTTCTCACCCCCTCGCTTACAGCCCTGATGTTCTCTCTTCACAGCAGTGATGTCCGATCTCCCCCCCCACCCCCCACAATGGCCAGGAACCGCATCCCCAAGGGTCCCCAGCTGCAGCCTCCTGCCACTGGTTTTCCCTCCCGGCTGTCAATTTGGCCAGCAGCCGGTTGGGCAATGGATCCAAAAAATAATCGAGGTCCTGCTGTTAAGTTCGGCTTGACTTCTGTGTCCCCGGACTTGCCGGGTTCTTTGGCTGTTTTTGGCCTCTCTTACACCCTCCCCGTAAACATCAGGGCCATAATTTCTGAAACTGAGGGATTCTGCTCCTGGTGCCGAGTCTCACTCAACAGAAACCTGGATTGGAGAATTGGACCTGGTGGTCAGCATGTCCAATTCACAGGGCTGTCGATTTTCTGGCTATTGATTTTAATGGTTAGAAAATTGGGAGCACTGTGAATCGGGCCTGCTTGATGTCCAGCTGATTCTCCAATTTATGCTACCACTAAGTAAGGCCTGCACCAGGAGCAGAGTCTTGCAACTTTGGGGCTATAATGTGGAGTTTACTGGCGATGTCTTGGGTGGATTGTTCCATATATTTAGACAACAGTTCAAAATTTGAAGGTGTCGTTGGACTTCTTTATTTTTTTTTTTAAGAAATCCATCGTCGGCTAGAAGAGTTATCATCCAAAGAGCATTTCACGACCCATATTGAGCAGATGTTGCTGGAACTTAAGGCACAGGAGGAGAAGAATCAGCATGCTTTAGATGCACTCCGAGAGCAGATTGAGCTACTGCAGATGGAATCCATGTATGTACACAAACAAACAAAAGAGGAGAACCGTCAATGAATTAGTTCCTGTTCTGTTAACAACTTTATAATGGAAAAGCATAGGGTGGTCACATATAGATTAACTTCATATAATTAGGATTTTTTTTATTTGGCAAGCCTTGGTTTCTTTTACTGTCATTTGTTATTATACTTAATCATAGCAAACCAAACCAATCAGAAAACTCTAATATAAACATAGTAGAGGGCTTAGAGCTTCATGTAAAATGTAATTTGATTGTCAGCAGGGACGACAGCAGATATTATTAAAATCGGGAGTTTTTATTCTGTTTCTCCCATCGATTAACTTGGTTGATTATTTTTTTGTTAAGATCAATTGCTGCACATCAATGATTAGTTGCCACAGCACTGTAAAATCCCGTTAGCCTAACTCAGTGTTGATTTTAGAAATTTATGTAATTCTTTGTGTACAGTACTTTGGTGTAAATATTCTACTTGCTAGTATGACTTTCAATGTAACTTCGAACTGTTTGGTAATAGCGTAGCAGTTTCCATATCTGAATATTAAAGCAGCAATTGATATTTACAAATCGATCCAATGGCAATAACAAATTGAAGTTGGAAGATGTACTTGTAGTATCAGAGATTTTATCACATTAATGTTGGTATTCCACTTTGTGTTGTGCCAGAATAATTACTGTACCATTTCCTCCCCCCCCCCCCCAACACATGCAAATGCTGCAACTTCATTGTGACCTAATTACATTATTTAGTGCACAGCATTAGAAATTGACAACTTGTCTCCTATCTTTATACAGAAGTAGTATGATTGCTTTGTAATGCAGTTTAATGACTCAAACGACTGCATTCCCCAACTGATTTTAAAGAAAAGGAAATCTCATTCAATATCTTTAATGCAAACTGTCAGTAAAAATATTTTTTACATGATACAGAATTTTGGACCAATGACATAATTTCATTTGTTGTAATGTTGTGGCATTTAAATACTTTCCTAAAAATCTAGTTTGATGGCCAGATTTCATTTTCTGTATTAGGAGTTAGATTAGAATGCCAGTCATGGCTAAAGCTTGCCCTGAAACTCTGAGTCTGAGCTAGTACCATAGCTGTTAAGATATTCAGTTGGGAAGGAAAGAATAAGGGAAAAATGTGTATGTGTAGGAAGCTGAAAAAGTGAAATTTGATACGTCAGGCAAGGGAGCTTGTATTATGTGATTGGATCGCTTGAAAATCAGTCTAATCATTGTTATGTTGAATAAAATAAGAGCTGTAGTTCTGTGCTGTAAATTCTATGTAACTCTACTGACTTGTAAATATATCCTTGTCCTAGAGTCAAACAGGATTCAGTCAATGTTACAAACAGTTCTCCTGCAGAGAAAAAGGAAGAAAAAGTACCACTTACTTTTATATCATTTGCCAGTGGTGACAGCCTATCCACTGAAATAGGGTGAGCAGAAACCATTTAAAATGTAGATATAGTACAATATTGTTTACACACTGTGAAAATGACCAAATTGTGTCTATCCTGAATCTATCTTATTCAGAATTCTATTATACACACATGCCTGTGTTGACCTAGCCACTATTTGGATGACTTCTTTTTTAGTCATAACTTGAGTTATGACTTAACATGACATCTGGTCACAAATGTCTTGACTGTCATAATTCCTCTAATTTCTAATCTTGTTTAAGGTGGCAGTTTGTACATTTGCCTTGTGACCAGTTTAACCGCCTTGAATTATCATTCGTGCCTGTCAGCATTTTCAAGACCTCAATCTAGCTTTTTTTTAATCAAATGAAAGTAACTATCATTCTTACAAGAATTTTGAATCCTCAAAATACCTTATTTATCCTTGTTTTACATTTGCCTGGTGCCTCTTTAATTTAAGAAAAAATAGTGCCCAAAATTCCATTCGTTGTAGTAAGTCTAGTTTTAATCGTGAGCTTTATAAATTTTAGGTAACCAGTAATCAATCAGCCTTCAGATGTATACCAGCAGGGCCGGCTGCCTGTCGGGCAGCTGAAAAGAAGGGTCAACTTTTAAAATAATTTTAAGATTCATCGGGTGCGGGAGTGCAATCAATTGTACTCCTGTAGGGAGCCTTACAACTTTTAAATTCCCTTCTGCTCACCGTAGCAACTCTAGATACCAGTAATATAACATGCTGCCATTCCTTTTGTTCAATGATGTTATGGCGGTAATGATGGAAAAATTAACCTATGATGTCACCCGACTAAAACCACACACTTGGAATGTGCCGATTTATTCACCAGTCACCTCAGCGCTAGCAGAAATGCTCAGATGTGGTGTCTATCAGTAAGGAGCTAGTATAGAAGCATAGAAGATAGGAGCAGGTGTAGGCCATTCGGCCCCTCGAGCCTGCTCCGCCATTTAATGAGATCATGGCTGATCATCCAAATTCAGTACCCTGTCCCTGCTTTCTCCCCATATCCCTTGATCCCTTTAGCCTTAAGAAATATATCTATCTCCTTCTTGAATATATTTAATGAATTGGCCTCAACTGCCTTCTGTGGTAGAGAATTCCACAGGTTGTCTGGGTGAAGAAATTCCTCCTCATCTCAGTCCTAAATGGCTTACCCCTTATCCTTAGACTGTGACCTCTGGTTCTGGACTCCCCCGCCATCGGGAACATCCTTCCTGCATCTAGTCTGTCCAGTCCTGTCAGAATTTTATAAGTTTCAATGAGATCCCCTCTCATTCTTCTAAACTCTAGCGAATATAAGCCTAATCGACCCAATCTCTCTCCATACGTCATTCCTGCCATCCCAGGTATCAGTCTGGTAAATCTTCGCTGCACTCCCTCCATGGCAAGAACATCCTTCCTCAGATAAGGCGACCAAAACTACACACAATACTCAAGGTGTGGTCTCACCAAGGCCCTGTGCAACTGCAGCAAGACATCCTTGCTCCTGTACTCGAATCCTCTCGCTATGAAGGCCAACATACCATTTGCCTTCTTAACCGCCTGCTGCACCTGCATGCTTACCTTCAGCGACTGGTGCACAAGGACTCCCAGATCTCGTTGCACTTCCCCTTTTCCCAATCTATTGCCGTTCAGATAATAATCTGTCTTCCTGTTTTTGCCACCAAAGTGGATAACCTCGCATTTATCCACATTATACTGCATCTGCCATGCATCTGCCCAATCACCCAACCTGTCCAAATCATACTGGAGTTCCTCTGCATCCTCTTCACAGCACACACACCCACCCAGCTTTGTGACATCTGCAAACTTGGAGATATTACATCTAGTTCCCTCGTCTAGATCATTAATAAATATTGTGAATAGCAGGGGTCCTAGCACCGATCCCTGCGGTACCCCACTAGTCACTGCCTGCCACTCGGAAAAAGACCCATTTATTCCAACTCTTTGCTTCCTGTCTGCCAACCAGTTTTCTATCCAAGTCAGTACCTTACCCCCAATCCCATGTGCTTTAACTTTGCATGCCAATCTCTTATGCGGGACCTTATCAAAGGCCTTCTGAAAGTCCAAATACACCACATCCACTGGTTCTCCCTTATCTATTTTACCAGTTACATCCTCAAAAAATTCCAGTAGATTAGTCCGGCATGATTTACCTTTTGTAAATCCATGTTGACTTTGTCCGATCCTGTCACTGTTTTCCAAGTGCTCTGCTATTACATCTTTTATAATGGACTCTAGCATTTTCCCCACTACCGATGTCAGGCTTACCGGTCTATAATTCCCCGTTTTCTCTCTACCACCTTTTTTAAATAGTGGGGTTACATTAGCTACCCTCCAATCCATGGGAACTGTTCCAGAGTCTATAGAATTTTGAAAGCTGACCAGCAATGCATCTACTATTTCTAGGGCCACTTCCTTAAGTACCCTAGGATGTAGATTATCAGGCCCTGGGGATTTATCGGCCTTCAATCCCGTCAATTTCCCTACAAATACTGATTTCATTCAATTCCTCCCTCTCATTAGACCCTATGTTCCCCGACATCTCTGGGAGGTTACTTGTGTCCTCCTTTGTGAAGACAGAACCAAAGTATGTATTTAGTTGGTCTGCCATTTCTTTGTTCCCCATTATAAATTCCCCTGATTCTGACTGCAAGGGACCTACGCTTGACTTCACCAATCTTTTTCTCTTCACATATTTATAGAAGCTTTTACAGTCAGTTTTTATGTTTCCTGCAAGCTTACTCTCATTCTATTTTCCCCCTCTTAATTAATCCCTTTTCCTCCTTTGCTGAATCCTAAACTGCTCCCAATCCTCAGGTTTGCTGCTTTTTCTGGCCAATTTATATGTCCTCTCCTTGGATCTTATGCTATCCCTAATTTCCCTTGTTAGCCACGGTTGAGTCACCTTTTTTGTTTTATTTTTATGCCAAACAGGGATGAACAAATTCTGTAGTTCATCGATGCGATCTTTAAATGTTTGCCATTGCCTATCCACCATCAACCCTTTAAGTAATGCTCCCCAATCCATCCTAGCCAACACGCGCCTCATACCATCGTAGTTTCCTTTATTGAAATTCAGGACCGCAGTCTCTGAGTCAACTACTTCACTCTCCATCTTAATGAAGAATTCTATCATATTATGATCGCTCCTCCCCAAGGGGCCTCGCACAACAAGATTGCTAATTAATCCTTTCTCATTACATAATACCCAGTCTAAGATGGTCTGATCTCTAGTTGGTTCCTCAACATATTGGTCCAGGAAACCATCCCGTATACACTCTAGGAATTCCTCCTCCACAGTATTGTTACTCATTTGGTTATCCCAATCTATATGTAGATTAAAGTTACCCATGATAACTGCTGTGCCCTTATTGTGCGCATCTCTAATTTCCCGTTTAATGCCATCCCCAACCTCAACATTACTGTTTGAGGGTCTGTATGCAACTCCCACTACCGTTTTCTGCCCCTTGGTATTTCTCAGCTCTACCCATACAGATTCCACATCATCAGAGCTAATATCCTTCCTTACTATTGTGTTAATCTCCTCTTTAACCAGCAATGCTACCACACCTCCTTTTCCTTTTTGTCTGTCCTTCCTGAATATTGAATACCCCTGGATGTTGAATTCCCAGCCTTGGTCACCCTGGAGCCATGTCTCCGTAATCCCAATTATATCATATCCGTTTACATCTATTTGCACAGCTAATTCATCCACCTTATTACGAATGCTCCTCGCATTAAGACACACAGCCTTCAGGCTTGTTTTTTTAACACTCTTAGTCCTTTTAGAATTATTATTTACTGTAGCCCTGTTTGATTTACACCCTTGATTTCTCTGCCTTCCACTTTTGCTTTTCTCCTTCCTGTCTTTTGTTTCTATCCTTGCTTCCCTTTCCTCTGTCTCCCTGCACAGGTTCCTAACCCCCTGCCATTTTAGTTTAAACCCTCCCCAACAGCACTAGCAAACACTCCCCCTAGGAAATCGGTCCCGGTCCTGCCCAGGTGCAGACCGTCCAGTTTGTACTGGTCCCACCTCCCCCAGAACTGGTTCCAATGTCCCAGGAATTTGAATCCCTCCCCCTTGCACCATTCCTCTAGCCACGTGTTCATCTGAAATATCCTTCTATTTCTACTCTGACTAGCACGTGGCACCGGTAGCAATCCTGAGATTACTACCTTTTGAGGTCCTATTTTTTGGCCCCCCAGCCAACTTCCAACCCCCTACTGTCCCAGATCCAATCAAAGTCAGCAGAAAGTGAGAAAAATATCTTGCTTCAGTTCTTTTGTTGACAAAGGTCTTAAATTGTTAGGTACCTAAATTGCTGATGGCCACTTATCCTACCCAATTCATTTTCCTGCTTCACTTTGCCACGAGACACTGGCAATTCCGGTACCTACTGTGATCCACTGTAACAACAAATGTAAAACTTCCAGGTGAGGAATGAAATGTTTAGATGGAAGAACTCTTTGGACCACACCAGCTTGATGTTTCACCTTGCCTGCATTCTGCGTACTTGCGATTTTTTTCTGCCAGGTTACTGAAGCAGTGCCAATTAGGGCTGTATTTAAAGCTGATGTAACGGACACTGTTTACTGGGAGCTCTCTAAGTGATGGAAATTTACTTTCACATTGCCAGCAGAAAAGGGCTAAAGAGATTAAACGGGCAGTTAGCTAATGAACTGCAGCACAAAATCCACCAATTGAGTAACATTTCATTGATTACTAACTACTAGTGGGAGGTCAAAGAAGGGAGAGATTAGGAGAATTTTTTTATTTTTTTTACACAGTGGTTTGTTAGAACATGGAATTCCCTACCATAAGTATTAGAAGAAAAAAAATGTAAGAGGGTTTGGGAAAAGAGCAGGGAAATGGGACTAAATTGAGGCTCTTTCAAAGAATCGGCACATGTGTGACGGGCTCAGTCGCCTCCTTCTGCACTGTAACTTTCTATGATTCTACTAATTTTATATTCAACTCTTAACATTTTAAATAAAAACAGAAAATGATGGAAATACATAACAGATCAGTCAGCCTCTAACGAGAAAAAACAAGTTATGATGTTTTAGGTGTGTACTTTTCATTCGACTTAATAATGTTTACTTGGTGACAAAATACACAGCCCAACATTCCTGGGGATCGCTCTGCCGGTGCAAATGCAGTGGAGGCCTTTAAGGAAAGTTAAAGCTGGAGGCTTAATGAGCTACATTAAGATAAAACCTATATTTCTGCATCATGGTTTCTTCCTTCTGTTCCAGTGCACTGAAACTCGTCTACCTTCAGAGTGGTGGTAATGATCCTGCTATTCTGGCCCAGATGCATGGCCTTCAGGCAGAAGCTCAACTTCTGGAAAAGTCTGCACGACCGCCAAAAGAGAAAAAGAAAAGTCTGTAAAGATCAGCGTCAAATTTATAAAACTATAAATGCACTTCATCTTATTTTTGGGAAATTGACTGTTCTAGACCAAGAAATGCTTGTTGTCAAAGAGATAAAATATAACAGACCTAACTGGATCTGTTACATTCCTTACACATTACAGAATACGAGTCACCTCACCGATCACTGGATGCTGAGCTCCTCGCTGTGGAACTTGAGAACCAGCGCCTGGAAGATGAAATTCTAAAACTGAAGTATCAGCGAGAGAGGAGGAAGCCTGATGATGGTAGGTCTCGGACTCTCAGAAATGAACCTCGTGCATATGGTTGCACACTACAAGAGTAACTTAACATAATGTTGAAGAGTACCTTTAGATGAATGGACTACTGTTTAGAAAATGCCAGACCTGAGTCTCTAAGGGGGAAAAATTCGTTAGCGCTCATTTTGGGTCGCTAACATCTCCTGGGCGCTAAATTTAGCGCCTGGCGAAAAATAGCGCCGGCGATCGTGAACTTCAGTTTTAGTGCCCCAAGAGGGAGGTGGAGCGCTAATTCAAGCACTCCACTTCCTTCTTAGAGCGCTAACCCCGAATATCGGGGCAGTGCGTTCTGCAGCGCTACACACTGGGCCACGTAGTGCTGCTGCGTGAAAGGGCTCTTCCCCTCATTAAAGGGGAGGGCCCAAGCCCACAACTCTGCAGGGCCCTACCTGGACCACTGGGGAGCGGGGTGCCGTGCCAGCAGCCAGTCACTCGAGGAGTGCTGGGCTGCCAGATCGCGGCACGGACTCCACGTTCAAAGACGCAAGGGGCTGCGACAAGTAAGTTGGTCAATTTTTTTTTCCACCTGCCCGCCTCCTCCCCTTTAGTTAGCGTCCCGTGAGCCCACTGCCGCTCCGTTCTCACCCCCTGAATTGGTCGCTGTCATCACCCGGCACAGATTCAGGAGGCGTGGGGCGAAAACGGGGCGCTGTGCACGGTGACGATGTCGTCATCGCCTACACAGCGGAGCAGGGTGCTACCAGTTACCACCGCTGCTCAGCGGGAGTTGTTAGAGGTGCCGTGCCCGGGCGCTAACCAGAGGCACAAATGCATCAAATTTCTAGCCCAAATCTTTAACACTTTTGGTAATGTTCTTATTAAATTAGTAATATTCATTAAAATGAAACTTAAGAATATTACATAGCATTCAGGAAACTTAAAAAGAGAAGTGGTCTAGCCTGGAATAATAGGATGAATATCTTTCCTTTCTGTTGGTTGTAAGGATCCTACATGAAATGATTTGGGTGGTTTAAATCTAGTTCTTACTGTGTATAGCTGGACAGTCGGGGTGTTGTTGAGGTTAAAGCATGTTTTTGGCTGCAGAGTAGAGGGAACTTCTCTCTCTATCTGACCATATTAGATCTGGCCTGGGAGTGTCAGATGCCGACACAGTATCCCCAAAATGAGAACGTGTTCTCTTTACCACTTGTCACCAGAATGAGCAGAAAAGGTAAATATGTGACAAATTCTTTCTTTTGAAGGATAACAGAGACCTTGCGAGGTAGATGGCCTTGCTTTTATTGGTGGTAAACATTAATATTGCAGTTTACCATTAACACTAATTTAAAGCAGAGTAGTATTCCTGTTACCCTGCCAGTGAAAAGAAAGTAGACTGTAGCTGCATGTTTCTGCCCTCTTGCAGCCACCCCCCCCGCCCCCCACCCAAATAGTGCTCCATAAACAGTAACAAAAATAGAAAATGCTGGAAATAAATATGGCACTTGGCATCTGTAGAGAAAAAAGACAGGTTAATGTTTCAGGTAGAACTCTTCAAACTGAAACAAACATTTTAGTAGAATTGGGGAAAATGGGGAACAACAGAAACTCCAATCACAGCAAGGAAGTCATTTGTTGAATGACGTGAAACCTGTGGGGGGGGGGTGGGGTATTGAAAGCCTGTAGATGCAACCCTAAAATGAAAATAGAAATCCTGGAAACACAGTGAGTACGTCAGTCCCACAAGGAGAAGAAAACAAGCCAGCGCTCGGGGCACAGCACCCCCCCCCTCCCCCACCCACCCACCCAAAGAACTGTGCTCTGGCGAAGAGTCTACACCCAGAACGCCAAGCCATCTCCCTCCCCCCTCCCTGCTGACTACCATCCCTTACTGTAAAGAAAATGGGAGATAAAGCTAACATCTGAAATTATTAAAGCCAGTGTTCAGATCCAGGGGGCTGCAGAGTGCTTAAGTGAAAGATGAGATCCTGTTCCTGAATCTTGCATAAAACTTGATTGAAACAAAAATGGAGGTGTCAGAGTGGTAATGAGAGTACAAGTTAAAGTGGCAAGCCACAGGGAACTCCAGGTCATACTTACAGACACAACAGTCTGCAGAGTTTGGCAAAGGGTTCTCTAATCTGTTTTTGGTCAACCCAATATAGAGAAGACTGCACCATGAGCAGTGAGCACAGTATATTAAATTGGAGGAAGTAAAATTAAGCTGTTGTCTCACATGGAAGGAATGTATGTGGCCCTGTATACTGAGGTGTGAAGAGGTGAAAGATTGCACTGCGAAGTGTGAGGGAAGGGTAGCTGGAAGTTGGGTGGTGGAAGACTGAATAAAAGTACTCTGAAAGGAATGGTTCCTCTGGAAAATGGAGAAGCGACAAAAAGGCAAGATGTGCTTGATGATGGGAGATGATGAAGGCAAATTCAAAAACTGGTAGAATGGAGGTGAGGCCAAGAGAGACCCTGTTGCCGTGAGAGGAGGAGGGTAGAGATATGAGACGGATGCAGTTGAAGATGTTGACTACTCTTGAGGGTAAACCTTAGCTGAAGAAAAATGAGGCTATTTCAGAAGCTCTAAATGTTTAGTATTTGCAGTTTTTTCTTAATCTATATACTAGTCTATATACAGTTACATCACTGCAGTGATGAAGACAGAGTATCAGGATGTACTGTAATTAAAAACATATTTTAAGTAGCTTTCAATATATTTTCCAGACGATTGTTTATTATTGTAAATTGATGATAACCTTTTGTAATATTTTTTGAAAAACCGTTTTGAATTGCTGAAACATAGTTGCACCTGTGTTCTGAAAAAAAAAATAGAATCTTTCCAGCAAAACTCAATTACTGTGCAACAAAACCAAACCTATAATTGAACAGTGATACTGACTTGAAAGATGTGTAGTTACTGAGAGATTCACTGCACTGGTCTTAACTTCAGCACTCCTGCTTGTTAATTGTGTATGTAATGTGCATTGAGTTGTACCTATTTAAAATGTTGCAATCTAATTTACTATCCTTTTCACTCCTTAAATCTCCAACCAGATCTATTTTGAGCTAATATGAGAAATATATCCTTTTTTTAATACTTATGTTAGTAAATCAGCATGAAGAATGTAAAACCAAATCTTTTATGTTGCTATTGATTGTAATTTTTAGAAACATTTAATAAAAATATAATTTGAATAGGAAAAATTGTCTGTTGTTAATAAGCCAATATTTCATTCAATATGAAGAAAAATAATAATGGCTTAAGGAAGCATGGCATGAGAAAGGACCGTTCAGTCCATAAACTCAAGTCTCTCTACAGATCATGTGCGATCTACTCTCCTAGGATGTACCCAATCTATTTAATTTCAGAAGGAGAAGTTCTGCAAACTGTCTTCCTGTCCCCTCCCTAAAGGTAAATTACATCCTATATCACTTATCACCTTGGCATGACATTTCCATGCTGCAGGAGCTGAGGAATGATCACATTCAAACCAGCATTCAATCATTTCTATCTTCTTCCAACCTTCAATCTTGTTCCTAACTAAATATTCATCCAGATCTTTGTTTCTTCATTTTTCTCACCAATTCTCTCCTCTAGTTTCCTGTCCTGATGGCATTAACTCTTTGCTGAGGTACCGTTCCACAGGAACAGTAGCTCACTCCATTGTTTTCATGTGTAAGCTTTGCCAGACTGGAGCGGGAATACACCATAGACAAGCTGTTGCAAATTTAGATTTTGCCACAAATATGGTCTTGGTTACATCAGTGCTGGTTACTCCCTTAAGAAGTCAGGGTACCTTGGGTTTAGATGTATGCCCATACTGTCCAACATCTAACTAAATTATAGCATAACCCAGGGGTGATGTACCCCCATGTGATCTGAACCGGATATTTGTGTCTGTTTTTTAAACTTGTGTGAATACACTTTGCTTTAAAACACGACCCTTAAATGTAACTTTTTTTTCAAATCCATTCTATAGAAAAATTCCCAAAATGTGACACATTTTTCCCACCTGGGATGACTTGCTTGCAAAGACAGTGTACTCCTCACCAGTTGCACCACCGATCCTCCCGAACCCCAGGAGCCCATGAGCAGCGTGGCCACCTGTCTGAGAGATGTGCGACCGCTGTGCTTTGTGCCTTTAACTATTTGCGGCAATTACTGTTCCACATCTAGGCCGTGATTTCACCAGCCGTGGCGAGTCCGGTTCGGCCGGAGTGGGCAGCGGCCTCAAACCCTGCTCCTGTCTTCATCCCGCCTCCTCCAAGTGATTTTGCCCTGATTGGGGTTGTTAAGCCCGCCCTGCGAGGTTCCCAGCCAATTAAAAGGAAGAGGGTCTGATGACATCATCTGATGACGCGTCATCAGCCGGTTTCCTTAAAGGGGCCATGTCCACATTCATTTTAACAGTTGTGCTGTCAGTGTTTTACAGCATTGAGGTGCTGCAAACACTGACGAACACTGCACAAAGGTGCACGGCTGCACCCAGGCTCTCCCATGACTCCCTCCATATGCTTATGGAGGGAGTCACAGCATGCAAGGAGGTTCTCTTCCCTTCTGATGGGTGGAAGACAACTCCCCAGGACACCAACGCAGCCTGGTTACACATTGCACTGGGGAGGGCACAAGCAGGGATGTTGTCAGGAGGACCTGGGTGCAGTGGCGCAAACCTTTCAATGATCACAGTAGAGCAATATCAGGAAGGTAGTGCAGGAGTCCCCTGTGGTCATCTCCCTCCAAAACAGGTATGCCGCTTTGGATACTGTTGGGGGAGATGGCCTACCCGGGGAAGGCACCAGCAGCCAGGTTCATGGCACCATGGCTGGCTCTGCTGCACAGCAGGGCGGGAAAAAGAGTGGTAGGGCTATAGTGATAGGGGACTCAATTGTAAGGGGAATAGACAGGAGTTTCTGTGGCCGCAACCGAGATTCCAGGATGGTATGTTGCCTCCCTGGTGCAAGGGTCAAGGATGTCTCGGAGCGGCTGCAGAACATTCTGAAGAGGGAGGGTGAACAGCCAGCTGTCGTGGTGCATGTAGGTACCAACGATATAGGTAAAAAGCGGGAAGAGGTCCTACAAGCAGAATTTAGGGAGCTAGGAGCTAAATTAAAAAGTAGGACCTCTAAGGTAGTAATCTCTGGATTGCTACCAGGGCCACGTACTAATCAGAATAGAGAGAACAGGATAGTGAGATTGAATACGTGGCTTGAGCAGTGGTGCAGGAGGGAGGGATTCAAATTCCTGAGGCATTGGAACCAGTTCTGGGGGAAGTGGGACCTGTACAAAAGGGACGGTCTGCACTTGGGCAGGACTGGAACCGATGTCCTCGGGGTAATATTTGCTAAAGCAGTTCGGGAGGATTTAAACTAATATGGCAGGGGAAGGGGAACCTATGTAGCGAAACAGGGGGAAGTAATATGCAGTCAGAAACAAATGTTAGAAGGGTGAGAAACAATAGGGGAAGGCCGAGTAAACAAAGGCAAGAAACACAAAGGGCCATACTAAATCATAAGTCTAAAAGGACAAAGGATGTTAATAAAATAAGCCTAAAGGCTCTGTGTCTTAATGCAAGGAGTATCCGTAATAAGGTGGATGAATTGACTGTGCAAATAGATGTTAACGGATACGATGTGATTGGGATTACAGAGACTTGGCTCCAGAACAATCAAGGCTGGGAACTGAACATCCAGGGGTATTCAACATTCAGAAAGGATAGAATAAAAGGAAAAGGGGGTGGGGTAGCATTGCTGGTTAAAGAGGAGATTAATGCAATAGCTAGGAAGGACATCAGCTTGGAGGATGTGGAATCAATATGGGTTGAGCTGCAGAACACCAAAGGGCAGAAAACGTTAGTGGGAGTTGTGTACAGACCTCCAAACAGCAGCAGTGAGGTGGGGGAGGGTATGAAACAGGAAATCAGAGGTGCGTGCAAAAAAGGCACGGCAGTTATCATGGGTGACTTTAATATGCATATAGATTGGGCTACTCAAACTGGAAGCAATACGGTGGAGGAGGATTTCCTGGAGTGTTTAAGGGATGGTTTCCTAAACCAATATGTTGAGGAACCAACTCGAGGGGAGGCCATCCTGGACTGGGTGTTGTGTAATGAGGAAGGACTAATCAGCAATCTTGTGGTACGAGGCCCCTTGGGGAAGAGTGACCATAGTATGGTGGAGTTCTACATTAGGATGGAGAAGGAAACAGTTAAGTCCGAGACCATGGTCCAGAACTTAAATAAGGGCAACTTTGAGGGTATGAGGCGTGAATTGGTGAGGTTAAATTGGCAAGCGATATTTAAGGGGCTATCAGTGGAAGGGCAATGGCAGACATTTAGAGATCGCATGGATGAACTACAACAATTGTACATCCCGGTCTGGCGTAAAAATAAAAAAGGGAAGGTGGCTCAACCATGGCTAACAAGGGAAATCAGGGATAGTATTAAAACCAAGGAAGTTGCATACAAATTGGCCAGAAGTAGCAGCAAACCCGGGGATTGGGAGAACTTCAAAACTCAGCAGAGGAGGACGAAGGGTTTGATTAGGGCAGGGAAAATAAAATATGAAAGGAAGCTTGCAGAGAACATTAAAATGGACTGCAAAAGCTTCTATAAATATGTAAAAAGAAAGAGGTTAGTAAAAACAAACGTAGGTCCCCTGCAGTCGGAAACAGGGGAAGTCGTAATGGGGAACAAGGAAATGGCAGATCAATTGAACAAGTACTTTGGTTCGGTGTTTACTGTGGAGGACACACAACCTGCCGGAAATAAAAGGGGTCAGAGGATCTGGTAAGAGGGAGGAGCTGAGGGAAATCCTTATTAGTCGGGAAAAGGTATTGGGGAAATTGATGGGACTGAAGGCTGAAAAATCCCCGGGGCCTGATGGTCTGCATCCCAGAGTACTTAAGGAGGTGGCCTTGGAAATCGTGGATGCATTGACGATCATTTTCCAACATTCCTTAGACTCTGGATCAGTTCCGATGGAGTGGAGGGTGGCCAATGTAACCCCTCTTTTTAAAAAAGGAGGGAGGGAGAAAGCAGGGAATTATAGACAGGTCAGCCTGACATCGGTCTTGGGTAAAATGATGGAAGCAATTATTAAAGATGTCATAACAGACCATTTGGAAAGTGGCGACATGATAGGTCCAAGTCAGCATGGATTTGTGAAAGGGAAATCATGCTTGACAAATCTTCTGGAATTTTTTGAGGATGTTTCCAATAGGGTGGACAGGGGGGAACCAGTAGATGTGGTGTATTTGGACTTTCAGAAGGCCTTCGACAAGGTCCCACACAAGAGATTGGTGAGCAAAGTTAAAGCACATGGGATTGGGGGTAATGTGTTGACGTGGATTGAGAACTGGTTGGCACACAGGAAACAAAGAGTAGGAGTAAATGGGTACTTTTCAGAATGGCAGGCAGTGACCAGCGGGGTACCGCAGGGTTTGGTGCTGGGACCCCAGCTGTTTACATTATATATTAATGATTTGGACGAAGGGATTAAATGTAATATCTCCAAATTTGCGGATGACACTAAATTGGGAGGCAGTGTGAACAATGAGGAGGATGCTAGGAGGCTACAGAGTGACTTGGACAGGTTGGGTGAATGGGCAAATGTATGGCAGATGAAGTACAATGTGGATAAATGTGAGGTTATCCACTTTGGTGGTAAAAATAGAGAGGCGGACTATTACCTGAATGGTGGCAAATTAGGGAAAGGGGAGGTGCAACGAGACCTGGGCATCATGGTACATCAGTCACTGAAGGTGGGAATGCAAGTGCAGCAGGCAGTCAAGAAAGCAAACGGAATGATGGCCTTCATAGTAAGGGGATTTGAGTACAGGAGTAGGGAGGTGATGCTGCAGTTGTACAGGGCCTTGGTGAGGCCACACCTGGAGTATTGTGCGCAGTTTTGGTCTCCTAACTTAAGGAAGGACATTCTTGCTATTGAGGGAGTGCAGCGAAGGTTCACTAGATTGATTCCTGGGATGGCCGGACTGACATATCAAGAAAGATTGGGTCAACTGAACTTGTATCCTCTGGAGTTCAGAAGAATGAGGGGGGATCTTATAGAGACATTTAAAATCCTGACTGGTTTAGACAAATTAGATGCGGGCAGAATGTTCCCAATGTTAGGGAAAACTAGAACCAGGGGTCACAGTCTAAGGATTAAGGGGAAGCCATTTAAGACTGAGATGAGGAGGAACTTCTTCACCCAGAGAGTGGTGAATCTATGGAATTCTCTTCCACAGAAGGTTGTTGAGGCCAGTTTGCTAAATATATTCAAAAGGGAGTTAGATATAACACTCACAACTAGGGGGATCAAGGGGTATGGCGAGAAAGCAGGAATGGGGTACTGAGGTAGCATGTTCAGCCATGAACGCATTGAATGGCGGTGCAGGCTCGAAGGACCGAATGGTCTACTCCTGTACCTATTTTCTATGTCTATGTTTCTATGTTACTGCAAAGCTACACTCAACCTCATCCTCCTGTGCCACTCATCAAATCCCCATCACTCTGCCTTCCCTACCCTACTCCTGCACATCCTTACACCAACTTACCTTGCACCTCCACCCATCCCTCTCTATCTACATTATCACTTCCTCATCTCACTAGCCACCCCTCACTCACCCTCATCCTTGTCCAATCATTCAAACTAACAACATACAAGGGTAGGCACTTGTGTGCTTTAGCCAATGTTTGTGTAAAGTTTCTGTTGCTGTGTTGTCGAGCATTGAAATCTTTATTTTCAACACTTTGCGTTCTTGGACAGATTTGTGTGCATCTTAGTGAGTTCCAGTGATTGGTGAGACATAACGGTACCCCCCGCCAATGGTGATGAGTGTGAAAGGAATTACTTGGACATTATAGGGATGCTTTATGCTGCTGGTGTGGGGTGGTGCTAACCTGGCGCATCATGTGGCAGCCAAGGTGTGCAGTGTTAAGTGAAGCAAATCTGGACATGGTGAGGCCATCGATGGCGTCCCGGGCAGCAATGTGGTCGGGTGCTGATGCCCTCTGTCCTGTGCAGCATCAGTTGATTGCGGAGAAGGTTGGTGGTGGTGTTGGTGCTGCTGGTGTGCCTGGTGTTGGGGCTGATCGTGGTGGGATTCTGAGGACCAAGGTGAGATTTTTTTCAAGGGCACCAATGCTGATGGAATAGATGGCAGGTGAGGTTGAGATGACAGAAGCGATCTGTCAATGGTGAGAGAGGTTGTTCCAATGAGGTGACACTGGATAGAGAGTTTGCTCCAAACACTTGCTAGCTGTATAAAGGTCAATCTGTCTTCCAAATGCTGTAAGTAACAGCTTCTAACCTTGGAAAGTGAAGACGTATGAAATGGGAGCTTTCATAGACCATTTGCAGTTGTCAGGTTAATAAATCATTCCATGCTGACACAACACCCGAGCTCCTTACCTGACGTGATCCCCGTGCTCTGTGAAACCCGTGGAAAAGCTGGTAAAACGGTAAGTACATGGTAAAATGGTGCTTAACTACCTTTTAACAAGCTTTTAAGTATCTAAAATGGCTGACCTCCTACTTGGTGTCGGGTCTGTTCAGGGATGACAGACCCGACACTTGGGAAACTGACAATGAGGCGGGTTTACAGCAGGATACCGACCCGCTGTCAATCTTTTTGATTTTGACAGCGGACCCGCCTCCAAACCCGCACTCTGAGCGCCGGCAAAATTCTGGCCTCAGTGTGGCAAGAAATGCCCGAATTGCCTGTGCAGCCCCTGTGGCTGGACCACAGCACGCCTCCAAATTAATCTCGGTTTAGTAGCTGGTTGCTGCTCCTGGGTTCTGCCACAGGCTGTCTCCACTTGTCATTCCGCCACCTAGATGAAGCAGCCACGCCCAATGAACGTTTGCCCTGTTCACAGGCAGTGTACCACATGCCCTCCTACTTCATGGGAATGACAGAGATACCAAGAAGGTTATTGACAAACCACTCGAGGTCTCCCTCTTGAGCAGATTGGCCAGCTGCACCTCCTCCAACCCCCTCAGTTTGAACTATATAGGCCTCCCTGGATTGTGAAACCCCTAGAATCATCTGGTGTGCATTTGCTGGTGCTCGGAGCTGACCCAGCAAACCGCCTGCCTGAAACCACCTTGTGCCCGGGAGTCTCTTCACTTTTGGGGAGCCCGAGACCTTAGAAAAATTTGGTCAGCGACTTCTGCAGTTGCCTGGACTGGTCCCCCAAAGGTTGGCTTTATGCTCCTTCGTCCTGATCTCATTTACCCTGAGTGGCGTTTCAATAACCATATTGTCATTCTCTATTAATATGTCTAATGACGGATGGATGAATAAACTCCCAAACCAAATATTCCAGCCAAACTCTGGCAATGTATACTTCTGTGGTCATTCACAGTCTCCAAAGGTGGACAACTTTGTCCTTTACTCAATGTTGGTCCTTCACTGGACCGTCATGTACTGTTGTGAAAGAGCAACTAGAGTCCTGCAAACTCCATGGGCTGGATTTTGTCTTGGGGTCGTGTAATCCGCATTTCGTGTTTCCCCCCCGACTCCAGATTAATGTGGGTGCCTGATGCAATTTTCACTTAATTGGGCAATTGAGAGAGACTGACTCACTCACTCACGACATTCAATGCAGCAGCATCAGAGGCAATGTTCAGACCTAATACCACTACCACCTTCATCACATCTGCGTTGTAATAGTGGACTTGCAGCCGATAGTCAGCTATCCACTTGTGCTCCCGCCAGGTTTCACTGGAGTGTTTCACACCAGGCGTGCTTCACGTCAGAAGAGGGTTAAACTAGCTACAGCGTTTCAAAATGGCATTACAGAGCCAATTTAGAGCTTGTTAAGGGCTTTAATGGCCTCTCCCGCCTCTTGGAGGTGGGACGGAATCGGGAACCCCACGACTGATTGTCAAAATTGCGTGGAGTCGGGATAGGGTCGGAAACCCCGACCCCGCAAATTTAACCCCCCACACGCCTCCAAACCCGACTCCATGGGTCATTCAAAATCCAGCCCCATATGTGTATCCCTTTCACCATGACCAGGTGAAGGTATGGAGTTAACCTTTCAACATCTGCAGTCACTGCATAATTGGCCATCTCGTACCTTGGGTGGCCACATTCTAGAGAGCATGATCCAGAAACCCTCATCCTCTCTGCAATGAATTGTGGCCAATTGCTGCTTAAACACAGAGACACTCTGCTCCAGAGACTCAATTTTCCAATAGTTAGTGTAAATGTGCTGCCCTGGATAGACTGAGGCTCCATGATGGTCCACATTTCACACTCCACACACATTAAGAGAGTCTCCTGCACTCGGTGTTTAACTTAAACATGTAGATGGTGTTAGCTTTAAATCTCATTAACGCCAAACTCCCCTTACTCATTTCACACAGATATTAATTTTAGATTTTTAAAAACTGATGGCGAATGCACCTTGAAGCAAACTCCCATTGAGACTAAACTCCACATTTTTCTGACCCTTTCACACTCTACTGGCCGCTCGCTGCTCAAGATAGAAATAGGGACTATTGTTTTATGAATTGCATTGCTTAAAAAATTTAACTCTGATGTGTTCTTTTCCTCATTACAAGATTCAATCTTCATGCAGTCTAGTTTTTTTTAATGAAGTGTAAATAAGATCCACATATATACTGCTGTGATCTCTTTAAACAATAATGTTTGCCATATGAGCTCCAGATATTTTGTTTCCTGAAATCCTCTTCCTTTAAACAAATTTCAAGGACAGATGACCTGCACAGCAGAGCAGCAGATGGTAACTGGCTGAATCATGAAGATCAGCAAGGCTTCGCATTAGATTGGTCACTCAATGTTAAACTCTGACCCCTCGGTACTTTTATTTTTGTATTCTGAAGCCCATTTAAAGGAGCATCCATTATACAAACATTCTGTTTCTAAAATGTTTTGATTTCTTAATTTTCTTCCCCATAATATTGCCATGTTACAAAAGCAAGGTTCTGATAATATTCCTGCACCAGTAACATTTTTACCAACCCAAGCAGTGTAGTTATTGCCTCAGATGTTTTGAATTCAGTGAAACCCTTCCGCTTTATCAAATAACAACAATTCGCATTTATATAGTGCTTAGAAAAATGTCTCAAGGCGAATCATAGAGATGTAAGAAAAAAATTGACACACAGCCAAAGAAGGAGATATTAGATGGGGTGACTAAAAGCTTGGTCAAAGAGGTGGGTTTTAAGGAGGGTTGTGAAGCAGGAGAGATGAAGGAGTTTAGGGAGGGAATCCCAGAGCATGGGGCACAATGGGGTAAATGGAAGGGGTTGTACAAGAGGCTGGAATCAAAGGAATGGAGAGTGTGGGGGAGATTGTAGCACTGTAGGAGGTTACAGAGATAAGGAGGGGAAAACCTGGCAGACACTCAGCAGAGGCCCTGTAAGGTAAGTGTAAAACTTATCTCTGTGGGGCCCGGTGGAGCAGGAATGCTCCTCTTGGTCCCACAAAGAAAGTTTGGGCCGCTGCCACTCCAGTAAATGCTCGGAGAGGCATATTGTATCGGACTTGTGTGGGTTTATTCAAAGGAATTCGAGCCTGGAGACCATGGCAGGAATTGGAAGGCAGAAGAGCAGGGACGGATTGGGGGAGGGATCAAGATGGCAAAGTACCCGACAGAAGAAATGAAAGGCGGCATGGCCGGGTGATGAGGGAAAGAGAGGATAGAGAAAGGCCGGAGAAGGCAAAGAGAAAAAGAAAGGGAGCTAGTAAAATAAACCAACCTAGTATTTTATAATTGGCCTCATCTCAGTAGCTTGCTTATTAGTTTGCCTTCCAGAAGATAGGCAAAATGGATGTGAGGCGTCTGTGAGATCACGGAGTGCAGTACGTAGAATGAGGGGTCTTATTGCTCCCCCCTTCCCCCCCCCCCCCCCCCTTGGTCATGCTGTCGTATGGCTAGATATTGGGCAGTTAAGATAAATTCCTGATCATAGGGGACACTGGGTTTGCTTATGCGACAATCCAAAGACACTGAACCCAAGACCATCTAGCGCAGATCTGAAATTTGTCAGCACAAAATATATAAAAAAATAAGGACAGAATACATGACTTTAAAATAGTGACTCAATTACATCTGTGTGCCCTGGTCCAGTTATCCACGGCCTTCTAACCCTACTTCACCAAGACTGCACTTGGGCTCAACTCCCCATGTACAATAACGCAGGAGATCAACTATTTATTATTCATTTATAGTTCAACAGCAATTTGAGAAGGAGAGTTGGTTGAAGTATAGGACTTTCTCTGCACGACAGGGTGAGGAGTTGGGAGACACAAAACTGACACACTACAGCTTCACCACAGGTGGGACAGTGTAATTACAGAATCATACAGCACAGAGGGAGGCCATTCGGCCCATCGTGCCTGTGCCAGCTCTTTGAAAGAGCTGTCCA
The DNA here is from genome assembly GCA_030390025.1 of Squalus acanthias. Lineage (NCBI taxonomy): Eukaryota > Metazoa > Chordata > Chondrichthyes > Squaliformes > Squalidae > Squalus > Squalus acanthias. The sequence continues at coordinate 34,542,030 of CM059439.1, read as the reverse complement.
ATTAATCCCACTCCCTTGCTCTTTCCCCATAGCCCCGCAAATGTTTCCTTTTTAAGTATATATCCACTTCTCTTTTGAAAGTTACTATTGAATCTACTTCCACCTTTCAGGATTCCAGATAGCATGACAATTTTACAGGCATTTCCATTATAAATATGGACATAGGAATTCATAACAGAAAATGTTGACACAAACCTCAGACAAAAATGTGACAACAGGAAGTTAGGATTAGTATACAGGAGGTGTGTGTTGTAAGATTTTTAATCTATTATGGATGTTCAATATTCTACTCCACCACCACAGCTGGATCTGAACCAACACACTTGGATGCCTCTCATGACAAGGACAGCTCATTGTTGTGATAGTTAAAAAGGTGTTTTATTTCAAGAAAAAGTTTAAGCCTTCCTGCCTGTTTGATGTTTCTGATTGACCCAGTAAATGAATAACTACTGCTTTTGAGTAAATCGATCCAGTTTATTTACAAGACTTGTTTCATTGCTGGGGAGTTTGCAAATGATGGAAATTATTTTTATTTTTAATAGGTATTTAATAGCATTCCAGCAAGCGAAGAAATTATCAAATCTTGTTTCTCGCTCCTGCAAGCCACGACCCTTGTCCACCACCTTGTAAAGTGCTCTGAGATGTTTATGTATGTGAGGAGCACTATAGAAATGCAATTTGCTGTTGTAGAAAAATGAGTACAGTATTTGTGCCATTTTGAGTGAATATAAAACAAATAAAGCTTTCTTCTGATTTACCTTAGAGTTGGAAAAGGACATGCAGGAGATGCAGCGCGAGCACATAAACAAAATGAATGACCTGCAAGGAGAAATTGAGATGCTGAAAAGTGAAGCAACCAGAATGCGAATGCGAAGAGGATTAAGGTCACCTCCACATCTGCTCCCACCTCCACCTCCACCCCCACCCCCACCACCACCACCCCCACCACTAGCTTTGAACCAACACACTCAGGTGCCTCACATGGTAAGGGGCAACTCTTTGCTGTGCTAGTAAAAAAAAAAAAAAAAATTTCATTTCACGAAAAGGTTTATGGTTTGCTGTCTTTTTGCTATTTCTGATGGAAGCAGTAGACATAGCTGTTGTAAGTGAGTAGCTATTGTTTGAGTAAATTTATCCAGTATATTTATAAGAAATTGCTTCATAATTGGGGAATTGGTCAAATATTCACTGAATACTCCATTCGTAATGATTATATGTAAGTTTTAATTATTTTCACATAACTTTCCACACTATCTGCACATCGGTTTTGGTGTTGATAATCTTTTGGTTTCTGTTATTTTATTGAACTAAACCATATATGTAAAGAGGCATGTAACTTGTGAACATTTTCATAAAAATGTATGGACAATCATGGCCATGATCCTGTGTCCTATCTCAAAACCAGAGTTGTTTTTTAAATATATAGTTAGTATGTACTTTCTTCCTTGTAACTTATCCTTTACCTTGGGTCCACCCAGCACCTTTTACCACAAATCTTAGTTTAAATCAAACCCAGAATGATGGGATGAAAATCTCTATGAAATAAAATTAGATCACAACCAGCTGATATTTTACACCCAAGTGGGCAAAGGCTCACAGCACAAAACTGCTCACGATTCATCAGGTTTGCAGTATCGTTGAGAAGCCGCCAGAATTACTGTGATAGCAAATGCAAAAAATCACATTGGTGCACTAGATGGTGAGGTTAGGGTTTCGGCAGAGAAGAGACATGTATAAATACAAGTTGTTGTTGCGTTTTTTGCTCTGTATCAAACCCATGCTAAACCTAACCTGAAAATGTTAATGCTAACATTGGGTATCGTGGCCCATTTCTCAGTGCTGGTGTTGCCCACTTTGATGAACTCAAAACATTCACAAAAAGTGTGAACACTTTAAACTAATCCCACTGACTGACCGACTGTTTTACAGGACCACACCAGACCTCAGACACCAATGATTGCCAAGCATTTACTGGATCTTCCAGATGCGTTAGGACCTGCCCCCTATGACCCAGCGTAAGTACCAATATTCACGTGTCTATTTTTACTTTACAGAATATAAACAATTGAATCTGTCGATGACCAGTTCTGACGAAAGGTCATCGACTTGAAACATTAACTCTGTTTCTCTTTCCACAGATGCTGCCTGACCTGCTGAGCATTTCCAGCATTTTCTGTTTTTATTTCAGATTTCCAGCATCCGCAGTATTTTGCTTTTGTCATTGAATCTGTCTGTCACTTTTGACTGACTGGTCCATTGCACACCATTGTTACAAGATACTCCACCCAACTCCCATCCACCAGTTCCTTAGGAGTTAATTTTTCAGCCTTGGACCAGGTTGTGGTACTACATAGAAGTGTACTTTAATTTTCCTTGTGAATAATTAGTGGCTATTTCCACCACTGGACTAAGTTTTTGTATGTTAAAAGCTATCTATTCCCAAATGATCTGTATTTTCTTCCTTGCATTGTTGTGGACTTGATAATTCCCCTCCACCGATGGCAAGCTACCCGTCCCCTCCGTACTCTGCCTCAACTGACCAGTATTTCCACTCCCCTCTGGGGTCAACTATGTTGCAAGATTCTGACCTCACTTCAGCCTCTGTTTTACCTTTCCTTTGTCTGCTGTGCAAACACGGACAAGTGACGAAGTTTCAGGCTGCTCAGCCTTTCTGCTTTCCCTGACACAACCTCAATTCTCCACCCTCCTCCCTTCTCAACTCAATTACATGGTGAGATGCTGATTTGCTGAGCTCCAGCTCCTCTGCTGGGCTTAACCTGCCCTATATAACCCCAGCGACTCCTGCCAGGGCAAGAAGTCATGAAAGGAAAAGCCTAATTGGCAGCGATGGTTTTTCATTAAGTTGCTGTGGTAAGGTGTTGGTTATGGGAAGCTGCAGAAAGCCAGTGCAGCTTAGCCCCCACCCTGCCCTCGGCCTCGATATCTCCCGGTCGCTCCTCCCCCCTCCCCCCAAAAAAAATACAGAACTGGCCATGGTATCAGGAAGGATCTAAGTTGAGTCCAGTGTTTCTTAATGGGGGAAGGGGAGAGGTGTGTGTCACTGAACTGTTCTCGTGCATCTTTTTCCAATCAAGCCGAGATGGCATGGACAGAAGTAGATGAGGAAGTAAATTTGATTCTTGCTGTGAGTTACTCATACAGCGATGGAAGAGAGAAAATCCAATAAAAAATCTAAATAGACAACAAAAATTGGGTTTAGTTATTCTGCAGACTAGATTAACATTGGATTAGCTCAGTAAAAGTGTGCTTGCATCGCACTTGTGCAGTTAAAGGTTCTAGCCTATATATCCTCCATCATAATTCTTTTGCAGTATGCAATAAATTAGGCCATCCATCACAGGCGCTCCAGTATCCAAATTATTTTAAGATGACAGGCCTACTCTGTGGCCACCACACTCCCATTCCTTGCTGCAGTAACGTGTGGCGATGTTTATTTTTAAATTTGTTTCAACTTAAAAGCCAAAAACTGCTTTTGTTAATGATCTTTCATGTTTGGTGTTAAGAAAGAAATGGCTGCACTATTTATACTACACAATGCAAGACCATTTCCAAATGCCATCAGGTCAACTCAGAAGCAGACTGGAAACAGATGCTAGTGCACTAGTTGCATTTGAAATGACACTTTACAGCACTGAACAGAATATTGAAAATAACGCCTTGAGGCATAATGCATGGCGGCCTCCCTTGCTGCTACACGCCTGCTATTTTAGCTCCATAACTATTTTTGAACCTGATATTTAAATAATACATTGTTTGTGTCATAACTGATATTTTTGATTCCAGGGCAGGGTTTGTTGTCTTCTATGATTTTCTTCTTGGCCTTGCCCCTGCATATCGCCTCATCCGCCTGGTTACTGGTTTGTACAATAGTGGACAGGAGATGGGGAAGCCATCTGCCTTACCTGCAGTGTACTGTGAAATGGGAGGCGGACCTCACTACATGTCTGAAGGACTCAAAGGCAGCTTTGGAATATTATCTGCAAAGCAGCCAGTGCCAAGGTAATGGTGATATGGTAGAAATATTTTGCTTCTAAGATAGTTCTGGTTATATTGCACAAGTAGTCTGTACTGGTGAGGAGAATTATTGAAATTTGTTGAAATGTGATATAAGTAATATAGAGTTGTGACATGAACTGACCAAAGCTCACTCGTAATGGTACCTGATCAACCTCACTCGTGGACATACTTATTGTTTGTTGACCATGTTTCTAGAAACAAATTGGAGAGTGAAATTTGTGCTCAAAGTCACAGAATCACAGAATCCCCACAGTGCAGATCGAGGCCATTTCGGCCCATCGAGCCTGCACCGACACATATCCCACCCTATCCCCGTAACCCCACGTATTTAATCCCCCTAACACTAAGGGTCAATTTATCATAGCCAAATCAACCTAACCCGCACATCTTTGGGCTGTGGGAGGAAACCGGAGCAAACCCACGCAGACACGGGGAGAATGTGCAAACTCCACACAGACCGTCACCCGTGGCCGGATTCGAACCCGGGTCCCTGGCGCTGTGAGGCAACAGTGCTAACCACTATGCCACTGTGTTGCCCATAAAAGTGATGAATATTAGTACTGGTGAATTACATTTTTCACCTTTTCACACCAGATCAAACACTCGCAGGTACGGTTTAGATACAGACTAAAGCTCCTCCCGTTGGACCAATAAAGTTAACTCCCAACTTGAGCAGACACTTAGGGCTGGATTTTGTCTTGGGGTCGTGTCATCTGCATTTCGTGTCCCCCCCCCCCCCCCCCCCCGACTCCAGATTAATGTGGATGAATGATACAATTTTCACTTAATTGGGCAATTGAGTTCCAGCATGTGGGAACCCATGAACTAATTAGTGGTTTCAGTCTGAAAGTCGCCTCTGATGATGTCATCATTGCTGGCTGTTGGTGAGAGAGGACCTGCCTTGCTTTTGATGTGAGTTGACCTGGATATATGAGAGAGAACGAGAGAGAGAACAGCAACAGAACAGCAACAGGCTGGTCAGCATCTAGAAGATTGGATTTGCTGCCTTGTATTCACTGAGCTAATCCATTATCCTCCAGATACCATGCTTTTAATGTAACTAGCCGATCCCTGAAGGAAATGCTTGGGGCTAGTCCAGGGTCTGGAGCCCGATTGTTATGTTTAGCTGATAACTTGGCCTGTGCAATTAAGGTCACTTTTCTAAATGGGCAAATCCAGATACTTACAGCTAAATATAAAGCTCTGAAGTCCATCAAGGGAAGTGTAACTGATTATAAATTTCAGAGTCCAGGTCAATGACTGGTTTTTAAAAAAAACAATTGTTTTGCCTGTGTAATAAAGTGTGATGGATATACATTGGACACTGTCCCATTGGTATTGCTCATGGTGGGTCAGAGGCTCTGCTCTTTTACAATATGTGACACCCACTGTATTAGCAAGGCCACTGGTTTATAGGGACCAAAAAGGGTGAATATTGCATCAGTTTACACCACCACGGAATCCTGTTCCTTCCCTCTGTCGAAACATTATCCATTATCCAATACCATCACAAAAACCTCTAGTTGAATTGAAATACAGCTAAAATATGAAGTATGTGCCCCGTATGTTTTATATACTGGTGCTTCCCTTTGGTGCCATCGTGGTTTACATCATCTAGAAACCTGTTGTAGTGCTCAATCTAGGTGCCTACTGCATGGCGGGAGTAAGTAAGGAGGCAAGGCTGTTGCATCTCCATGAACTGGCCCAGTTACTGACTCCAGCACCTGCAGGGCCTCCTTGTCCTTTATGCTACAACTACACATTAGAAAGAGGTGGTAGGAGGATCCAGCTCTCTGTTGATTTGAGAGACCGCAACATGAGAATCTATGCGCATTGCAGCTATGCCACTGCTGCTGGGCACTGCCTCCGCATACCCTGTGGTGCCATCTGGCCTGCTATCATGAATCAGTGCCTCATGGTTCTCTCAGTCCAATCCGCAAGGCTGTCAAAGCCAGAGGAGAGGGAGCTCAACCCATATTCGAGCCCAAGGCTTCAATGACAGCAGTGTGCACATTCACAAGATATGTTCTGACTTGCATCTGCCATTGGGGCTCTGCAGCAGACTTTCCTACAGTGTTGAGAGCCTGTCCTTGACCATTGCACAGATGCGAGTAGTAGACTCAGTTTGCTGTCAGCTGTTGCAGGTGTATTGGGTCACTCTCCAGTGACTATATTGTTCTGTGCTGTATAAGCATTATTTTAAATACAGACCCTGTGAACTTTGGATCACTGGGCTTATCAGCAGAGAATGTACACAAGCTGGCCATCTGGACAGCGAATTCCTGTGTGGTCTGCCGCTATCAACACCTGCTCCTGCTCAGCCAGTCTCTGGCTACTCTGTGCACTCACCATTTAACTTACCCAGCCTGAATATACTTGAGATGTTTAAAGGACTGCTGGTTAGGCTGCTCAAGACCCAGAAAAGATGCATTGCAAGCTACAACTAAGGCAAACAAATGTAGAAATCTGGGTCTGAACTGAGGGCAGGAGTCTCGTTTAATTGAAATGAGGCTCCTGCACTCATTTCAGGCAGCCACCAGGGCCACCTAAAAAAAAAAAGGCCACCCATTTATCAGTGACTTGAATAGCTGTACAGATCAGGCATCCACAGTGCTTCATTGGTTACAGTTGCACCTGTTATAGGCCCATAAAATAGGTGCAAGGCATGTATGAAGGTTTCAGCAGCAGACGGGCTTTAGTTTGGCTGGAGGTGGACGATGTCACAGGTGAAAATAGGAGGGCTTTATGACTTAGAGGGTATGGGTTGGAAGCTGAGTTTTAAACAGTCTGATTCAGCCTGAGAGAGTGGTGGAGGAGAGGGATAGGGTCGATGGCGAGGGTAGGGAGTTTGTGGCGGGGACAAAAGATGATGGATTACTATTCCCAATGTTTAACTGGAGGAAGTTAAAGCTCATCCATGTCTGGGTGTGGACAAGCAGACTGACAGCATGAAGGCAATGGAGGGATCAACAGAGATGGTGGATAGGTAAAGTTGGGTGCTATTGGCATATATGTGGAAGCTGATCTCATGTCTGTGGTTGATGTCACCAAGAAGTGGTATGTAACTGAGAAAGAGGAGGGGACCAAGGATAGATCCTTGGGGGACTCTGGAGGTGACAATCCAGTGATGGAAAGAGAAGCCATTGCTGGTGATGCTCTGGCTACGATTGGAGAGGTCGGAGCTGAACCAAATGAGTGCAGTGCCATAGTGCTGGATAAGGGGAGGAGAGGTGCTGGAGGAGAATGGTGTGGTCAACCGTGTCAAAGGCAGCAGAGAGGTTGAGGAGGATGAGTGAGGATAATGCACCACGGTCAGTCACAGAGAATGTAATTTATTACTTTGGTTTGGGTTGTTTTGATGCTGTGCAAGGTGCTGAAACCTCATTGGAGGGATTCAGACAAGGAGTTGTGGGAGAGATGGATGTGAATCTGGGAGACAACAATGTGTTCAAAGGTCTTAAACAGAAAAGGTCAAAGTTGTTCTTTCTCTAACTTTTTTTTGTTTGTATCTGCTGTTAGAGTCCGTCCTTCCCCTGGAATCTCACTGGTAATTGAGCTCCAAGCTGCTGGTGGCTTTGATCCATATGGCCAGGAAATTCAGCGCCTGATTTCCAGAGGCTGGGCAAAGATTGATGTATTTGATCATCACAATCAGGTTATCAGTGGACGGTGGAAAGTTCCGGTGCGATCCCTACCAGTAAAACCGTCCCTCACAACTGGCCAGCTCAACGGAATTCCTCAGGTATATGTAAATGACACATTGACACAACCCTTACATTTACCAAACCAAAAACACAATAGGTTATATTTTCCTATTTGTAGTCTGGGTAATGCAGGCTTAATGCTGGTGATTGCAAGATACATACAGATGAGCAAGGTCATTCAGTCCATCTTTGCTGATCCATCCAGAACGCATCAACAATGTCTCTTCCCCCTCCCCCGCCCCAACTGTCACACCCAACTAGTTTTCAAATCATTCTTTCTGAAATCCATTTTATCTGTTGATCACTTTTTGTGTGAAAAGTAACTAAATTCCACCATCAGTCCTAAATTTGCCCCTCAGTTTAAACCTGCAACCTGTTGTCCTAGTGGCATAGTTCAATTTAAAGTAGTATTCTAGCTTTAGTTTTTTCTCTACTGTTGACTATCTTATATACTGTAGTGTCGTGGTTGTGTTACTGGAGTTGTGGGTTCAAATTCTACCATGGCAAATTGTAAAATTCATTTCAATAAATCCGGTAATTTGTGGGCTGCACAAAGGGGAAAAAAATGACTCTGGATTGTTCTAAAAACCCAACTTGGTTCACTAATAACTTTTAGCGAAGGGAATCTGCCGCCCTTGCTGACTCTGGCTGAGATGTGACTTCAGTGCCATACTATGTGGTTGACTCTTAATGCCTCCTGCTGCTGTTTATAACAAGTGCCGCGGGATGGCAATAAACGTGGCCTTGCCAGCATCACCCACATCCCGAGTACAAATTAAAAATATATTATTCTATGAGGCCCGCTTGTTGTTTCTTGTTTCAAGATTAAAAAGTACAAATTTCTCCAGTCTTCCCTCAGAACTCTGTTCTCCTTTAAAGCAGAGAAGGTTATGGGGAGATTTAATAGAGGTGCTCAAAATCATGAAGGGTTCTGATAGAGTAAACAAGGAGAATCTGTTTCCACTGGCAGGAGGGTCGGTAACCAGAGGATTTAAGATAATTGGCTTAAGAACCAGAGGCGAGATGAGGAAAACATTTTTTTATGCAGCGATGATATGATTTGGAATGCATTGCCTGAAAGGGTGGTGGAAGCAGATTCAATAATAACTATCAAAAGGGAATTGGATAGATACTTGAAAAGGATAAATTTGCAGGGCTATGGGGAAAGAGCGGGGGATTGGGACTAATTGGATAGCTCTTTCAGAAGAGCTAGCACAGGCACGATGGGCTGAAGGGCCTCTTTCTGTGCTGTATTAGTCTATGATTCTATAACTTAGTCCTAAAAATGGACATGGAACATTTATTGCCAACTGAAAGTTGAGTATGCAGCATGCAGATGCTGCAGAATGGTCACCAGACAAATTGTTACCAGTTGCCCGAAGTAAAATATAGTTTGAAATTCTGTTGGTGAGGCTTCTATAATCACATTATTATTCCCACTGTTAATATCCCCTGATTTCCCTTTGGTGTTGTTGCTGAATACCACACCATACTCCTTCACTCTCACAATTAAGCAGAAATAAGTGAGCATAAACTCCCCTATAGTCACTGCCAGCAATAGAAGATATTAAACATAGAAACATAGAAGGAGCAGGAGTAGGCCATTCGGCCCCTCGAGCCTGTTCCGCCATTTAATGAGATCATGGCTGATCATCCAAACTCAGTACCCTGTCCCTGCCTTCTTCCCATATCCCTTGATACCTTTAGCCTTAAGAAATATATCTAACTCCTTCTTGAATATATTTACTGACTTGGCCTCAACTGCCTTCTGTAGTAGAGAATTCCACAGGTTCACCACTCTCTGGGTGAAGAAATTCCTCCTCATCTCTGTCTTAAATGGCTTGCCTCTTATCTTTAGACTGTGACCTCTTGTTCTGGACTCCCCTGCCATCGGGAACATCCTTCCTGCATCCAGTCTGTCTAGCCCTGTTAGAATTTTATAAGTTTCAATGAGATCTCCTCTCATTCTTCTAAACTCCCAGGTATCAGTCTGGTGAATCTTCGCTGCACACCCTCCATGGCAAGAACATCCTTCCTCAGATAAGGCGACCAAAACTGCACACAATACTCAAGGTGTGGTCTCACCAAGGCCCTGTACAGCTGCAGCAAGACATCCTTGTTCCTGTACTCAAACCCTCTCGCTACGAAGGCCAACATACCATTTGCCGCCTTAACCGCCTGCTGTACCTGCATGCTTACCTTCAGCGACTGGTGCACAAGGACACCCAGGTCTCGTTGCACTTCCCCTTCTCCCAATCTATTGCCGTTCAGATAATAATCTGCCTTTCTGTTTTTGCCACCAAAGTGGATAACCTCGCATTTATCCACATTATACTGCATCTGCCATGCTTCTGCCCAATCACCCAACCTGTCCAAATCATACTGGAGTTTCTCGGCATCCTCCTCGCAGCACACACGCCCACCCAGCTTTGTGTCATCTGCAAACTTGGAGATATTACATCTAGTTCCCTCGTCTAGATCATTAATATATATTGTGAATAGCTGGGGTCCTAGGAACGATCCCTGCGGAACCCCACTAGTCACTGCCTGCCACTCGGAAAAAGACCTGTTTATTCCAACTCTTTGCTTCCTGTCTGCCAACCAGTTCTCTATCCAAGTCAGTACCTTGCCCCCAATCCCATGTGCCTTAACTTTACACGCTAATCTCTTATGCGAGACCTTATCGAAAGCCTTCTGAAAGTCCAAATACACCACATCCACTGGTTCTCCCTTATCTATTCTATCAGTTACATCCTCAAAAAATTCCAGTAGATTAGTCAAGCACGATTTACCTTTTGTAAATCCATGTTGACTTTGTCCAATCCTGTCACTGTTTTCCAAGTGCTCTGCTATTACATCTTTTATAATGGACTCTAGCATTTTCCCCACAACCGATGTCAGGCTTACCGGTCTATAATTCCCCATTTTTTCTTTACCACCTTTTTTGAACAGAAACAGAATTGGTGGCATTCTGAGTCACACAGTCACGAAGCATACTTCTTTCATTCATCCCTGTAGTTGCACAGTTTTCTCTTCTACTTCCACCATGTTGCTTAGGAAAATGGAGGTCAGACATTTTATCTTATTGAAAGCTTAATAATAATTGAAAACAATACTTTGGAGTTATCCTGATCTAATACTGTTACCATCCAGGATGTAGAGGATAATAGGTACCAGGATGTTACTTCAGTCACATGGAGGAGGGGGTGGGGTTATTTGACATTATAAATCATGAGAGCAAAATCTAATCCATTTATAATCATCATCTGAACCCTAGCATGTGATTATAGCTTTGAAATCATTCCTGTGGTATATCATATATATTATAATTAAAGTGCTGGTAATTTTTCTGTTTTTGATGTGGGTCCTTTGTATCTCTGAATTGTGGAACGCAATTCACATTTACAATGATAGGGTCTGTGGGATGTAGAAGACTATTACTTTGATCTTCAGTAAACTCCCCATGAACTAAAATATTCCTTTCAGAAAATTCCACTTGAATCTAATTTTCCTTTCTCTAGCATTCTAAGATCAGGACAGGTAATTTTATCATGTAAATGAACGTGTAATATGACTAGTATACAAATATTTCTAGCATTAGATGTCTTTCACTGTCTAATTTCCTTATATGGTGTCTATGTTTCATTGTGCAGCAAATTTGAGGTCTTGTCCCACCAGAAGGCCACTTCTTCCTCTAATAATCTGACCGTATAATACCATGAGGAGGATACCAGACATTTCTGCAGTGTTTTCTCCCTGATTTGAGTCATTCCTATGTACTTACATTGCATATCTGAATGGCAACTTTGCCACATGTCCTAAAATGCTGAATTCTGTAATAAAGTTGTAACTATGCTATGGTCCAAATGAAGAGACCACAAAAGTAACTACCAGTTCTTTAAAAGAAAATGGTTTTTAATCAACCCTATCATTAACTTTAGTTTAAAATCACTTTAAGGACCATTCATAATTGTCAAAAGTTCATAATTTACAGGAGTATGGGGAATGGGTTGGGGAGATGGTGAAGAAGAAACATGTATTGCTTCATGTACACTTACACAAACATGCATAGTGAAATGATGCATTTTACAATACTCACTGTCCTTTTAGGAGGGGAAGTAAGCAGAAGAAAACTATTTATATTCTTACGAAATTAACAGATGGTTCCTTATATTTTCATTTATTTAGGTTGGCAGTGCTGAAGTCTACCTAAGAGTGTTAAATGCAAGAGATGCTGATGTGCAATCAATGGCCACTATTGATCCCCACAATGCTTCCATGTATCAATATCCACCTTTGGTAAGTCCTACTGCAGCAAGGCATGGATTTTCCTGGGAGCCACTGGTAGGCTTGTTGGTAGGAATCCTGCTACGCCTGGATAATTACTGCAACCCAGGAAACTGAGCTGGTATCATGTTGAAGTTGGGTTGGAGGGCGAAAGTCCCGCATGGACCCTGTAGAGGTGGGAAAAGGAAAATCCAGCCCATAAAATCATGTGTGCGCAATCTTTAATTTTCTTCTTCTGCCAAGTTTTTTTTAATTGAATTTAAATCCAAGTTCCTATCAGAAAGTTTACAGCTATGTAGATCTGGCAGTTTGCGTCCTTTCAGCTTTAGTTTACCATTCTAAACAACACAATAGCTTACAATTGAAAACAGTGGTGCATTGGTAAAGATCATATACTTGTACTGAAAGATCAATTGGACAATAAAACTGAGACTGTACATTTTATAAAGTCAATGATAACTCTTGTGTTTCATTTGCAGATGGCAGGCCGCAGTGTTCCTCCTGCTGAAAACCCGCCTCCCCCTCAACACCTCTCTTATCACCCTCCTGCAGCTCATTATCTCTCTCTTCCTTCTTATACTGGTCATACTGACCTTCCTCCTACTGATGGCCACGCTGACCTCCACAAAGCCAATCAAAGGTGAGAGAGAGAAAGAGTAAGATCGGTCCTTTCCCCAACTCCTCCCCACAGAGCTGTCACGATCTGAACATATGACAATGTTAAGCCTAAAAAGATTTCCTTCATTGAAGATCAAAATGACTTATTAGAAGAGACCATTTTCATGATTGCAAATAAAACACCCTCGTGTGAGACAATCTAGTGATAGGCAGATTTACACATTGTATTTACAGTGGGAGTATATAATGTATAATACCATTTTGTAGAACTTAACACTAAATTTAAGGGGGCATTATAAAGGTAGTCTCTCAAAAGATGCTTTGTTTAAAGTTCAGTTCAATTATATAATTGTGTCAGATCACATCACATTTGCTACTGATTTATTGTATCTATTCTTAGTTTTAATAAAAAATAGTTTTTTTAAAAAACCTGCATTAAAAATGTTGCATTGCGGTGGAGGCAGATTCAATTGTGACTTTCAAAAGGGAATTGGATAAGTACCTGAAGGAAAAAAATTTGCAGGGCTACGGGGAAAGGGTGGGGGAGTGGGACTAGCTGAAGTGCTCTTGCAGAGAGCCGGCACGGGCTCAATGGGCCAAATGGCCTCCTTCTGTGCTGTAACCATTCTATGATTCTGTGAATAGAAAAAGTAACAAGAATCCAATGTTTTTGGAGCAAACTGTTGGAAGGACTAAGCCCAGTGAGGCCATAACTACAATATCAGTCTGCAGTAAAGCCTACCATTACAGTTTTAGACATAATAAATCAGCAATGATTTGTCATTGTTACTTGTTGATAGATTCTTATCAATTCAAATTTTGAAGAAAATTAAAGTACAAATAACTTCTGCAGGGTTTGCGAAACATTTTCTCAAAAAAGTCACTATGCCATTCCTAACTAACACAAAAGATGCTCCAAAAAAATAAAAGGTGCTTGAAACATGTACTCATCCAGTTCTCTCTACTCTTCTCTGCCCACTGGGTCTATTTATAAAAATGTCACAACAATTTTTGGAGCCATTCACCACCAATGTCAAGATTACATTTTCTTTTGATGTTTTTTCTTTATTTCTCATGCTTTTGTTAAACAAGGCCTCTCTTTGTCTTTTCACCACACCCAATGCATCTGCACATTATATTGTCCTTTCTGCATGACTGCCTCATCTCACTGCTGATCTTTTATATTGCCACCTGTTTTCTATTAAGCAGTTTTCAGGTTATTTAACACTACCTCCCTGTTGTTTGATGTATCTGTTGGTTCTCTTTCCCACTTTCCCTCCTCCCCTTCTCTCTATTTTTCCAACCTTACTAAAAGGCCTGTTGATCTCTTAGCTTTTAATCTGATGAAGGGTACGCCCCTGAAATGTCATAACCTGTCTTTCCTCTTTACAGATCCTAACTGACCTCCTGTGTGTTTCCAGATTTTCCTGTTTTTATTTCAGATTTCCAGCATTTGCAGTTTTTCCTTTTTATTTTGCCTTTTCTTGACTCCTCACAGTTCTAAAGTGCAGGAGGGAATGGTTGAGAAGGCATTCATAACCTTAACAGGTGCCATGATAAACATAAGTATGGGACGAGAAAAGGTCATTTGGGCCATCGAATCAATTCCTATCAAAAGCTGTGTGGTTCTAGAACTTGGATATTGAGTACAGGTTAAATGAGAAGGATGTAATTATATCACCATGTAGGTTTTTTTCCCCCTGTCCCAGGAAAAATCTTATTCTAGCTTTTTGAGGGTCTTTAATTTTTCGCTTCATCTTCTGAAGATGCTAACTCATCTGGGGTAGGTTTCTACGGGCACTGGCCAGTGCTATATACTCCCCCCACCCCCCCAGGAGAATTTATTTTTAAATGAAGCACAGCATTATAAGAGCAATACTTTTTACTGAGGGTTGTGCAGCAAAATTATCATTTCTACTCTTAAGAGTGACTATAACTGAGTTATAATTGACAAAGTAGATCAGAAAAGACTCTTCCCCCAGTACGACAATCCAGAATAAGGGGACATAGTTAGAAATAAACAGAAAGAAAGACTTGAATTTCTATAGCGCCTTAAACGACCATCGGATGTCCCAAAGCGCTTTACAGCCAATGAAGTACTTTTTGAAGTGTAGTCACTGTTGTAATGTAGGAAACGCGGCAGCCAATTTATGCACAGCAAGCTCCCACAAACAGCAATGTGATAATGACCATGTAATCTGTTTTTTTAGTGATGCTGGTTGAGGGATAAGATTGGCCAGGACACTGGGGATAACTCCACTGCTCTTCAAAATAGTGCCATGGGATCTTTTACATCCACCTGAGAGGGCAGACGGGGCCTCGGTTTAACGTCTCATCCGAAATAGGGAAAAAATAATCACACAACAGGTTTTGAGAAGGTGCAATGCACTGCCCAGAAGGTCGTGGATGAAGAATACATTTTGTTGGTTAAAAGGGAGATGGATAATTACTCAGGAAGTAAGACCCTGAAAATCCATGTTGCAGTTATGCCGGCTGGTTGGGACTTGCATCCATTGGTGATTTGTGTCACTGACACTGGAGAAATTCATGGGGACATCTTCTCTAATTATGCCTTGGTGTGCCAGGAGTGCAACTCCAATCCAACATGTGAGTAAATCATTGGGAGGTGGGGTTGGGGTAGGAAACTTACATCTACAGGCTTTAAAAGCCTGCAGCAATGAGAGGTGGTAGCAGGTTAATGTTTTCTCCTCCAGCTTTTGTCGGAATTTTCAACTGCAGTGATGTCTAGTCAAAGGATTCCTTCGCTTTCTCAAGACTTCATAATGGCACTTATGCTAATGAATTGGTTGGCTTATTGTCATGTGTGCACCAGTGAAAGGGTGGCATAGCAACTGAAACCTTTCACTTGATTCACTGGAAACTTTGGGGGTCTGAAAAATGGGCAGAACTGTGGTGGAAATGGGTCCTGATGACAAATACGTGTCTCCAAGTTGTGTTGCACTGCCGTTTTGCTCCAAGCCTGTCGATTTTTGGGGCTTAAAGGATAAAATAGAGCTGAAAATTGGAATTGAAGAGAAAGAGCTGCTGTGGCTAACAGAATAGCAGAGCAGACTTAATGAGCCAAATGACCTGTTTGTGTTCCTAAATGTGAATTAAAGTCATATTGGGTGTGTAACACTTTACATAGGGTCAATAAAGGTTGCTTTCTGATTGCACACTACATAAATCACAATGGTGTATACATTCCTTCTTATTTTACGGTTGCCATCAAAATAAATTCCTTTGAAACACTCCCTTATATTTACTTATAGGACATAAAACATGCAGAAGTGTGTGACTTTTACATTAAATTTTAAGGTAATTGCAGCATAAGATATGGGGCTGGATTTGCTTTTATGCTTGAATAGTGTGAGGAAAAAAAGGTAAATATTAAATAACGTGTTTGTTATGGGAGCTGGAAAATAGATGTAGCAGGTTAGGGTTTCCTGATGTCACTCAACCCCTGCTGCCTTTCTGTACCAAGATCCTGATCACAGCTTTGATGATCCTAATAAGTCATGAAGACTCATTGCACTGCAGCTATTTTTTTTACAATCACAATGTGTTGGTGTTGCTGGCTTTGTATTCAGAAATCCCTAGACATGATATTGTCATTCTGTTCTCTGGGGAGAGCCAACATTTTCACAGAGCAGGAAAATCAGCAGGCAAGTCACCCCAGGTTACTACAGTCTCCCCAGCAAACAGATAAAAAGCAATGCTGGCAGAGACCGATGAGTGGACAACTCACCTCCCCCGCCTCACTTCTTGGCCAAGGAATGGTGCAAGTTGTAGGAAGACCTAAAAAAGAACAAGAAATTAAAAACCTTGAAAGAGCTGGCAATGAACTGATTCAGGATATTAAAGTCATGATGAATCCCAAGCCTTTGATCCATTATCATCTACTTTGTCCTATTTTGTATATCTGATCTAAAGAATAAATGGAGCATGCTAAACTATTATCCTCGAGTGGCTGGGACCAACAGTAGCTGTTAGTAATTCCTATCATGGAAACACTTGATTTTTTTTTGTTATTGTCATATTGCAGGATCGTGACAACCCTAGCCTTTCTATCCTCTTTTCTAATTATCGTGGTGCAAACAGAAAGTGGGTGAAATTTGGATACAACACTCGATTTAAAAAAAAAAAATCAAATATTTTAAATTCACAGAAAATAGTTCAAATTATAGTTGAATAGAAATCTTGTAACATATGACAAATAAATTATTATGCAGTGGGTTTCACCATTAGACCAAAGTTTGAAAGATTTATAACTTTTATCTTTGTCAGGTTTCCCTCACTCTTTATGTTGATCTTTTGAATATTTACTTTTTGCAGCGTAACATGATATTAACATTCACATAGCATTTTCATGGGCTGAAAAGGATTACAGCTATTGAGCCTCACTGTCAGCTTTAAACCATTTGACTTGCACATGAACCATGTGATACTGAACTGTGGGTGGCAAGGGCTATTGAAGAAGCATGAATCCAAAATACAATAAAATATAATGGGTGACATAAGAAGACAAGAAAGCAGAACATCTGAAACTGCCATTGAGTCCCTTAGCTTGTCTTGTGTTTAGATCCATGTACAAAACACAGATCATAACATTTTTCCTGGCTTTGTCTAAACTCACTCTCCTTGAGTGTGACTTGGAGGGGAACTTGGTGATGGTGTTTCGGCAACAGTGCTGCTCTCATCATTCTCCGGCGTAGAGGTCGTGGGGCTACTGAAGTAATTATTGGTGATGTGATGACATTATGGATCATGCCAGTGGTAAAGAATTATTCATTTTTTATTAAATTGGCCAGGACCTGGCTATGCTCGGAGTTCCCAAACAACATTGTAAGGGGCATATGCAATCCTAGCATAATTGCCAAGAATAGTGAACAAATATTTTGGGGACTAGCATCCAAATTTCCCAGGAGCGGAGAGAGAAGAATGCTGGATTTCTGCCCCGCGAGCATCGATTATCTTTTCTAGAGGTGGAATAACTCCTTTTGGAGCCGAGTGTGGAAATATTGGTCACTTTTTTTCTTTGGCCCTGTAGGACTTTGGGGATCCACAGGTGGAGCGGCTGTGGGCTATACCACCTTACAGGGGTAGATTGGGGCAAGCATTCTTGCAGGCGGCCCACCCCCACTATGGTAATGGGCCTGTCCCCAGGATTTGGAGCAGGGTCCAGGGTCTAGGTGGCAGCTTTTCTGTTCCATTGCACATGCGCCAGCAGAGCAGTCTGCAGGAATTTTGGGGCTAGGTGTGTGTGTGTATGTATGTATATGTATGTATATATATGTATATGTATGTATGTATATATATATATATATATATATATATATATATATATACACAAGTAATTAATTTCAATACAGACATCTAGAATGTCCACTTAAAATACCATTTGCTCTTTCAATTCCTTTTGACAGTCTCTTGCATTAATAGTTGCATATCTCAGGTGGCATGTGAGCCGAACAGCCAATTTAGTGGACAACCTTCAGAACCCCAGTAAGAACTCCAGAACACTTGTTGTAAATCCTTAGTTCTCATGAAGGGGGCTGTCAAATTAAAATGCATGATCCATTTGGCACTTAGATCAACTAGTTACAAGGCTGTGTGACAAATAAAGCAACACTGAGCTGTAATAGAATCCATCTTAGATCGAGGTTACTACAGTTTGTAAGCATAAACACAAATCAACCAGGATAATTCCTATATTTGGCACATTCCAGTCTGACATCAATTCATGATCAACATTTTAGAACCTTACGGAGTTCAAGTGTATATTACTTAATGCCAGAACGGAAGAACTAACCAGCAGCTCTGAAATGTATACATTGGATACCATTGATGTGACTGTAAATCATTTGACAAGTAAACTAATCTGCATCTTAGAACACAATTGGATGATGGCTCGTAGCCCACACTTTCAGTTTTGCCACATCAAAGGCAGTCTATTTTACCATGTGACAACGCTGATTCTCATAGCGTTTCTCTAGGATTAGAACACGACATTACATAAGAAGAACATAAGAAATAGGAGCAGGAGTAGGCCAATTGGCCCCTCGAGCCTGCTCCGCCATTCAATAAGATCATGGCTGATCTGATCCTAACCGCCAATCTACTATCACAGAACCATCTCCTGAACCTAACAGAATTGGACACACGAAATAGGAGCAGGATCAGGCTACATGGTCCCTGGGCCCGCTGCGCTACCCACAGGGCCATGACCAATCCGAACCTAGACTCATGTCCAAATTCCTGCCCGCTCCCCGTAACCCTTAATTCCCTTTACTTCTAGGAAACTGTCTATTTCTGTTTTAAATTTATGTAATGATGTAGCTTCTACAGCTTTTTGGGGCAGCATATTCCATGGACCTACCACCCTCTGAGTGAAGTAGTTCCTTCTCATCTCACTTTTGAAAGAGCAGCCCCTTATTCACAGAATCACAGAATCTCCACAGTGCAGATAGAGGCCATTTCGGCCCATCGAGCCTGCACCGACACATATCCCACCCTATCCCCATAACCCCACCTATTTAATCCCCCCTAACACTAAGGGTCAATTTATCATAGCCAAATCAACCTAACCCGCACATCTTTGGACTGTGGGAGGAAACCAGAGCACCCAGAGGAAACCCACGCAGACACGGGGAGAATGTGCAAACTCCACACAGACAGTCACCCGAGTCTTATTCTAAGACTATGCCCCCTAGTCCTAGTTTGACCCATCATCGGGAACATCCTCCCCGCATCCACCCGATCCAACCCCTTCACAATCTTATATGTTTCAATAAGATCGCCTCTCATTCTTCTGAACTCCAATGAGTAGAGTCCCAATCTACCCAACCTCTCCTCATATGTCCATCCCCTCATCCCCGGGATTAACCGAGTGAACCTTCTTTGTACTGACTCGAGAGCAGGTATGTCTTTTCTTAAGTATGGACACCAAAACTGTATGCAGTATTCCAGGTGCGGTCTCACCAATACCTTGTACAACTGAAGCAATACCTCTCTATTTTTATATTCTATCGCCCTAGCAATGAAAGCCAACATTCCATTGGCCTTCTTAATCACTTGCTGCACCTGCATACTAACCTTTTGAGTTTCGTGCACCAGGACCCCCAGATCCCTTTGTACTTCAGTACTTTCCAATTTCTTGCCATTAAGATAATAACTTGCTCTACTATTTTTCCTGCCAAAGTGCATAACCTCACACTTTCCACTATTGTATTCCATCTGCCAAATCTCTGCCCAGTTACTTAGCCTGTCTATGTCCCCTTGCAGATTTTTTATGTCCTCCTCACTCACTACTTTCCCTCCCATCTTAGTATCATCTGCAAACTTTGATATGTTACACTCGGTCCCCTCCTCCAAATCGTTAATATAGATTGTAAAGAGTTGGGGACCCAGCATTATCCCTGTGGAACACCACTAGTTACTGATTGCCAGTCTGAGAATGAACCATTTATCCCAACTCTCTGCCTTCTGTTAGATAGCCAATCCTCTATCCATGCCAGAATATTACCCCCAATCCCGTGATTTTTTATCTTAAGCAATAATCTTTTGTGTGGCACCTTGTCAAATGCCTTTTGGAAGTCTAAATACACCACATCCACTGGTTCCACTTTATCCACCCTGTATGTTACTTCCTCAAAGAACTCCAGCAAATTTGTCAAACATGACTTCCCCTTCATAAAACCATGCTGACTTTGTCCTATTAAATTATGATTATCTAAATGTCCCATTACTATCTCCTTAATAATGGACTCCAAAATTTTACCTACCACAGATGCTAGGCTAACCGGTCTATAGTTTCCAGCCTTCTGTCTACTGCCCTTTTTAAATAAGGGTGTTACATTAGCAGTTTTCCAGTCTGCTGGGATCTTTGCTGAGTCCAGGGAGTTTTGGAAAATTATTACCAATGCATCCACAATCCCTACCGCCACTTCCCTCAAGACTCTAGGATGTAAGCCATCAGGTCCAGGTGATTTATCCGCCTTGAGTCCCATTATTTTACCGAGTACCACTTCCTTAGTGATTTTGATCGTGTTTAGCTCCTCCCCCCCTCCCCCCCATTGCCCCCTGTTTGTCCAGTGTTGGGATATTCTTAGTGTCCTCTACTGTAAAGACTGATACAAAATATTCATTCAGTGTATTTGCCATCTCCATATTTCCCACCATTAATTTCCCAGTCTCATCCTCTAAGGGACCAACATTTACTTTAGCTACCCTTTTTCTTTTTATATAACTATAAAAACTCTTACTATCTGTTTTTATATTTTTTGCTAATTTACTTTCATAATCTATCTTCCCTTTCTTAATCAATCTTTTTGTTATTTTTTGCTGTCTTTTAAAGTTTTCCCAATCCTCTATCCTCCCACTAGATTTGGCTACCTTAAAAGTCCTTGTTTTTAGTTGAATACTATCCTTAATTTCTTTATTTAGCCACGGATGACTGTCTTTTCTTTTACACCCTTTTCTTCTTAGTGGAATATATATTTTTTGGAAGTTGTAAAATAACTCCTTAAATGTACACCACTGATCATGTATCGTCTTACCCTTTAATCTATTTTCCTAATCCACTCTACTCAATTCCACTCGCTTACCTTCATAGTCTCCTTTATTCAAGCTTAGCACGCTTGTTTGAGATCCAACCTTCTCACCCTCTAATTGAATATGGAATTCAACCATGTTATGGTCACTCATTCCAAGGGGATCCTTTACTAGGACATTTTTAATTAATCCTGTCTCGTTACACAGGACCAGATCTAAGGTTGCTTGCCCCCTGGTCGGTTCAGTTACATACTGCTCAAGAAACCCATCCCTAATACACTCAATGAACTCATCCTCAAGGCAGCCCTGCCCAATTTGATTTGTCCAATTAATATGATAGTTAAAATCCCCCATAATTATAGATGTTCCCTTATTACAAGCCTCAACTATTTCCTGATTGATACTCCGTCCAACAGAGTTGCAACTGTTCGGAGGCCTATAGACTACGCCCACTAGTGTTTTTTTCCCCTTATTATTCCTTATCTCCACCCAAACTGTTTCATTATCCTGATCTTTTGACCCAATATTATTTCTCTGTATTAGTGATTCCTTCCTTTATTAACATAGCCACCCCACCTCCCCTTCCTTCCTGCCTGTCCTTCCTGATTGTTAAATAACCTGGTATGTTTAATTCCCAGGCATTGTCACCCTGCAGCCATGTTTCTGTAATGGCCACAAGATCATACCCATATGTAGTTATTTGTGCCATTAACTCGTCTATTTTGTTACGAATGCTACGTGCATTCAGATAGAGAACTTTCAAATATGTTTTGTGACACTTAGTTCCTGCTTTTGCCCTTTTTATTACTTTACCTTTTACTCCATACCTTCTGCCCCTTCCTGACACACTCTGGTTTTTAATTTCCCCACTGCTACCTAAGTCTATGACCTTCTCTGTTGTCATTTTTATTATTTGCTCTCTAGGAACCTCCC
Source organism: Squalus acanthias (assembly GCA_030390025.1). Classification (NCBI taxonomy): domain Eukaryota; kingdom Metazoa; phylum Chordata; class Chondrichthyes; order Squaliformes; family Squalidae; genus Squalus; species Squalus acanthias. Next base: position 34,519,897 of record CM059439.1, on the reverse strand, counting down.
CCCCCACTAGTTAGTTTAAAGTCCTCTCTACAGCCCTAGTTATATGATCCGCCAGGACTCTAGTCCCAGCACTGGCCAAGTGAAGCCCGTCCCAATGGAACAGCTCCCTCCTGCCCCAGTACTGGTGCCAGTGTCCCAGGAAGTAAAACCCATTTCTCCCACACCAGTCTTTGAGCCACTCATTTAACTCTCTAATTTTATTTGTCCTAGCCAAATTCGCTCGTGGCTCAGGTAATAATCCAGAGATATTACCCTTGAGGTTCTGTTTTTTAATTTGACCCCTAGCTGCTCATACTCCTTTAACAGAACCGGCTTCCTTGTCCTATCTACGTCGTTTGTACCAACATGGACCACGACAACTGGATCCACCCCCTCCCACTGCAAGTTTCTTTCCAGCCCAGAGGAGATGTCCTTAACCCTGGCACCGGGCAGGCAACACAGCCTACAGGACTCTCGCTCTCAGCTGCAGAGAACTCTATCTATCCCCCTAATAATACTATCCCCTACCACTACAACATTTCTATTTACTCCCCCCTCTTGAATGGCCCCCCGTTCCACGGTGCTGTGGCCAGGTTGCTCATCCTCCCTGCAGTCCCTGCTCCCGTCCTCACAAGGAGTAAGAACCTCGAACCTGTTGGACAAGAGCAAGGGCTGCGGCTCCTCCAACACTACCTCCTGGATCCCCGTACCTGCCTCACTCATAGTCACACCGTCCTGTCCCTGACCATGGGCTACATCTGAATTAATTAACTTCATAGGTGTGACCACCTCCTGAAACACAGAGTCCAGGTACTTCTCCCCCTCCCTGATGTGTCGCAGTGTCGGAAGCTCAGACTCCAGCTCATCAACATGGAGCTGGAGTTCCTGTAGCAGCAGACACTTGTCACAGATGTAATCACCGTGAGCCTCAATGGGGCCCACCGGCTCCCACATCTCGCAACAGTAACACATCACCTGCTCCATTCTATGTAATTAATTAAATTTTTTATTGTTAGTTATGGACACTCTCTGCCCGATTATAGATGCTAGTATCCCCTCTAATTAATTGGATTTAAATTAAATCAATCCCTCTAAATTACACCAGTTAAATGGTTTACCAACAGTCACTCTGCACCAGAAAGGCCTTATTAACTACAACCCACAGAGTTTAAGTTTAAAAAGAGAGAAATACTCACCAACCAATTACTTACTTGCTTTCTGGTGACGTCACACCTCGATTATTTTTACCTCTCTCCCTCCCTCCGAGTTCGGAGACTGGTCCTGTCTTACCTGGTCTCTGGAGCCTTTTAAACCCTCTGCCGCCGCCTCGCCTCACGCAGGTCCGCCGCCGCACCAGGAAGCTGACAAAGATGGAAAAAGGAAGGCACACCTCCCTCCCCGAACTCCCTCATTCACCAAACTCGCAGCTTAGCACTCTGTTCCAATCTGCACTCTGTGACAAACTGCACTCTAGTGATTACAGGGATTACAGGCTGTAGACGGCTGAAATGGAACCTTTTAACACAGAACTAGAACCATTCACACCATGCAGGTTATCCTTAATACTTGATCGCGCAGTTTTAAATTCGGGAGTCATAACAGCACAGAAGGAGGCCATTCAGCCCATCGAGTCCACGCTGGCTTGCTGTAGAGCATTCCAGTCAGTCCCATTCCCCCGCTCTATCCCCGTAGCCCTGCAAATTTATTTCCCTCAAGTGCCTATCCAGTCTCCCCTTGAAAACATTGAGTGTCTCCGCTTCCACCACTTCCGTCGGCAGCGAATTCCAGGTCATCACCACTCGCTACGTAAAAAAGTTTTTCCTCACGTCCCCCCTGTATCTCTTGCCCAAAACCTTAAATCTGTGTCCTCTAGTCCTTGTACCATCAACTAGTGGGAACAGCCTTTCCCCGTCTAGCCTATCCAAACCCATCATAGTCTTGTACACCTCTATCAAATCACCCCTCAATCTCCTTTGCTCTAATGAAAACAAATCCAGCGTCTCCAACCTGTCCTTGTAGCTAAGATCCCCCAGCCCTGGAACCATTCTGGTAAATCTCCTCTGCACCCTCTCAAGGGCCTTCACATCCTTCCTAAAGTGTGGTGACCACAACTGGATACAATACTCCAGTTGTGGCCTAACCAGCGCTTTATAAAAGTTCAGCATAACTTCTCTACTTTTGTACTCAATACCTCTATTTATGAAGCCCAAGATCCCATATGTCCTGCCACCTTCAGGGACCTATGCACATTAACTCCCAGGTCCCTCTGTCCCTGCACACTCTTTAAAACTGTGCCATTAAGTGTATATTGCCTCTCCCTGTTCCTTCTTCCAAAATGCATCACCTCACACTTCTCTGTATTAAATTCCATCTGCCACTTGTCTGCCCATTCTGCTAGCCTTTCTATGTCCTGTTGCAGTCAATTGGTATCATCATCACAGTTTGCCACACCCCCAAGTTTGGTGTCATCGGCAAATTTAGAAATTCTACTCTGTATTCCAATATTCAGGTCATTTATATATATCAAAAAAAGCAGTGGCCCCAGCACTGACCCTTGGGGAACACCACTGTCTACCATCCTCCAGTCTGAAAAACAACCATTTACCACAACTCGGTGTTTTCTGTCCTTAAGCCAATTCCTTATCAAGCTGCCACTGACCCACCTATTCCATGAGCCTCAATTTTGTTAACCAGCCTTCTATGTGGTACTCTGTCAAATGCCTTCCGAAAATCCATATAGACAACATCCATTGCATTCCCTTCATCAATCCTTTCTGCTACTTCATCAAAAAATTCAATGTCCCTGCTCTCTGAGGGGGGTGAGGGGGGGCGGGGAGGGTTCTGCTGTCACTTGGATATTTCTAAGTCTTTATGGCAATTAGGTCTCCTGATGCCTTTTCCATACAACTCTGTAGTGCAACAATGGGTTTCCCAGCAGGAATCCTATGTATCTCTGCCAGACAGGCCAGGCTGCACCAGGAGTGTTCTGTGCCCACCCGCTGGTATTCTCACACCTGCATCAGAAAATAGACGGGCACATACCTCACTTTGACAGAGGATTAATGACTCCAAAGAGAGGCTGATGGCGCAAATATGATCTATGAAGGGCTGATCAATCTTAATGCTAGGCGATTTTTTTTTTTTAAGAAGAACCCAAACACAGCATTTCATGCTTTTTGTGGAACTTTATGAAAGGCGGCATGATGAATAGCCAGCGTAACTTGATTGGCTGCACCCATCAAGAGGTCAGCAACCATATCTGCAGGCTCTGACACACCTACCTGTCAACATTTGTGGGGATCTGTCTTCATAGGCTAATAATGGGACCCCGAAAATTGCAGTTCAGGTAAAATTAAAGGGAAATGGCACACTGGGAGGATAAAGTTCTTGCAGCCTTTGGCAAGGCTCAAAAGGCACTTCAGCCAAGGTTGAAGGGGGAGAGGGGTAAGAAGTGAAAGAATCCCAATGTGCAAACATGAAACAGAATTTACAGGCAAGTGATAGAGCAGCCCAAGGCCTGACTTCCTCTTTGATAATTGCGGAGCTGTGGCATCAGGCACCCTTCTTGCAACTATTCATGCTGCACCCCACCTTAGCTTCAGCAACTATCAAGAGTGCAAGTAGAAAACGCCATAAAAAGGCAATTGGGATTTTGGATTTTATACATGGAGCATTGAATATAAACACAAGGAAGATGTTGGTTAAGACATAGTTGGAATATTGTGTGCCTATTTTAGGAAAGATAGTAGAGCCATGTAAAGGTATTGCAAAGATTCACTGCAGTAATAAGCTATAGGTAAGGTATAGAAAATGCTTGAAAACACAGTGGAACAGAGAAAGCTCATTGGCATTTCAAAATGATGAAAGGTTTTGGGAGGGTGAACAGTAGCCTAGTAGTCATAGCACTGAATAGGATATTAGCAGGCTAGTGGTTATGGCACTGGGCTAGTTACCCAGAGTTCAAACTCCCCAGTGCAAGTTGTAAAGATGACCTAAAAAAATTGTTAATCTGTGGGCTATCACTAAAAATTGAAAAAGAAAAGATGCTGCTTTTTGTTTGTTAAAACCCAGCTGGTTCACTAATGCTCTGACCCAATCTGGCCTACTTGTGATTCCAGACCCACACTATGGGATGAATTTTGCAGGGGGGTCAGCGGGCGCAATCGGTGACGGGTCGGGTGGGGAAAAAAATGTTTTTTGACCGGGTTGGGACCCCGCTGTCAACCTGCCGCCACGTGCCTTTCCCAAATGTCGGGTCTGCCAATGCTGAGCAGACCCGACACGCAGCGGCAGAGGAGGCAATTGAAATCATTAGTGGCTTGTTTACAGACACTTATCAATGCATTTTTCCCAGCTTTTTGCTTTTGACAAGTCGCCCACCGGTTTCCCGCTGTGCCTCGACCTCGTCAGTGAAGCTGAGGTGGGAGGTGACTTGCCATTGTTTCAGCTGATGAGTTGACAGCTTCAAATGTCAAGTCAAAGCTCCCAGCTGAATCAGATATCTTCCCTTAGCCACTAGATTCTCTAAACTGCATTTCCACTACAGATTCAGAATGCTGCAAGTCTTTACACAAGTCTCCATCCAGTCTGACCTCATTACCTCTCTCACCATTGACAGATCGCTTCTGTCATCTCTACTTCACCTGCCATCTATTCCATCAGCATCGGTGCCCTTGAAACTCTTTCACCTTGGTCCTCAGAATCCCACCACGATCAGCCCCAACACCAGCAGCAGCAACAACAACAACACCAATCTTCTCCGCAATCAACTGATGCTGCACAGGACACAGGGCATCAGCACCCGACCACATTGCTGCCCGGGAGGCCAGGGATGGCCTCACCATGGCCAGATTTACTTCACTTGATGCTGTAAACCCTGGCTGCCACATGATGTGCCAGGTTGGCACCACCCCACACCAACACCATAAAGCATCCCTACAATGTCCAAGTCATTCCTTTCACACTCATCACCATTGCGGGGGGTACCGTTATGTCTCACCATTCACTGCAACTCACTAAGCCACTTCCAAAGGTGCACACAAATCTGTCCAAGAATGCAAAGTGTTGAAAATAAAGGTTCCAATGTTTGACACCACGTTAACAGAAACTTTACGCAAACTTTACCCAAGTGCCTACCCTTGTGTGTTAGTTGGTATGATTGGACTAGGGTGTGGGCTAGCTAGTGAGTTGGGGAAGTGATAATGTAGATAGCGAGGGATGGGTGGAGGTGCAAGGTAAGTTGGTGTGAGTAAGGATGTGCTGGAGTAGGGTAAGGAAGGCAGAGTGATGCGTGACACTGCAGGATGAGGTTGTGTGTGGCTTTGCAGTAACGTTTCGTGATCTACTGAGATCTTTGAAAGGTTTGTGCCACTGTAGCCTGGTCCTCCTGACGACATCCCTGCTTGTTCCCTCCTCTGCAATGTGCAACCAGGCTGCGTTGATCTCCTGGGGAGGTCTCTTCCGCCCATGGGAAGGGAAGAGAACCTCCCTGAGTGCTGTGACTCCCTCCATAAGCATATGGAGGGAGTCATGGGAGAGCCTGGGTGCAGCCGTGCACCTCTGTGCAGTGCTTGTCAGTGTTTGCAGCACTTCAATGCTGTAGAACACTGACAGCACAAATGTCAAAATAAATTTGCGCATCCCAGCTTTAAGGAAACTGGCTGATGGTGTCATCAAATGATGCCATCAGACCCGCTTCCTTCAATTGGCCGGCAAATGCACTGGGCGGGCTTAATAAGCCCAATCAGGGGAAAATCATTTTGGACAGCGGGCTGGAGCCGGCAGTGAGGCCACGACCCGCCACCAACGTCGTCCGCCCCGGACCTGCCAAGGTAGGGAAAATCCAGCCATATGTGGCTGACTCTTAGTGCCCTGAGGGCAACTTGGGATGGGCAGTAAATATTACCTTGCCAGTGTTTCCCACATCCCAAGAACAAATAAAAAATATAATGAAAGACTGTTTCCACAGGTTTGTGAATCAGTAACAAGGGGACATGGATGTAAGATTATCACTAGAAAAATGAACAGGGGAGCTGAAAGAATTTTTTTCACACAGGGTTATGATTTACCACAGATGGCTAAAATGAGGCAGAGACTATAACCTCACTTACAAAAGAATTGGAAAAGTTAAAATATAAATGCACATGGTAAAGGGAAGAGGAATGGGATTAGAGCAGATTGCTCCAATTGTACAGCCAACATTGGCACAGGCATAATGGGCCAAAAGGCTTTTTCCTGTTCTATAATTTCTATGATTTACATTGGGCAGGGAAGATAGACAGCTTGTTCCAGGTCTCTTACAATGCTACAGTGTAGCTCACCAATAGAAGGGGTACGCGAGTCCCATAGATATTTCTTCCATCCTTACCTAAAATACCACACCTCCACTCAACTGCTCGTCAAACCACTTGGCCAAAATTTTGAGTTCACCATGCCCAAAATCAAGGGCACTACCTCATGCTGTACTACTTTCTGACAGATTGTGCTCATTTTATATGTAAAATGATTTGGTGTTGTGTTGATTAAGAGACCAGTCACCAGTAAAGCTGTTTGGTTTCTCTCATCAAAAGCTCAACTCGACAGAAGAAACTTTCTACTCGAGATATGCAGGCTCCCTGGCAAAAGTCCAGTCGGAAATCAAAGCCAAGAAAGTTAATTATAACAGGATTGACTACGGGAGAAGCAAAACTGGACCCTGGTAACAATTTGCATATATCCTAACCATTGCTTGGAATTTGCTTGCAATGGAAGGGCATATGCACGTACGGTATATGGATTTTGCAATTTAAAGGCTACTTGATAGCGTAAAGATCTGGGCGGTGTAGCAGTGTGGAAATGGGTTGTGTACCAAATGGAGCCAAAGCACTTTTGCCAAAAGGAATCGACAAAAAGCTTAGGTAGTTACTCCAGCAGACGACTACAGAGAGGCATCAGCGGGAACCTGGGAGCAGCTCCCTAGCCCATCACCTGGACTGAGGGTGGTGCAGGTTACGGGAAGACGAGAAAGAGAGAAAAGAAAATAATCAAAAGAATTTTAAATCGTGTTTACATCATTTTCTCTTTCTGTAGAAATTTGCTGTGAAACATAATATTGAGCTAAATTCTGATTGCTATTTAATATTTTAAACTGAAGTTGCAAGTCATTTGACAAAAGAATTCTTGATTGATATATATTGACACATATATTTTCTCTTCCAGGCCTAATGGTGGAAGGAACTTAACTGTACAAATATCCAGGGAACAGGACAATGAAAATGAGATGGAAAAAAGTGTTGGGTTTATTGTGGACAGAGTGAAAGGTGCCCCCATTGGTGATGGCAGCTTGAGACTCACTGGATACCATCAGAGAACCGGAAGAGTAAATATGTGATGTATTTTTTCATGAACTTTCAGTTAGGCTATCAAGGATTAGAGTAAAATGGTTACTAAAACAGTAAGGAGAGCAATTAGGAGAATTCTGTTGGAGCATGGAATGCTTTGCCACAGTGGTTGAGGCACAGACCATTGCAGCTTTTAAGGGAAAAGTGGATAAATATGTGAAGCAGAGGAAGATACTGGGCTATGGGGAGCGAGATATTACAGTGGAAATAGCTATGGATTTCTTCAGCAATGAACCGGCACAGACACAATGGGCTGAATGGCCTCCTTCTGTGCCGTAAACTTCCATGGTTCTATTGACTGGCCACTTGATTTCCCCCATTTCCACTGCAGTGAAAGCTGCTCTTATCATTGCAATGATAGATGAAGCCAGTATCAAGGGCAACTACAGCTATGAACAATTCTAGATGCGCAAAAGGAGTGGCCTCCCATTCCTCGAGCAGTCACTCCTAGCTGTCAGAGGATCAGCATTCCACACAGCAGTTGTCCACCTTACCTACATGTCTTGTGGCTTCTATACTGGCAAATAATTTCAGAGCATATCCCCTCATGTGTTTGCATGTGTATACATAAATGCAGTGTGCCATATATGTAAGGCAATCCTCCTTAACTAAATCTTTCTTTGGCAGGTAATTAGTACAAGGAATTCTGGGATGCTGTGGACCACTGCTCCTGTGAAATCTAACATCAAACAAGGATACTTTATCTTTGGAGAGCAGGAGGTAGGAGTCCTGTCAATGTATCAGTTATGAGTATGTTATTAATCTAGAATAACCATTTTAATCATTATTGAAAATAGTTATTTTGATCAGTATAATATTATTTTATATATTTTTTAAATTCATTCTCGGGATGTGGAGATTGTTGACAAGGTCAGCATTTATTGCCCATCCCTAGTTGCTCTGATTTGATACAACTGAATAGCTTGCTCAGAGTCAAGCACATTGGTGTGGGACTGGAGTTCTCTGTAGGCCAAATTGGGTAAGGACCTCAGGTTTCCTTCCCTAAAGGGCATTAGTGAACCAGTTGGGTTTTTACAGCAATCTGACAATTTCATGGTCACTTTCACTGATACCAGCTTTTTATTTCCAGATTTTTTTAACTGAATTCAAATTCTCAAACTGCCATGGTGGGACTTGAACTCTCATTTCCTGGATTATTAGTCCAGGCTTTTGGATTACTAGTCCAGTAACATAACCACTACACTGCCGTACTTTATCCGTATCTGAAATAGGCACATCATTTACATATTGTAATTAGTTATGGCCAAATTAACATTTTTAAGTATGCTTCGTTTACCAGGTTTACAGAAGTTCCAGAGGGTAGAGCCCAGGCACCTGAAGGCTCTGCTGCCAGCAATAGGTGAAGAGAGGGGAGAACACACAACAGGCACAGTGTATTTAGGGTGGGCTGGGGTATCGAGCTAGAGGTGGTTGTGGAAATAGGGTGAGATGAGGCTTTAGTGGATTTAAAGAAAGTGACACAGATTTTTAAATTTCAGGGGTTGGGACATGTGGAGCTAGTGTAGGTCAGTGAGGACAGGTGTGAGGAGAGAGTGGTACCAAGCAGGATAGGATATGTGCAGTAAAGTCTTGGACAAGCTGGAGTTTATGGAAGGGTGAAAGATGGCAGTGTTGGAATAATCGAATCTGGAAGTGATAAAGGCACATATCATTTTGGTGATGGTAGGACTGAAGTAGGGGTGGAGATGGCCATTGGAGGTAGAAGTATATGTTCTTTGTGATGGAGAGGATTTGGAGTCTGAAACTCATCTCAGAATCAAATAAGACTCTGAGACTGCGGACAGTCTATTTCAGCCTGAGACAATGGCCAGGAAGGGGGATGGAATCAGTGGCAAGAGAGCGGAACTTGTGGCAGGGGCTGAAGAGGTGGAGCTCGGGAAAGTTAAGACTGGATGCCAGACAAGTAGTCTGGCAGCACAGAGGCAGTCGTGTGGTTGAGAGAGACATTCACCAGGTGGCAGGGTACTCTCGAGCACAAAGAGTCTCACGTAGCACCCATATGGGCATCAAGTCTCTTCATATAAATGGACTTGATGAACAGAAAAGGTTTTCACTTAATTAATGTTCAGGTGGATTTGACCACAGAAGCATCATCATGCATCTCAGTGGTGGTTATCGATGAAGCAGCCATGGTGCCTTTATTATGTGACATTCTATGGTGCCCGCATTATTTAAAGAAGAAACATGAGGTGATGGCTCTTAGGACTACTCTCTGCATCCATGACTGTTGACCCCATTATAAAGTCCTCCAACAGCAAAGGAGTACCCCTGTTTGGACACCTCAGCATCTGTTTGCTGTTCCTCAGCTGCCATCTCTGCTTGCAAGAATAATGTGCCACACAGTGTAGACACAACAAAAGGGTGTGTGTAAAAGTGTTATGGTTGTGTACAATCCTTGAAATGGTACCTCCCAGAGGGTTCGGCAGTTTCCAACTTAGCTTTGTGCCATGCTTGATGGGTCCCACAAGAAATGTATGCGCTTGATTGCAGTACACACCTTCCTCATTTGCAGCTGGGTGACTGAATTGATTTTGTCAATGGGCTCTCTCTATTCAGCTGGTACCTGTATTTTTATTGGGTAACCTTTGGCCCCAAATAGAGCTACCCTCCTTTGAGGCACCTCCTGCAGAAGCACCTCTAACTCAGCTAAAAACAGTGGATGTCCAAAGAGACTTTGGGGGTCCAGGTACATAGATCATTAAAATGTCATGAACAGCTACAGAAAATAATCAAAAAGGCTAATGGAATGCTGGCCTTTATATCTAGAGGACTAGAATACAAGGGGGTAGAAGTTATGCTACAGCTGTACAAAACCCTGGTTAGACCACACCTGGAGTACTGTGAGCAGTTCTGAGCACCACACCATTACCAGAATGATAGCCAGAATTCAATGGTTAAGTTACAAGGAGAGATTACACAAATTAGGGTTGTATTCTCTAGAATTTAGAAGGTTAAGGGGTGATCTGATCGAAGTTTTCAGGATATTAAGGGGAACAGATAGGGTCGATAGAGAGAAACTATTTCCACTGGTTGGGAATTCTAGGACTAGGGGGCATAGTCTAAAAATTAGAGCCAGATCTTTCAGGAGTGAAATTAGGAAACACTTCTACACACAAAGGGTGGTAGAAGTTTGGAACTCTGTTCCGCAAATGCCAATTGATGCTAGATCAATTGTTAATTTTAAATCGGAGATTGATAGCTTTTTGTTAACCAAAGGTATTAAGGGATATGGGCCAAAGGCGGGTATATAGAGTTAGGTTGCAGATCAGCCATGATCTCATTGAATGGCTGGGAACAGGCTCAAGGGGCTGAATGGCCTACTCCTGTTCTTATGTTCCTAACTCTTCAGCACAAATGAGATCAGTAGATCAAAAGGCAGCACCAATGTGTCCCTGTATAGTGCCACAAAATGATCAACATTGGCAATATGTTTACAACATTGGCAACAAACCTATGTTTGGCAACAGAGTCAGATGTTATAATGGCAATGATTCTTTTCTAGATGTCATTCTGTGATGTGATGCCTGAAGAGGACATGATACTAATAATCCGATTTTACCTCTGGCCAAATGGAAACATAGCAACTGCTCCATGGGACATCAACCTTAGCATGGAAAATTTAATGGAGAGTGAGGAGTGGTTGGTAGCATGGGGAGTGCTAAGATTATCACGATCTGCAGACTCATGTAAGTTGCTGAATGATCTAAGCACTTATTGTACCAGTATTAGATCAAGAGTGGTGAACAAGTGGCAAATTCACAGCAGGTCACACCCTGGTAAGTTTATGTTTTATGGTATGCACATGAGTAGAAAACACCAGAAAAAGCACAATGAAAATGTTTTCTTACTTTTTTTTTGAGTTTTCACTCCTGTGCATAGAGGAATTTTTAATCTTATAATATTTATAACTTAGTTGGTCTCATGGCTACTCTCTTCTGAGTCCTTTGTTTCTCTTTCTGTTCTTTTTTCTTTTCTGACTTTTTCAATTAAGAACATAAGAACATAAGAACTAGGAGCAGGAGTAGGCCAATCGGCCCCTCGAGCCTGCTCCGCCATTCAATAAAGATCATGGCTGATCTGATCCTAACCGCCAATCTACTATCTATCACAGAACCATCTCCTGCATCTAACAGAATTGCACACACGAAATAGGAGCAGAATCAGGCTACACGGTCCCTGGGCCCGCTCCACTACCCACAGGGCCATGACCGATCCGAACCTAGACTCATGTCCAAATTCCTGCCCGCTCCCCGTAACCCTTAATGCCCTTTACTTCTAGGAAACTGTCTATTTCTGTTTTAAATTTATTTAATGATGTAGCTTCTACAGCTTTTTGTGGCAGCATATTCCATGGACCTACCACCCTCTGAGTGAAGTAGTTCCTCCTCATCTCAGTTTTGAAAGAGCAGCCCCTTATTCTAAGACTATGTCCCCTAGTTCTAGTCTCACCCGTCATCGGGAACATCCTCCCCGCATCCACCCGATCCAACCCCTTCACAATCTTATATGTTTCAATAAGATCGCCTCTCATTCTTCTGAACTCCTGCTATTTATTTGGCTTTCCCTCCTTTCCTCCTTCCATTCCTCACATTTATTTCTGGTCACTCCTGAGCTCCTGCAGCACTGATCTTGAAATAACCATCCCTGCTAAGAGTATTCACCTTTCTCTCCTTTCCTCCTTTCCATTCCCTCACTTGAGATCTGTGCCACCCAATGTTTGAACATAAGTGCTTCTAATACTCAATATTTAATGCCTCTTTCTCCTCTGATGCCCAGTGCTTGATGTTCGACATTGATGAATTTTTCTATGTTTTGCTTTGAGAACACAGTGAGGCCAAAAGTTCTCGGCCCTTCTGGTGCCCAGTGCCCGATATGTGGAATGAACATCCTGCAAAAGTAGTTAATACTGTGTCAAATAGTTAATACTGTATCTTTAAAAAAGAGCTGGATGAATTTCTGGTTAAGAATGAGATCAAGGGTTGTATCGACAATCATTATCGTTAGTGAATAAAGGCTCTATGAAACCTGATGGAACCAAGGGAATGGCATCTGTGGAATTTAACTGGTTGCTGCTAAATAATAAATCTGTTCAGGATATATTGTTGAGTTTTGCTAGATTACTTTTGGGAATAAGGGAGAAATTTCAACGACACCACTGGATCATGCTTGGCAGGCTTGGTGGACTGAATGTGTTTTTTTTCATTCCATATTTTCTTATATTATTTGCTTGGGAGATGAAGTTGGGTTGCAAATTGTACTTGCCAAGAAATGACATTGAGAGACTGAATGTTCTGCATGTTATCTCCTACATTCACTTTGGATTCCTTAAAACCAATATTAGACTCTTGAAAATTGAACATGGGAGTGCTAATTAGACTTCTAATTTCAAAATTCTATTTCTAACAGTGGATGATGGAGATTATAAAAATATGTTTTCTGTGTCCACAGATACCTTGAAGACTCAAAGCCCAGTCATCACATGGAACACTGGGACACACACTCTGCCACTGTTTCATGGACCCGTCCCTTCCCCTCACGATCTTTCAGTGCTGGTAAGGAAGAAAAATCTTCTTTTAGCCCTTTCCATGCCATAGGCAACTTTGTATTTTTAATCAAATTACTATTGTCAAAATGGTTGTACTACATGTTACACCATTAAAGGGGAAGTCACTCAAACAAGTACATAACTGTATAAATGAACAGTTTCAGTGATGGATTTGTACCTGTGGAGTTCTTCACTTGTCTCAATTACTTTTGGAAGCTTGTGTTTTTGAAGAGTCTTTGTTTGCAAAGCTCCTCTATGCCAGGGTGATTGCCTTCCATATACCTACTTGACAGTGTACCAAGCTGGTTGAATATTTTGCTGGAGTCGAGCTGCTGTAGATTGGCTCCCAGACAGGTCTGAAGGCGGAGTCCCAATTAAAATTAATGGAGCCGCTCCTGATGCAGGCAGTTCCTCCCCTGTCAGTGGGAAGGAGTCTGCTGGGGTAACGTTTTTTAAAGACTTCTGAGTATATTTTTATTTTATAATTTTTAAATAAACAATTGAGTACATTTCAAAAAGCACTCCACCCTCAACTTTCCATGCCTTTTAAGAGAACCATGTCTTTCAAGAGTAAATTAACTCTATGTATTTATTTATGAACTGAATAATGGCAGTAGAGAGGGGAAACCCTTGGACTATCTAAGGTAATATTAGGTTATTTAGGTTAAGGTGTAATTTAAGAACATAAGAACATAAGAAATAGGAGCAGGAGTAGGCCATACGGCCCCTGGAGCCTGCTCCGCCATTCAATGAGATCATGGCTGATCATCGACATTAACTCCACTTTCCCGCCCAGTCTCCATATCCCTTGATTCCCGTAGAGTCCACAAATCTATCTCTCTCAGCCTTGAATATACTCAAAGACTCAGCATTCACAGTCCCCTGGGGCAGAGAATTCCAAAGATTCACAACCCTCTGAGTGAAGAAATTCCTCCTCATCTTAGTCTTAAATGGCCTACCCCTTATCTTGAGACTATGCCATCTAGTTCTAGACACTCCAGCCAGGGGAAACAACATCTCAGCATCTACCCTGTCAATCCCCTTCAGAATCTTGTATGTTTCAATGAGATCACCTCTCATTCTTCTAAACTCCAGAGAGTATAGGCCCATTCTACACAATCTCTCATCATAGGACAGCCCTCTCATCCCAGGAATCAATCTAGTGAACCTTCGTTGCACCGTCTCCAAGGCAAGTATATCCTTCCTTAGATAAGGAGACCAAAACTGTGCACAGTACTCCAGGTGTGGTCTCACCAAGGCCCTGTACAATTGTAGCAAGTCTTCCTTACTCTTATACTCCAGCCCCCTTGCAATAAAGACCAACATGCCATTTGCCTTCCTTATTGCTTGCTGTACCTGCATGCTAGCTTTCTGTGTTTCTTGCACGAGGACACCCACATCTCTCTGAACACCAACATTTGAAAGTTTCTCACCATTTAAAAAATATTCTGTTTTTCTATTCTTCCTACCAAAGTGAATAACCTCTCATTTCCTTACATTATACTCCATCTGCCACCTTACTGCCCACTCACTTAGTCTATCTATGTCCCTTTGCAGACTCCTTGTGTTCTCCTCACAGCTTACTGTCCCACCTAACTTTGTATCATCAGCAAACTTGGATACATTACACTCGGTCCCTTCATCTAGGTCATTAATATAGATTGTAAATAGCTGAGGCCCCAACACTGATCCTTGCGGCACCCCACTAGTTACAGCCTGCCAACCTGAAAAAGATCTGTTTATCCCTACTCTCTGTTTTCTGTCCATTAACCAATCCGCTAGCCATGCTACTATATTACCCCCAACCCCATGAGCCCTAATCTTATGTAATAACTTTTTATGTGGCACCTTATCGAATGCCTTTTGGAAATCCAAATATATTACATCCACTGGTTCCCCTTTATCTACCCTGCTAGTTACATCCTCAAAAAACTCTAAGAAATTTGTCAAACACAATTTCCCTTTCATAAAACCATGTTGACTCTTAGAAAATCATAACATGATTAGGCAGTGACTTGGTACCACTTCCTTAACAATAGATTCCAGCATTTTCCCGATGACTGATGTCAGGCTAACTGGCCTGTAGTTCCCTGTTTTTTCTCTCCCTCCTTTCTTGAATAGCGGTGTTACATTTGCGACCTTCCAATCTGCTGGGACCATTCCAGAATCTAGGGAATT
Source organism: Squalus acanthias (assembly GCA_030390025.1). Classification (NCBI taxonomy): domain Eukaryota; kingdom Metazoa; phylum Chordata; class Chondrichthyes; order Squaliformes; family Squalidae; genus Squalus; species Squalus acanthias. The sequence continues at coordinate 34,504,795 of CM059439.1, read as the reverse complement.
TTGGAAGATCAAAACCAATGCATCCACTATCTCTTCAGCCACCTCTTTTAGAACCCTAGGATGTAGGCCGTCAGGTCCAGGGGATTTGTTGGCTTTTAGTCCCATTAGTTTCTCTAGTACTTTTTCTCTACTTATATTAATTACGTTAAGTTCCTCACCCTCATTAGACCCTTGGTTCCCCACCATTTTTGGTATGCTTTTTGTGTCTTCTACTGTGAAGACAGATACAAAATATTTGTTTAACATTTCTGCCATTTCCTTATTCCCCATAATAATTTCACCTGTCTCAGCCTCTAAGGGACCAACGTTTACTTTTGCTACTCTTTTCCTTTTTACATACTTGTAGAAACTCTTACAATCTCCTTTTATATTTCTTGCTAGTTTTCTCTCTATTTTTTCCCTTTTTATCAATTTTTTGGTCAACCTTTGCTGGTTTCTGAAACTCTCCCAATCCTCAGGCTTACTATTATTCTTTGCAACATTATAAGCTTCTTCTTTCAATCTAATGCTATCCTTAACTTCTTTAGTTAGCCACGGTTGGATCACTTTTCCCGTGGAGTTGTTGTTTCTCAGTGGAATGTATTTTTGTTGAGAATTATGAAATATTTCTTTAAATGCTAGCCACTGCTTATCTACCACCATACCTTTTAATCTATTTTTCCAATCTGCCTTAGCCAACTCGCCCCTCATACCTATGTAATTAGCTTTATTTAAGTTTAAGACTCTAGTTTCGGACTTAGGCAAGTCACTCTCAAAATTAATGTGAAATTCTATCATATTATGATCACTCTGCCCCAGAGGATCCTTTACTATGAGATTGCTAATTAACCCTGTCTCATTACACAATACAAGATCTAAAATAACCTATTCCTTGGTTGGTTCCATGACATATTGTTCTAGGAAACTGTCCCGAATGCATTCCATGAACTCGACCTCCAGACTACCTTTGCCAATTTGATTTGTCCAGTCTATATGAAGATTAAAGTCCCCCAAGATTATTGCATTACCTTTGTTGCAAGCTCCTACTATTTCTTGATTAATATTCTGTCCAACGGTATAGCTACTGTTAGGGGGCCTATATACTACTTCTACCAGTGTTTTCTGCCCCTTGTTATTCCTTATGTCCACCCATACTGATTCTACTTCCTGATCTTCCGAGCCGAGATCCTTTCTCGCTACTGTCCTTATGTCATCCTTTATCATCATGGCTACTCCCCCTCCTTTTCCATTCTGCCTGTCTTTTCGAAATGTCAAGTACCCTGGAACATTTAGTTCCCAACCTTGGCCACCTTGCAACCATGTCTCAGTAATGGCTATTAGATCAAATCCATTTATCTCTATTTGTGCCATTAGTTCGTCTATCTTGTTACGAATACTTCGTGCATTCAGATAAAGGGCCTTTAATTTAGATTTTTTACCATTATTCCCTGCTTTGACCTTATTCTCTGCTGCTTTGATGGACAATCCTAGCCAGTCCGTTGAACAATTGACTGTACACAGGTCAAACTACGTAACATGACTGCAAAACTGTATAAATGTCATATAACAAGTCTTTATTACTTCTGTGTTTAAAATCTGGTAAATTATCAATATTCCTCCATTTTATTATTTTCTTAACCTTCTTTAGTCCCTTGACCTTTCATTAAACTCTGGCCAAGACACAAGTTGACTCCCTGTCCTCTGCCAATCCTGATTCATACCTTTCAGCCAATGTGTGGAAGTGGTTGCAATTGACTTGCTCTCCAAATTTCCCATGAGAAGCACCTTCTACTCCCGGGGAAGATCCTTCTAATTTCTGACCTGAAATCTGGAATTCGTCATTTTGAGAAATTGACTGAACTATATTTTGAGAATTTTCAAAACAACAAGTACAGTGAAGGGCTTTCTAAATTAATCCTTTAACATTCAAAACTGTCAACAGTTCTATTATTAGTGGCTGGCAAAAATCATATCCACTTAAAACTAAGCAATGGTCCCAGTATATAAGAGTACTTGGTCAGGGGTATTTTCAGACATTGGCACAACCAGAAGCTTTGGTCCTAAAATCAATGACGTTGTTAATTTATCTTGTGACTGGGCATTGATTTTCAGGATGTGTCCATTGTTGCCTTGTGGTGAGTTGGCTTGCAAATAATTGGTGTGAATCACAGGCCCAGTCACAGACGGCCACTGTAGACATCTGATGTTGGAGGTGCAAAATTAAAGGAAAACAATCTGCATGTTCTGATGTAAAAGCATGAAGTTCACATATATATCTTGTTCACAAATGATATGTGGAAGTTGACGAGTATGATGTAAAAGCTTATTATTCTCTTTGATATGTGTTTATCTTTCTTTAAGCCTGGCGAACACCTGTATGACATATGGGAGCCATACGGGAATGCTACAGTGAGACTCCATCTGTTCATTGGCAGCAGACCCAAGGTTCTCACCACACCAGATTCTCCTATCGATACAGACATGATTAAAGAATGGCCTGATGTAAGTAGCCGACAAAGACCCTACTTGTGGTGGGAAAAGTTGTTTTGAAATATCCTTTACAAACCAGACATTTTGATTCCACATGTAACATCTTAAAGTAGAGGATAAAAATCCCGTTCCCATTTGCTAATGGTGCAGGCGTGCATCAGGCACGGCGGGAGCAGAAAATCGGGGACAGAGGCCTTGCACCAGATATCGCTGCAACTGGACAGTGCTCGGGGTGCAGGAGGCTTGCACTGCTCCTGGGTGTGAACCTCATTAAACCTAGAAAAATGATTGAACTGAAGACATGTCCTTGTCCCACATTTTCTGGTGGCTTGTACCATCGTCGCTAGGTCATAAATAGGAACACGGTACTTGCTTATTTGAATTGACGTTTTGGTTTTCTTTTGTTGCATTTATTGATGAACTTTTGTTTGCATTTCAGTTTAATTTAGTCTTTTTTTTTCTTTTTCTCCTTTTAGCAGTCATGGGATTTTCACAGAGATTTGCAACAGTCCCTGCTGAGGCAGGTGGCACTAACCCAGTTCTTGTCTAGCTCAACCCTCTCTACAGTATGTTTTCCCTCTTTAACCAATGTTGCCACTCCTTTGTTATCTTTTCTATCACTCCTACATACTTTAGATCCCAATATGTTTATTTTTTCCATTCTCATCCAGTTTGCAGCTAGGAATCTGTTAATGCTATTGGCACAGCAATTCAGGCGCGCCCATTCTTGGGGGTGTGGGGGATGCAGGCTACATTCCCTGTACCTGAATGGTGAGGCCTGAGGCGCCCCAGGTATTGGGACTCAGGCCTCAGTATAACAGAGCCGGTGTGGCGGAATGGCCCACTGGCGAAGAGTAGCGAAAAATCAGGCCACTGCTAGTGTCACAGTGGCCCTCAGGTAAGTGGGTCCGGGAGCCAGGGATCCGAGAATTGGGAACATGGGACTGGGGATCGGGAGGGGGGCAGGGAATTGGGGGCTGGGGATCGGGGGTGGGGCAGGGAATTGGGGGCTGGAGATTGGGGATGGGGGGCAGGGAATGGAGGTGACCAGGGAATGCAGGGTCAGGGATCGGGGGGACAAGGGAATACGGGGTCATGGAATGCAGGGCCGGGGATCGGGGTGGGGCTAGGGAATGCGGGGCCGAGGATCGGGGGGCCAGGGAATGCAACTAATTCCTAGGAGTTGCATTGTGGGTTTGATTTTCCACACATTGAGTTCAAAACCATGCTTCTGCCAACATAGAAGGTGCCAGGGGACCTTTGATACTCACCACGGGAAAGAAGGTGAACTTGGATTATTAGTTCATAGTGTCAATTACAGAGCAGCATTGCAAATAGGAAGGAAAAATGAACTGGTCCATTTGTCCCTTATAACTGACATGAATTATCTATTATTTAGGTTGTCTACATTCATCATGTAAGGCCATCCCCACCATCTTCACCATTTAATGCAGGAGATGGATTTGACTTGTACATCGATGGTGCTCGCTTTCTCCCAGATGCTGTCACCATCAGCAGAGTTACAGGCTGCATCTTTGATCGGAACTACAACCAGTGAGTAGGGGTTGTTTTGTGAAAGAGCAGAAAAGTCTAAGTTTGGGATAGAACAGGCCACAGATTTTTGTTTAAGAAAACATGTTGTTTTAATTAAGTTTCTATTCAATTGCTGTCAGATCTGTGTGGCAAATTGAGATGTTGCAATTTCTGTCAGTGGGGATGGCTCTTGCAGTAACCTATCTCACTGAGGGCCCCTAGTGGCAATAAACCAGGCAGGTGTGTTGGCTTGTTCGGTACATTCCAATTTCAGCAATGAGAAACTGCTTGTCCTGTTTGGAGTGTGCTGGTAATGCCGAGCTGTGCAGTCAGACCCCGCTTCCTTTTTCGTTTATGAAGATGGGTCTCCATCATGTCCATAATTCTAGGAAAGCAATCTATTACAACTACTGCGCCTGTAATTTTATTACAATCCTTTCACTTGCATTATAGACAGGAAAGGAAGAGCTGTTTAGCAGCATTTGAAATGACACAGTCAGGTGAGCGATGTGTCTGTTTGCATCATTCTGAAGTCTGTGTTCAGATAGCTGATCTCAACTGGGGCAGTGGTAGAGCCACTAATTAGCTTAAGTGGCTGGGGTTAAAGAGGAGGAATAATTCAGCCCACTCGTAATAGCTATCCAGTGATCTCTAATGGAAAGTGAGCATGTGTGGAGATTAGGTGAGGACAGGCTTGGCTCTGATATCCCCATGGGTGAATTAGCCTGTTGACATTCACTGTCTGGTCTCATGCAATGAAGAGTGGCCACTTGGACAAGGTATTGGGTGATCCATGGCACTGATTAAATTACATACTGTCCCAGCACCTTTAGCAGGAGAGGGGAGGAAACTGGAGCAAATAAGGAAAGTTTTTTAAAAATTCAGAAGTTTAACTTCTGGCAAGGCTTTATACCAACTCCCTTTATACAGTACTATAGCTGGCGCTTATCCTGAACAATGTAGGACCACCAAACAGCTTTGTTAACAGTGTGCCCAAGTGTGCTTGCCCATTTAAACTTTTTGTGTTGAATCTGTGTGCAAGAAGGTGCCACATCGCTCTCAAAATCACTTTGTAAAAACTATAATACAGGAGAAATACGAGAACCTGGGGGTTTACGAGATGGGTTATTCTGCAACACAGATGTGCACATTTAAGCTTAAGACAGTTAAGGTGGTATATCCAGTCAGATACAAATGTTCACAATCTTGCACATTTTCCTGACTTTCCTTGGTTGTCCTTTCCATTTAGACAGGCAAGAAAAGTTAAAAAACAGGAAAAACAAAACACCACACAGCCACAGCAAAATACTCAAATTTATTGATATCATCCCATAACTATCCTGTCATTTCCCTATTTCCGCTTGGAGGAGGACAGGCGCTTCTTCCCACCCTCCTGGTTGAATTTATACAACGGATGTAAAATAGGGTAGATCCAAGTCCTGCACATATTCCTCACGTTTCTGCCCAGATTGTACCATTTTTATGCAAAGAAATGAGAAGAAATTCTGAGATAATTAGTAAAGCGTTCTGCTCCTTAAAATGTTTAACAATAATACCAGTTTCATTTTAGGAGACAGCACATATAAAATGAACTAGCCATTGGTTGATGGTGCTAAATTAATGTGTTTTGTGAATTGATAAATGCTAAAATTCTGGTGATATCTGAACTTATCAGTCATGTACAACTTCACACAAAATATTTTTCAACACATCTTTGTATTTCCATTTTGTCAAAGAATTGGTCCAGATATATCTACAGGGATTGACTTGAACAGCAACATATTTGAGCCCTTTTACAATCACCGTGTAGAATTCAGGAACCCACGAATGCCACCATCAGCCACATTGTTACTGAAGGTAACTACACATTCACAAATGTTTACTACATATTAGCAGAAAAAAATGGATGGCATAAGTATGCAATGGAATATGTAGAAATAACTAAAGGCACAGTACACTGGGCACTAACAAAAGCAGAAAGGGATCAGGAAATGAAAGTAGATTTGGCTTAACATGTCAAATCAATGTAGGTCAGCAATAAACAAATAGTATGCTTAAATATATTACTAGGTTAGTTGAATATAAAATTGGCAGATACCGTGTTAAAACTGTATAGTACTCTGGCTAGACTGCACGTTGAGTACTGTAGCAAAATACTGCGGATGCTGGAAATCTGAAATAACAACAGAAAACGCTGGAAAAACTCAGCAGGCCAGGCAGCATCCATGGAGAGAGAAAGAGAGTTAACGTTTCAGGTCGATGACCTTTCGTCAGAACTGGGAAGAGCCGGAAATCAAATAGATTTAAGGCCAGGGTAAAGCTGGGAAAAGGGGGAGGGGATAAAAGAACAAAGGGGGAGATGAAGAGACATGTCTCTTCATCGCTCCCTTTGTTCTTTTATCCCCTCCCCCTTTTCCCAGCTTTACCCTGGCCTTAAATCTATTTGATTTCCGGCTCTTCCCAGTTCTGACGAAAGGTCATCGACCTGAAACGTTAACTCTCTTTCTCTCTCCACGGATGCTGCCTGGCCTGCTGAGTTTTTCCAGCAAGTTTTCTGTTGTTATTTTAGTTGAGTACTGTGTTCAGTTTTGATCACCAAAGCAAAAAGAAAAAGTCATGGAGGTGGTGCAGAAAAGATCCATAATGCTGATCCCTAGTGTCAAAGGGTTGAATTATGAGGAGAAGCTGGAGAAACTAGAGCTCTTTAACCTTGAAAAGAGGTGACTGAGAAAGGAACCTTATAGATGTATACAAGAGATTAAGTGGCATAGATGAGGTTAATCTGAAGCACTACTTCAAGTTATGTCAGGATTGTAGAACAAGGGGACATAGGTCAAACTGGTGGAAGGAAGGTTTAGGACAGATGTTATGAAGAACCTCTTCATGCAAAGAGTGAATGGTCTTCCAGGTATGATAGTAGAGGTGAAAATGGGCTAATTCAAGAGATAGATGACATAAATGGGGGAATGTAGATCTTTTGTCTGGAGGGATGAGCTAAGATGGGCTGAATGGACAATACATTGGACACTAACGCACAATATCACAGTAGTGGCAAGTCACCAAGTGAAGCACAGACATTTTCCCATGGGTGGGGAGAAAGTAAGGAGAATCATTAGGAGTCATCCTTGAGCCATTGCTGAATACATTCTACCCACTAGTTGAAGAGCGTTGGAGCTCTTGCTGTCCCTTAGCCACAGGCGGCTTAGGAACTGGAGAGAAAAATAGTGCAATTTACACTCTCAAAATCTGGAGTCAGTTTGTATTTTGAGGAAAAAATACAGTTGTCATTTTAATTTTTATGTTGTGTTTTCTACATTAAGTATTTTCAAATTGAAAAGGAGTATTTATTCCTTATCCACAAAATGATTTATGTTGATAAAGGCAACCTTTATCTAATTCCAATTAGATTAGAGTATGGTGGCATAAATTGGGATTCTGAAACTAGAACTGCACTGTGTGCAGCCTCATGCTCCTCTCACATCATCACCGTGCTCTTTTTAAATTGGATCAAACTAAATTTAAAGTGTTGGTGTGAACAGGGTAACAGTCCCAGTCCCTGGTTGGAAGTTGCAGTTTGTTGAGCCTACTTTCCTAGCGACGTATCCTGCAGCTGGTGAGTTAGAGCATGGTGCGAGAAGAGATGGTTCAGTAAAGTGCCGGTATTGGAATGCCGTGGGTTTGGGGAAGATTAATTCTGTTTTCAGAGCTCTAATTGAATAGGAAGGAGGTAATGACTATCAGTATCAACAGAAATCATTTTGTGGAACAGAAATAAAACAATTCCGGACTTCTTTTGAACTTGAAAATATTAATTATAGAAATTAAATTATAACAGTTCCATTTGAAATACAGATTGACTCCAGGTAAACAAAAACCTGAATTAAGAATGGAATTGGGACAGATTCAGTCACTTCTATTTTACAGAATTGTTGATCAAAACATAACAATTCCCAGTTGTCTATATTTTAATGCTCAGCTCAATAAGTACACTCAATCCACGAGACTGATGCCTCGTGTTAAAGGATTAAATTATGAGGATAGACTGGAGAAAACAGAGCTCTTTAACCTTGATAGGGAGTGACTGAGAAGGGAGCCTTATCCACTGTATGTTCACTGATTACTCTGGTTGATGCCATCAGATCATTATACCTGTGCTCAGCTGGTGTCCACAGATGTCATGAGGCATGGCTGCCCAGGAGCCACTCTGAGACTTGCCCCTTGTGGATTAAATAATGGTGAATGATGGGCTACCTTAAAATTATGGCATTGTGACAGCTGCCTGAGAAGCAAACATGTGATTGCATATCAACAGCACACGGAGAGAAAGAAGAATCCTTTCTTATTCATTATAGGTAGTGGCATTGTGTCATTGTTCATGTAGAACCACATGGGTATGATTTATAAGCCATTGGATCTTCAGGAATCCTCCCTCTCTATAAAATTCTACAGATCCTTATGCCACTGTCCATTGTAAGGAGGTGAAAACAAGGCATTGGTCACTTGCTTGCATATCTACGGTCAACTGATTGTCTTCCATTATTGATATCCCTGGTAAATGCTTGAAATAATCCTGAACCATAAAAGATCAGAGTGGTTGTGGCCAGCCCTGTGAATGAGCCTGGCTCATGTGTTGGTTGGAGCATTCAGCATGACTCAATCATGGTGTTGGTGTAAATTGAAACTTTTGCAGGCACTGCTCCTCAACAACACCAACCTTCTCCACGATCACCTGGTGATGCACAGGACAGAGGGCATCAGCACCCGAGCACATTGCAGCCCGGGAGGCCAGGGATGGCCTCATCATGGCCAGATTTACTTCACTTGAAGCTGTACACCCTGGCTGCCACAAGATGCACCAGGGTGGCACCACCCCACACCAACAACATAAAGCATCCCTACAATGACCAAGTCATTCCTGTCACACTCATCACCATTGCAGTTATGTCTCACCATTCACTGCAACTCACTAAGCCACTTCCAAAGGTGCACATAAATCTGTCCAAGATCAGAAAGTGTTGAAAATTAAGATTTCAATGTTTGACAGCACATTAACAGAAATTTTACCTGAACATTGGCGATAACTGCCTACGCTTGTGTGTTGTTAGTTGGTATGATTGGACTAGGATGAGGGTGAGTGTGAGGGGTGACTAGTGAGATGGGGAAGTGATAATGTAGATAGAGAGGGATGGGTGGAGGTGCAAGGTAAGTTGGTGTGAGTAAGGATGTGCAGGAGTAGGGTAGGGAAGGCAGAGTGATGGGGATGTGATGAGTGGCACAGCAGGATGAGGTTGAGTGTGGCTTTGTACTAACATTTTGTGATCTAATGAGATCATTGAAATGTTTGCGCCACTGCGCCCAGGTCCTCCTGACCACATCCCTGCTTGTGCAATCTGCAACCAGGCTGTTTTGGTCTCCTATGGAGGTGTCTTCCGCCCATTGGAAGGGAAGAGGACCTCCCTGCGTACTCTGACTCCCTCCATAAGCATATGGAGGGAGTCATAGGAGAACCTGGGTGCAGCCCTCTGCCTCTGTGCAGTGATTGTCAGTGTTTGCAGCACTTCAGTGCTGTAGAACACCGACAGCACAAATGTCAAAAGAAAGTTGGTCATGGTCCATTTAAGGAAACCAGCTGATGATGCGTCATGAATGACGTCACCAGACCCGCTTCCTCTAATTGGCCCAGGAAACGTGCTGGGCGGGCTTAACAAGCCCCATCAACGTAAACTCATTTTAGACAGCGGGTTGGAGTCAACAGCGGGGTCGCGACCCACCAGCGACATCACCCGCACCGGACCCGCCAAGGTAAGGAAAATCTCGGCCATTGTGCGTGTCACTGATAATGGCTATAAAGTGTTCTTGAGATTATGCTTCCATAGTCAATTGGATGATATTGCTGCCTTGTAATCAGTAGCCACTATTCTCTATCCAATACTCTTTCAGAAACATCCAATGTGCTTGATACATTGTCAATCATTAAAGGAAATACCTTTAAATGTATTGTTTTGCAGGTTTACTCTATCGACCGATTCAGTTTGAAATTGGTTTTGATTGGCTGGGCAGCTCTGAATGTCTTTGTGGAGTCAGGCAATGAAACAAACCCAACAGTGGATTCTGGAGTAGTTCAGGTAAATAATATTCAACATACGGAATTAGGTAGAGGTTTCCTAAATTAAACATTAATGCAAACTTAAGTTTAATGCCTTGCCATCAATGTTGATAGAAATTGAATTGATGTTTATAAAATCCCTCTTACCGTTATCCTATATTCCTTGATTGGAAGGGTAGAATGGCCCAGTCTATGGAGGTCTCTGTCAATACCATCAATGCAGCTCCTTGCTCAACCTGCTCTGAAATGAGCTTGAGCAGTCCACGAAGGGATTATTCTCTGGATAATATTTATTTATTTGTTCCTTCCCACCCCTCCTTTCCTCCCTCCCTCCTTTGCTTCCCTCCCTCTCTCCATCTCTTCCTACAAACAGCTGCCATTGGAGTTCTGCAATGGCTTCACCAGGCATTGCATCTTTCAATAAGAATCAAGGCACTGGGCATCTTCATTCCAACAGTCAGTGCATATTCCAATACATGAGTCCTTCTAATGTATAGAAAAAGCAACAAGTTCCGCTGAAGTATTGCAGAGCAGTAATCGATTTGTGTAATTTAACTTAGTTAATGTTTGCATGTTCTGTTCATCTTGTAATCCTTTTACGTTTTTCACTGACAAGAAGCTCCATTGTTTTCTTTGTATTGGTACCTTGCGCAAACTATTTTTCATGTTATTTTCTCTTAGTACGTTAGGTTGAAGGGATATTTACTAGTCCTAGCCCCTTTAGGGCTACCCCAGATCAGGCGTATTTCTCAGACGTTCACTTTCAACTAAAGTTTGAGGTAGCCGAATCCTAAAGACGCTTAATTGGGTCTAAAGGTCCGGGCTATCTCTCCCTAAAGGAAAGGAGCAACCCGAGAATGTTACCGTCCTCCAGATAGCGCTTTTAATAAGTTTAGCTAGACTGTAACGTTCCGGATATTATGAGGGTCCGGAAAACTCCCTCAGAATTCTGCAATTTCTCACCAAAGAGTGTACAGAGATTGAGTTTGCGTATTTTTGATACAGAAGTCTTAAGACAATTGTAAAATATATATAAAAAAATATATAGATTTATTAAAGAATCGACATGCAATTTACAGTTGGTGAATCAGTCAATTGCAACATTAACCGTTCTAAAAAGAGAAAAAATGCTATCTTATTATTAACAGAGAATCTTACTTTTAAATCTTAACTTCGCTACAGTATTACAGTTCTTAAAGTTCTCTATACAGGATATCCATCAATATCAAATACCTTTGATCCCTGAGGTACAAAGATTGGTAGACTACAGAGCCGCCTCTGAAGCCGAGAATCGCTTTGCCCGATTAAAGCGAGTCTGTTATCCCATTTGAGAGTTCAATATTTATACCCTTTTCCAGTGGTATTTCCTTTAAGGTTTTCTGCTGATGCAAGCTAATTATCTCGTCATTTTTCTGCCGGCCTCTGCAACTCTTACTGCCACCTCAGCCAGAATCTTGTCTCATCTCTAGGTGTTCTAAGTTTACCATATAAAAACGGTGTGACGGCAGGTGTTCCTTACTTTATGTCATCTTTACGAGGGCCGATGTTCCTTATCTTATCTGCCATCTTTACGAAGTTTAAATTAGAACACCTTATCCAGGGTGAACCATTGTTTTTTTCCCAAAAGATCAGCCTGTCGGAGCCCTTCACCTTCTGTTTCAGTAAGGTTATTTATTCAGGGTCAACAACTGTCTTATCTCAATAGCCAGAATGCTTTCATAACTATTTCATAGTTAGGTTTCTAAATTTCCAAACCCAGTTTGTCATGTTTTAATAAGGCCAGAATTCTTTCATAAGATAGTGTATTTTTCTGAATAGGTTATATGGCTATTCCTTCACAAGGTTCCCTGTGCTAAGAAGATATTGTCCTGTTTCCACACTTCTGACTGTTTTTGTTTTGAATATATATTGAGAGGTGTTCAAGAGTCATGTGACTTTGAACATGAATAATGAATGAGAATGTCCAATTATGCAGCCTTCTACTAATTGACCATGTATAATTTTTATTCTCTTGGACTCATCAGAGGTGCTTCTGTGATCCCGTGATCCCAGCAGGGAAGCCACGCTCATGTTCAGCATGGGTCGGAGATAGGGCTACGACATTGTAGCCCTGATTGGTTAACATGAAATTTCTGTGAGTACATTGGAACAGGAGTACAGCTCCTTGCTGGGAATGTGGAATCACCCCAACCCTGTTTAATCTAAACTTTTTTGGATAGTGACCAGCACAAGTCACACTTCTAAGGAGAGAAAACTCAGTGATCCTGGTAACAAACTTGTGGAAAAACTCTGGATTATGAATCTAACATTATTCAACCCGTTCTTTCACAGATGATATTCCTATGGCCCAGGGACATTATTTGCAATAGTGCTTTGTAGATTGTTTGATTGTCTGTTGCGAACAGTTATCCTTCGCCTTTAATGCCTTTCACAACAATAAATCTATCCAATTACTGTGAATGGGAGTAAATCAGTAGAACACGAATTAGCTTTGATGGGAACAGATCTCATCTAGATATTGTTCTGAGATTGTGTGTTTGTATGTAGAAGGGGGAGGAAAACATTTCTTCGAATACAAGTGTTGCTTGAGGCTTAAAAATTTTGTGTTCGTATTATCAAGAGCAGTGGTCACAGATTAAATTAAATGCACTATTCCGACTTTCCTGCCTTCTCTCAGAGGAAGCAGTTTGTCAACAGATTTCACAGATTAAGATCGAAAATTGACACTCAGGAGCTTTAGAAGAGCCTGCATGGCAGAGTGTATTGCTGCACTAATGTACATAAGTTGCCAAAACAACATTTATATCATTCACTTTTGTTATCTCACAGATCATGTTTTTATGGTATCCATTCATATTTCAAGCATGTTTTTTGTTTGGAAATCCAGCTAAAGTTTTCTAATTATACTTGATCATAATCATGTTTTGTCTGTCAGGTCTCACTGAATGAAGGTGCTCACCAGCTACAGTTGTACTATGATGGCCCTGACCCAGACAAGCCATTATCAGTTCGTGCTGTTACAATAGAAGGAAGGTAAGTCTAATTTCTGAGCTTCAAAATGTAAAAATAGCAATATAAAATAAGAAAGTTATGTAATCATGGGTTTGCAGCCTTGGACTTACAGAAAGACAGTATAGGATTCCCATGGTGGGAGAGCTGGCTGCAAATCCCAGGCTTGACTGATTTTGGAAACTTGGCTGCCTCAGTTCTTGAACCACTCCATTAGAACAGAGCGCTCTTCAAGCATGCGAGGAGGAAAACTGTCTGTAAAGACGGTTCTGCTGTCTGAGCTGAGAACACAATTGTTATAAAGATGAAGGCCCATGATATTAAAAGTAAAGTAGTGACATAGATGGACAGGTGGCTAAAGGACAGAAATTAGGAGTAAATGGATTAGCAAGGTGTAGCTAGTATTGTACCCGAAGGATCTGATGGGAGGGGATCTCTCTTGTTCTCCATATAAATAAATGAATTGGACACAGACATCAATATCAACATTTGCTGACAAATTAGAGGCATGGCAAACGGTGTGGAAGACTGTGGGGGGGGGGGGGGGGCGGTGTGGACAGGTTAGGAGACTGGGCAGATGTGTGTAAATGCACTTCAATTAGATAAATGTTAAGTAGTACATTTTGGGAAAAGAACAGAGAATGGAAATGCGACTAAATGGTAAAATTTTCAATGGAATGGAGGAACAGAGATTTAGATTTCGATAGACCGTTAAAAGCAGCAAATAAAATCATTAATAAGGCAAATGAGGCACCGTCTTTATATATAGGGGACATTAAATACAAGCAAAGAGGCGATGATAACTATGTACAAAGCATTTTGAGTACTGTGTGCGCTTTTGGGCATTCTGTTATAAGAAGGATATTAGAGTCATTAAAAAGGTACAAGACATATTTACTAGGATGGTATCAGGAATGAGAGGATATAGTTATGATGAGACACTTGAAAATCTAGGACTATGTTCATTAGAGCAGAGAAGGTCTAGGCAGATCTAATAGAAGTTTTCAAAGTTTTGAAAGGGTTTGCGATCGTAAATAGTGAAAAATAATTACCACTGGTTTGTAAATTGGTATCAAGAAGGCATAAACTTGGGATTAGTGCTAAAACCATAGAGAGGTTAGAAGAATTCTTCACTTGCCAGGTTAACAGAATATGAAATGAATTACTGCAAGTTGCTAATGAAATTGAAACAGTCAACGTGTCCTTTAAAAGGGACTTAGATAAACACTTGAAGAGGAAAAATATTTGAGGGCATGAGGAAAAGCAGGGAAATTGAAGTGGAGCAGATAGCTTCAACATGGAACGAGCATTAGCACTGACACAAGCACACTGTGCCGAATCACCTGCTTTGATGCACTGTATAGATACACAGGAACATAGGAAAGACAGGACTGGAAAAACTCTTGGAGTCCTTGTTTGTTATTTTGCAAGACTACATAAGGATGAATGCTTCTGGGAATCCTGGCGGATTTTTCTTTTCTCCCCCCTCCCTGACCTGAGGATACTGGAGCTGAGACAGTTTAGTCTGCTGCATTGATTTATAAAATCTTGGATTGGGCTCAGATTTGCTGAGAGGCCATCTACTCGTCCAAACCTTTTAACAATGATGGATGCTTTTTCTATTCTTGAAGGCCATCACCAACTACATCTCCTTCCTTTTCAGGTATATTCCATGTGCTACATTATTAGTCAGATTGGTGAAAGCACGAGTCGATACGAACCTCCGAGCCCTAGAAAGAGACAAGGTTCCCAAAACTGAATGGATTAAACTTGGTCTTTTCCAGCCTAGGCCTAATTATGATGATAAAGTGTACTATTCTGACAAGGCCAGACCAACCACAGGTGAAAATTATCTCTACCATGCCATGGTTAACAGGTGAGTCAGCTGAAAATTCTTTCTCAAACCTCCTCACTAACATGCCAGCTATTTGCAATTGGAAGTACATTTAACTTTGTTATCATACACACCTATTTTCTGTTATTTGACATTAGATGTCTACAAAGCAAATTTGCAGAATAATCTACAGGCCAATTAACTTTAACAACTTCAGACCTCGCCATCTCTCCCTTTTTTTTTGGAACAGGAGTGCTGGGGGTGTGGGATTGGTCTGTTGGAATCCAAGGCAAGTGAATGCATACAAGATATCGGCCCTTTATCACAACATAGTGCTGTCAGTACTTTTCTCTTTCTGGGTATGGATTGGTCCCACTGCATGTTTGTAATTTGAAAATTAATTACAGACCGCCTGCATGTGCAGTTTGGGTTCCCTCCCCCTCCCCCATTTCCTTGTATGGGCTCTCCCATGCCTTTTCACCACATCTATTTTCACACTCTTTTGTTCTTTTAGTATCTTTAATTGTTTCACCAAGATGATCTTTTATATCATCTGCCAGTTTCTTGCTTTCTCATAAGTAGTTCACAGACCTTTTAAACCATTCACTTTCTCTTTGTGATTGCCGTACCTGTCGTTTTCCCACTTTTTTTGTTCAATGCTATTCAACAACAATTTGCATTTAATGTAAAACTTCCCAAGGTGCTTCACTGGAGCGTTGCCAAACAAAATTTGACACCGAGCCACATGAGATATTACAGCAGGTGACCAAAAGCTTGGTCAAAGAGGTAGGTTTTAAGGAGCGTCTTAAGGGAGGAGAGAGAGAGGTAGAAAGGTGCAGAGGTTTTGGGAGAGAATTCCAGATTTCCAGAGCCTAGGGCCCAGGCAGCTGAAGGCACGGCCGCCAATGGTGGAACGATTAAAATCGGGAATGCGCAAGAGACCAGAACTGGAGGAGCACAGAAATCCCAGAGGGTTGTAGGGCTGGAGGAGGTTACAGAGATAGGAAGGAGTATTCTTATCTTTCAGTTTTAAGTTCTGACAAAGGGTCTATACTCAAACATTAACCTGTTTTGATTTCAGATTTTCAGCATTTACATTTCCTTTTTATTTGCCTAGATTTTCATGCTGGATAGAATTATACATTTTTAAAGAATGTGTTTGGCCGATATCACTGGATACTCCATTGATTTCTTCCTGTATCAAATGTATGCTTTCTTTGCTCTGAAGAATGTTTTTAAATAGTCTCTATTGAAAGTACTTGTCCGCAGTGGTTCTTATTCCCTTAAAGTATTTTCATGACCATCAGTCCTTGTGACACTGCTGTTGGTTTTGTTTCAAAGATCTGTTGTTTTGGTTCGAGAAATAGTTCCAATGATAGCTGGCAGCAAGGAACAGGACCCGAGGACAGATGAAGAAATTGAAAACTGGATCCGCATGAAACTTTCCAAACTGGTGGATGATAAACCGTTGTCCTTTAACCTGACCTATATAAGCAGATACCTCACAACATATGGCATCAAGGTGTGTATGATACATGTGCAAAACTAAAAGAGATAAAATAAATTTAAGGTACTTGGAAAAAACTGATCCATGTTTAATGGCCTAGAAATTGGATTGCACTGTTCCCACTTTAAATGTATAAAACAGGTGCCTGAGGGTCCAATATGGCAGGCATATGCTCATTCCGCATCGGAATTGTGCTACCTCCATATTGGTAAGGGCTCCTCTGTGGCGCCTGAAACAGGCATTAAGTATATGCAAATAGTGGCTAAACGCATTTTTGAGGCCCCCTTTGCAAAATTCGTTTGCTCACGACCGCAGCAGACGCTGTGCATGTTTTGGTCAGTATTCTCAGGTGCTTGGCCGCCAAACCTGTGGTCCTTAAAAGGGTTGGAGGAGGCTGCCACCGGAAAGGCAAGTTTAAACTTTTTTACATACCCTATTGTGGAGCCGGGAGAAGCAAGAGTACTCCTCCTGGCTCCACATTAAATCCACAGACCACTCAACCCCTCCCGGACTCTCCTAATGACCTCGGTCAGCATCCTAGCCAGCCGATCTTGCTGATCCCCGGGACTAGTGAGCTACCTCTTGGGATGTGATGGCGCCCGCAGCCTAGTAAGCAAATTAGGACGATGGACCCACTTGACGTGGTCCTGCCGCAGGCCTCATTAGGCGCATGCAGCGCGTGCTGTAGTGAGATCGTGCCCCAATTCAGGTGTGAACCAATTTCTAGCTTCCCCTTTCCTCCACATTCGACTTGACCATTTAAAATATTCTAACATGAACCTTCCATGGTTTTTTGTGTCTATGCTGCTCTGTGCTTCAGTGGTCGGGACCATCGGGGAAATTCTCTGCGAGTATATATGCCAGTCGTGCATGTGTGCGCCTGGTGTGGGAGAGGTCAGAAAGTTCGAACTGAGGTTTTGAACCTATTCTGCATTAGGATCGTGCTTCATATGCTTTTCTGGCTAAGTTGTGCTGATTTCACAGAGGACTTGTACTGATGATATGCATGGACTTCATTAAGGTTTGAAAATTATGTTAATGAGGGTAGGGATTCCATGGTTTCAGAGTACTGCGATTTCCATCCACAAGAAGGGGGATCCTAGTACGGCAGAAAGCTACTGAGGAATCTCTCTAATATGAGTGGCTTCTGAGGTGGTTTGTTGGATTGTTGTGGCACATATAACAGATTCTCTGGAGGTACATGGCATAATTAGAAAACTGTAAGCTTGATTTTGCTCGAATGAGGAATGTGTTTATACAAGATCGCAGAGTATCATAAGATTCAGGAGAAACTCACATACTTTCAGTGATTTCTGAGAGGCTTTCAACCTAGTGCTACGTGAGGCTCTTATGAAGAATCTGGAAGTTATGCGAATTTTGCCAGGCCAATGTCTTTGAAAAACAGGCAGGGCTCGGATATTGGTTGCAATCTCTCCTACCATAACTTTGTTTATGAAGAAGGAGGTGACATCTCATTGGGGAAAAATAGTAAACACTTTACTTCTCCATCTACAGAGGGACCCACTGTCCCTTTTAACTTGGCTTTTACAAGTTGGTTTTGACTAATGCCATGTAGGGTGAGGTAAAAGTGAACTTAAATGATTTTTCCAAAGATGTTTGTTTTTGCAAATTATTAGCAGTGTTATAACACATTCCCTTCCCAAACCTGTGACCTCTACCACCTAGAAGGACATAAGAACATAAGAAGTAGGTGCAGGAGTAGGCCATACGACCCTTCGGGCCTGCTCCGCCATTCAATAGGATCATGGCTGATCCGAACCTAGACTCACGTCCACTTCCCTGCCCACTCCCCTGAAACCAAGGGCAGCAGGCACATGGGAACACCACCACCTGCAAGTTCCCCTCCAAATCACACACCATCCTGACTTGGAAATATATCGTCGTTCTTTCATCGTCGCTAGGTCAAAATCCTGGAACTCCCTCCCTAACTGCACTGCGGAAGTACCTTCACCACATGAACTGTGGCGGTTCACCACCGCCTTCTCAAGGGCAATGAGGATGGGCAATAAATCCTGGTCTTGCCAGTGACGCCCACATCTCAGGAATGAATAAACATCATGTAATTCAAGGTAACCATGTATTGAATATACAAATTGAAAAGCTCTTCAGCTAAATTACAAACATGATAAAAAAATACAAAACTGCAGCAGTTCAAAGTTAGAGTAAATAATTGAAAGTATACATTATTTGACCCTATTTGTGCAGTGTGCTTCCCTACTGGAAAGCTGCCATTGTCCCACCGTTCTTGTCTAACTTACTTACAATTTATTTGTCCTTATTTCTTTTGCAGTTATCTGTGGATGGGGCTAAGAATTTACCCTGGGCTAACTTCACATTAGCTCACTCCTCATTCAACCCTCCGGGTGCATATTATTTTGGGAGTCCTTGGGCCAAATACGATCGCCCAGTTTTCATAGAAAACATGGATTTCAGCAGTCTCCAGAAGTGCCCAATATGGTTGGATAACTTTAAGGTAATGTGGTTTCAACTACTAGTTATGCCACTGTAGATTATTTGCAACTGTATATTTTGTAACTCAGAACGAATATTGGTGTCATGTAGGGTTTCAACAGCAACTCAGTTTGTTTATTGGAAAATTGAAAATGTATATTATTTGTAATACACAAACATCCCAATGGTGGAATTTGGGAAAATAATTCAGTTCATGTCTTTGGGAAGCACTTGTCCTCATGCTTCCATGTAAAATAATGGAATGATTTATCAGGAACAAACATGAGGATCATCTGTACAACAATAACCTAGTTAACAGCAGTCAGCATGGATTGAGAATGGAAGATAGAAACATAGAAAAATAGGAGCCGGAGTAGGCCATTCGGCCCTTTGAGCCTGCTCCGCCATTCAATATGATCATGGCTGATCCTTTATCTCAATACCATATTCCCTCTCTCCCCATACCCCTTGATGCCTTTTGTGTCTAGAGATCTATCTATCTCCTTCTTAAATATATTCAGTGACTTGGCCTCCACAGCCTTCTGTGGTAGAGAATTCCACAGGTTCACCACCCTCTGAGTGAAGAAATTTCTCATCATCTCAGGCCTAAATGTCCGACCCCGTATCCTGAGACTGTGACCCCTCGTTCTAGATCCCCCAGCCAGGGGAAACATCCTCCCTGCATCCAGTCTGTCTAGCCCTGTCAGAATTTTGTATGTTTCAATGCGATCCCCTCTCATTCTTCTAAACTCTAGTGAATACAGGCCTAGTCGACCCAATCTCTCCTCATACGACAGTCCTGCCATCCCAGGAATCAGTCTGGTGAACCTTAGCTGCACTCCCTCTATGGCAAGTATATCCTTTCTTAGGTAAGGAGACCAAAACTGCACACAGTACTCCAGGTGTGGTCTCACCAAGGCCCTGTATAACTGTAGTAAGACATCCTTGCTCCTGTACTCAAATGCTCTTGCAATGAAGGCCAACATACCATTTGCCTTCCTAACTGCTTGCTGCACCTGCATGTTTGCTTTGTGACTGGTGTACAAGGACACCCAGGTTCTTGCCTGACCAAACTCCTCAACTTCTTTGAGGAAGTGGTTAGCTCTATGACATGGTGTACCTCGACTTCCAAAAGAGGTGGGAATATGTGAGACTGTTCCTGCCTATTCCGGAGCATCTGGCTAAGTAGGATGAAGTGGTAGTCTCTGGTTAGAAGGACAAAGTGTAGCTACAGATTTGCTAGTTTGCTCAGCAGGTGACCAGGAAATTAAATTTTTTAACAAACGTACAGCAACACTATTTCTTGATTAGTTTTTGATATTCTGATTTCTGCAAGATTTATTGTCTACATGCAGTGTGATGGAAACATTCTACAAGGTTAAAGAAAATCATATTCAAAAGTTTAACACATTTTCATTTAAGTGTGACTGATTTGATAGTTTTAACTCCAGGTCCAGCATGGTAGTGAAGGTCCAAGGTGCTGAGCCATAGAGTGACAGAATGTGTTTCCTTGTAGGGTCAGATTCTGATCTCAACTGTGTTGCTATTGAAAGACCACAAGCAGAAGTCATGTGCTTTCGCACAGCAGAGAGGGAGAAAATCAAAGGACCAATTAACCCAGGCTGCTTTGCACACCTCCTGGTGGCTGGCTGTAGCGAGGCACGAGCGGAGACTGGGGAGTTGGTCTCCAGCTTGTCTTCAGAAACACAGATGATACTTGGATACTCCAAAAAGAAGTAACTTCACCGTTCTGTTTTTGTATTAAGCTGCAAGAACCTTATTTTTCATTACCATTTCTTTAAAATCTGCAGTCATTCCCGAGAAGAGTTTATAATGAGTACCTCACTGTGATTGTCCACCTTCATGAAGTTGCTGTCTCCCCTTTGGAGGCAGGTGCACTTACCTATGATCTGAAGGATCAAGCCTGGACTGCCTTACAGGTGTTTTCTAAAGGTTACTGCAATACTGCAATTTATCAGCTACCTCTGTACCAAGGAGCTCCCATTCAGGTATGAAATATCTTTATATATAATCAGAACACCCTGTATTAAAATCCTTGGCCTTACTCCGGTGGCAATAGTGTGGTGGAGAGACACGCTATTGACCTCCAGCCCTGACCCCTGCTGGAGTGTCCGGGATCTGGGTGCGGTCAGTTTATTTGCTTGCTTGCACCAGTGAGCGCAAATCATGGGTACCCACAAGAGGAAGCGCCGCTGGGAGGGCCCTCTCACAGTATAGGCTTCCTCTCTGATCAGCCTTCTTAGGAAGACCGATCAAAGCATTACCTAGCAGCATCTCTGGGGCTTTTCAGGCCATGATTCTGGCCTGGAGATCCTGATAGGCCCCATGCAGCCGCTGTGCAACCTGTAGGTAGGATTCTTTCTGGCATCCAGATTGCTGGGTGGAATGGAGGCAGGAGTCAAGGGAATTCCTGTGTGGAAAAGCTATTCCCCCAGCCCTGCTACCTTCAGTGTCATGGGCCATGTTTGGGGCAGAAATCCTTTGTCCCAGACCCCCGCTCCAGAATAGAGTTACACTATCCCAACAGACAATTCTAGTAACCTCTATTTTTACTTAAAAATCCAGATTTTTCTGCTATGTCTGACCTGGAATGCTTGATACTAACACTGGTGCCTCATCTTAAAAAACACAAAAATCCACACTTGATTTTTTTTTAAATGAGATAGCAAAAGAATAGATGTTAAGTAGAAGTCTAGGGATTCTTTCCATTCAAAAGGTCTGCATTAGACCTATTTATGGCTTATGAGAATTTATTTTCCAACTGGTGTCATCATTCCCACTGGCATGACTTGGACATACAGGAACCAGGAAATCAGCAAGAATCCAGTAAGCTGGATTCCTGCTTGAATTGTGAAAGAGCTGCGCCTGTTGGCGAGACCAGCACCAACCCAACACCAGGTCCCGACTGAGGGCCAGGGTACAGGAACTTCTGGACTCCCTTTCCCCAACCATCTCCCCTCACCCGCCCCGCCTTAGTTGATGGCCTTGTAGGAATGTTTGGAGATTCCACAAGACCATCCTAGAAACGTTACTCGCTGACCAGAGCCTGGACTATCCCTCTAGACTGGCCCACTATTCCACTTCGGCCCACAATAGCTTTACCTATTTAGCACAAACTACACTGCGGTAGAAATTTGCCGTGGGTGGGAATGCAAAACGAGCGGTAGCGCATCGGCTGCCCATTATACGCCCTGCCCAATATTTAATTCCATTGACTGCAATGGATCGGAATATCAAGCGAGGCTTATAACAGGCGGCCGAAGCGATACCGCCAGCTTTGCACTGCCACCCAAGCTGAATTTCTACCCCAATATCTATACACTAAAAGTAGATCAAAACAGTCCCAATTCTAATGCACTTTGACTATTTTCCTGTGTGCAGGATGTCTTGGCTGCTTTGGCAAGAGGAGATTGTCAGAGTGTTCTAGATGATCTGGTTTGTAGGAATACTGTAAGTCTCATTTACAATTAATAAAAGTTTTACCTTGTTTTCCTAATGAGTTTGAAATGTGATCCTTTGAATATATTTTCCTACAGATTCTTCGAGTGAGAGGTGCATCAGTGTATGTTCGCATTGCTGATGGAAGAAGGGATGAAGAGCTAGTGACACATTCTGAACGAGTAAGCAGTACTAAGTTGAGACTCTGCTACAGAGAATTATTTCACTCTTTCCCCCCGCCCCAGGAGGGAACATTTAAATCATTTAAAGTATCCTTGTATATGTATCAAAGAGAAAGGAATTGATTTGATGTTGTGCCTTTGTATGTTGGTGCAATATCTGTCCTGGAGTCACCAACAAGTGCAAACAGTACAGATAATATGACTCCATCACATTAGTGTTTAAAACAAATCTTGCAATGCTAAGGCAGTGACTAAATGTCGAGCTTTTGTTCTACATAGGAAAAGGAGTAGGTCATTCAGCCCCTCGAGCCTGTTCCGCCATTCAATTAGATCATGGCTGATCTGTATCTTAACTGCATCTACCATCTGTATCTAACACTTTTCACTTCATGGGGCACTGGTACCAGTACTGGGGAAAGAGGGAGCTGTTCCGTTGGGACGGGCTCCACTTAAACCGGGCTGGGATCAGTGTCCTGGTGAATCAAATAACTAGGGCGGTAGATAGGCCTTTAAATTAATGAAAGGGGGTAGGAGGATTCAGGAAAGGGAAAATTCAAAAGCAGTAAGAGAAATGTCAAGGCTGTAGAGCAGAGTAGCGATTTGGGTAAAAATAAGCTGAGTGGGTCAGAAAGGGACAGAGGGGCATTAGAGACCAAGGTGACATCAGGGAAAAATAGAAAAAAGTTAAAGCTAAAGACACTATATCTGAATGCACGAAGCATTCGCAACAAAATAGATGGATTAATAGCACAGATGGAAATAAATGGGTTTGATCTAACAGCCATTACAGAGACATGGTTGCAGAGTGACCAAGGTTGGAAATTAAATATTCCAGGATACTTTACTTTTCGAAGAGATAGGCAAAATGGAAAAGTGGGGGGGTGGGGGCTAGCCCTGATAATCAAGGATGGGATAATGACAGAGAGAAAGGATCTTAGCTCGGAAAATGAAGATCTAGAATCAGTTTGGGTAGAGCTAAGAAACAACATGGGGCGGAAGCATTGGTGGCAGTCGTTTATAAGCCCCCAACAGCAGTTGTAGTGTCGGGCAGAGTATAAATCAGGAAATTAGAGGTGCATGTAACAAGGGTAATACAGTAATCATGGGGGACTTTAATCTTCATATAAACTGGGCAAACCAAATTTGCAGAAATTGTGTGGAGGATGAGTTCATGGAATGCATTCAAGATAGTTTTGTAGATCAGTATGCTGAGGAACCAACTAGAGAACAGGCAATTTTAGATCTAGTATTGTGCAATGAGACAGGGTTCATTAATAACCTTATCGTAAAGGAGCCTCTGGAGAAGAGTGATCATAATACGATAGAATTTTATATTGCGTTTGGGAGTGATTTAGTTAAGTCCTAAACTAGGATCTTAAATCTGAACAAAGCAAACTACTTAGCTATGAGGGGTGAGTTGGCTAAGGTAGATTGGGAAACTAGATTCAAAGATATGACAGTAGATAAGCAATGGCAAACATTTAAAGAATTAATTCATAATTTGCAACAAATATACATTCCCCATAGGAATTAAAAACCCCATGGGATTTGTAGTCCAACTGTGGCTAACAAGTTCAAGATAGTATTAGATTAAAGGAAGAGGCTTATAATGTTGCCAAAAAGAGTAGTAAGCCTGAGGATTGGGAGGATTATAGAATTCAGCAAAGGCTGACCAAGAAATTGATGAAGAGGAAAGAGAATATGAGAGTAAACTAACAAGGGACATAAAAGCAAATTGTAAAAGCTTCTATTGGTATGTAAAAAGGAAGAGATTGGTGAAAGTAAACGTGGGTCCCTTAGAGGCAGAGACCAGAGAAATTATAATGGGGAATAAGGAAATGGTAGAGACTTTGTATCGCTCTTCAGGGTAGAAGACAAAAATAACATTCTGGAAATAGTGTGTACCCAAGCATCTAGTGAGAATGAGGAACTTAAAGAAATTAGTATTAGTAAAGAAATAGTACTGGATAAATTAATGGGACTAAAAGTCAACAAATCCCCTGGACCTGATGGCCTACATCCTAGGGTTTTAAATGAAGTAGCTACAGAGATAGTGGATGCATCGGTTTTGATCTTCCAGAGTTCCCTAGATTCTAGAACGGTCGCTGTGGATTGGGAGGTAGCAAACGTAACTCTGCTATTCAAGAATGGAGGGAGAGGGAAAACAGGGAACTATTGTCCAGTTAGCCTGACATCAGTAGTAGGGAAAATGCTAGAATCTATTATTAGGGACATGGTAACAAGGCACTTAGAAAATCATAATTTGATTGGGCAGAGTCAACACTGATTTATGAAAGGGAAACTGTGATTGACAAATCTAGAGTTTTTTGAGGTTATAACTAGCAGGGTAGATAAGGGGGAACCAGTGGATGTAGTGTATTTTGATTTTCAAAAAGCATTCGATAAGGTGCTTACACAAAATTAGGGCTCATGGGATTGAGGGTAATATATTAGCATACATTGAGGATTGGTTAATGGACAGAAAACAGTAGGGATAAACGGGTCATTTTCGGTTGGCATGCTGTAACTAATGGGGTACCGCAAGGAATCAGTGCTTGGGCCTCAGCCATTTACAATCTATAGCAATGACGAGTGTAATGTATCCAAGTTTGCTGACGATACAAAGTTAGGTGGGAAAGTGAGGACGCAAAGAGGCTGCAAAGGGATATAGACAGGTTAAATGCATAGGCAAGAACATAGCAGATGGAATATAATGTGGAGAGGTGTGAAGTTATACACTTTGATAGGAAAAATAGAAAAGCAGAATATTTTTTAAATGGTGAGACCTGAGAAATGTTGGTATTCAGAGGGACCTGGATGTCCTTGTACACAAATCTCAAAGTTAACATGCAGGTACAGCAAGCAAGTAGGAAAGCAAATGGTATGTTAGTCTTTATTACAAAGGGATTGGAGTATAAGAGTAAAGAAGTCAAACTACAATTATATAGGGCCTTGGTGAGACCACACCTGGAGTAGTGTGTACAGTTTTGGTCTCATTACCTAAGAAAGGATATACTTGCCTTAGAGGGAGTGCAACAAAGGTTCACCAGACTGATTCCTGGGATGAGTGGATTGTCCTATGAGGACAGATTGAGTAGATTAGGCCTATATTCCTTAGAGTTTAGAAGAATGAGAGGTGATCTCATTGAAACATGTACAATTCTTAAAGGGGTTGACAGGGTGGATGCGAGGAGGATGTTTCCCCTGGCTGGGGAGTCTAGAACTAGGGGTCAGAGTCTCAGAATAAGGGGTCGGCCATTTAGGACTGATAACGAGAAATTTCTTCACTCAAAAGGTTGTGAATCTTCAGAATTCTCTACCTCAGTCATTGAGTATATTCAAGACAGAGATAGATAGATTTTTGGATACTAAGTGAATCGAGGGATATGGGAATAGTGCGGGAAGGTGGAGTTAAAGTAAAAGATCAGCCATGATCTCATTAAATGGCGGAGCAGGCTCGAAGGGCCGAATGGCCTACTCCTGCTCCTATTTCTTATGTTCATCGAGTCACTGCTGATCAGCTCAAGTCAGTGCAGTCTCCACCGTCTCAAACTTTGTGAGGAAATGCTTTACCAATGTGCTGAGCTCAGGGATTCATGTGGAAATTATGGGTACATACACAGGTCCTGCCATTCAACAGCACAATTTATATTTCAGACATTAAATGTATAGTGTGATTGAGTGGGTTCTAATTTTTATTATTTCCATTTCTTGAAGGATGTTAATCAGTCATATCTGTCATCTGAACTCATTGAATTGTACAAAGCTGAACCTAGCAACATGCCACTCAGGCAGCTGATACCTTCTGGCACGTCTATGGAAGATTTTAAAAAACAGTTATCACAGAGATTCAGAGAGGTATGCAAATTGTAGAATACTGGAAAACATATCAAAAGGACAGTCCATTTTTTCTTGTTTGTTGATTTTCTTACTGTCTCTCCCTGTACCAAGCATCACCTACAGCTAGGAAAGTCCTCTGATTAATCATAGAATGATACAGCACAGAAGGAGGCCCAAAAATGACACCCTCAAACTTTTGCTGAGCCCCTCCCCATGGCAAAGATTTGAGAACGGAGGCTGTAGGGAATGAGAATGCCCATCCTATACCATTCACAGCTGAACTGGTTTCTAATTTCCCCATTTGTACTGCAGTTTGAACCAAGTTCACAGGAGATGGGGTAAACAAAATGGTTATGCAAGCAAACCTATTCATTGGATATTTGTTCTTAAGAGCTGTTTAAGTAACAGTGCTATTGAGTCATATTGGCCCAGAAATTCGGGTCGGAGGCTTCCTGCGGGTACAAGCATAGCGGGTGCACTTACATAGCGCGCCTGCCGTTGTGCTGTGGGCCCGCGTGGGATTCCGATCCTGGGCCTCCTCCAGCTGCCGGTGTGCAGTGCTCGCGTATCCCAGCGGCGCAACTAGTTCACACCGTCCCCTAGGAAGACCTATCAAATCTATGAATAGAGATCGGCCCCAAAACCTAAGTAAAACTTCAAATAATTTTTTTTTAAAAATCACATTTTTAAAATAACTAAATTACATAAGTTAACTATTTTAAACAAAAATTTAAATTTTTGAAAAAAATTAAAGTTTTTAACGGGGCTAAAAATAAACTTACCTTTCTTTAAAGTATTTAAAAATGATAAACCTGTGGAAAAAATGTTTCAATTTTACTTAATTCACCTCTTACCTTGTTAAAAGCAGGCCTTGTGCCTGCTTTTTCCACGCGCAGCTGCTAGGGACTTACCCGCACGGAGAAACCTGTAAAAAAAAAAGCAGAAGTTCGATGCGTACGCGCTGCCTCTACCACGCACGCGGTTGACCCGCGAACCCCTTCCTTCAAGAGATCGGAAGTTCCGGTTTTCCGTGCATGCGCGAAACTGGCACTTCCGGTGGCCCTACGGGTGAGTACACAGCGCATACTCACCCATGGGGACCCGAATTTCTGGGCCATTGTGGTCATGTTTCCATCCCTCACCCTGCCTTCACCACACAGACTGCAGCGGTTCAAGGCGGCGGCTCACCACCACCTTCGAGGATAATTAGCAATGGGCAATAAATGCTGGCCTTGCCAGCGAGACCCACATCCCAGGAATGAATACAAAAAGTCAGTGGTTCCCTCTTTTCAGTCACGACTGCTCAATTTCAAAACTGCCATCACACCCTTTCTTTTAAAAAAAAAATACACCATTGACCTTTCCATCTTGGCTAACTACCACTCCATCTTCAAACTTCCGGTCCTCTCCGGGGTCCTTGCCTCCAACTCTGCTCCCATCTCTCCCTCAACTCAGTTTAAACTCCCACAGTACCAAAATGGCCCTAACCATTAACATCTATGACTGAACACGGTACACTACCCTTCTCCATCTCTCCTGCAGTGTCCAACTCTTTGGGACTGGTCATCCATGATAATTATCCTACCTATTGAAATATTGCTCGAGCATCACCAGCAATATCTTCTACCCTGCATCATTACTTCGAGTCCACCCAAGGATCTGTCCTTGGCCTCCTTTCGCAACACATTGTGTGCCTCAGTATCACCATCGATAGACATAGGGCAAAATGTTCAATTTCAGCATGGGTGTAAAACGGGAAGTAGTGGACCGGTCGCCTGTTTATACAACCCGCCTGATTTTTCAACTAAAATTCTGATTCCATAAGTCTCTGGCAACTGTTAAGCTTAATCAGACTGTTGGCAATCTCAGAATTGTGTTTGACCCAGAGCCGAGCTTTAGGCCCCATATCCCCTCCATCACAAAAACTGCTCACATCCATCTCTGCAATATTGCCTGCCTCCAGCTCCACCACAGATGATACCTTTGTCACCTCCACATTGACTACTCCAACACTCACCTTGCTGGCTTCCCATCCTCCACCATTCATAAATGCCAACATGTTCAAAGTTCATCCCCGCTGACCTGTTATCGCTGTTCTTTAGACCTGCATTGGCTTGCCATCCCCTATTTAAATTCTTTGTCATCTTTAAACCCCTCATTGGCTTTGCTCCCATCTCTATGACCTCCTCCAGTACTATTTTTGTGGCACCCAAACTTCAACCTCGAGTATGGTTGTATAGTGGTTATGTTACTGGACTAGTAATCCAGAGGCCTGGACTAATGATCCAGTAGACCGAGTTCAAATCCCACCACAGCAGCTGGGGAATTTAAATTCAGTTAACTAAATAAATAAGCTAGTATCGTTGGTGACCTTGAAACTACCAAATTGTCATAAAAACCCATCTGGTTCACAAATGTCCTTTAGGAAGGAAATCTGCTGTCTTTACCTGGTCTGGCCTATATATGACTCCAGACCCACAGCAATGTCGTTGACTCCTAACTGCGCTCTGAAATGGTCCAACAAGCCACTCAGTTGTCAGCCATCAAACCACTATAACCACTATAATAAACAATAAAACTGGACAGACCACTCAACTAGGCACCAGATTTGAACAACAAAGGCACACCCAGCCAAGTCCTCATTAACATCTGGGGACTTGTGCCAATTTTGGCACAACTGTCAGATTAGTCATGCAACACCCTGACAATCATACACCCATCACTGCATATGTCCTGTCCCACCAGCAGGAGACACACCAGAGGTGGCAGCAGTGGTATACAGGGGCGTGGCCCTGGGAGTCAACATTGACTCCCAACCCCATGAAGTCTCATGTCATCAGGCCAAACATGGGCAAGGAAAGCACCTGCTGATTAACACCTACTGTCCTGAGCTGATGCATCAGTACTCCATGTTGAACAAGCGCAGAGGGTAGCAAGGGCACAGAATGCACTCTGGGTGGGTGACATCAATGTCCATCAGAGTGGCTCGGTAGCACCACTAGTGACCGAGCCCTGAAGGACATAGCTGCCAGACTGGGCCTGCGGCAGGTGGAGAGAGAACCAACCAGAGGGAAAAAACCTACTTTACCTTGTCCTCACCAATCTACTTGTTGCAGATGCATCTATCCATGTCAGTAGTGGTGGCAGTGACCACCTCAGTTTTTGAAGACGAAGTCCCGTCTTCACACTGAAGACACCTTCCATTGTGTTGTGTGGCACTACCACTGTTCTAAATGGGATAGATTCAGAATAGATCTAGCAGCTAAAAAAAAGTGGGCATTCATGAGGCACTGTGGGTCATCAGCAGCAGCAAAATTGTATTCCACCACAATCTGTAACCTCCTGGCCTGATATATCCCTCACTACCATCAAGCCAGGGGACCAACCCTGGTTCAATGAGCAGTGTACATGAGTATGCCAGAATCAGCACCAGACATTCCCTAAAAATGAGGTGCCAACCTGGTGAAGCTACAAGCACTACATGTTTGCTAAACAGCAGAAGCAGCATGCTCTAGCCAGAGCTAAGCAATCCCATAACCAACAGATCAGAGCAAAGCTCTGCAGTCCTGCCACATCCAGTTGTGAATGGTGGTGGACAATTAAACTAACAGGAGGAGGCTCCATGAACAAGACAGGTGAACATGAGTGACAAGAACCTTGTATGTGTCCAATACTCAACTAATCTTGAGTTAGACATCTGGATTCTAATTCAACCAAGCTTTCCAATAGATAATATGGAGGGCAATTTGTTACTGTATTTTCCCCTACAAAATACTGTTGGAGAACCCTGTCCTCAGGATTTTTAAAGTCATATGAAACTTAAACCTTCAGTAGACTTTTTTTTTTTAAATGCCTAGCAGCACAAACACACTGGTAGGAAAGTAACTATGATCACCATCTGTCCCTGTGAGCACAGCTCAAGTTAAGAAACAGACCAGAACACCTGTTTGTACTACTTAAATGAAATAGCTCAAGTCTTTACCAGTTAGAGATATTATTTTTTAAAGGTTCAGTTGCAGAAGGTAGTGTACCAGTTTTAAACAATTTATGCCACAAAGTCCTTAATGAAGTTGTCTGTTGCACATTGTAGGCTATTAGTTTCTCTTCATAACACCTTGTTTTTCAACTCCACAGCTAGTGTCAAGTTGATGACAATCCTTTGCCGCCTTGCCCAAAGTTCTGGATTCATACCGACAACAGAATCAGAGTGCCAGCTGTGCTTCAAGGATTAGAAGCCCTTCCTGCACAAGTCAGCAATAGATACTTGAAAAAGGCAGCACTGCACAATTTCTGATGCAGCTACATACAATGCATGATGAGGTCCCATGACAGAACATTCAATTACTCAAAAAAGCATATACTGGAAGGTAAAGCATGCCTCCATCACATAGTCCATAGAAGAACCAACATGGGGTGAGGGGTTGGAAAGCTGATGCATAAAAATGTCAACGGTCCAAGGGGGGTGGGGGGGTTAGGGGATAAGTCCAAGGAGGCTGCAGATAGGGTGGAAGGTTAGCAAGGATTTTGCATTCAATGTTTTGGAAAGTTGAGGCAATAAACAAGTGGTACTAGTGCAGGCACCTGGGTTCTGAACAAGTTGTTTATGGCGGGTGGATAGTGAGGCCATGGGAGGAAAAACCCAGCAGTGAAAGAGTAAAGGAGGGGTGGAGAATGAAAGCTTAAGCACCAATAAGTGATCCTCAGGGGTAGTAGGATGTACAGTTTGAGGCTAAGTTATGGGTCAAATGGCTATGACTGTTTAGTCACAAAGATCTATCCATCCCACCCAATTCAATAGATGGTGGCAAAATATGGAACTGGGGTTTCAGCACTTAGCTTTTGTTTCAGCAAAGGAAGAGTGCCTTTGTTTGACAGAATTTCATGTAACCCTACTTGAATATTCTCCTGATTGGCAATTTCAATTAGAATTAATTAGGAAGGAAAGAAATAGCCATCACTAACTAGCTGTACCTAACTAGGCATAGTGCCAACTTTAGATCAACTCTGGTCACAGGATCTAAACAAAGCAGCCTTCTGTTGGCATCTTGAACGGTTTGACCACAAAATGAAGTGCAAGCTTTAGCTGCATGAAGCTCAGCTGGAAAAATGCTTGAAGGTGCTAGGTCATTCCAGCACCCCATCTACCAGTCCAAGAGCCAGACTTCAACTGGGCACAGACCTACTTTGCTGCATCACACAAGCAGCACTCCAACAGATGGCAGCCTGGTTTAATGAAAACAAATGCTCGTAGCTGGGGGGGGGGGGGGGGGGGGGGGGGGAGAGAAAGAGAAAGAAAGAAAGAACAGAAAGTAAATTGTAAAATAAAACAAGGCCACCAGCTCCAACTGAACAGCTAAAAGCTAGTGCCACTGATTTACTAAAATTGGTAACAGAACTGTCAAAAATACACCTGGTGTGAACAGCCAAGCTTAAAAAGCAGAAACCACCACCAAGTGGCTAGAAGTGTGTAGTACACCCAAGCTGCTGCAAAAAGTCCCCAAACCACTTATACTTACAGGAAAGAATTTAGTCCCTTAATCCAAAAGTTAGTGTGCCCAAAGCTGTTAAATACTCTTAAGACTCAAGTTTGCAAATTACATCTTTATTGAATATTTCCACAATGTATTACAAAAACAGTTCAAAAAGCCAATCAAAAAATACATTATGTACAAAAAAGGTCCTGTATGTGGGCAAAGTATTGCCAGGCATCCAAACTTCTATTAGCTAGCACTTTGAGCTGCTGGTTCAGACTTCAGGGAAGCAGTTTCAGTTTCTTCTGACTGAAAGATGAAAAAGCAGGTTAAAATTTTGTACAGGATTCAGAAACAGACCATGAAAGTTTCCTACATCTAATGTGCAATTATGCAAGGTAACAATGGTCTGACCAGTTTACAATAAACTGCAAAAAGTTCAAATTTCATTATTTCTCACTTCCTCTGTGAAACAAGTACCCACTACGGGCTAAAAAGGACCTTCACATCAGCAGTTACGCATCATAGAAGTTTACGGCACATTAGAAGGCCATTTTGCCCATCATGCCTGTGCCGGCCAAAAGAGCTATCCAGCCTAATTCAGTTTTCCAGCTGTTGGCCCATAGTCTTGCAGGCCACAGCACTTCAAGTGCACATCCAAGCACTAAAAAAACCCACAATACTGCCTCTACCATCCTCAGGCAGTGAGCCCCCCCCCCCCCCCCTCAGATCCTACTTTAAATCTATTCCCCTGGTTACTGACCTCCAAGGAAATAAGTCCTTTCTATCACTATATCCTTGCATGCATCAGGTCCATTTTAGTAAAATGGACAAGTTAGACAATTACATGTTAACTAGTGATGAGAATCTAGCTTGTACAACTGGCAGCAAGTCAATTCTTCTAGTTAACATTTGCTAATTTAGTTTAATACTAAAAAGGGTCTATTGCATTATGCTAAAATATAACCTGGTGGTATTGTACAATTTTCCAATTTGGCTCCAAGGGGTAATGGATCGTATAAAAAGGCTATAAATGAAGTGAACTTACTTCCATTTTCTCAGGAACTCCATTCCTGTCATGGGCAGTATCACCACACCCACCATTCACAGCAGACTCCTCCTGCTTGGCTTTTTTAGGCTCTTTGTTAACACCTTCACTGTCTTCAGGTTTCCTCTGCAATGAGGACTTTAAAAGTTTAAATACTTTTTACACTTATTAGCATACTGTGCACATCAATATTCAAATATGCTTCAGGAACAAAATTTGAACTAAAAAGGTGAATAACCAATTATTTTCTTGTAATTGTCACACTTGTCAAAACTTCCTACCTCTCAAGGCCAGGAAAATGTAATTGTGGAATACCACAAAAGATCATGGCCATCAGTCACAATGGCATTCAATTAGAGTCAGTCAGCAGAATTTCATTGTGGGCAATTCTGTTTGTACCATGCTGCTACATTTGTGGGGGGGGGATTTTAAACTGGGAGTATGTTTCACAGACTGTGCAAGCATCAAACCCACCCATCATTGACACCCAGGCAATATCAACTCATGGGACTCATTTACATTCCACTAACCAGCTGCCTGCCAAAAATGGGTGGAAAGAGGCAGCTGGACAGCTTCAGGCAGGTCAAAAATTGCAGAGCCTACCTACCTGCACCAAGGTAAATGGTGGGAAAGTGGGGAGAGCTTGAGGCAGCAGGAGCCCAGAACAGATTTACCCCAAGAGGACCTCTCCTCTTCTTCCCTGCCAGCTTTTATTGAGCAGGGTGTCCTACTCAGTAGACAGCCAAAATGTAATGGGGCCCTAATGACATCAGAGAACCAAATTAGCACGTAGTAATGAGGCACCCGCCCAAGACAGCTGGGTGCCCCAGCTGTCCAATGAAAAGGCTCTAGTTAAAGTGGCAGTAATTTTTCTTGGTAATTTTAACTGCCACCAGCAGGGAGAAATAAACCCACCACCCCAAAAAAGCTTCAAAATTGAATTTAGTTAATATTTAATTCAAATGAAATTGGGAGGGTCAACTGACTGGGGAGGCAGCAAACTAATTTGCAGCACCTATCCGGTTGACCCAGCTTCCAATCGTCACTGAATTTGAAAGTTTGCAGTAGTTGTGTGATCCATGCTTCAGATCAATGCAGCAGAGCTACTGAGAAACTGGCTCCTTGCGGCCAGAGAACCAGACACCAGATATACAGCATAACCAAGGTACAGTAAGATTACCTCAAAGCCCCAGTAGCTCCAAGCAGCAAAACCATTTGCAGGATACCAGTTCAAAGACAAACTCACCTTTTTCCTTACTAAATGAGAGATGTTAGATACACAGTTTGAGCTGGAGGTAGAAGCTTCATCTGTTACTTTTCCAGCTTGTATCTACAACAATTCAGAATAACAGTTACAGAAAAAAAATCCAGGTTCTCCTTCAAGCAAATCATCTGAATTCAAAGCACTCTGCCTAGAGCTAAGCAGCATATCTAGGAGGCATGTTTTACACATACTTACAGCTGGTGCACAGCTTGCAATACTTTCTGTTGCAAACCCTGAAATGGCAGGTGTTCTAGACTGATGTGGAAAGAAAAAAAAAGTAATTCATACACAATACCCAGATAGTTATACTGAGGAAAAATGCAACATAATACATGACATTAGAAAACTTGCAGACTGGCCAGTTAAGTGGCAAATGAACTACAGATAAATGTGAGGTAATGCACTTTGGTAGGAAAGTAGAATCACTACACCTTAGGAGAGAGAAATTTGAATGGGGTAGAAGATCAAAGGGATCTAGGGACATGGGAACAAATTAAAAGCAGCATCACAGGTTAGCAAAGCAATTAAAAAAATGCTAACAAAGCATTTCTAGGGGTATAGATTTCAAAAGTAGTGACGTTATGTTAAAACTTGTACAGGACCCTGATCAGACCACACAAGTACTATGCACAGTTCTGGTCTCTATACTGTACACCATGGACTAGAAGCACTGGAGATAGTGCAGAGATTTACAAGGATGGTACCAGAACTGAAACATTACAGTTATGGAAAAGATTGAACAGATTGGGTCTTTTATCTTTAGAATAAAAGACCTCTGTTGGGTTACCTTTTAAGTTATAATTGACTGAACAGGGTAGATGTGGAGAGAACACTTCCACTTGTGGGAGAATCCAAAACTAGGGGCCACAGATACAAGATGGTTACTAATAAATCCAATAAGGAAATGAGAAATGTATTTACTGAGTGGAACTTGCTACCACAGGAAGTGGTTGAGGCAAATAGCTTAGATACTTTCAAAAGGAAAGTAGACAGGTATGAGAAAAAAGGAACAAAGATGTGCTGAAAATCTGAGATATGGTAAATAGAATAGGAACATACAAAAAGCCAATCTTTGAATTGTAATTTTTAAAATTAACTTTTACATGTGGCATTTTGCCCTTCCTCATTGCCCCTCATTATAATTCAAAGCTTCAGGACATAGATTATCCAAAGGGCACACTTTAATATTCTCAGGTTCCAAATCATCCAACTCCGCAACCAGTTGTCTAGTCCGTCAATTTATAAATTTCCTACTTAACATGTACTGACCAATGTTTCCTGAAGGGCTTTAGTTGCTTTCCCGTCATCTTTGGATTCTTCTGCATCCTCAATTTTAGCCTTTATCTCTGGCAATAGCTCTTTAAGTTCCTCAACCTCCTGCTTATCTTCAGAAACAGCATCAGTGTCTTTTGCTGGAGATTTGCCTTTCTCTTCTGCTTTTTCAATCCTTTCTGTTAACATAGCTGCAGATAAAGCATAAATATTAGTTCAACTGCAAATCCAACAGGTTTTTAAAAATATATAAAGTGGCTGGAAGCCTAAAGCAGCCGTAAAGGTTTACCGCCACAAGAAAAAGGAGCAGGACCAGGCCATACAGCCCATCAAGCCTGCTCCACCATTTAATTAGATCATGGCAGAACTTTTAAATTAACATCTATTTTCCCACCCAATCCCCATATTCCCTTCGTGCCCAAAAAACCTACCAATCTCAGTCTTGAATATACTCAATGACTGAGCATCCACAGCCCTTTGGGGTAGAGAATTCCAAATCACAACCCTTTGAGTGAAGAAATTTCTCCTCATCAGTCTTAAAGGCTGACCCCATTATCCAGAGACTATGACCCCTAGTTCTAGACTCTGGCCAGGGGAACAGCCCCTCAGCATCTACCCTGTCAAGCCCTCAGAATCTTATGTTTCAATGAGATCACCTCTCATTCTCCTAAACTCCAGAGAATATAGGCCCATTCTATTCAATCTCCTCATATTCCAGGAATCAATCTAGTGAACTTTTGTTGCACCCCCTATAAAAGGCAAGAATATCCTTCCTTTAGGCAAGGAGACCAAAATGTACAGTACTCCAGGGTGTGGTCTCACCAAAGTCTTATATAATTGCAGCAAGACTTCCTTACTCATACTCTAACCCCCTTGAAATAAAGGCCAACATACCATTTGCTTTCCTAATTGCTTGCTGTACCTGCATGTTAACTTTGTGATTCATGTACAAGGACCCCCAAATCCCCAAGTACCACTTACTAGTTTCACCTTTTAAAATATTCTGCTTTACCATTCTTCCTACCAAAGTGGCTAATTTCACACTTCCCCACATTATACTACACCCATCACGACCTTACCCACTTAATCTGTCTATATCCTTTTGCATCTCCTCAACTTATTTTCCCCACATAGCTTTGTATAGTCAGCAGAATTAGCTTTGTATAGTCAGCAGAATTAGTTATGTTACACTGTCCCCCCACCCCCTCATCCAAATCATTGATATAGATTGTAAACAGCCGAGGCCCAAGCACTAACCCTTGCGGCACTCCACTAATTACATCCTGCCATCCTGAAAATGAACTGTTTATTCCTACATATTTTCTGTCTGTTAACCAATCCTCAATCCATGCTAATATATTACCCCCAAAAGATAATTTTTTAAAGATAGATTTGATCAAAATGTTCCTCAACTCAGATTCTGGACACAAAGGGCATCAAGGGGTATGGGGAGAGCAGGAATATGGTATTGAGATAGAGGATCAGCCATGATCATACTGAATGGTGGAGCAGGCTCAAAGGGCCTACTCTTGCTCCTATTTTTTTTTCTATGTTTCTACTCTTCCACATGAACTAGCATTTAGACTCGAGGGGCAATCCAGACAAAAGTACGAGGAGAGCCCATTGGAACAGACATTGTGTTACAAAAGTATAGCAGTGCATTCTGGATCATAATTCACTGCAGAAAAACTCAACTCCCATCTTGTTCTTTTGCCAATTATCTTCATTTTGTGCCCAGATTACTGACCCACCTGCCAGTGTCTCCTTAATTACACATCAAAACGCCATAGTTTTGAACACCTCTTAAATCTCCCCATAAGCTTATCTGTTCCAAGGAGAACAATCCCAGCTTCTCTAGTCCTTCCAACACAAAATCCTTCATCCCTGGCATCATTCTGGTAAATCTTCTCAACCATCTCAAAGGCCTTGACATCCTTCCTAATGTGTAGTGCCTAGAACTGGACAATACTCCATCTGAAGACTAACTAGTGCTTTATAAAAGTTTGGCATAGCTTCCTTGCTTTTGTACCTTATGTATTTATAAAGCCAGGGATCCCATATGCTTTAACCACCTTATCAAGTTGTCCTGCCACCCTCAAAGATTTGTGTACATGAACACCCAGGTCTGTGTCCCCATTTCCACTGGCAAGCATTTTCTGTTGAGGTGGATGCACTTGATGCAGTTACTCAGTCTTTTCTCCACCCCCTCCCCTAAAAGACCACCCTACAGGCTATTAATGAATCCAATAATGATGTTCATTTGCAAGGCAACAGCACAGTCAATCTTATTTGGAAAAAGATTAGGGCAGCTAGCACCTTATGTTTACCAAGAGATAGAGTACCACCTCACTAGTCTAGCCACAGTAAACTCTGCAGCAAACAAGCATAGCAGTGCTGGCATTGCATGTTATCCACCCCAGATGAAAGCAGGCATAATATTTTAGTGTAAAAACTAAAGCTTATTCTCCTTACCTAACCTTTTCTCTATGACACTAAAGGACTCCTTGAAGTGCTTCAGAGAGAAATCATATTGATTGTTCAAACTGTAAGCCAGCCCCAGCTGATAATGAATCTCTGCTAGTAGTCGGTTATGTGGCTCAAGGTGTTTTTTCTGAATGTTCAGACACTCATTGAAATCCTCAATAGCCTGTATGTAGTTTCCTGGAATAGAACAAGATTAAATTAATCTGCAGTCAGTCACTTTACACATCAATACTATAGGCCAAACTCAATATTCAGTTCACCCATTACTGAAATCTTAGGGAAAAATTTATGAAATCACTAGAACAAAAATGCCATTAGCAGTTTGCACTGTACAGCAAGAACTAAAGACCATGCAGTTTTTACAGCTTACCAGATTCTATTCCAACTTCTCCCAGTTTCAGATAAGTCTGTGCTGCACACAGTTGTACTTCTTTTGCTTCTTGCCTGAAAGATTGACCAAATGGAGCTGAGCTTGTGCTTACAGAATTAATGCATTGAATTGTTCAACTCTTGTCAAAATTGAATGCCTTACTTTACTCATGTTCCTATTAAAGGCATAAACCATGATAATTTTAAATGCTAGGATGCTGGTTTAGAGACTTGCCTTTTGAAGATAACTTTTGCCAATTCAAGCATTTCCCAGGCCAGCTGCAAATTATCAACCTCCTCGCTTTCAGCATCCTGCAACAAATAGTTTGCACATTAAATCTCAAGTTCAAACCCAAGCTGGTGTTTGAAGATAGCAGAGCACTAAACCCACCTTTTCTGCAGCAGTCTCTTCATTTTCATCATCATCATCATCACCACTTGCATCTGCAGCACAGGAAGCATCTGGAAAGATTGGTGTAAAACATTTATACATTGGCCAATTTTCAGCTCTACATGCTAGCCAAAGTGTGAACATGCCAATTACTGCATTATAGGCAGCTTTCACTAGCCATGGTTACTGGAAATACTACCCTAACTCAATTCTGGATCCACACCCAATTTTTAAAAAGCTACCAGTCATTGGAATTTTTAACTTTTGAAGCAACTGGAGATTTAGAATGGAAAATATTTACTCAGTCCTCCAGAGGTTTACAAGCTACCCAGGTTAAAGTTAGTTGAGTAGCAATGAAACCACTGCAGACATCTCTCCAGTAGTCCTAGTACCAAAGCTATTGGTTAGTCTACTCTCCTCACTGATAGGAATGTGCAATGCAACTGCACTACAAGTCAACATTGCACCAACGCTGCAGTGTAAACACAGCCCAAATCTGGGGTCAATGTCAGACTTGATAGCAGAATAAAGTAGAACAAGTCTCCCTGGAGGAGGGAGTCTCACTACTTCAGAGTCAGTCTTTGGCCATCAACCTATTCAAATCCAATGTTAATGAAAAGCTGAAACTGCTTGGAATTAATACCATCCTCCATTATTACAGTATCTGGGTTTATTCTTCACTGCATTACACAGCTAAGTGTCAAAATTAGTGCCTTGCATTTTAAAAACCACTGTGCAACAAGACAGTTTTATCCCCAGTGATTGGTGCCAATGTATGCAACTCCCATGAAGACCGTTCCATCCCCAGTGAGTACTGAAAGTTTAAAAACCACTTTTCTCCATTCTTTTGTGCTCTTCATAGTATAGTGTTAAGTGGGTAGATTTACCAAGTGCTTATAAAGACCAATTAGGTATCTATAGCCATAAAGTGTCTATAAGCAAGAGAGTTGTGTGGTTTTAGTTCAGTTGATTATCCCCAGGCCATTTAACCATTTAAACCAACTTTGTAAATCTGACCACTTGTCCTTGAGCTTATACCTTCACCCTCTTCCATTTGTTCTTCAGAACCAGCAGTCCCATCCTCTTGGTCAGCATCAATGGTCTTCTCAACTGTGATTTTACTTTCGATTGATTCTTTGTCATTTTCCTCACCGTCATCATCTTTCAGGTTCTCTTGTGCTGGTTCCTTATCTGTATCCGATTTTTTATCTTGATCCCCCAGAACATTTTTCAAAGGAAGAGCTACTTTTTCCTCCAGTTCAATTTTACCAATACTTTCCACCGATTCATTAGTTGCCTTCACGCCAGCATCCTCCGTCATAGGGGAATCTTCTACAATCACCTCTTTATCAGCACTGTTTTTATCCTTGAGATAGTCCTTTACATCCTCTGGAATGTTCACGTGGTCCTTCACTTTCCCCTCCTGGATACCATCACCACTCCCCAGATGAGAATCTACTACATCATCCATTGGTTCATTTTTACCACGGTCAACTGATGATTCTATTTTGGTCTGCATTTCATTCTCAGTAGTACAGAGCTCTCCTGTGGGAGAGTTTACTTTTTCTTCACTAGTTTTCTCAGCAGGACTTTTGGTTTTCCATGAACTGCATCCTGGTCACCAGAAATGTTTTCAGCTGGTGCCTCATCTTCTGCTGGCTTCTCATTCTTTTCTTCGGCTAGTGCTGCATACACCTGTTCCCTCAATTCCTCCCTCTCTTTTTCTATACACATTAAGGAAAAAGAAATGCATAAAATTGGAGTTTCCAATGCTGGCACCAGCAACAAAAGTCTGGAGGAGACTATCTGGGCAGTCACAGTTGAAAGATCAAAGAAAGTGGAAAAATCAGGTAGAATGTAGAATTAAGTTTAGTCCGGAGTAGACCGCAGTACAGATTAAGGCAGCTACTGGTAAATCAATCTCACCAATTCCATTTACTACCCCTCCCTTCCCCCATATTGCTCTTGGGTTCTTATGCCATATAGCACCCTCTGGCTGCAAGGGCCCAAACATCTGACCAACTCAGGTCAGCACTAAGATTTTTTTTTTTTAAACAAAAGTAAGAGTTAGAATTTTCATTCTAAACCACACCAATACAACATTTGTGAAGCTCTTGAGAACTATATTCCACTAGTGACCCATGATACCAAGTGCAATTGGGGGTGGGGGGAGGAAACCAAAGAATAAAGACACAGGTGTACACTATCTCCTCCTAGATCATGTGATTAAATCTGCCCAAAATTTGATCTTGCAGTTGCTTTCCTTCAGTTACAGTAAAAAGATCAGATCAACTGCAATCCAAAAATTTTGCTTTCATCAAGAATATTTGCAAGTCCTAATCCTTTGTATAAAGCTGGAATTTATATCCAAACATTGTTTGAACTACATTTTATACTTAATAGCCCACAAATGCACTCTAGACTATACATTCTACTCCCCAACATAAAGAATTCATATTCCTTCAAATACTTAAGTATATGCAAGCTAATCTATATTCTTGTCTATAGTAGCAAGGACATCAGGTTAATGGCAAATTTGTCACTACACAAACTGCAAAGTCCCAGTCAGCCACTGTGGAAATGAGATCCACCTCGAGAATATACAGAGATCACACAATGGCTAAATTCAATTACCTACCACGTGATATATATTTAAAGTCTGTACGCTTGCAAGTATTTTGTGACGTTGCCCACCAGCATAAACAGAATCACAGAATCCCAAGTGGATAGAGGCCATTTCGGCCCATCGAGCCTGCACCGACACATATCCCACCCTATCCCCGTAACCCCATGTATTTAATCCCCCAACACTAAGGGTCAATTTATCGTAGCCAAATCAACCTAACCCGCACATCTTTGGACTGTGGGAGGAAACCGGAACACCCGGAGGAAACCCACGCAGACACGGGGAGAATGCGCAAACTCCACACAGACAGTCACCCGAGGCCAGATTCGAACCCGGGTCCCTGGCGCTGTGAGGCAACAGTGCTAACCACTATGCCACCGTGTTGCCCAACAGGCAAGCATTTTGTCTCAATTTTTGCTTGAAAGAAAAATGTCACTCCCAACTGGCTAGAGAAAACAGCTAGATGTAGTCTACAGATGCTGTGCAATTAAAACAAGGACAAGTACTAACTGGAAGCTATACTTTAAGCAAACAGTAAACCCACTTGTCAAAATAGAAGATACTCACCATCTACACTCCCTGCATTTTCTACTTTGGAGTCCTCATCTGCTGCTGCTGTTTCTTCATCATCATCATCATCATCATTGTCATCATCAGGAACACCTTGAAGGGCATTGCCAAGAACACCACTTTCCATTCTGCAAGTTAAGAGATTATGATGGGCATCCTGCTCCTTTATACCCCCTCATCCCAAAGCCACAACATGCACCCAGTTATACAACTACACCAGGACAACTATAGAAGCAACAGGACAGAAACAGCAACAGCTCATTCAGCCCAACTGGTCTATGCCGGTGTTTATGCTCCACACGAGCCTCCTCCAAGCTCTCATCTAACCCTATCGGCATATCCTTCTATTCCTTTCTTCCTCATGTTTATCTAGCTTCCCCTTAAATGCATCTATACTATTCACCTCAACTACTCCTTGTGGTAGCATGTTCCACATTCTCACCACTGAGTAAAGAAGTTTCTCCTAAATCAACTATAAAAATCTGGCCTGCAAATCAAGTTTTAGTGAAGTGGAAAAGTGCGACCTATTTTCCAGCCAGCAAGCATACACAAGTTATAGTATAGAACAAGATTCAAATGGTAGGTACCAAACTTTAGTTTAAAAAAAAA
Organism: Squalus acanthias; assembly: GCA_030390025.1. Lineage (NCBI taxonomy): Eukaryota > Metazoa > Chordata > Chondrichthyes > Squaliformes > Squalidae > Squalus > Squalus acanthias. The sequence continues at coordinate 34,462,280 of CM059439.1, read as the reverse complement.
GTTAGCCTCTGAGATGATTTAAGTCAAAATGGACAATAGTGTCTAAAACCCATAGGAACCTCAGTGGTTAGAACATGGACAAAAATTGGATTTTTAAAAAGGGATACAAGTACTTAGTGTTGTACAGACTTTAGTGAGAAAATGGGTGCCAGGAGTCTAAAAAAATCAACCTAATTCTCAACTCAACATCTGGTTTCACTACCATAATAAGACTACTCAGTGTCTGCATGGTACATCGGCGAGACCATACAGACACTGACAACGTATGAACGGACACCGCGCAACAATCGCCAGGCAGGATTGTTACCTCCCAGTCAGGGAACACTTCAGCAGTCAAGGACATTCAGCCTCGGATCTGCAGGTTAGCGTTCTCCAAGGCGGCCTTCGAGACACACGACAACGCAAAATCATCAAGCAGAAATTGATAGCCAAGTTCCGCACCCATGAGGACGGCCTCAACCGGGATCTCAGTTTCATGTCACGCTACAGGACATGACTTGACGTAGTTGTCTGGTTCACAGATGTGATTGCCAGTTTTTTAAAAAAGTAAAAAACTTAACTGCAGCATTGGACACATTGGACCCCCTGTGACCTCACCTCATTGTCTTAGCTGTACTCTGCTGTGTCTTTGATGTAATGCCTCCCTGACGGATTGTACCTCTGCAGACACATTGTTCTGTCTATATATACGATTTGTATTCCCTCACTGTACCCGACGAAGGAGCAGTGCTCCGAAAGCTCGTAATTTCAAATAAAACTGTTGGACTATAACCTGGTGTTGTGCGACTTCATAATAAGACGAGTTAAGAGGTTAGATAAAGTTGAAGATACATGTGGCTGCAAGGTTGAGAGTGTTGGAATACAGGGGACAAGCTTTTGTTTTAAATATTCTTCCTTGCATTTCCCATCAACTACTTTAGCCTGTCTATTTTTGATCATCAGAGTTGTAGACTAACCTTGCTAACTCCAGAAGGGCTTTTCCATAACAGAAGTAAGCTTCTCCACATTCATTTGCCATTTCGCCATGTGTTGTGCTCCTTTTAAAAGGGGGGAAAACAAAGTCATGGTTTTGTACAATCACAACAGCAGGACCAATCTGCATCAACCATACTACTGAGATAAGAAATGTCAGCAGCATGAAAAATTCAACATGCCACACCAAGTCATACATGTACTTTACCCTCTTAAAACTGAAGCTTGTTTTAAATAAACTCCTCTCCTCCCCCCACCCCACCTTATCAACTTCTAAACATGACCATTTTCAGGGCAACCAGTATCAGACATTTCTCTTCTGCAATTTTATCAGACAGCAAAATACTTACAATAGCCTGCATGCATCTTGAAAGGCATTGACAGCTGCTACAAAGTCTTCCATTACCATGTGTCTTTTGCCAGTCCCAAGCAGCTTCATGGCTTCAACACCAACACTGAAATAAAATGTTACATGAATGAATGTGTTTGATAGAAGACATCCACTTTTACCAGCTTGTCACCAAGATTGCCTAGTTTTAAAAACTTGGCATAGAATGTTAAAAAATCCAAAATAAACACTTAGTGACATGTCTACTTCAGTTTTTATGAAAAGCTAGTTAAAGTTGAAGCTATCCTCCCTCACCAAAGATTCCAAATGAAGCCATAGACTGGCTTTATGGTAACACAGCTAAACAGCTGTTCAAAAACCAATTATATCAAAGTTTCTGAATGACTTTATTCAAATTGACAAGGAGTGGCATAGATTACTACTGTCTGAATCGTGACCCATTAGCAGAGTCCATTATAAAAGAGCAAAAATCATCTCGGGGCAATTCCCAAATATCAAAACCTCACCAGGCTTAAAATCTGGAAATGGCTGAGAAATATGTTGCATGGCATAACTTGCCAACAGGTTAGTTTTCAGTTCTACTTAAAGCATCTGAACTCCATGGACCTTGCATCATCTACATGCAGCAGTTCACCTTTGAAAACAGTCTAAAACAATGTAGATTGTAATCCAGAAATCCGGCTCAGTTAGTAAAAAACACCATTTGAAGGCAGCATATTAAACTGTTGGATGAACCAATTCTAGTTAGAATCAGAATGGTTACAGCACAGGAGGCCATTCGACCAGTTGAGCCTATGCTGGCTCTCTGCAAGAGCAATTCAGCTAGTCCCACTCCCCTGCCTTTTCCCCATAGCCCTGCAAATTTTTTTCCTTCAGGTACTTATCCAACTCCCTTTTGAAAGTGATTGAGTTTGCTTCCTCCAACCTTTCAGACAGTGCATTCCAGATCCTAACCACTCGCTGCGCAACAAAAGGTTTTTCTTCATGTAGTCTTTGGTTCTTTTGCCATCATCTTAAATCTGCCCCCTCTGGTCCTTGATCCTTCTGCCAATGGGAACAATTTCTTATCTACTGTCTAAACCCCTCATGATTTTTTACACCCAGCAAATCTACTCAATCTTCTCTGCTCTAAGGAGAACAACCCTAGCTGCTCTATCCACATAACTGAAGTCCCTCATCCTGGAATCATTCTCGTAAATCTTTTCTGCATTCTCGAAGGCCTTCACATCCTTCCTAAAGTGTGGTGCCCAGAATTGGACAATACTCCAGTTGAGGCTGAACCAGTGTTTTATAAAGGTTCATCATAACTTCCTTGCTTTTGTACTCTATACCTTGATTTATTAAGCCCAGGATCCCATATTTTTTTTTTAAAACCACTTTCTCAACCTGCCCTGCCCCTTCAACAATTTGTGCACATATACCCCCAGGTCTCTAAGATTGTACCCTTTAGTTTATATTGCCTCTCCTCGTTCTTCCTACCAAAATGTATCACTTCGCACTTTTCTGCGTTAAATTTCATCTGCCACGTGTCCACCCATTTCACCAGCCTGTCTATGTCTTCTTGAAGTCTATCACTATCCTCCTCACTGTTCACTATACTACTGTACCAAGTTTTCACTCATCTGCAAATTTTGAAATTGTGCCCTGTACACCAAAGTCATTAATATATCAAGAAAAGCAGTGGTCCTAGTACTGACCCCTGGGGAACACCACTGTATACCTTCCTCAGTCCAAAAAACAACCATTTACCACCTCTGTTTCCTGTCACTTAGCCAATTTCATATCCATGCTGCCACTGTCCCTTTTATTCCATGGGCTTCAACTTTGCTGGCAAGCCTATTATGTGGCACTTTATCAAACTCTTTTTGGAAGTCCATGTACACCAGGTCAACCCCATTGCCTTCATAACCTCTGTTAGCTCATCAAAAAACTCATTCAAGTTCGTTAAACACAATTTGCCATCAACAAATCCATAAATTAATCCACAGTTGTCCAAGTGACTGTAACTTTGTCCCCGATTATAGTTTCCAAAAGCTTCCCCACTGCGGAGGCTAAACTGACTGGCCTGTAGTTGCTGTGTTTATCCTTGCACTCTTTTGAACAAGGGTGTAACATTTGCAATTCTCCAGTCCTCTGGCACCACCCCCATATCCAAGGAGGATTGACAGATTATGGCCAGTACCTCCACAATTTCCTCCTTAACTTCCCTCAGCATCCTACAATGCATGCCATCCGGTCCTGGTGACTTATCAACTTAAGTACAGACAGTCTTTCTAGTACCGCCGCTGCCAATTTTTATCTCATCCAGTAACTCCATTACCTCCTCTTTCACTATGACTTTGGTAGCATCTTCTTCCGTGAAGACAAATGCAAAGTACTCATTTAGAAGTTCCATGGTTTTTATGCCCCATTTAGTACTTTGCTGTGTCTTTCTGCCAGCATTCATAATTCTACCTGGATGAACTTAACCAAGAAGTTTTATGCATTACTTTGATGTTATTTTCCATCTTCAAAAATGACAGGAGAGTGTCCCTTACATTCTCTGATGAGCAATATACAATCAGGTGTTAATTGTTAACTTGGGCATCCAATTCTTTCCACAAAGCAAACACACGAGAATTTGATTTCCCATCAAATTGTTAGGATGTGAAGCTGCCTACTAGGCAACTTCAGATAGCAACAAGAATCAACCAGTGTGGGGCTGGAGTTGTAGGCCAGACTGGGTAGGGGCAGCAACTGATAAAAAGCAAGTAGTCATTTTATTGGCTATAATTGTGAACTCACTACCTCTGGATCTCTAGTCTAGTACCACAACCAGCAGGACATTGCACCTTATTAAGTTCCATCCCTTTTAGCACTATAAAAAGCACTTCACAAAACCAAGCAAGTGCTTTCTGCAGTTCCACACAGATCAATCACTTCTAGCATGAAGTTAGAAACTCAGCCCTTGATTGTCAGCAAGAACCATCTGGATCACAGCAATCACCACCAACACAATGAGATATCAGCCGCCATCAACCTGATATCATGATCAGATATGGTGGGGTCTTCACCAAACTGCAGGTAGATTCAAATGCCAGATTTCAAAACAGAAGAGATACAATTGTAGCTAAAGAGGTTTTATTAAAGATTAAAGGGAAAATACTGGAAATACTCAGCAGTCAGGCAGCATCTGTGGAGAGAGAAACAGTTAACATTTCACGTCGATGACAGATTATCAACCTGAAACGTTAACTGTTTCGCTCGCCACAGATGCTGCCTGACTGCTGAGAATTTCCAGCATTTTCTGTTTTTTTTTTGATTTCCAGCATCCGCAGTATTTTGCTTTTGGAAAATACTTAAGTTGGCCAAACAATGATCAAGACACTGGGAATTTCACAGCTGAAATTACAACTGCTGAAAAAGCAGTTTGGCAGTGGTTACAGTCACCTCCAAGTGGGTTCAAGCCCCACTACAGACTCAAGCAAATAATCTAAACCAACTTCAAGTACTGAGTGATTGCTGAATTGTCACATACATGTTAAACTAACCCCCTGCCCAGCTACATGTAGAAGATCCCTACCAACATCTACCCCATTGGGCAATTAGCAGTCATAGAAGTCTACATAATAGCAACACTCAATTCATTGGCTGTGAGGTAACTTTGGGATGCCCCAAGAATGTTAAAGATTTATATTGACAACTTTTAACACCAATTTGCTCCTTTGAGGTTAAAGGAGCACTGTTCATAGTGAGAAACTGACAAGATCAGCAACCAAGTGTCAGCTTTTTGTAACTGAGCACAAAGATGGTCAAATTCACTCCAGCATGTGCCATGTAAATTTTTTCTCAGCATGTTTAAAATCCAAAATTGTGCAGAATGTAAACTTCAGAATAGAGTGAAGTCACTGCTGATTAGCACCCACGGGAAGGTGTTTCAGGTGTAATTCCAATACACCTCACAATGATGGCTTAGATCAAGGATAATTTCCAGTTGGTATCTACCTTTAAAGGTACCACTAAAATATATAAATGTTAGTAAAGCTAATCATTTTAATGTAGAAATCCTATCATGAAAACCTCAATACCTCATCCCTCCAAGTCTTTCCAGTAGAAATAGTTCCACATTTTACTTATTTTTGCCCCTCTATTTCCAAAACAGGCAAATAGATATTAACTTTTCATAACATACACAACCTAGCTAAATAACCCACTAGCAGTTAAAGATTTATTCAAAGATTAATTATCTAGCAGAAGTGTCCAAACTACAGCACATGGGCTCCATGTCATCCCTATGTCCCAGCCCACAAAGCCAGTTTTAGTTGCGCTTGCATTATGCGCTGGGTTTGTCCTGGCTGAATTTTGCAGGCCTGGCGGTTTGGAAAAAGCTGTTGTCTCATTGGCAACGAACCAAAGCAACAAACCAAAACACCAAAGATGTGTCTGTATTAGCAACTAGGGATACTGTAATCACAACAGATTTAAACTTCATACACAGCCCTCAGTGAAGTAACCCACAAAGGCAGAATCTAGAACCAACATTGACCTTTGGCACACATTATGTAAACCCAGATTACTTCAAAGTAAACTATTCCCATGCAGCCTCTACCACTAAAAATGTCTACAGGAACAATGTTGTGGGATTACCATCACTTCCAGGTTTGGACACCATGACATTTGAGAAATAGTGATCAATCACTAGTGTAGTGTAAGACCCCGGTGTAGCACCGTGGGACATTTTATTACATTAAAAGGCACTATACAAGTACAAGTTGTTGTGTAAAAGTCACTACCTAACCCTATTGTAGGAGCACCATCACAAGGGCTGCAACAGTTCAAGGCCAACCATCACATTGAAACATACAAGATTCTGAAGGGGATTGACAGGGTAGATGCAGAGGTTGTTTCCCCTGCCTGGAGTGTCTCGAACTAGGAGGCATAGTCTCAGGATAAGGGGTAGGTCATTTAAGACTGAGATGGAGGAATTTCTTCACTCAGTTGTGAATCTTTGGAATTCTCTGCCCCAGAGGGCTGTGACTGCTGAGTCTGAGTATCATAGAAGATAGGAGCAGGAGTAGGCCATTCGGCCCCTCTAGCCTGCGCCACCATTCAATGAGATCATGGCTGATCATATATTCAAGGATGAGAGATAGATTTTTGGACTCATGGGGAATCAAGGGATATGGAGATCAGGTGGGAAAGTGGAGTTGAGGTCAATGATCAGCCATGATCTTATTGAATGGCAGAGTAGGCTCAGGGGGCTGTATGGCCTATGCCAACTCTTATGTTCTTATGACAGGGTAACCAAGAACAGGCAATAAATGCAGCCTTGCCAGCATCATCCACATCCAGAGAGAATTTTCAAAGTAAAGACCAAAGAACAAATGGAAAAGAAAATTTGGAACAAGAGGAAAAGTCTCTTCACAATAACCAACCAAACAGGAAACTAGAGGTATAAATGGTGGGGTTCAAAATATAATTGGATGTGGTGATGGCAGCCAATGTCCTAGAAGGGTGAACTTCGGTAGGCTGAATAAACTTCATCACTGACCTATTAAGGCAAGCAACAAAACCTACTGTAGGTGCACCTACAAGGTTTTAAAACGTTCTCACAATAAGTCTTAAAAAGTTTAGGTGTTGACGATTAAACTCTTGCTTAAGATCAGGTGGTTCGAACACTAATCCCACTAAAGCACAAGCTATCAAACAACGACACCAACTTCCGCTCACCCAACACGTTTCTTAGCGGAAGGGTTTCACAGCGACCAGCAAAACAAAAAAAACTAAAGCAAATGACGGCGCTTGTGGTCAATTTAGAAAAAACGTTTCAAACACCTCCAATAAAACTTGGAGGACGACACACATATACTCATGGTGCGCATCGTGTTATTGCAAGAGAAGCGGTGCATTTGCAGCAGGGATCGCAGACTGGCGGCTTTGCGAGCGGAACCTCCGCGCTCACTCTAAATTGTAGCAAAAAACAAACAAGTAGAACGTGGTGAGCCCAGAGAGCAGAGCCCAGCACACAGCCCAGAGAGCCTAGCCCAGAGAGCACACAGCCTAGCCCAGAGCCCAGCACACAGCCTAGCCCAGAGAGCACACAGCCTAGCCCAGAGCCCAGCACACAGCCTAGCCCAGAGCCCAGCACACAGCCTAGCCCAGAGCCCAGCACACAGCCTAGAGAGCCCAGAGAGCAGAGCCCAGCACACAGCCTAGAGAGCCCAGAGAGCAGAGCCCAGCCCAGAGCCCAGCACACAGCCTAGAGAGCAGAGCCCAGCACACAGCCTAGAGAGGCCAGAGAACAGAGCCCAGCCCACAGCCTTGAGAGCCCAGAGAGCAGAGCCCAGCACACAGCCCAGAGAGCCCAGAGAGCAGAGCCCAGCCCACAGCCTAGAGAGCCCAGAGAGCAGAGCCCAGCCCAGAGCCCAGCACACAGCCTAGAGAGGCCAGAGAACAGAGCCCAGCCCACAGCCTTGAGAGCCCAGAGAGCAGAGCCCAGCACACAGCCCAGAGAGCCCAGAGAGCAGAGCCCAGCACACAGCCCAGAGAGCCCAGCACACAGCCCAGAGAGCAGAGCCCAGCACACAGCCTAGCCCAGAGAGCACACAGCATAGCCCAGAGCACAGCTCACAGAGCAGAGAGCCCACAGAGCGCAGAGTGCCCCGGGAAAGCTGCAGCGGCCGCTCGCCCACCCCCCTCACTCACTCACCCCTCGGCGCTGGCCGGGACACTGGACGTAGAGGCGCTCGGTTCCTGATCCGCCATTTCAAATTCTCCTTCAAGCTCGTACTTACTGTCCGCCTATATTTAAAAAAAATTCCTGCAGGGCACTGAACAATAAGAATAATTATGTAGCCAATAAATTATTTTTAATATTTCCCGGGTTCGCCGACCCGCTCTATTTAAAATACGGTAGTGGAAAGAAACTGCTCCTGTTCCCGCCTTTTATCGCCCGCCCGCACAGCACTTCCGCTTCACCTTTCACCCCGGCTCGCGGCCGGAAGCTGCTCCGCGCGGCCAATTGTTGAGGCGCGTGGCGAGTTGATTGTTACAAATTGTCAGTGAGAGTGCGGGAATCTGGTACAGTCATGACAGGCACTTCGGAGATATTGGGCTCTACTTTTGTTCACGGGATTTAAGCTTTAAACTGTAACATCGATGTCAGGAGTGGAATTTATGATGAGATTGAAAACCCATTTAAACTTCTGGAGGTGTAATTGTTTAAACGGGAGATGTGTCAAAAAGTTGCCATGTTCAATGCAGACACTGATTGCTTTGAATTATCCTATTATAAGTGAGGCTGCAGACGGAGATTCTGCCAAAGCCCACCTTGGCAAATGGTGACAGCATCAAATGACCATCATTGTCGGCATTCTCTACTGGTTTAACTTGTTAATTCAGTTTCTACCACATATGTGGACACTATTATTCGGTTATTTTGCCTGAATGTTTTTAACTTTGTACATTTTACAATCCTGGAATTGTATAACACACTCACACCTCTGCAGTAATAGTGCCATTTTCAACTCTTACCCTGGAACCAGCATAACGATGGACTGCAGTACTCTGCAGCAAAGTCTAGGTGGGGTAGAGGAACAAAGGGATCTCGGAGTACAAATACACAAATCACTTCAAGTTGCGACACAGGTTAGCAAGGTCATAAAAGTCACGAAAGCTCGTGATTTCAAATAAAACTGTTGGACTATAACCTGGTGTTGTGCGACTTCTCATTTTTGTCCACCCCAGTCCAACACCGGCATCTCCGCATCATAAAAAAAGCTAACCAAGCACTAGGGTTTATTTCTAGAGGGATAGAATTGAAAAGTAGTGAAGTTATGCTAAACTTGTATCGAACCTTGGTTAGACCACACTTGGAGTACTGTGTACAGTTCTGGTCGCCATATATAAAAAGGATATCGAGGCACTGGAGAGGGTGCAGAGAAGATTTACAAGGATGATACCAGAAATGCGAGGGTATACATATCAGGAAAGGATGAACAGGCTGGGTTACTTTTCACTTGAAAAAAGATGGCTGAGGGGTGACCTAATAGAGGTCTTTAAAATTAGGAAAGGTTTTGATAGTGGATACAGAGAATGTTTCCACTTGTGGGGAAGAGCATAACTAGAGGCCATCAATATAAGATAGTCACCAAGAAATCCAATAGGGAATTCAGAAGAAACTTCTTTACCCAAAGAGTGGTGAGAATGTGGAACTCGCTACCACAGGGAGTGGTTGAAGTGAAAAGTATAGATGCATTTAAGGGGAGGCTGGACACGCATATGAAGGAGAAGGGAATAGAGGGTTATGCTGATAGATTTAGATGAGGACAGACGGGAGGAGGCTCGAGTGGAGCATAAACGCCAGCATGGACTGGTTGGGCCGAATGGCCTGTTTCTGTGCTGTATATCCTATGTAAAGACTGCTTTGATTAATCAACCAGCTGTTTCTCTTCATGCAACTTGCTGTAAATAGTGTTTTTTCTTTCTCTCTTTCATCATCTCTGTGCAGTGGAATAAAAACGGTACCCAATTCTTTTCACTTATTCTGCAATATCAACACGGGCCAATCCACATCCACAGTGAATTTGTAAATTGCCATGTAATTAGATCAAAGTACAATTGCATAAATGGAGCATCAGAGCAGCCAAATGTCACTCATGAAGACAATCAGTCATTTTGGTATTTAAATATAATTCATTTGTTGTGTATCACTCTTTTTAAAAATTAGCAGTATAGGGCCAATTTTGGAGGCTCTACTAATACAGAGGCTCGATAGGGGTGAGAAGAAGTCGTAAAGTTGGACTTGAGATGTAGCATACTTCATTTTTCAACTAAGTAATTTGGGAGCTTTCCAGAGACTACACTGTCATCGAGCACAAACTTCAGTAATTTCCTAGATTTCCCATGTTATTGCTAGGCTCCAATCCAGCGTTGAGCTTGCCGTACAAAATGGGTGCACAGCTAGTCCTTTGTCCTGGCCTCTTGAAGTTGGATTCTTAAAACAACGTTACTGTTAGAAAACTTGATTGCAAACTTATGGATTTATTTTCACTTAGCATTGATATCTGGTTTAATTTTTCTCCATGCATTAGTTTTTGTTGCTGTGCTGTGCCATTTTTGCATTTTTTGCAATGATTTCCTGCAGTATTATTCCCTGCTGCTGCAATTCAATTTTCAGCAAACAAAGTGGGGAGAATGGGAGGTTCCAAAGCCCTGCAAAATCTAGACGAGGAAGACAAATTCATGAAGGGACAACAAATGCAAGTACGATGACATCTAAGGTGTTTTATCTGCACCCATCGCTACTCCAGGACCTGAGCTTACAGACCCCCCACCAAGTCTACCTGAACATGGGTGCATGCATGGTCATGAAATGGCCCTGGTACACCTGAAGCCATGTCCGAAAAGGCACAGGCTACTAGCACCACTAACTAAGGTCTTATGAGCCTTTGTGTTAATTGTTTTATTTATTTTTTCTGCAGCACCATTATAGCTATCAATAGGTTTCCCAAAGGGAATCCCCTGACGTGAGGTACAGGGAAAATGGAGCCTGAAGGGAAGGCAGGTGGGTCACAATACATGAGGTGCACTGTGCCCAACCTCTAGTACCCACACAAATGCATGAAAGGTTTCCAAATTTCACTTTGGCAGATGATTAGTACAAGCAGAGGCTCCAACTTTCAAACTTGGTTGTGGCAGCAGGCATGATGGCACAGATACATAGAAAGGCCTAACTAACCATTATACTGGATGGTTTTTCATAGGAATTCAATCTTAGCATGTTGTACTTTATGTGGTACTACATGAAAGAAGGTCTACCAGGATGATTAACCAGCATAGGAACCAGAGTAGGCCATTCAGCCACTTGAGCCTGTTCCGCCATTCAATTAGATCATGGCTGACCTGTATCTTAACTCCATCTACCCGCCTTGGTACAGTAAGCACCACCAAACACATCTTCCCCTCCCCCCCTCCCCTTTGAGCATTCCGAAGGGACCGTTCCCATTGTGACACGCTGGTCCACTCCTCTTATTGCCCCCAACATCCACTCCACTTCCCATGGCACCTTCCTGTGTAAGCGCAGGAGATGCAACACCTGCCCTTTTACCTCCTCCCCACCATCCAGGGCCCCAAACACTCTTTCCAGTGAAACAGCGATTTATTTGTACTTCTTTCAATTTAGTATACTGTAATCGCTGCTCGCAATGCAATTTTTAAAATTCGTTCACGGGATGTGGACGTCGCTGGCATTTATTGCCCATCTCTAATTGCCCTTGAGAAGGTGGTGGTGAGCTGCCTTCTTGAACCGCTGCAGTCCATGTGGTGAAGGTGCTCCCACAGTGCTGTTAGGGAGGGAGTTCCAGAATTTTGACCCAGCGACTATGAAGGAACGACGATATATTTCCAAGTCAGGATGTTACTTGGAAGAGAACTTGGAGATGGTGGTGTTCCCATGAGTCTGCTGCCCTTGTCCTTCTAGGTGGTAGAGGTTGTGGGTTTGGGAGGTGCTGTCGAAGAAGACTTGGCGAGTTGCTGCAGTGCATCTTGTAGATGGTACACACTGCAGCCACGGTGCGCCGGTGGTGGAGGGAGTGAATGTTTAAGGTGGTGAATTGGGTGCCAATCAAGTGGGCTGCTTTGTCCTGGATGGTGTCAAGTTTCTTGAATGTTGTTGGAGCTGTACTCATCCAGGCAAGTGGAGAGTATTCTATCACACTCCTGACTTGTGCCTTGTAGATGGTGGAAGGGCTTTGGGTGACAAGAGGTGAGACACTTGCCGCAGAATACCCAGCCTCACCTGCTCTTGTAGCCACAGTATTTATGTGGCTGATCCAGTTAAGTTTCTGGTCGATGGTGACCCCCAGGATGTTGATGGTGGGTGATTCGACGATGGTAATGTCGTTGAATGTCAAGGGGTGGTGGTTAGACTCCCTCTTTTTGGAGATGGTCATTGCCTGGCAATTGTGTGGCGCGAATGTTACTTGCCACTTAACAGCCCAAGCCTGAATGTTGTCCAGGCCTTGCTGCATGCGGGCACGGACTGCTTCATTATCTGAGGAGTTGCAAATGGAACTGAACACTGTGCAATCATCAGCGAACACCCCCACTTCTGACCCTGAAGGAGGGAAGGTCTTTGATGAAGCAGCTGAAGACTTCCCTGAGGAACTTCTGCAGCAGTGTCCTGGGGCTGTGATGATCGGCCTCCAACAACCACAACCATCTTCCTGTGTTAGGTATGACTCCAGCCAGTGGAGCCTCTGATTCCCATTGACTTCAATTTTACTAGGGCTCCTTGATGCCACACTTGGTCAAATGCTGCCATGATGTCAAGGACTGTGACTCTCACCTCACGTCTGGAATTCAGCTCTTTTGTCCATGTTTGAACCAAGGCTGCAATAAAGTCTGGAGCCGAGTGGTCTTGGCAGAACCCAAACTGAGCATCGATGAGCAGGTTATTGGTGAGTAAGTGCCGCTTGATAGCACTGTCAATGACACCTTCCATCACTTTGCTGATGAATGAGAGTAGAGTGAGGGGATGGTAATTGACTGGATTGGCTTTGTCCTGCTTTTTGTGGACAGGACATACCTGGGCAATTTTCCACATTGTTGGGTAGATGAGGAGGTGAGGTAGAGTGACTGCCCTTGACATCAAGGCAGCATTTGACTGAGTGTGGTATCAAGGAGCCTTAATAAAATTGATGTCAATGGGAATTGGGGAAAACTCTCCACTGGCTGGAATCATACCTAGCACAAAGTAAGATGGTTGTGGTTGTTGGACGGCAATCATCTCAGCCCCAGTACATCGCTGCAGCAGTTCCTCAGGTCAGTATCTACATTGGGGAGACCAAACTCAGGTTGGGTGACCATTTTGCGGAACACCTCCGTTCAGTCTGCAAGCATGATCCCGAGCTTCTGGTCGCCTGTCATTTTAATTCTCTGCCCCACTCCCACTCTGACCTCTCTGTCCTCGGCCTACTACACTGTTCCAATGAAACTCAACATAAGCTCGAAGAACAGCACCTCATCTTTCTATCAGGCACTTTACAGCCTTCCGGACTCAACATTGAGTTCAACAATTTCAGATCATAACCTCCGCCCCCATTTTTTCAGACAGCAGCTATTACTGACGATTCTGATATTCTCATTTACACCACTTCTAGACTCATCTTTTGTTTCTTTACTTGTCCCATTACCATCTCCTTCTGCTTTGTATTATCATCCCTTTTGTCATTTAATCTCTCCTGCCTTCCAACCTATCAGAGACTCTCCCTTTTGTTCTTTCCTCCCCTCTCTCTTTCCCTGCCTCTGTACTTGCTTAAAGCCTGTTATATCTCCTACTTTTTCCAGCTCTGACAAAAGGTCATCAACCTGAAACGTTAACTCTGTTTCTCTCTCCACAGATGCTGCCTGACCTGCTGAGTATTCCCAGCATTTTATGTTTTTATTTCAGATTTCTAGCAACTGCAGTATTTTGCTTTTGTAACTATTAAATCCTTGCCTATAAAAAATCTATCAATCTCAGTTTTGAAATTTTCAATTGACCTAGCCTCAACAGCTTTTTGGGGGAGAGAGTTAGAGATTTCCATTACCCTTTTGTGTGAAAAAGTGCTTCCTGACATTGCCCCTGAACAGCTTAGCTCTAATTTTAAGGTTATACCCCCTTGTTCTGGAATCCCTCCACCAGAGGAAATAATTTCTCTCTATCTACTCCTTCTATCATCTAACATTATACCTGACCTTTATGTATGCAGGGTGGATGGAGAAGGGGTTAATTCATTTTTTGGGCCTTTCAAGGTGAGGGATGTCAATGGTAGGGAATAGAACATTTTCTCATATTTTACACCCATAGTCAGTATTAAGCAGGTGTCATTGAGTACATGCTGTGGATTAAATGCAACCGGGTAAAGGTTCTGCTACAGTGTACCAATCTCAACTTTAAAAGAACACCCAATAGCACACCAGTACGGTCATTCTTGTCCATAATAGGCACAGGCAGACATACCCAACTTTGTGTGTCCGTTTACCACTGAAGTGCACTGGTGTCATGATGAATTTAGGCACTCCTTTGAACTGGAATTTTCCCTCGGTTTCAGAATCGATAATCCACCAATTGCATCAAACATGGAATGCGGATCTGTGACTTTTTTCTTTTAGAGAATATTCTTTTCGTAATAGAAAGAGGCTAAATTTAGGTTTACATTGACATTATTTAGGAGAGAAACCTTATTGAAGCAGAGTTTATTTGGGGAGGAGTGGGAAGACTCAATAGAGATATATGCGGGGCGGAAAGAGAACACATCTGAAAATGGTGAAAATTTGTTATTGACATCGCTACGGTGCTTGCTCATGAGACAAAAAATGTGCAGTTAGGAGATTTCAATAGAGCAGGGAATGGCTGCTGGAAGAGATAAGAATTTATTAACTTTGCTAAATATGGAGTGAGTTACTGTGTTTAGAGGTGGCTGCAATTGGCCCCAAAACAGATAGCCACATCAAGGATTTCAGTAAAACGTTAAAAATTGATTAGAATTTTTTTAAATTAATTCACGGGATGTGGATGTCAATGGAAAGGCCAGCATTTATTCTCCATCCCTAGTTGCCCTTGAGAAGGTGGTGGTGAGCTGCCTTCTTGAACCGCTGCAGTCGTGTGGTGAAGGTATTCCCACAGTGCTGTTAGGTAGGGAGTGGCAGGATTTTGACCCAGTGACGATGAAGGAAAGGCAATAGATTTTCAAATCAGGATGGTGTGTAACTTGGAGAGGAACTTGCAGGTGATGGTGTTCCCATGCGCTTGTTGCCCTTCTAGGTGCTAGAGGTTGCGGGTTTGGGAGATGCTGTCGAAGCCTTGGCAAGTTACTGCAGTGCATCTTGTAGATGGTACACACTGCAGCCACGTTGCGCCAATGGTGGAGGGAATGAATGTTTAAGGTGGTGGATGGGGTGCCAATCAAGCGGACTGCTTTGTCCTAGATGGTGTTGAGTTTCTTGAGTGTTGTTGGAGCTGCACGCATCCAAGCAAGGGGAGAGTATCCCATCACACTCCTGACTTGTGCCTTGTAGATGGTGGAAAGGCTTTGGGGAGTCAGAATGAGTCACTCGCCGCCGAATACTTAGCCTCTGACTTGCTCTTGTAGCCACAGTATTTACAGCTGGGATGTTGTCAGGGCCTATAGCCTTTGCTGTATCCAGTGCGCTCAACTGTTTCTCGATATCACGTGGAGTGAATACAATTGGCTGAGACTGGTATCTGTGATGGTGGGGATCTCAGGCGGAGGCCAAGATGGATCATCCACTCAGCACTTCTGGCTGAAGATGGTTGCAAATGCTTCAGCCTTGTCTTTTGCACTCGTGCTGGGCTCCTCCATTGTTGAGGATGGGAATGTTCATGGAGCCTCCTCCTCCAGTTAGTTGTTTAATTGTTCACCACCACAACTAGATGTGGCAGGACTGCAGAGCTTTGATCTGATCTGTTGGTTGTGGAATCACTTAGCTGTCTGTAGTATGCTGTTTCTGTTGTTTAGCATGCATGTAGTCCTGTGTTGTAGCTTCACCAGGTTGGTATTTCATTTTCAAGTACGCCTAGTGCTGCTCCTGGCATGCTCTTCTACACTCCTCCTTGAACCAGGTTGGCTTGATGGTAATGGTAGAGTGAAGAATATGCCAGGCCATGAGGTCACAGATTGTGGTGGAATACAATTCTGCTGCTGCAGATGGGCCTCAGCGTCTCATGGTTGCCCAGTTTTGAGCTGCTAAATTTGTTCTTAATATATTCCATTTAGCAGTGATAGTGCCACACAATACAATGCAGTGTGTCCTCAGTGTGAAGATGGAACTTAGTCTCCAGAAGGACTGTGAGGTGGTCACTCATAGCACTACTGTCAATGACAGATGCAAATGACAGGTTGTTTGGTTAGGACGAGGTCAAGTAGGTTTTTCCTTCGTGTTGGTTCTCTCACCACCTGCTGCATGCCTAGTCTGGTAGCCATGTCCTTCAGGACCTGACCAGTGGTGATACTCCTGAGCTTGATGATGGACATTGAAGTGCCCCACCCAGAATACATTCTCTGCCCTTGCTCTCCTCAGTACTTCTTCCAAGTGGTATTTAATATCAATCCCAACGTGATGAACTTTGTCCTTATAATCCGCAATAAATAATTTAACGTACTGTAGTGACCTAGATTAGAATTGTAAAAGTGCCATAACAGGATTTGGTGCTTGTTCTTTTGGATTGGGACAATTCTTTAATCTCTCCTTGGCACACTGGCCCACATATCTAATGTTGCTGAAAGGGCAGTCAGGCTGCCTGTCTGTGCTTTGGCCTCTGGCAATCAGGTGAGACTCAGCTGGATAGTAGTCTCTGAACACTAAAATGTGTAGCAATCTCCTGATTATTTTTATGATTTTAAAACCTCTGGTTCTCTAGATAGAGAAGCTGAGAAATTATAAATTAGAGAATTTGCAGTGTACTTAGTGAATTTTGACTAAACTGTTATATAGTTGCTAAATTACATCAATATTTGTATAGATTCAAAACTACAGCAACCTTTATGAAATTTCTATAATTGTGAATTAATAGCAGGGAACATGTTAATAAGCAAGACCCACAAAGCACTAAAACAGTATACAATCATAGATTCATAATACTTTGAACTAATTACTTGGGGGTAATAGACTAGCATGGATTGAGAATTGGTTAACAGACAGAAAACAAAGAGTAGGGATAAATGGGTCTCTTTCAGGATGGCAGTCTGTGACTAGTGGGGTACCGCAAGGATCGGTGCTTGGGCCCCAGCTATTCACAATCTATTTCAATGATTTGGATCAGGGGACTAAATGTAACATTTCCAAATTTGCTGATGATACAAAGCTAGGTGGCAGTGTCAGTTGTGAAGAGGCTACAAGGGGAGCTCGACTGGCTCAGTGAGTGGGTGAGAACATGGCAGATGGAATATAATGTGGATAAATGTGAAGTTATCCACTTTGGTAGAAAAAACAGAAAGGCAGAGTATTTCCGAAATGGTGAAAGATTGGGGAATGCAGATGCTCAAAAGGGACCTGGGTGTCCTTGTACATGAGTCACTGAAAGTGAATGTGCAGGTGCAGCAAGCCATTAGGAAGGCAAATGGTATGCTGGCCTTCATTACAAGAGGATTTGAGTGCAGGAGTAAAGAAGTCTCACTCCAATTATATAGGGCCTTGGTGAGACCACACCTGGAGTATGGTGTACAATTTTGGTCTCCTTACCTAAGGAAGGATATACTTGTCATGGAGGGAGTGCAACGAAGGTTCACGAGATTGATTCCTGGGATGGCGGGACTGTCTTATGAGAAGAGATTGAGTAAACTAAGCCTGTATTCTCTTGAATTCAGAAGAATGAGAGGGGATCTCATTGAAGCATACAAAATTATTACAGAGCTTGATAGGATGGATGCTGGGAGAATGTTTCCCTTGGCTGGGGAATATAGAACCTGGAGCCACAGCCTCAGGATAAAGGGTAGGCCATTCAGGACTGAGATGAGAAGAAATTTCTTCAGAGGGTGGTGAATCTTTGGAATTCTCTACCCCAAAGGGCTGTGGAGGCTCAGTCATTGGGTATATTCAAAACAGAAGTTGATAGATTTCTGACTAGTAAAGGCATCAAGGGATATGGCAACAGGGCCAGTGAATGGAGTTGAGGCAGAAGATCAGCCATGAGGCATCAAGGGATATGGCAACAGGGCCAGTGAATGGAGTTGAGGCAGAAGATCAGCCATGATCTCGTTGAATGGCGAAGCAGGCTTGAAGGGCCAAATGGCCTACTCCTATTTCTTATGTTCTTAAATAGGAATTAAATGTGCAAAGTCTTGTGCTCAACGGTTTGGATGGTCAGATGCTGTATTGATTGCTTGTATATCAATATTATAGGAACACTGACAGTATTACAATTTTATTAATATTCACAAGAGTCTTGCCAATAAATCAGATACACTAATGAAGTTGATAAAGAATACAGCACAAAGCAGGATATCAGCAGCAGTTAGTAGTGCATTTATAATCTGATTGTAAAGAAAACAAAATCACTAGGGCTGTGTTCACTACTTTTGCAGCTAATGTGTTTGAAGTAATATCCATGAAATCATTTTTTGACAAACTTCAAGGAATCAGCAGATATTTGGGTGATAAGTGAACATTAAACCAAAGTTTGTATTTCTCAATCTAGTTTTTAAACTCACCCATCTTGTATATAGTGATGTCTGCCATTACCCTTCCTATACTTACTCATATTTTGGAGCCCCTCTTCCCAGATAGGTTGATCGGTGAAGTGGGTTAAGTGCCAAATGAAGTGATGAGTTCAAGACACAGAAGTAATTCTCAACTGAGGCGTGTTTGCGGTCTCAATTGCAAACTCACCTCAGTTGGGAGGGTTATTTCAGTTTTTAAGTTGCTAGTTAAGTGCTAAGAAAACAGGAATGAGAAACAAATCAGCTTGCTAAATCATCCATTGCAGATGACATGAAACTTGGAAGTGCAGTAAACAGTGAGGAAGATAATAGACTTTAAGACATAGACGGGCTGGTGGAATGGACAGACATGGCAGATGAAATTCAACGCAGAAAAGTGAGGTGATATGGTGCAATTTTAAAGGGGGTGCAAGAACAGTCACCTGTGGGTGCTTGTGCACAAATCTTTGAAGGTGGCAGGACAGGTTAACGAAGCAGTTAATAAAGCAGATGGGATCCTGGGTTTTATAATTAGAGGCATAGAGTACAAAAACCAGGAAGTTATGCTAAACCTATTATAAAACACAAGTTCGGCCCTAGCTGGAGTATTGTGCCCAATTCTGCGCACCACACTTTAGGAAGGATGTGAAGGCTTTTGAGAGGGTACAGAAGAGATTTACTAGAATGGTTCCAGGGAATGAGGGATTACAGTTACGTGGATAGACTAGAGAAGTTGGGGTTGTTCTCCTTGGAGCAGAGAAGGCTAAAAAAGGAGATTTGATAGAGGTGTTTAAAATCATGAAGAGTTTAGATAGAGTAAATAAAGAGAAACTGTTTCCAATGGCTGAAGGGTCGATAACGAGAGGGCACAGATTTAAGGTGATTGGCAAAAGAACCAGAGGCGACATGAGGAAAAACTTTATGCAACGAGTGCTTAGGATTTGGAATGCTCTGCCTGATAGGGTGGTGGATACAGATTCAATAGTAGCCTTCAAAAAGGGAATTGGATAAATACTTGGAGAAAAAATTGCAGAGATATGGAGAAAAAGCAGGGGAGTGGAACTAACTGGATTGCTCTTCGAAAGAGCCGGCGCAAACTTGATGGGCTGAATGGCCTTCTTCTGTGCCGTATGATTCTATCCAAGCCCTTTTCATATCCCGATGGACAAGCTAAACCAACTTTTTACTGAATCAGAATTGATCCAATCCAATGTTTTGTGGGTTAGAGAGAAGCATTTTATCTCAAGGAGTGGAAGAAGATATAGTGATGCAAAATTATTATTTTCATGTTAAAAGTAAATTCACTCTCCACAAAACGAAGGATGTACACTTCCAACCAGCACCTGGGTGATTAAATATTCTTATTACCAACAAAAGGTAATTCCTCAAACCTCAAATCGGGAAAGTCAACATTTTGAAGATATGCAAGATTACTTACTATGGCAAAATTTCCACTCCCCCACCAAAAGCTACAAACACAGTTTCTAATAAATTCATTAGGTACAAGCCTATTAGTGATTTTTGTTTTGGGAGGCAGGTGAATGTCAAACTACATTTCTCCAAGTCTGATTTTTTTTAATATAAAAAAAAAAGAGTAAAATGAGGAAAGGAAAAATCTGAATTGAGGTCTCCCTTATGGAAACTTTTCTCCAGTAATTAATTTTGTTTTGCTTTCAAACATTTGACATTTCTATGGAATCAGTGGAGTGCTAGGAGTATCTAAAAAGCTACAAAATATGGCAGTGATTTTGAATAAGACTCTTCATACATTGCTTTTTCACATAAAGGAATTATTAAATAATCCCATCAGCAACTGGTGCAAGTCGTCAGTTTTTGCACAAGGTTACAAACATCGAGGCAGAAACGGCTCATCCCGCAGACACTAATACGGATCATTGAAAGGGTAATGGGGATGCAGTGCATCTCTGGATACAGATTTGTCGTCAACCTGTATTAACAAGGAGGAAAAGGGTTAGTATAAGAAATGACATTATGATGCACACAATCTGCCTAATTAACTAAGTGTTTAATATTTTCTGCTGCATTTTAGTGATCAGCACAAGTCAAAAAGAGTGACCCCAATACCTTGCCAATATTAAGATCCTTTATCAAACAGTAGCTGAATTGGCTAAAAGTAGACCCTCATTTGTAAGTAGGACAGGCAATTTCCAAACTGCCTCCAAGGAAACATGGGAAGCACTACCAGTATTAGGACAAAAAACACATCCAAATAGATGCTGCCACTACTCTGTTCACAGCAGTTCCCCCCCACCCCACATCTAAACTCAAACATGAAAGGGATTTAAAAAACTGCACCACTCCTTATGTACATAATTACATGGAGGTGCAAAGTGAGAATAGCTTAAAAAGTCTTGTTCCCTATCGTACAGTAAAAATGGAGCCATTTGATATCCTGGGACATGGCCAGGCACGCGCACAGAGTTGGAAAGGTCAGTAGCTCTAGCAATACAGCATCAGACTCAACGGTCAATGATTGCAATCTTAGCCTCAACATTGAAATTCAACTGCCCTCATCTATGCAGTTTACAGTTCTCACTTAGCACCCATACAGTCATAGGATCAGTCAGTACACTTGGGAGTGGGCAGTAATTGTGCGTGTGGGGGGAGGGGGCGGAAGCCCATGAATACTTACTACAATTTTTGGAACAATGTACCGCCAATTACTGTTAAGAGTTCCAATTGTTTTCATCTCATCTTCAGTCAGAGTGAAATCAAATACCTAAGAGAAGAGAGCGACAATTACAGCATTAAGACTTTCCAGTGTTGCTTGTTTGGCAGCTTTACTTGTGGATAAAACAACTCCTAAAGTAAACTATTGTTGCATGCAATAGCACTTCCACAGTGTGTGTTTTTGGCCGGAGGGGTGGTGGAAAAAGTAGTATACACATAATCCCTCCCCAACCAGTCTGCTCTCGTCCACCTAGTCTAAAAGTGACACTGGCAGAGAACAAGCAGGAAGTTGCCTTGTTGGCTAATCTAGTTCAATTAAAAAAAGGTCACAAGCATGGTGGATAAGGAGTACCTATGGATGTTGACTATATGGACTGGAGAAGATTCCACAAGAGAGTAGCAAAAATGAAAGAGCACGGAATTGGAGGCAACCTTGTGTTTGGATTGGTATTTGGTTGGGAGGTAGGAGACAGAGTCGGGATAAAGAGAACTTTCTCTGATTGCCGTGATATGACAGGTGGTGCTTCCCAGGGATCTGTACCAGGACCTTAGTTTTTTACCCCCCATATATATATTAATGACTTGGATGAAGAAGAGGGAGTTGCATATCCAAGTTTGCAGATGACACCAAGTTAAAAAAAACAGTAAGTTAGATGAGAGCAGGAAATTACAAACGGGTGTAGACTAGGTGAGTGAGCTAAATTACAGGAGATTGAGTTCAATGTGAGGAAGAGAGAGATCATGCACTTTGGATCAGAGAAAAATAAAAATCAGAATATTTTCTTAATGGTGAGACACAAGGAACTGTGGCAGAGCAAAGGGATTTAGGTGTCCATATACACAAATCACTAGTGCACAGGTACAAAAAGTATCAAAAAGGCTAATGGAATATTGGTCTTTATCAGAAGGTGGTTAGAATACAAAAGTGATGAGGTGATGCTTCAGTTGTACAGAGTCTTGTTCAGGCCCCATCTAGAGTACTGCTTTGTGATCTGAAAGTTGTTGGCAGTTGGATTGAAATGAGAAGCAGCAAAGACAGAGCAGCTGCAGGGGAGAAATCTGGACAGCACAGAATCCAGATTCACAGGGAAAATGTAACTGCAGCTGGCTAGACGCCTTCAGTAACTCATTTTTATTTGTGACTTTTTCTTTCTAACGTCAGGTCTTGATAAAATGAACTTGTGGGAAGAATTTGCAGCAGACTTTCTCCTTTGCAGACACTGGGGACTCAATGATATGATGGAGTCCGATGAGTGGGGGAACCTGCAGATTTAAAGCCAGAGCACTGGATCACGCTTGAACAGGAAAAGCAATTTTATGTTTTAAGAGTGATTCCATGGAAATCTACCAACACGAATGCAACAGAGCCAGAGTTGAGAGCAGGATAAGTAGGAGTGCGTGATGATCATCTCCACAGTGGGAAGGCAGTGGATTAGAAATCCACTCTGAGTCTTACTAGGAAGACTGTCAAGCAATACAGAACTGCTTCTTGATCCAGTGCATCAAGGATGTCATGACAGACAATGCTCATCTTGATCTCATATTTGTTAATGATCCAGGAAATGGAGGTTGTAGCACCCTGAGGCACAACAATGACACAATGATAAAGTTTAACATGATCTGGGAGTCAAAAATACCTAGGAGCCATCTCCTTCAAAGATAACTTCCATGAAATGAGGACAAGTAAAAAATAAATTGGGGGAAGACTGTTCAACAACACCGCAGTGTAAGTGACGTGGAACACTACTACTTGTATTTATATAGCGCCTTTAACGTAGTAAAACGTCCCAAGGCGCTTCACAGGAGTATTGTCAAATTTTGTTTTATAACGAGCCACATAAGGAGATTAGGGCAGATGACCAAAAGCTTGGTCAAAGAGGTAGGTTTTAAGGAGCATCTTCAAGGAGGAAAGAGAGGTAGAGAGGTGGAGAGGTTTAGGGAGGGAATTCCAGATCTTAGGGCCCTGGCAGCTGAAGGCACGGCCAGCAATGGTTGAGTGGGGATGCTCAAGAGCCCAGAATTAGAGGAGCGCGTTTAAAGGTATCTTGCATGCTCAGCATTATAAATACATTTCCAAAACCAAACAAGCTCAGAAGAAAACGTGACCCTAAATGAATTAATTAAAAGTGAGATGAGGAGGGAAAATGGCCTGTACAAATCCTGCTGGGAGAAAGGAGAAGGGCTCACTGGAATGAATAAAAAAACGTTTGAAAAGGGTAATCAGAGGGGTGGAGACCTGGGAAAAAAAAAAGCATAGTAGCTGAAGCCAAGTCTAATTATACGCTGCCTGTGGTTATTGCAGCCAGCTGTTTGACATTGACATCGATGGGAATGGCAAATGGCTAAGGCACAGCGAATGCCGTATTAAACGCTCCAGCTATTTAGACAGACTCAAATCAGTTGTTCACACCATTACATGACCACTTAATCCAGTCATTGGTGTCAGGTTACAGTTTGCACTAACAGCACTGACTGCAACAGCAAACATGGCTGGAAAGAGAAAAGCGATGAGCCTTAGCATGAACTTCCGAAGATGAGCCAGCACGACCTAGTGCAGCACCTCTATCTACCTAAAATCTACTGTTGCCAACTTGGAGACAGCCTTTTTTTGTAACAAGTGCGGTTAAAATAAAGAGGTGAACCCTCATACGCGCTGGTTTACTTTGTTTACTGGTGATTTGGGGGCATTTTGAATGTCAGGTTAATATTTGAGAAGCGCTACTCGTTTTACTGTCTCCCTCATAGCAGGCAAACTGCGATAATACCAACGCATCTGATAAGCGGTGGGGACAATAGTGGGGAAAACCATAAATAGCTTGAAACTAAGGAGTACAAACTAGTAAATATTCTGAAAAAACTACTTCATCTCAGTATTCATAGGGGAAGGCATTAGTAACATGCCTTCTCTAAACAAAGATATCCCAAGCAAAATCAATGACTTCATTATAAATGAAATTTAGCCTAGGCAGGCTAAATGGATTCAAAACAAACAAATCCCCAGGGATATGGCATTTATCCAAGAGTGCTGAAAGATACCAGGGAAGAGATTAGTAACGCACTGACACTCATTATGAGGGAGTTAATGGACACTGGGGAAGTACCAGTAGTTTGGAGACAGGCTGACGTGGAGCCCATATTCAAAAACAGTGAGAAGTGTCACAGCTACAGAGCCATTAGTCTTACTTCCATTCCATGTAAAATAATGGAATTGATCAGGAGTAAAATTGACGATCATCTGGACCTAGTTAATAACAGTCAGCATGGATTGATAAAGGAAGATCCTGTCTGACCAACCTCGGTTCTTTGAAGTGCCAACCCAAGTGTTAAGCCCCATGGTATGGCGTACCTCGACTTCAAAAAAGCGCCGATAAAGTTCCAAAATATATTAAATTTAGTTGTGGAGATTTAGGATAAACCTGGGAATGGATAAGAAACTGACTGAAGGATAATAAAACATCTTCTCTAACAAGTGCTTGCTATGCAGAGTGGGAGGTACTGAGTCAGGTGCCCTCAGGGCTCAGTGCTGGGACGACTACTCAATCTAATTTCAGAAACTTAATGCAAAATGGTTAAATTTGCAGATGATGCCAAACTAGGAGGGGCAGTGGAATCAGAAGAGACAGCCCAGCAATTAAAGAATGAGCTGTACAACACAGGTAAGTGGGCAGAATATTGGCAGATGAAATTTGATGTAGACAAATATAAAGTGCTGCACATAGGAAGGAAAAAGATAACATGCATACTCCACAAATGCTGTAGAAATAGTATAGAATCAAACAAAGAGACCTAGAAGTCTTTGTAGAACATGTCCAATCAATGGAGAGCAACAAAGAAAGCCAATATAGGATATTGAACTACATAGCTAAAATAGTGGAATAGAAGTAGTGATCAAATATTATCATTCTGCATCCAGTTCTGGTGGCCATGAAACAGACAATTAAGCACTGGTGACAGTGCAGAGAAAAGCCATGAGGCCGATCCGCAGTGTCAGTGGTTTGCGTTATGAGGAAAGACTGGATACACTTCAGTCATTAACATGTGGAGAAACCCTGGAATCATTCAAGAAACAATTGGATGTTACAAAGGATGTGGATTTTAGGATCTCTCTGCATGGGTGAATTAACATGGGCTGAATGGCCTCCCTCATCTGTACTTGACTTTTTACTACAAGATAATGAGGATCATTGCACACATTATGAACATGAGAATCTTTATTGCTACATGTAAAATTAATTTAGTGAACTTCCATCCTTGCTGTTCCTTTACTAATCATAGAAACATAAATTGAGCTCAATTTGAACACTGGTGAAACATCCAAGTTACCTGTAGATTCTGTGCAATTCGTGCTGGATTGACACTCTTGGGAATGGCTACCACCCCACGCTGTACCTGCCACCTGCAGAGAGAGGCATTCTAATGAAGTTACATGGAAAGAACTGTGGAAAACCTAGAGTAAACAGTTTTATTCATTGGCCAACTGTAAGAGCAAGTTGGTAAACATCTGACGAAACAGAGTTTGAAATAAAATGACAAAGACTACTGCATTTAGAGCATGAAGATTTAAGGAAAGTCACTTCCTTAAGCTTCCTTTTATACAGGTTTTAAATTTAAGTGTCATCTCCTACAGGTAGCAAGACACTAGGAATCAATATTAGATCAAAGTATATTTTATATATATATATATATATACATACACACACCATTTGATAAATAATTGTCAGATCATTACTGCACCAATCTTTCATAACGATAGTCCAACTTGACACTGGTTCATTTATATGATGCCCAATTCACACAAACATCTATTCCCCATTTGGCTAAATCAGTAGGAATGTCAGATACTGAAGAAACTTTTGAAAACAAAAGCACATGGTTTAAAACTTTGTTTCATCAATGCAAAGCTCTTGAAATGGGAGTTCAGCAGTTTTGTTAGCGCATTGGCGTCTCACTGTAGGACCAGAGTTGTAATTACAGTACCAACTGGGGTTCCCAATATAACTTCCCCCAGGACGGGCATGAGACAGCATAGAACAGATTTGAAATCATCCTAGTCTAAGAAGATTCCAAAGACATGGTGAGACTAATCTCCAATACATCCTATTAGCAGTTCAGATACTCAAACTGATGATCCTTCCTAACTCAATGCACTCTCAGCTTCCTAGATTACTTCAAGAACTGGCCTGTTCTCAACAAGAATGTTGTAAATGCTTGCCAAAGACACTACTTCTAAAAAAAAAAACCAGAGCAGCTCATTCTGCTGAGAACTACATAGTGCTGTATCTGGTTCACATTAGCAGGATTTTGGAATACAGGAATCAGGTTTGAGAACCAGAAGGAAAAAAGTGAATCTAATTGATCATCCTAAAATTTGGTCAATATTAAAATAAAGTGACAAAAATGTAAATTTTGACTGACGTCACCAGGTTTTTGAAAAGACCCTTTTTCTGGTCAGCAACACAAAAATAAAAAGTTTTTGCCACAGCAATTTTTACATTGGAAACAACCTTCATCACTATTGAAGTTTAAGACTGAATCGGATTCACATATTTCAAAAGAAAAAGAAAGTCTTCCATTTATATAGCACTTGTCACGACCACCGGACATCTCAAAGCGCTTTACAGCCAGCCAATGAAATACTTTTTTTTTTTGAAGTGTAGTCACTGTTGTAATGTAGGAAACGTGGCAGCCAATTTGCACACAGCAAGGTCCCACAAACAGCAATGTGATAATGACCAGATAATCTATTTTAGGGATGTTGATAACTCCCCTGCTCTTCAAAATAGTGCCAAAGGATCTTTTACGTCCACCTGAGAGCAGACGGGGCCTCGGTTTAACGTCTCATCCGAAAGACGGCACCTCCGACAGTGCAGCACTCCCTCAGTACTGCACTGGAGTGTCAGCCTAGAATTTTGTGCTCAAGTCTCGAGTGGGACTTGAACAGACAACCTTCTGATTAAGGCGAGAGTGCTACCGACTGAGCTGACAAACATGCATTAGAAAGGTACATGGACTCTGCAGGAGGGTTTCAGTACAATGTATTTCTAATTTGAACACCAATTAGGATAATTTGATGCTCTCAGGTTCAGCAGTGTCAAGAAGATTTCAAGGATTCTGCCAAAACTTGGCTGGGGCCTGGGGTGGGGGTGTAAAGAGATCTTACAGGGCTGAGAGAGACTTTCACAACTCAGTAGATCAGAACAGAAGAGAATTATTGCCAGCTTGTGATCGTATCCTGGGGTCAGGCTGGGTGTGTGGATGGGGATATCTGGGGTAGAGTAGGCTTCAGACTACCTGGTGCTTCGAGTTCCAGGCAGCGTCCATATATTATCCGGTATATGTCCCACAATTGTTTCACCCATGTGTTTGAGATAGAGAGGGTTGCACTTCACCATGATGGGGCAGGGGGAAACCAGCTAACAGGAACAATTGCATTACCTTAAAAATTGCTGGGGGAGGGGAGACTTTCTCTAGTGGGTAAGCCCCATAGGCAAAGACCTGTGTCTGTAAGGATCGAGAGTCCTGTCACATTCTCTATGGTCTCAGACTGTCCAAACATCTGACTGTGGGAGTCACTGCCAGAATATATATTGCAATGTACTTTTCTGACCATAGCCCCACCAACAGTCATTTTGTTTTGTTTTATAAAGAAAGAATTGCTGTTCATTCTTTTCAGAGTTATCTTGATTGAATTGCTTTAAGTCTTATAATAACTTACAAAACCAATCTAAGATCCCGTACCTGAGCACAACTTGAGCAGGTGATTTCCCATGTTTATCAGCTAGAGTTTTAATGTTAGTATCTTCAAGTAACACTGGTTCATCTGGGGCTTTCCACATCCGATCAAAGGAACCAAGAGGACTGTATGCAGTCACCACCAACCCACGCTTCTGGCAATGTGCAATCAGCTCATTCTGGGCAAAATATGGATGGCATTCAACCTAGGAATGATATACAGAGAAATGCCGAGTCACGCAAAGTTCTCAGGACTTGAGCCTTGTTCCTGGATCTTAAAAGGCAGTTTGGTTTAAGTACAAGGTAACTTTTAGGAAGCGTTCAGCACCAGAAATATTTAAATTGATTTACAGAAAAATATTCTTCCTTCTTTCACCAGCCCACAAATCATCCAGATTAGTTGGCTTATATAGCAATTATTTGGTCACATGCCCCACAAGAGAAAGAAATAAAAGGCTACATGTGCAAGTACTGATAAATCACAATTCCGAGTATGCCTGCACATTTAGTCCCAAGTTACTGTACGTCTAAAGTAATTCATTTTGACCATTGGTAAAATTCAATGTTATATGGTACTATGCAAATATTATGTTATGTAGTCATGAGTCCAGAAAACAGCTCAATATATCTTTTTTGGAGGAGTGAAAGATTATGTACAACTGACTCACTTGATAGTACTACAATAAAAATTTCAAAAATTTTCTTGCCTGCAACACTGCAGGTTTGATAGTAGCTGTGGCAATGACATCGTCTATCTGTCGACTGTTGAAGTTTGAGAGTCCGATGGCTTTCACCAGGCCCTTTTCTACTAGCCCCTCCATAGCTTTCCAAGTTTCCTTATAATCAATATAATCATACTGTACTGTGCCATCAGGATTCTTTGGAAAGGGGTTGTCACCTTGTCTGTAAACAGCACAAAATTCAAAATTGAAACTGCAATTACAACACATACTGTAGAACATGCAAGATACTCAAGAAACTACTGCTTAGAAATGTTGAGTCTTATTGATAATCATGGTTATCATGTAAACTGATCATAAACCCACATTTATGTGGATACAATGAATGCAAAACCAATTTTGTAGTCAGTATTCTGTGCAAGCCAATGGCCTGGGCTTTCAACAGACCAATGAGCCCACTACAATTAGTCAAAGGAAAGCTTCCAACAGTCTGCACTATTTCCAGAACGAAAAGTGCTATATTCCAATTCAGAACTATCCAATCCCACAACAAACTTAGATATAAACTATGCCTTACTGAAAGGCATAAGGCCAGTGAATCAGGTACAAATCCAGGTAAGCAAGCTTCAGGTCGTCCAGGGATTTGCGACAGGAAGGCTCCACATCTTCAGGATGATGCTTAGTATTCCACAACTTGGAGGTCACAAAAAGTTCTTCACGCTTTACCATCTACAAGAGGAAGTGTATGATATAAAAATTAAATTCCTCCGTTAGCTTGGATGCTCGGTCAACTTTACATAGCCAAATATGATATATGCTTATCATTTGGATCTAAAAGACCAGTTATATTGATTTTTTTCTCTAAATTTGATCTTCATCCATCATTCAAAACACATTTTGCTTTTTGATTCATTAGTGCAGTGTCATTGTGACCAGTAAATGCAGATACCTTACTAAACACCTGCCAATAATTTTTTTTTTGGAATGAGATTGTCACCCACTCCAAACAATTTTTGACAATTTATTTGTGCAATGTGTTAAGAGTACCCAGATTGGACTTCCAGTCATATTCATTGCTCCAGTGTAAAAAAAAAAAATTTGAACTAGCGCAAGTTGGCCTGCAGGACTTAACTGAAATTCTAAAATAAGGCCATTCACTGATGTGAACTTAAATTTCTAACCACATTTTTTAAAATTAAAAATGCAATAAAGTGCATAATGAATATTTTTGTATAGTTTAGTATAAGTCAAAGAAGCTGACCCATACCAGTCAGACATAATGGAAAAAATCTTTAATATATTTCAGACAGCATCTGGGCATTGGCTGAATAAAGAGAGATGGCTGTGCAAAAATACCTTCAGGGAAGGCTGTAGCACTATAGGGATAATATATTTGAAACGTACAGGAGACAAGACTACTGACAGCTTAAATGCATCATTCAGTTCGACATCACTTTTTAGTGTGGTTGTTTGAGACTATTCTACATTTCAATTTAATAATTTAGTGTCAGCTGTGGCACAGTTGGTAGCACCCTCGCCCCAGTCAGAAGGTTGTGGGTTCAAGTCCCACTCCAGAGACTGGAGCACAAAAATCTAGGCTGACACTCAAGTGCAGTACTGAGGGAGCGCTGCATTGTCAGAGGTGCCGTCTTTCAGATGAGACGTTAAACCGAGGCCCTGTCTGTGCTCTCAGGCAGACATAAAAGATCCCATGGCACTATTTTGAAGATGAGTAAGGGGGTTATCCCTGGTGTCCTGGCCAATATTTATCCCTCAATCAATATCACTAAAATAGATTATCTGGTCATTATCAAATTGCTGTGGGCAAATTGGCTGTCGCGTTTCCTACATTACAACAGTAACTACATTTCAAAAATAGTACTTAAATGGCTATAAAGCACTTTGGGATGTCCAGTGGTTGTGAAAGGTGCGATATAATGCAAGTCTTTTTTTTAAACATAAAAAAACGACCCTTGCAGGGAAGTCTGAAAGATATATGAAAGTAGAAATTTGTAGACAGAATGTTTAGATTGCTAGCATGTGGATCTGCAGTTCAGCGAGTAGTCCAACAGTACTATAAATTATCACGACTACAATGTGGAACAGTGTAATCCAACTGTTAATCAGTAATGTACTGCATGCTTCTAACTTGTAACAGTATAAGCACATCAAGGTGCTAGTCAGAAGATGGCTGAAAAACCAGGACTACAGATGATTTGAAGGCATTTGCCAGAAGTTGGAACCAGTGCATCACAGAGAAAGTAGGTAATGGTTTTGATGCAGATGTTAAACTTAGACTTGATCAAAAAGGCTGCATATTTTTAATATTAACATCTTCACAGATATACATTTAAACAGGATGAGCATGACTGTTAACAGTTACTTTACTATATAAACTGAAAAGGAACAACTTTGCCAGGAATATACTGGAATTCTTGAAATTGAATATTACTGTTACATTTAAGTGGAACTCAGCTGTTCTATTTGCAAAGATTACACTGATAATCGTAATATCCAGTACTGTGGCGATTCAGTGAAATAACGTAGTCAGTAATACATCAAATTGCGATCTGTTCAGTCTATGATATTTTGGGGGACGAACCAAGAGTTAAGTGATATTTCATTCTGGTGGTTGGATCTTTGTAATTTAGTCAGTTTATGAAAGAGGACAAGAACAAAATGAAGCATCACAAAAACCCAAAACTAACCCAAATCTGGATTCATTATTTTTATACAGTGTGGTCCTCATCAATGGGTCATTTATTTCTTACATCTTACCTTGTCAGCACCAACTATCTCCTTAAAGACCTCTCCAATTTCAGCTTCATTGTTGTACACTGCAGCACAGTCTACGTGATGATAGCCTGTCTTTAAAGCATTTTGGACAGCTCCTTTTACCTAAGCAAAAGAGCAAATATGATCATATATTGTCTAAAAAAGCAATGCCAAGGTCCTTTCCAGCATGAATAAAATTCTATTGGGGATAAATTGCAATTTGAAAAGTTCTTAATCTCAACTGTGCCACTATGAGGAAGCAAGTCTTTTTTTTTGGGGGGGGGGGGTACAGGTGGAAGAAGGGAGGATGACAGATAAGCTATATAAGAACATAAGAAATAGGAGTAGGCCATTTGGCCCTTCGAGCATGGCTGATCTTCTACCTCATCTCCACTTTCCTGCATTATCCCCATATCCCGTGATTCCCTTAATATTCAAAAATCTATCGATCTCTGTCTTGAATATACTCAACGACTGAGCCTCCATAGCCCTCTGGGGTAGAGAATTCCAAAGATTCACCACCCTCTGAGTGATGAAATTTCTCATCTCAGTCCTAAATGGCCGACCCCTTATTCTGAGACTATGACCCCTGGTTCTAGACTCTCCAGCCAGGGGAAACATCCTCCCTGCATCTACCCTGTCAAGTCCTGTAAGAATTTTGTATGTTACCAGTTATCCCAAGCCACATTCACATGGCTCTCAGTGGCTAACTACTGTATATAGTAATGGTCTGGCAATTCTTCAGCCTATTACCCCAGGAAGGGCAGGGGGGGAAAACAAGAGATTCAATTTCTTATTTATTTGGATTGTTCACGGCTTATAATTGATAGCAGGTAAACATGACTTCACTTACTGATACATCACAAAACCTCTACAAAATAAAAGTGCACTGATGTATAGTTCTGTGCAACACATCTATAGTCGTATACAAGATTCTTTTCTAACCCAATATGTAAAAAGTCCAACAAGGGAGGATTCGCTATTGGATCTAGTAATGGGGAATGAACCAGAGCAGATAAGATAAGTAAAAGTAGAGCAACATCTAGGCAATAGTGACCATAATATAATGTGCTTTAACATAATAATGGAGAAGGACATAAGTATGACGAAGACCAGGGTAATAGATTGGAGAAAAGCTGATTTTGCAGGGCTGAGAATAGAACTGGGAAAATAAAATGGACAACAATATTGGCAAACAATGACGTAGAACAGCAATGGGAAACATTTAAAATGGTGTTCAAGAGTCCAGGAAAAATATATTCTGCTAAAAAACCAAGAACAAGCTAAACACTAATGAGACACCAAGGACTGCAGTGCTTCAAGGTGGTGGCTCACCACCACCTTCGAGAGCAATTAGGGATGGGCAATAAATGCATCCCAGGAATTAATTTTTAAAAAATGAATAAAGCCACAAGGGAAAAATGAGGGTAAGGAAAGAGGCATACATTAGTACATGGACAGCAGAAAAGAGCATAAGGGAAAATACAAAGATTAGGAGAGAAGTTAAAAAAAGTTAGGAAGGCAAAGGAACTATGAAATTAAATCAAGGAACATAAAACAAAAAATAGTAAAATATTTTATAGGCACAAAAATAAAAAAAGTTCAGGATGGGAATAGGGCCACTAAGGTATGGACAGGATACCACAGGCATGATAAAGAGATGGTAGAAATATTAAATAATTAGTTTGCCTCAGTATTTACCAGGGAGCTAGGACAGGTGGACATGACATTGGACGAGATTAGTAATAAAATAACTGCATTTAAAATAAAAAAGGAGATATATTAAACTAATTAAACTCGGGAAAAAAACCCTGGTCCAGATGGATTACATCCGTGCATATTAAAAGAATCTAGGGAAGAGATAGCAGAGGCATTACTACACATTTAATAATTCATTAAAAAAGTGTAGTGCCAGAGGACTGGCAGATAGCTAACATCACACCTATATTTAAGGGAGATAGAACATGTCCAGGGAACTATAGACCAGTCAGCTAAACATCAGTGGTAGGAAAGATAATGGAATCCCTACTAGGAGAAAATAGAAGAACATCTAGAAGTGAAAAATATAATAATGAATAGTCAGCATGGATTTTAAAAAAGGGAAAGTCTTACTTCACCAACCTCATTGCATTTTTTAAAGAGGTAACAGAGAATAGACAAGGGTAATGCAGTAGATGTAATTTATTTAGATTTTCAAAAGGCCTTCAATAAATGTACCACATAATAAACTAATGAATAAGGTCACAATGCAATGTCAGGGGACAAGTAGCAGAATGGATAGCTAGCTGGCTTCAAGACAAAAAGCAGAGAGTAGGGGTAAAGGGTAGTTATTCACAGTGGCAGATGGTAGGTAGTGGTGTTCCACAAGGATCAGTGCCAAGACCACTGTTGTTCACAATTTATATTAACGATTTAGACTTTGGAATCAAAAACAATTTCTAAATTTGCAGATGACACCAAATTGGGGGGGAATAGTTAATACTGAGGAGGACTGCAACAAATTACAGGAAGACATTAATAAACTTGCAGAATGGGCATATGATTGGCAAATGAAATTCAACACAGGTAAATGTGAGGTAGTACATTTTGGTAGGAAGAATAGGGAGGTCACTTGGAGGGAATGAGTCTGGGTGGGGTAGAGGAGCAAAGGGATCTCCGAGTACAAATACACAAATCACTAAAAGTTGCGACACAGGTTAACAAGGCCATAAAAAAAGCACTAGGGTTTATTTCTAGAGGGATAGAATTGAAAAGTAGTGAAGTTATGCTAAACTTGTATCAAACCTTGGTTAGACCACACTGCGTACAATTCTGGTCGCCATATTATAAAAAGGATATAGAGGCACTGGAGAGGGTGCAGAGAAGATTTACAAGGATGATACCAGAAATGAGAGGGTATATCTATCAGGAAAGGATGAACAGGCTGGGTCTGTTTTCTCTTTAAAAAAGGCCGAGGGGTGACCTAATTGAGGTCTTTAAAATTATTAAAGGTTTTGATAGATTATATAAAGTGTGTTTCCACTTGTAGGGAAGAGCATAACTAGAGGCCATCAATATAAAATAGTCACCAAGAAATCCAGTAGGGAATTCAGAAGGAACTTCTTTACCCAGAGAGTGGTGAGAATGTGGAACTTGCTACCACAGGAAGTAGTTGAGGTAAATAGTATAGATGCATTTAAGGGGAGGCTAAATAAGCATATGAGGGAGAAGGGAATAGAGGGTTATGCTGATAGATTTAGATGAGGAAAGACAGGAGGAGGCTCAAGTGGAGCATGAATGCCGGCATGGACTGGTTGGGCCGAATGGCCTGTTTCTGTGCCGTATATCCTATGTAATCCTAGTTCTAGCAAATTCAGAGGAAACATAATTGACAGCAGTCACTAAATGGTTAAAGCTGAAGGACACTTGGATGAGTACATGACTTGCATGACGTGTACACAAGGTACTGTAAAAATAGGGGATATATTGATGGATTTATGGAAGACATTAACATTTCATTTTCTGATGTGGTGCACATGGACACTTTTATTCGTTTATGGGATGTGGGCGTCGCTGGCAAGGCCAGCATTTATTGCCCATCCCTAATTGCCCTTGAGAAGGTGGTGGTGAGCCGCCTTCTTGAACCGCTGCAGTCCGTGTGGTGAAGGTACTCCCACAGTGCTGTTAGGTAGGGAGTTCCAGGATTTTGATCCAGCGACGATGAAGGATTGGTGATATACATCGAAGTCAGGATGGTGTGTGACTTGGAGGTGGTGGTGTTCTCATGCGCCTGCTGCCCTTGTCCTTCTAGGTGGAAGAGGTCACGGGTTTGGGAGGTGCTGCAGTGCATCTTGTAGATGGTACACACTGCAGCCACGGTACGCCGGTGGTGGAGGGAGTGAATGTTTAAGGTGGTGGATGGGGTGCCAATCAAGCAGGCTGCTTTGTCCTAGATGATGTCGAGCTTCTTGAGTGTTGTTGGAGCTGCACTCATCCAGGCAAGTGGAGAGTATTCCATCACACTCCTTACTTGTGCCTTGTAGATGGTGGAAAGGCTTTGGGGAGTCAGGAGGTGAGACACTCGCCGCAGAATACCTAGCCTCTGACCTGCTCTTGTTGCCACAGTATTTATGTGGCTGGTCCAGTTAAGTTTCTGATCAATGGTGACCCCCAGGATGTTGATGGTGGGGGGATTTGGCGATGGTAATACCATTGAATGTCAAGGGGAGGTGGTTAGGCTCTCGCTTGTTGGAGATAGTCATTGCCTGGCACTTCTGTGGCACGAATGTTACCTGCCACTTATCAGCCCAGTTATTGGGCCTTGTTATTGGGCCCCCCTCATCCCTTCCCCATCACACAATTTTCCAGCCAAGATGTCAGGCTGACCACTGTTCCCAGAAGTGTACCACTGCTGCTCTTGGACTGTCTGCTAGGAAGTTTGAATGAATATGCTCGAGGAATATTCCCTTCCTTCTGTGATAGCACTGAAGAATTCCAACAATGTGGAATTAGTCTGCCACCTTGTCTCTGTGGATGGGCATTCAGCTTCCTCAGAGAAAATGGCTGTCACACCTGGTTAGCACAGCATCTGCACAACCAGAGTTTAAATCTAACTCGGGCTGACAAGGTGAAGTGTTCTTTCTTGTTCCCTCAAATTACAAGTCAGTGAAATATATTTGGGTAGTCTTGTACAAATAAGAAATCTCACTCAGGGGTGCAATAAGAATGGGTGGTGTGGGAAATGATAAACACTATTAATGCAGTGGGAATATTTGCCTGAAATTTGGCATAAAGGCATGCTGCTCAGCAGAGTAGATGGAGCCTCACTCTGCATCTAGCTGTGCTGTAGCTAACCTGGGACTGTTTGATGCTGACAGGTTAGGTATCCAAAGTGGAAAAATATTCTGCTCCCAAGGGCAGGCATCCCTCAGTGATGAGCACAACTCACCAAAATTGGAAAAACCCCAAATCATGCATCAATGCTCAAACAAATTTGTTTGTTTCAACTATGCGCCCTCACAAAGATGAATATTTTACAGGCATATCAATACAAAAAAGGTTGGGATGTAAATAGGATCATTAAGGGATAGACAGGATAATACCACAGGTAATGATAGAGAGATGGCAGAAATATTAATTATTTTGCTTCATTATTTACTAGGGAGATAGAATAGGTGGACATGACATTGGATGACGAGATTAGTAATGAGATAAGTGTATTTAAAATAAAGAGGGGATATATTAAATAAACTAATCAAACTCAGGATAAAACCCCTGATCCAGATGGATTGCATCCACGCATTTTAAAAGAATCTAGGGAAGAGATAGCAGAGGCATTACTAGACATATTTAATAATTCGTTGGAAAAAGGTGTAGTGCCAGAAGATTGGCAGATAGCTAACGAAATACCGATATTTAAGAAGGGAGATTGGTCTATAGTTCCCTGAACATGTTCTGTCAGCTTATCAGTGGTAGGAAAGATAATGGAATCCCTACTAAAGGAGAATATAGAAGAACATCTAGAAGCCAAAAATATAATGATGAATGTCAGCATGGACTTCAAAAAGGGAAAATCCTGCTTCACCAACCTCATTGCATTTTTTAAAGAGGTAACAGAGAATAGACAAGGGTAATGCAGTAGATGTAATTTATCTAGATTTTCAAATGGCCTTCAATAAAGGTACCACATAAAAGACTAATGAATAAGGTCAGAGAATGCAGAGTTAGGGGGCAAGTAGCAGAATGGATAGCGATCTGGCTTCAAGACAAAGCAGAGAGTAGGGGTAAAGGGTAACTATTCACAGTAGTAGAAGGTGGGTAGTGGTGCTCCACAAGGATCAGTGCTGGGACGACTGTTGTTCACAATTTAGATTTTGGAATCAAAAACAATTTCTAAATTTGCGGATGACACCAAATTTTGGGGGGGGGGGGGGGGGATAGTCAATACTGAGGAGGACTGCAACAAATTACAGGAGGACATTAATAAACTTGCAGAATGGGCATATAATTGGCAAATGAAGTTCAACACAGATAAATGTGAGGTATTACATTTTGGTAGGAAGAATACGGAGGTCACTTATTACTTGGAGGGTGCGAGTCTAGGTGGGGAGAGGAACAAAGGGATCTCCGAGTACAAATACACCAATCATTAAAGGTAGTGACACAGGTTAGCAAGGTCATAAAAAAGCAAACCAAGCACTAGGGTTTATTTCTAGAGGTATAGAATTGAAAAGTAGGGAAGTTACGCTAAACCTGTGTCGAACCTTGGTTAGACCACACTTCGAGTACTGCATACAGTTCTGGTTGCCATATTATAAAAAGGATATAGAGGCACTGGAGAGGGTGCAGAGAAGATTTACAAGGATGATACCAGAAATGCGAGGGTATACATATCAGGAAAGGATGAACAGGCTGGGTCTCTTTTCTCTTGAAAAAAGGCTAAGGGGTGACCTAATAGAGGTCTTTAAAATTATGAAAGGTTTTGATAGAGTAGATACAAAGAAAGTGCTTCCACTTGTGGGGAAGAGCATAACTAGAGGCCATCAATATAAGATGGTCACCAAGAAATCAAATGGGGAATTCAGATGAAACTTCTTTACCCAAAGAGTGGCGAGAATGTAGAACTCGCTACCACAGGGAGTGGTTGAAGCGAATAGTATAGATGCATTTAAGGGAGGCTAGACAAGCATACAAGGGAGAAGGGAATAGAGTGTTATGCTGATAGATTTAGCTCAGGAAAGACAGGAGGAGGCTCAAGTGGAGCATAAATGCCGGCATGGACTGCTTGGGCCGAATGGACGGTTTCTGTGCCATATATCCTATGTTTGTAATCTATGTATGATTTGGTAATTCCTCCCAAACACATACCTGAGACAATTAGCACTGGCTATTCACATAGAACTAAACTAGCTCTATGATTTCATTGTGATGTATATTTTTAAGTTAAAGTTTTTAAACTAAGGGTGCCAACAGAATCTTTACCCTTAGCATTTTCGAAATAAAAATAAGTTGCTGTGATGCTACACAATTATAGGCTTTCAGACTGGGAGCACCCGATCCCAAGGGGTCTACAAGATCATAGCTCTGTCTGTCTGGGTTGGAGCACACTTTCTTTCCCTGTATTTGTTGATTTACTAGCATATTATTTCTACTGCTTTGTATTGAGAAAACATTTTCTGCAACAGCAGCACTGTGTTCCTTTGGGTAGCTGGACCTGCATTTTTGGTTGTTACGATGGAGTCCCTAAGAGTTCATCAATACAGTACTTGCAAGGGTTCTGTCCCCTTCCCCCACCAGAGTGAAAATGAATGATAACTCAGTTTGGAGAGCCCATTCCAAAACCAAACTCTCAGCAACATTAGTGGGGGGGGGGGGGGGGGGGGCCGCGACAAGGGGGAAAATCAAGGAAATTAAGAAACTGTAGTACAGAACTGTTTACCACAGATTAATGTCCATACCATGTATGCCAATAGCCAGTGCTAATTTTATCACTTAATAAGCATGCATTTTTTTTAAAAAAAGGACAACACAAAATTTAGTGTAAAAAAATCTCTTTTGGTGGTAGGTGCTCTTGTGGATTAGGCAATGAATTGTCACCTCTGGAACCAAGTTCAAATCCAGCCCAAACTGAACGAAAGTTGTCTTTGCTGGAGTATCGATCCTGTGGGCAAGTTTGGCCAGTTTCAATTAAGTTAAAATTAGCAATTTTGAAATTGCACAGGATGACTTCTGTGGGAAATGGAAAATTGCCATACTAAGAAATATTGTACTTTGTGAAGGTTGGGGCTGAAGGACATTGTTGAGGCACTGTAGACAGATATTTACTCTGCATTTCTGACCTAGGAGTGCTCCTGAAAGAGGAGAATTTGGGGAGAAGGCAGAAGAGAGGAAGAAAATCATTATTTGTTCAACTATACTGTGTCACCTGAAGGGTTTTTAAGGTCACTGGTACATGTGAAAACTGAAAACATCTGAAAATTAACCAATGCACACAGAAGCTAGCCAGTTTCCGGTTTACAACTGTATGCTGTTGGTTGGCCAGCCAGCTTTCTGGTGATCAGACTCTGCACAAACAACTAGGACTTTAAAAAAAGTTCATTTTTTCAGTCACTGTGCCAGACTTTTTTTTTTTCCTCTCCTTCAAGAAAAAATATACTAAGCTGTACCAGTGTTTCTCAATATACAAAGTTAATTTTCCTCAAGACATGCTAGAAAGATACTTTTCCCAGCTTTTGGGGGGGAGTGGGGGGAGGAGGAGGCGGAGGAAGGGGGAGACATAGAAGAGAGTGTTCAGTGTTCTTAGCACTTGGTATTCACCATGTTTTTTTAAATAAATTTAGGAGAACAGGGAGGGACAAAGACCAAAAGCAATGTTGTTTTTAAGCTTGGTGAAAAGCAGAATAGATCATGCACAGTAGGAAAATATATTAGGACAGATTCTACCCAAAGATTTATTTTAGCTTTAATCTTCCAGCGTATCTCTTGCCAAATATAGGCAAATAAGAACTAACTGTCGGTTTGATATACTAGATGAACAGTTATTTAATTGTTAAAAGATTGATAGCTGAACTAGCCAAGGAAAATATGCATTTAAGCACATCAGAACATGTTGATTTACTGTGAAATGAATGTCACAGGACGAATTAGCTGATAAACAACCAGATTATGCCTTAGAAAAAAAAATCAATGACCGTTTGTTTTTGTTAAAAAGGCACGGTCATTGATTTTTTGTTAATTCTGTTCCTCAACTGGGCAGTACGAAGGGTTATAGACCTGAAACTTTTCTCCTTTTTTGACAACCTGATGAGTGTTAGGCATTTTTCTATTTCAGTTTCAGAAAACAGACTGAAATACTACACACATTTTCGTTGTTTAAACTGCTGGACATGGAACCCAGGAATTTATAACGATCCCTAGGAAATACCTGCGTTATTACAAACTTGGGCTGCTCACTGACAACAAGCTGATGAATTGATGATTTTTTGCACACTTAAAATGGGGAAATTCTCACCATCAGAATCCTTTAAAGAGACAAAAATACAAAAGCTGGATATCATTGAAGTTCTTTTTAAAAAAAAATTAGAAAGGAAAATACAAGAGTTAATGACATCAGGGTGTCGATGGAAGTATTAAAGTTGAAGTTATAAGCACCCTGAATTAACAATTAATATTGAAGCAGCACTGGGTTAAAGACAGTCTTTGCTAAAGCTAATTTTTCCTCATCAGACTCAGCAATTCTTTCAAGCTTTATGAATGCTTAGAAAAGTAACAAAGAATCATCACCATAATTCATATATTTCTTAAAAGGCTAAGAGAATACTTCTTTAAACCCGAGAGCTCAGTGCAAATCAATCTCAAAAGATACAGAATCTTAGCTTCCCTTCCTTCAAAAATTAAAAAAACACTTTCTGGGGAGGAAAATAAAATGTAGTCTCCTCCATGACTGTTATTGTCATTCAGAATTTTTGAATCATTATATAATATAACCTTTCTTTCTCCCCAGTACTGCACATCTCCTGCGTGCAAGGGATAAGATGCATAGCCTATCCCCAGTCCATTAAGGATATCACTCTGGGGTAGCCACCAGGTGCCATGTCAAAGCAACTAGTCAGATTCCCCAACGCTATGGTTGAAACTCAGAATTCAGCAGAGAAGAAAAAGAACTGAACATAAGACGTAGGAGCAGGAGGTGGTCATTTGGCCCCTCGAGCCTGCTCCGCCATTCAATAAGATCATGGCTGATCTGATCTTGGCCTCAACTCCACTTCCCTGCCCGCTCCCCATAACCCTTGACTCGCTTACCATTCAAAAATATGTCTATCTCCATAGTAAATATATTCAATGACCCAGCCTCCACAGTTCTCTGAAGAGAATTCCTCCTCATTTCCATTTTAAATTGGTGCCCCCTTATTCTGAAATTATGACCCCTAGTTCTAGATTCCCCCACGAGGGGAAACATCCTCTCTGCATCTACCCTGTCAAGCCCCCTCAGAATCTTATATGTTTCAATAGGATCCCCTCTCATTCTTCTAAACTCCAATGAGTATAGGCCCAACCTACTCAACCTTTCTTCATAAGACAACCCTTTCATCTCCAGAATAAACCTTGTGAACCTTCTCTGAACTGCCTCCAATGCAAGTATATCCTTCCTTAAATAAGGAAACCAAAACTGTACACAGTACTCCAGGTGTGGCCTCACCAATGCCCTGTACAGTTGTAACAGGACTTCCCTACTTTTATACTCCATTTCCTTTGCAATAAAGGCCAACACTCCATTTGCCTTCCTAATTACTTGCTGTACCTGCATGCTAACTTTGTGTGATTCATGTACAAGGACCCCCAGATCCCTCTGTACCTCAGCATTTTGTAATCTCTCCCCATTTAAATAATAATTTGCTTTTTTATTTTTCCTACTAAAGTGGATAACCTCGTATTCTCACATTATACTCCATCTGCCAGATTCCTACCCACTCACAGTCTATCTATATCCCTTTGGAGATTCTTTGCGTCCTCCACACAATTTGCTTTCCCACCTATCTTTGTATCATCAGCAAATTTGGCTACATTACACTCGGTCCCTTCATCCAAGTCATTAATATTGGATTGCATCACACTGTAGTGCTGCATTTTGGTTCTTCAATGCAGAGAAACGCTCTCCAACAAGCTGCTTTTGAAATACATGCATAAGCTTCCTCGACAGTTAAGCAAATTCACTGAGTGAGTAGATGAGCTGTACAGTCTTGGAAGGTCTCCTGTTCTGTCACCAGTCTGTGCTGACTGTCAGCTGATCTCAGCCAATGTGACATTAGGGGCTTAACAATGCGCTTTTTCTAGCTACTGGAAGATGTTTGGTTCCTAGCATTCTCACCGATTTGATGTGCTAACGTGAACCAGGAAGATCATTTCAAAAATACAACCAATGCCATTCTGTGCCATCATTCAATTTGGAACTGAATACCAAATGACAATTAAGCAATGAACTAGTACAAGATCTGCACTTTCTGGCTGCATTAAATACATGGTGAATTCCATGTAAATAATGACAAAATATGACACTTAAAAGTCTCTGTTGGGAACTGTGGGAGAGGAGAGATTGAATCACAAGGAAGGGAATGAGAGATGCAGGAACTATATTGAAGACATGGAGACATTTAACATTCACTACTGAGTATAGCTTCAAAAGGCCAGCAAGTTTAGTGCAGCTATTATGCAAGTCTTTGTTCTGTATGTGATTTACATGTTAAAGATCAGTGTAAATAAACTTAGGAATTCAATTTGGAGCCTGAAAAGAACTAGAGGGTGGTGTCTAGATATTTCTGTCTTTCAAAATAGTTTGAAGCAAAGCAACTCTGCAGAGGGCACTGGTGACCTACAATTGCTGTGAATCCTCAAGGTACAAGATCTCTGTAAGACAGAAATAGATGAGGTGACAGTTTCTGGTCATGGGAGATATGAGGCCTGTTTAAGGGGAATGTAACAAGACAGGCAAGAGAGAAAGAGTCCACAAGACAGGAGAGTGAGCGTGTCATTAAAGCACACTCAACATATGGCAGAGGGAAAAAAATGGTTTCCACTCACTATAAAATGAGACTTGCTGGAAGCGTGCTTGTGTAGTCTCAGGTGAGGGTAGGATCAGTCTCAGCTGTTACACACTACGACTGATGAGCCTGCCCAACAATTATCCTGAAGGCTCACCAACATCAGCTTAGTCCCACAAGTGCATGGCCCTTGTCCCAGTAAGGAATCAATACCATTAGGAAAGGAGGAGCTGGGAGGAAGTTGGGGAGAAAAATAGCAGGGAAAAAAAAAATACATGTATGCTACCAGATTGGGACAGCTACACAATCATACAAATCACAGTTAACAATTCATTTGAAAAACAACTGATGCTGCTCAAAAGAAAGTCAATCAAGTTGTCTGTGTAAATGTGGTCAGGTTACCTCGCCAGGTGCACTTTTCCATGTCCCCAATCCAATGAGGGGCATCTTCTGTCCAGTATTGAGCACAACATAATCGGAAGTGGCCATTTTAACCTAAACAAACAAAATAAACATTTCTAAAAGCTCCAAGACAAACACTAATGTATACAAACCTTTGAACTTCATAAATCAATGCTACTTACTTTTTTTGAATATCACGTTGAGAATCTGGAGTACTGCGTGCAGTTTTGGTCTCCTTATTTAAGGAGGGATATACTTGCATTGGAGGCAGTTCAAAAAAGGTTCACTAGGTTAATTCCTGAGATGAAGGGGTTGTCTTATGAAGAAAGGTTGAGCCTATACTCATTGGAGTTTAGAAGAATGAGGGGTGATCTTATTGAAACATAAGATTGAGGGGGCTCGACAGGGTAGATGCAGGGAGGATGTTTCCCCTCGTGGGGGAATCTAGAACTAGAGGGCAGAGTTTCAGATAAGGGGTCGCCCATTTAAAACGGAGATGAGGAGGAATTTCTTCTCTCAGGGTCGTGAATCTTTGGAATTCTCTACCCCAGAGAGCTGTGGAGGCTGAGTCATTGAATATATTCAAGGCTGAGACACATATATTTGAGCTACAGGGGAGTCAAGGGTTATGGGGAGCGGGCGGGAAAGTGGCGTTGAGGCCAAGATCAGATCAACCATGATCATATTGAATGGGAGGGCAGGCTCGAGGGGCCGAATGGCCTACTCCTGCTCCTATTATGCTCTTAACTTTTTTTTTTAAAGTTGACATATTGATATCGAAGTGGGGGGGAAAAAACTGGGTTAGGAAGAGGCTAAAATCCACCTGGGTTCCCACTGATTGCTATGCAGTGAACCTCATTGGAAAGTGCATGTGTGGACATGATAAGGCTTGACCAAGATGCTCTCGATGATTGAATAGCTGCTATTTAAGTTTGTGAGGTACAGGAAAGGAGTTAGCACCTGTGGAACAGAACCCCAACTGGTTCCTTCAGGAGGAAAGAAAGTTAGAATTAATACTTTAAAAAAAGT
The DNA here is from genome assembly GCA_030390025.1 of Squalus acanthias. NCBI lineage: Eukaryota > Metazoa > Chordata > Chondrichthyes > Squaliformes > Squalidae > Squalus > Squalus acanthias. The sequence goes on along the minus strand of CM059439.1, from coordinate 34,417,954 downwards.
GTGGAATAAAAAAGGAGAAAATAGAATTATAGGTAGGGAACTGAGAAAAAGAACTGAAAAGGAAAGAGTGGAACATTTACTAGCCTGTGTCACTCGTCTCAAGGCACCTCCTAGTGTTGGCAAAGGCTTTAGCCACAAAATGTTACATAATTGGCTTTAATGCCTTCACAAGTCATACAATTTATACAAATACTTGTGCAGAATACCAGCATTAATAGCAAAAGCACATTTCTACTTATTACCTTGCAGAAGTTTCTGGAGATTTGCTTTGGCCTTAAAAACAGGATTAAAATCTTTCGCATGCTGCCCCTTCAAAATTGAAATATACAACTTTTAATACAAGACATCTCTAACTTTCGAGTTATCTCATCTATAGGATTTCAAACTGCATCCAGGGAGGGGAGGTCTCAAAGGTCAGCAGATTTCAGAATTTTTGCTGAATTTGTTGACTTACTAGCTCATTACTTTTGTTGTACACTAGAGTCATTTTCTGCAACTACTGCACTATTTTGGGTAGTTGACAGCATCCTTTGAAAAAAAAGGACAGGGAATCACTGAATATTTAGAGGGTCCCCACACAAGTTTAAAAACCATTGACATAGTTAATCTCATTGTGAAAGTTATTTATCAGATTACACTGCTGGGTATGATAAAATGGTTGCATTGAATGGAAACAGAAAGAAAAAATGCATTCTAGTTGGGCCTACACTGCAGTAAAGGGCAATATTTCTAGTATTATCCGAATTTGATCAAAGAAAGAAGAGCTCAGTGCAATAATTTTTTTTTGGTCTGACTACACTCTGAACTCTTTGGGACATTTTCTACATTAAAAAGTGCTGCATAAATGCAAGTTATCGGTGTCATTATGCCTCCTATTGTCTCATGTTAGCATCACTTCAGCCATTTAACCATATCTTAATTTCCACTTAAGCACTTTACGTGTGTGTGTGTGTGAGATCCAACAACTTATACACATTTGAATGAATAGTTTCCTTTAAATCCAATCCTGAAACGTCACGAATAAAATACTGTAACACATAGCCAAGTTAAAGATAATGCACCTACTCGCATATTGATTCAAGAGTGCAGCAAATGTTAACACTGTACTTAATCGGAACAAAATGCATCATCAATCTCCCAAATTGTAAGACAAATGACCAGCTACATACTCCAAATGCCCGAAAATACCTGTTCACCGATGCTGTGTATTTCCTATCCCTCCAACTTCTATTACTTTTACTGTTGCAGTTGCACACCCTGCTACTTTAAACAGCAGCAGCAGTAAGAAGCTGCTTTCTCTCACCCAGCAGACTCGCCCCACAACCTTCCTCTGCGCACTCACGCGACCAACGTGCTGCTTCCTGAAACTACGTCATCGACCGTCGTTGGCAGGCTGAGAATTTTTTTTTTTTAAGTGGTTTTTTTAAAATATATTTGTATGCTCAGGGAAGAAGGTGGAAACAATTTTTTTTATTGTTGAGATGATAATGGCACGGAAGATAAATCAAATGTCTGACGCGCGCCGTTTCAAACTGCCAGGTCTGGGGCTGGCCCCGCCCCGGGGCGGCTGCGCAGGCGCAGGGCGCGGGCTGGGGCCACGCGGAGCTCGCGCGGTTTAACGGTTTCCAGTGCAGGAACGAGGCAGCGCGAGGCGGTTGGTGATAACGGCAAGTAGCGTTCAGCCTCTCGGCTCAAATTGTAGAGAGCGGCGTTTCTTTATAAGACGAAAAAAGGACACGGTTTTTAAAAAAAAGAAAAAATATGATACGAAGTTCGGCGACATTGACGTTATCAAGAACGGTTTCTGCTATTCACCATTCGTGACAAAATTAAACGGTTTCTAACTCTAACCGCTCGCTCCAACCACGAATCATTAATCATTATCCGCTAACCACTGATCTGATTGCATCTATATTGTTGATCATAAAGCTGTTCTTAAGGCTTTATTGTTTATTTAAAAAATTTTTTTTAACACCAGTGTACAAATCACATAGCTCCATCATAATTCAATTAAATGCTACAACTATACTATTACCCGTTTTACGCCAGTCCTACTGGCATCGTTTGTTCATTCAATCATTCATTCGATCGCTTTATTGTTTATTGTGATCAATGAATGTAATGGTTTACTATGTAACTGGTGAGTTGTGTAAGTACTATTGTACTTGAATAAAAAGATTAATGATACATTGAGCAAAAAAAACCCACTGATCTGAACCATTAACACGAATAACTAACCACTAACCCTAATAACTATAAATACAATAGGGAATTCAAGAGAAGCTTCTTTAGCAGAGTGGTGAGAATGTGGAACTCACTACCACAGGGAGTAGTTGAGCTGAATAGCATAGATGCCTTTCAGGGGAAGCTAGATAAACACGAGGGAGGAAGGAATAGAAGGATATGTTGATGGAGTGAGATGAGGAGGCTTGTGTGGAGCATAAACACTGGTATGGACCTGATGGGCCGAATGGCCTGTTTCTGTTCCTGTGCTCGGTGGATTTCACTAGCGCGATGCACGACCTCTCATCTTGACGTCATTGATGATGCAGGTCGGACGCGTTGTCAACAACCACTCCATTTTAATCAGGCTGTGACTTTAACTCGGGCCTAAACGGGGTAGTTGCCGTGGCTTTCCCATTAGATAAAGGCATGGCAGAAGCTGTTGGAAGGAGTAAAAGGCCCCCTGAGGTAAGTACAAAACCTTTCTACCACAGAAGGCAGTTGAGGCCAAATCTTTAAATATATTCAAGAAGGAGTTAGATATAGTTCTTAAGGCTAAAGGGATATGGGGAGAAAGCAGGGACAGGGTACTGAATTTGGATGATTAGCCATGATCTCATTGAATGGCGGAGCAGGCTTGAAGGGCCAAATGGCCTACTCCTGCTCCTATCTTCTATGTCTATGTTTCTTTGTGGAACCAGAAGGAGCAGGAGTGCTCATCCGAGCCCCACAAGAAAAGTCGCGGCCTTTCCTGCCCCAGACTCCCCCACCCCATCACCTTCGAGACCCTCCCAAAACCCTTTTCCTGCCACTTAACTTCTTGCCGGCAAACTTTCCTTTGGTGCCGGCAGCCCGAACGTATGGACAAACCCACTGGCCAGCTGACACTTTCTGTCTCTTTTAGGTGGGATGCTGACTAGCAGTATGCAGATGAGGTCTGGGAGTTCAAATACCCTGGGACTGAAATTTGGGCTTGTGAGTGCGTTTTGTACTTGCCCCACCCCTATAGTCGCTAGAAGTTAAAATCGATCCAGGATGTTCCAACTCTCCTCGGGGAAGATATAGCAGAGATGCTTAGTTGCTGTGATTTGGACCTTGTTTAGTTTGATGAGGACTGATTTTAACTCTGGGTGCGAATCGGCTGCGTAGGAAGCTCTGTGATATTGTCGTTGGGAGGCCCAAGCGATTTTAATGCTGGACCTCATTTCCATTTTGCTGACTGGCTGCCCTCCTGATCGCATTGGGAATCAGGCTGCCCACATGACGCACGTAATTCTGGTGCGACTCTGCTGCCTATTTATAGCAGGGATGCATCTCTTAAAGCGAGGATGCATTCCATGCTTTGATTTTTTTCTTGACCAGCTGTGGAAGAAATTTTTACAGCAGAAATGAGACGAAGGGCGACCCCCCCCTCCCTTTTCTGATGCCTCCCTGGAGTTCCAAGTGGAGAAAGTCCAGGTAAGGAGGGGAAGTACTGTTCCCTGGCAGCTACAGGAGCCACTACAGGGCCACTGTTCAGCAGGTCTGGACAGAGGTGACTGACACGGTCAGCGCCAGCACCATCACCCCAGGACCTGGCTTCATGTAGAAAGAGGCTCCGTGACCTCAAGAACAGCAAGGGTGAGTACAGCTCTTCACCTCGCCACCTTTCTCGAGCACCTGACAACATTCCTTTCATCCTCTTCCCCGCCACTCTCAACAGTTCCCTCCCCTCCCTCACACCCTTCAGTGTACAATCACAAGGGTACACTGCAATGCCTCCCTTTCCTATTCGAAGCACACTCACCTCTTCCTTTTCTCTCTTCACACCACAAATGAACAGCATTCTCTTCTCGCATCCTACCACTCGCACAAGCAACAACTACTCCCAGTACTCCTTCCTCACTTCACATTCCACACATTAGGCTTTACATTCATCACATCCCCATCCTCATTCCACTTTGCTTCTTCCCAAGTTCTCAGCACATATGATATATGCACAAGCCCAACACATCTCCACCTCCATTTCAGCATCCAGTCACTAACTCTCCCTCTCTTTCTGCAGGACAAGGCAAGGTGTAATGCCAGGGAGAGTACCAAACTGGGGGTGGAGTCGTCAACGTCATCACTCTCACCCAAGCAGATGAAGCCCTGGAGATCAGTGACCCAGGCAGAGCCATGAATATCGGGGATGGAGAGCTGGCGCCTTATCTGAGTAGCGTGTCTGTATATTCCTTGTATCCTTACATTTACTCAGCAAATATGAAGCAAGCTTTACAGCTTTAAACTGCATTCTCAAGACCGTACCTACAAATGTCCAGTTTCTATCTGCTATTCTAACTCTTGTCCGTTTTCTCTTTCATTTAGGTCTTAGACAGCAAAAGGTTACTGCAGAAGACGCCTCGGAGGAGGACAATCTCCTGAGGATGCACCGTCAGCTGTGCCATTACTCCCAGGCACCAGTTCAGACATTGGCATGCTGCGTGGGTTAGATCGTGAGGCAGAGGGGTCGTCACATGGTGAAACACGAAGCACCAGTGAGCAGCAGCAGCTGCTGGTGGCAGGGACAGCTCAGGAGAGCGAGGTCCTCTCCCAGCTCTGCTGAGGAGGACAGAGATATGAACTTTGTGGGCCCAGCCATGAAATGAAAACTGCTGGCCTCACATTAGCAGTTATACAAGGTATTGGAAGGCCTGCCAAGGAATTTCACCACTATAGAATCATAGAATGGTTATAGCACGGAAGAAGGCCATTTGGCCCGTCGAGCCCATGCCGGCTCTCTGCAAGAGCACTTCAGCTAGTCCCACTCACCCGCCCTTTCCCTGTAGCCCTGCAAATTTTTTTCCTTCAGGTACTTATCCAACTCCCTTTAGAAAGCCGTGATTGAGTCTGCCTCCACCACCCTTTCAGGCATTGCATTCCAGATCCTAACCACTCGCTGAGTAAAAATGATTTTCCTCATGTCGCCTTTGGTTCTTCTGCCAATCACCTTAAATCGGTGTCCTCTGGTTATTGGTCCTTCTGCCAATGGGAACAGTTTCTCTCGACTCTGTCCAGACCCTCATGATTTTGAACACCTCTGTTCAACCTCCTCCAGTCTATCCACATAACTGAAGTCCCTCATCCCTGGAATCATTCTCGTAAATCTTTTCTGCACCCTCTCTAAGGCCTTCACATCCTTCCTAAAGTGTGGTGTCCAGGATTGGACACAATACTCCAGTTGAGGCCGAACCAGTGTTTTATACAGGTTCATCATAATTTCCACGCTTTTGTACTCTATACCTCTATTCATGAAGCCCAGGATCCCATAAGCTTTTTTAACTGCTTTCTCAACCTGCCCTGCCACCTTCAACGATTTGTGCACACATACCCCTAGGTATCTCTGTTCATGCACCTGCTTTAGGATTGTACCCTTTAGTTTATATTTCCTCTCCTCATTCTACCAAAATGTATCACTTTGCACTTTTCCACGTTAAATTTAATCTGCCACGTGTTAAATTTCATCCTACCACTATTGCTTTCCCTATCTTCCCGCCCCCTCCCCCCCCGCTGTACAGCTGAGCCACCCGTGGACTTGCCTCTGGCTGTACTCCCCAGAGGAACCATCACCCTCATCGGTACTCGGAACAGAATACTGGTTCGAGAACGAGATGTACTCGGGGGACTCCTGCACTACCTGCCTGGTCCTTCTCTTCTGTCTGGCAGTCACCTATTCCCTCTCCTGCTTGTGCACTCCTTAGCTGTGGGGTGACCACCTCCTGAAATGTACTATCCACGTAGCTCTCAGCCTCGCAGATGCACATATCAACGCCAGCTGCTGCTCAAGCTCCGAAACCCAGAGCTCGAGCTCCTCCAGCTGATGACACTTCCTGCACGGGAAGCATCCTGGATTTCCCACATGGCACAGGATGTGCATTCCGCTGGACTGAGCTGCCCTGCCATGCCTTTATTTATTCGACTATTAACTAACTTTACAAAAACTTCAGACTAAGATGTACCTAATTCAAGTTATTATATAATATATTATTAACAGTTACTAATTTAATGTAGTATTAACAGTTACTAATCTCCAAGCTCCTGCTTTATCCCTAACCAGCTTTTAAACCCCGGCCTCTAACTTGAAGAGCAAAAAAACCTGATGTGACCTTTACCAACCAATCAGTTGCCAGCTGTCCTGTGATGTCACTCCTGTATTTTTTTCCCTATCTGCTCTGGTCCCCGGTTAGGACCGCTTTCCTCCTTGGCTGCTCGCAGTGAGTTCAGGCCCCTCTCCGACCGCGCTCTTTATTTACCTGCCTCTGCTACGGTCCCCGGTTAGGTCCGCTTTCCTCCTCGGCTGCTCGCAGTGAGTTGAGAGTGTGGAGGAGTCTGTTTCCATGGGGTACGGTAGTGTAGTGGTTATGTTACTAGACTAATCCAAAGGCTTGGACTAATAATCAGAGAATGTAAATTCAAATCCCATCATGGCAGTTTGAGAATTTGAATTAAGTTTTAAAACCATTTGGAATTAAAAAGCTGATATCAGAAAAAGTGACCATGAAGCTGTTGAATTGTTGTAGAAATCCAATTGGTTCACTAAGGTCCTTTTAGGGAAAGAAACCTGCCATCCTTACCCAGTCTGGCCTATATGTGACTCCAGCCCCACACCACCGTGGTTGACTCTTAATTGCCCCCTGAAGTGGCCTACCAAGCTGCTCAGCTGTATCAAACCGCAACAAAGAGGAAGGCCCACCACCACCTTCTCAGGGCAACTAGAGATGGGCAATAAATGCCAGCCTTGCCAGCGACACCCACATCCTGAGAATTTTTAAATAAAGCCAATTAATGCATTCACACCAAGATTGAATTGCACTGATTCTTCTACCAGAGGCAATGGCCACATAGAACGTGATCTGAGCAAAGAACTTTCGTTTACGAGAATCAACAGGTATGTTAAGCAGGAAATGACTATGTTGATGTCCAGCTTGGCAGCATGTTTTTAGTGCCATGAGGACTCTTAAGACACATTAGGGGAGAAATTCAGTATCGCCCCGTTTGGGGCGCAATTATCGGCCGGGCGCAAAGATTAGCGCCTGGCGCTAATTATCGCCTCCGACTGCAAACTTGACTTTTCTCGCCCCTGGAGGTGATTGGAGTGCTAAATCAGGCGCTACACACCTGTCTTAAGGCGCAAAGGCCGAGGAGCGAGGCGCTAACTCAGAGTGCGGGCGCAGCGCAGGTGCTGTCAGTTAGCGATGGAACACAGACACACTGGCGCCAGACAGTTCTTAAAGGGGAGGGTCGATCTTGCACTCCAGCCACACCCTGCTCATTGGAGCCTTGAATCTCGGCCTGGAGAGACCTGTGCCTAAATCTTCCAGCCAAGGACTATGGAGAGGGTGAGAGAACGAGCTCAGCGCTTCAGCGAGCGGGCCTTGGATGCTCTGGTTGGCGCGGTGGAGCGCAGAAGATCTATACTCTTCCCTGAGAGTGGCAGGAGGCCTTTGGCGCGCGAGTACAGAAGAGTGTGGAGGGAGGTGGCTCAGAGCGTCTCCTGCAGGAGCATGGTGCCCAGGACCCATGTACAATGTCGAAAAAAGTTCAACGACCTCACTCGGATCGTCAGGGTGAGTGGCTTTTTTTCAATACCTCTCCATCCCTCCATCTCAACCTCACTCTATGGCCAGAGGGTCTTAAAACCCCAATGCACAACACTCATCCAACACCTATGGCCCTCTCATGAAACACACACACACATTCCACACTTTGCATACAGTAAGGGCTATTCACCTATGGGAGGCACATCAGGCAAGACCATGGCTGCATACAGTAAGGGCTATTCACCTATGGGAGGCACATCAGGCAAGACCATGGCTGTATATTTACTCAGACGCCGTCCTTTTTCTTGCAGGCCAAGCTATCTCATAATAGGAGACAGCAGCAATGGACGGGTGGAGGGCGGCCTCAGCTGCAACCCCTCAGCGATCTTGAGGCGCGCGTCCAGAGGATTGTGGCAAGCCGGGTGATCGGTCCCGTCGCCACTGGAGACGCCGACCCTGTTCTGGACAGCAATGGTAAGGTCATCACCTTTTTGTCCTCTGTCCTTCCACTTGTCCCTCACAACACCAACCTTTGACACTTTCAATCCAACTTACTAAATCGCTGCACTTATTCCTCCCTTACTGCCACCCTGTCCTCACGCTAAAGCCACTCTTGTACCTCCCTGCTTTCAGATGGTGATTCACCAGCTGAGGAGACGGGCCCTGAAGCTGCCACTGGGAGTGAAGCTGCAGGCGAGGAGGAAGATGAAGGCGGAGCATCAGTGCCACCCTCTCCCAAGGAAGCCCATGCCCACACTGGGAACACGCCTTCCCTGGAGGGGAGCAGGGGGGAAGCGTCTGATGAGGGTGAAGCTCCAGGACCCAGCGGGCTGCAGCAACGCCATGGGGGTAGGGAAGAACGGGGGCCTTCTCCCCGGAGGGAGAGTATGCCAGCGACTCCTACTGCACTGGACGCAGAGGAGGAGCGGCTCATCGCTGAAATGAACACCCAGGCGGTGGACATGCACACTGAGCTCATGGGTGCAGTGGGAAGGGTGCCCGAATGCATTGAATCACTGGCAAGGAGTGTGGAGCTCTTCGCTGTAGCACAGGCGGATGCCACACTAAAGCTTAGTGCTGCAATTCAGTCTCCGACTGCTCTCATGCAGACTCAGATTGAGGCCACGCGAGCACTGACTGCTGCCATCCTCGATGGTTCGTACACATTTCCCCGGGGCTGTCACCGCGCCTCAGCAGGCCAGCAATCTGTGCTCCAGCAGATTGCTCCGGATGCTGAAGTGCTGCCCCGTGGGAGTGCCAGTGTGTCGGTCGAGCAGGGAGTTGCTGTCCTCTCTCAAGATGACAGCATTCCTGCTGCCACCACTGTCACTTCTCCACTGCACTTGCCACTGCCTGTAGGACAGACTGCTGCCGCCCATGCAGAGTTGGTGCAGCCTGCAGCCGGGCCCTCCAGGCCCAGAGCTGGTCGAGGCAGTCCTTCAAGGGCATCTGCAGTCTCAGGTTCTGACAATCAGCAGCCTTCCACCAGCCTTGCTGCAGCCACTGAGGTCCCATTACGGAGGAGCAGTAGGGTGGGAAGGGGGGAAGTGCGCAAGGGAAGGAGATCACCCTCGAAGGGGAAAACGTAGGAGGTGTGACAAAATGTTGGTCATTTTTTATTAAAGGCTAAGGTTCGTGGTCAAACTTTTGGACACTATCTCCAGGTTATGAGAACCAGTTCTGTTAATGACTGTTTTTGTGTTTCTTTCTATTAGTTTGTCATGAGGAAATGACACACACAGAGTTTGTGAAATAAATAAGTTTTTGTATTCAAAATATACATGTTTGGTCTTTGGAATCATTGGTGCCTTGGCCGGCTTAGGGGTTGCGGGTTGGTTTCATTCATGTTCTCAATGGCAGAAGCCATTTCCTCAGCAGGAGCCTAGAAGCGGCTTGCTATCAGCCGTTGACGGACGGCCCTTGCAGTTTCAACATTGTGGGCCGCCCTCCCGCCTTGGTGCTGCTGATGATCATCCTCCTCCTCCTCTTCCTCCTCCTCCTCTGGTGGTGCTCCAAGGCCTGGTGGCATTGGCTGGGTCCTGAAGATTGCCATGTTATGCAGCATGCAGCACACAACTACGAAGTGGGAAACTCGCTCAGGCGAGTACTGCAGGGCTCCTCCAGAATGGTCCAGACAGCGGAACCGTTGCTTGAGCACGCCGATTGTGTGCTCAACGATGTTCCTGGTAGCTTGATGGCTCTCGTTGTACCGCAGCTCAGCAGGGGTGTTGGGCGTACGGAGCGGTGTCATCAGCCAGGTGCTCAGTGGATACCCCTTGTCCCCGAGAAGCCAACCAACTGGCTGATGCAGTGCCTCGAAAAGTTCTGCCACAGTAGTCTGGCGCAGGATGAATGCATCGTGGCAGCTGCCAGGATAGTGGGCATTGACAGCGAGTATCAGCTGTCTGTGGTCACAGACCAACTGAACGTTCAAGGAATGGAACCCCTTTCTGTTCAGGAAATCCTCGGCATTCTCATGCGGAGCACGCAAAGCCACATGCGTGCAGTCAATGGCGTCCTGCACCATGGGGAAGCCTGCTATCCTCGCAAAGCCCATAGCGCGTTCATGCTGCTTGTCTGGGGTCATGGGGAAAGAGATGTACTCTCGTCTCCTTTTAAAGAGGGCATTTGTGACCTGCCGGATGCAGCAATGCACCGCGAACTGGGAGATATTGGCGATGTCCCCAGCAGCAGATTGAAATGAGCCAGGAGCATAAAAGTTCAGAGCCACTGTGATCTTCACTGCCACCGACAGAGACGTCCTGGACCTCAGTTGAGGCTGCAGATCTGGCTGCAGCAGGTGGCAGAGCTCAGTGACCACCTCCTTGCTGAAGCGCAGCCTTCGCAAACACTGCTCCTCAGACATATGAATGTAGGAGAGCTGTTGACGATATACCCTGGGAGGGTAAGGTCTCCTGTACAGACGCCTGTTGGCCCTCCTCCATCTGGCCATGATTGCCACTCTCTCTGTGTCCTCCGATTCAGGTGGCGCAGGACGACGCCCCCAATCAGTGCAGCCCCCATAGTCTCTTAGCAAGCAAAGTTATGAAGGCCAAAAACCAAAGTACCTGCCAAGTTATGATCAGTAGCCAAAACTACCTCACACAGCGTTGACTCAATGCAGAAGTCTCTCCGAATCTCTCTCTCTCTCAGAACGAGTGGTGCAAAAATGTCAACCACAGAGAAAGACAGGAAGAGGCCCCCTTTAAATAGCACCCCCCCAGCCCCACAGCGACTGGTAGCGTTCCAGTCTTCCGGTCGTTGGTTGCGCCAGGCGGAAAGGATGGGGGCGCCACTCAATTTCCGCTCCGGGGCGCCACAAGGGCGTTGCACCCTCGTATGACGTCAAGATCTGCGTGCGCAGGAGATCGCGGCGGTAAAGTTTAGCGCCGCCGCAAAATGTCTAGTTAAGTTCGCGAGCGGCGCAAACATCGCTGCGCCCAGGCGCTAGTTGCTTTGTGCCCTCTTAAGGCGCTAACGGGAGGCGCAACCAACTGAATTTTTCCCCCATTCAGACTTGTGGAAAACAGATCTAATTGACAAATGAACTATTAGAGAACTGCTTTTTAAACTAGAATCGTAAAGGTATTTGAATTGAAGAAAAGAGGGCATGATTGTGATTCACTTCTTTATTTATACACCAAAGAATAAAATCACAACTAATTGGAATTATAAGCCAATTTTGTTGAAATAAATGTACAGTACAGCACAGAAGGAGGCCATTCGTCCCATCGAGTCTGCGCCAGATTAATTACTTTTAAGGTGTAGTTATTGTAATGTAGAGAAATGGGGCAGCCAAATTGCACAAGCAAGGAGCCATAAACAGCAATGAGATAAATGACAATAATCTGTTTGTGGTGGTGTTGGTTGTGGGATAAATGTTGGTTAGCACACTGGACAATTGCCCCATCTTTTCTTTGAATAGTGCCATGAGATCTTTTACATCTTCCTGAGGGGTAGATCGGGCCTCGATTTAATGTCACGTCCGGAAGCTGGCACCTCCAACAGTGCAACACTCCCATAGTACTGGAGTAAGATATTAGCCTAGATTATGTGCTTAAGAAAGGCAAAAAAGACTTCCTTTACATAATACAGGAGCAAGCTGAGCTGGTTCTGTTCTTTTCAGGGGAAAAAATCACAGTACTGATATCATGCTTAAAAGTTCATCCTATCATAGCAAAGGTGTTTGACCTCTTCCTGCTCTCGCACTCTGGCAAGCCTTATCACCTGAGGCTTCAGTTTGGATTTTTTCAGTCTCAGCGCAACACTTCCTTAACTTGAACTTCTTAGATTTGTAAAAAAAATTGATGTCTCACTTTAATTGTTAACTATCCTCAGATAGATATCATTTTTTTAAATTTTTGTGAGCACTTTGTATTTGTACTTTGTTGGTTCTTCCTTTTTCAGTAGTAGTTCGAATTAAATCTTTTTAGGAATTCAAGTCTTATTTAGATCAGATAAAATATTCCTGAATGGCTTCAAACACTGCAGTAAATACTCACCTACCCTTTCCTTTGCAGATGGTCACAATAATTGTTTCAATGCCTTAATGCCAAGCATATATGGCAGTGTGAGATTTGTCTTTTGTTTCTGTCCACAGAAACTATCTTTGTCAATGATGTGGCAGCAGTTTGTTGAGATTGTCAGTGCCCCTAGTTCCTACCAGCTCCGCTCTATTTGCTGAATATAACATGGTACTGAAAGGCTTTGATTCTGTTAAAGCACCTTTAACTGAAATTCATAGGGGTAAAAATTCACTTGGTTGCGCCACCCGTTAGCGCCTTAAGAGGGCGCTAATGGGGCGCAAAGCCGCTAACGCCCGGGCGCAGCGATGTTTGCGCCGCTCGAGAACTTAACTTGAGATTGTGCGGCGGCGCTAAAACTTACCGCTGCGACCACCTGCGCGCGCAGATTGTGACGTCATTCCATGGTGCAACGCCCTTGGGGCGCCCCGTAGCGGAAATTGAGTGGCGCCCCCTGCCTTACCGCCTGGCGCTTCCAACGACCAGAAGACTGGAACGCTATCAATCGCTGTGGGGCTGGGGGGGGGCGCTATTTAAAGGGGGCCTCTTCCTGTCTTTTATTGTTGGTGGCATTTTTGAACTACGCATTCTGAGAGAGAGAGGGAGAGACTTCTGGAGAGATTCAACGTTGTGTGAAGGAGTTTTGGGTACTGAGCAGCACTTTGCAGGTTCATTTTGATTTGCCATTCCTTGTATCGATTTAGCAGAGACCGTGGGAGCTGCACTCTGAGCTCTTTGCCTGGTGCTCTCCATTGTTCTTTCCAGCACATTTGATGTGCAAGTCTCTCCAGGCCGAGATTCAAGGCAGCAATGAACAGGATGTGGATGGAAAGCAAGATTAACCATCCCCTTTAAGAACTGGCCCGTGCCATTGTGTGTGTGTTCCATTGCTGACTGACATTACATGAGCTTCGCCAGCGCTCCGAGTTAGCGCCTCACTGCTCGGCCTTTGCGCCTTAAGAGAGGTGTGCAGCGCCTGCTTTAGCGCTCCACTCACCTCCCGGGGCGGTAAAAGTGAAGTTTCCCGTCAGTGCCGATAATTAGCGCCAGGCGCTAATATTTGCGTCCGGACGATATTTGCGCCCCAAATGGGGCGCGACCTAATTTCTACCCCATAGAATCATAGAAATTTATGGCACAGAAAGAGGCCATTCGGCCCATCATGTCCATGCCAGCCGAGAGCTATCCAGCCTAATCCCACTTTCCAGCTCTTGGTCCGTAGTCTTGTAGGTTACGGCACTTCAAGTGCATAATCAAGTACTTTTTAAATGTGATTAGGGTTTCTTTCAGGCAGTGAGTTCCAGACCCCCACCACCTTCTGGGTGAAAAAAGTTCTCCTCAACTTCCCTCTAATCCTTCTACCAGTTACTTTAAATCTATACCCCCTGGTTATTGACCTCTCTGCTAGGGGAAATAGGTCCTTCCTATCCACTCTATCTAGGCCCATCATAATTTTATACACCTCAATCAAGTCTCCCCTTGGCCTCCTCTGTGCCAAAGAAAACAATCCCCGCCTATCCAAGCTTTCATCATAGCTAAAATACTCCAGTCCTGGCAACATCCTTGTAAATCTCTTCTGTACCCTTTCTAGTGCAATCACAACTTTCCTGTAATGTGGTGACCAGAACTGTACGCAGTACTGTAGCTGTGGTTATGTAGTTCAAGCATAACCTCCCTGCACTTATATTCTGTGCCTCGGGTAATAAAGGAAAGTATCCCATATGCCTTCTTAATGACCTTATCTACCTGTCCTGCTACCTTCAGGGATTTGTGAACATGCATTCCAAGGACCCTCTGTTCCTCAACACTTCTCAGTATCCTACCATTTATCTTCCCTTGCCTTGTTAGCCCTCCCTAAGTGCATTACCTCACACTTCTCCGGATTGAATTTCATTTGCCACTTTTCTACCCACTTCACCAGTCCATTGATATCTTCCTGCAGTCTCCATTTTCAGCTTTGCCCCTCTCCCTTCTGAATCTACGCTCAGGTTCCCAACCCCCTACCAAGCTAGTTTAAACCCTTCCCAATAGCACTAGCAAAACTTGCCGCGAGGATATTGGTCCCGGCCCTGTTGAGGTGCAACCTGTCCGGCTTGTACAGGTCCCACCTCCCCAGAATTGGTCCCAGTGCCTCAGGAATCTAAAGCCCTCCCTCCTGCACCATCTTTCCAGCTACTCATTCATCTGCTCTATCCTCTTATTTCTGTATTCAGTATCGCATGGCACCAGGAGTAATCCAGACATTACTACCTTCGCGATCCTGCTTATTAATCTCTTTCCTAGCTCCCTAAAATCTGCCTGCAGGACCTCATCCTTCTTTCTACCTATGTCATTGGTGTAGTGTCAGCAGTCTCTACTTCATCTGTGTCCTGAAACCTCAAATTCAATTTGAAAGCATTGTGATTCATGGCCAAGACTGGACCTAGAAGATCTCTTAATATTGCAGCTACTTAAAAAAGCAAGCATCATGTTAATGAAATCTTCTCAGCTGAGATGACATTAGGAGCAGCAGTTTGCTCCTGCACCTCTTTTAAAGCAGTGCACAGAAGTTTGGGTTGAAAAAGAGAATTAATACTTTTTGAGATATTCACTAAAGAGGATAATTCAAACATTGTTGTTTAATTGTTGCAGTGCATCAAATATGATGGTTGCTTTTGAAGTCTATTTGCACAGGCTAAGGGGACTGAAGATAGATAAATCCTATTAACCTGATAGCATATACCCAGATTTGTTGAGGGAGATCATGGAGGCAATTTCTGGGCATTGGCTATCGTCTTGAGAGTTGCTTAGAGCTAGTGAGATATTACAAGACTGAAAGCATGCAGATATACTCTATATTTAATAAGAAATGCCATTCCAGTTCTATACTGGGCAAAGTGTTGGCAAGGATAAATCCCTGCACGGAATTCATGTGCTAAAGGTTGGCAGTATTGCGGATGGCCATTATTGAATTCAACTGACATTCTGAACACGTATATTTTGAAACTACAACTACTTCAGCAGCAATGGAAAATCCCTCAGTGCTTGACATCCCAGAGATTCCTGTTATGCCATTGTTATTTTGCAAATTCTGACACTGCATTGTCTTTGCCAGCAACTGGTATAGCTCCACCAGCTGGTACCAGCAAAGCTGAACCTACTATTTTAGGAGCAGGACAAATTAATTCTGCTCATTTATTATGGGATTTGCACATCAACTCACTGTCAGATATAGCATCTTAAAACAGCCACAAGCCATCTGATGGATTCATTTTTGAAATGCAGTCACTTATGTAGGAAAACAGCAGCCAATTTGTGTGCAGAAAAGTCCAAATCACAGCAAATGAGAGGAATCACCAGATAATAATTTTTTGTTGCCTTCAAGTCACACTCCAGAGACTTGAGTACAAAATCTAGGCTGACATTTCAGTGCAGTAATGAGGATGTGCTGCACTGTTGGAGGTGCAGTGTTTCAGATGAGACGTTAAACCGAGGCCTCATCTTCCATCTCTCATGGATGTAAAAGCTCCCCAGGCACTATTTGAAGAATAGGGGAGTTCTCCCTGTGTCCTGGCCAACATTTTTCCTCAACCAACACCTAACATATGACCTGGTTAATTCTCTGATTGCTGTTCATGGGAGCTTGCTGTGAGCAAATAGGCTGTCGGGTTTCCTACGTTATAACAGTGACTACACTTCAAAAAGTACTTCATTGGCTGTACAGCGCTTTGGGATGTCCAGTAGTCGTGAAAGGCGCTATATAAATGCAAGTCTTTCTTTCATTGTCTGTAAAGAGCCTTGGGACTTCCTGAGGTCATGAAAAGCGCTATAATAATGCAAGTTCTGAGCTAGATGGGCCAAATGACTTCTGTTGACTGTACTTTGTGATATCTTTGTACATTTATACTTTAATCTGGTCAGTGCATACAGGTTAAACAAAATAAAACACAATTTGAAGAGATGGAATGAAAGTGCAAATGTGTTGGGTGAATTATATGGTAATATTTTCAAGCAAGCTGCTATATTAACCATTTTTAAAATATTAAATTCATATTTAATAAAAATAGCAAATTTAAAACAAAGCATAGTAGATTAATAGTGGACCAAAAGAAAATAAGGCTGTCTGAATTCACACACAAACCTTTCCTAGCATTTATAATTATACTAATATAGTGTAGTGTAAACTTGTCCTTAGAATTGTGCTAGCGGTTGCCTTGTGATCCATACATCTAGGTTGATGGTGGAAAATAATTTAGCATGAATTTTTACAGTTGTCAATATTTAACTCAAAGAATTTGCATTTATATAGTAACTTTCAGATCTTCAGAGCATTGCAAAGTGCTCACAGCAATGAATTACTTATAAAATAGTCACTTGCTATATATGCAATTTACACTTTCTTCTTGGTTGTTCCTTTGTTTATTTCTCATTCCTTCAATCTGATTGATTAAGGAGAAACGCAGTTGGTTGCCCTGTTCAGTCTGGTCCCAGATGCCCTTTTTCCCTCACTGCGTCATTATCAGCTCGCACTTTCAGCAACTTTCCACGCAAAAAATTAAAAAACCATGTGCAAGGGCAAGTCTAACTAACGGCAGATACCGTTAGATGCCCTGCTACAGCAAAATCTGGGCCAATGTGTTTTTTGGTAGCGCTGGTTGATGGATGAATTTTGGCTAGGACACCAGGAGAACGTGCCATAGAATCTTTTAAATTAGACAGCGCCTCCGTTTAATGTATCATCGGAAACAATGCTGCGCTTCCTCATTACTGCACTGAAGTGTCAGCCTAGATTATATGTTGAAATTCTGGATTGGGATTGGCCCTGTGATTTTCTAACTCCAATGCAAGAGAGGCCACTGAACCAAACTGACACCTCAATATTCATCTGGCCAATTAGGCCATTTTCAGCAGTTCCTCTACTACTGGGTTATCACACTCTTGCTGGTATTATCATAATCCAGAATTCCTAAATGTTGGATGTGTCTCTTAAGACTATAACTTAGATTACAAGGTCTATACACTAAACAATAAAGGTCCTTCGAGGTGTCAAAGAATCTGCTAGATTAATAGGACAAGTGTATATTCTAAAAATATTTTTTCTCAGACTGATTCAGAATGACTGCCGGAAAAGCTACGATTGGGAAGCTAGCCCCTGATTTTGAAGCCACTGCTGTGATGCCCAATGGACAATTTGATCAACTCAAACTGTCTAAATACAGAGGTAAGAATAATGACAGGGTTTTAGGTAAAGTTAGAAAACAAAGTCACTGGTTTTAAAATTTTCTTAAATGTTGTAATAATATGTCTGTTTTCTCGAAATCACAGTCTGAATTTTGGAAGCCTTTACTGAAGTATAGTTTAAGCTGTGTGAGCATAAAGTGTGCCAGGCTTCGTGCATATCTTTTGATGTACTGCATGGAATTGTAACGTGATCGGAAAATCAGACTCTTGCAGTCATTATGATCAAATTGCTGTAACTATTAATGGTTGGGATAAAATTGGAACATTTTGCTGACTTCTTGCCATGATGAAAGGAAGAAGAAAGACTTGCATTTATATAGCGCCTTTCCCGACCTCAGGACATCCCAAAGCATTTTACAGCCACTGAAGTACTTTTGAAGTGTAGTCACTTGTAATGTAGGAAAAGCCAATTTGCACACAGCAAGCTCCTACAAACAGCAATGTGATAATGACCAGATAATCTGCTTTTTAGTGATGTTAATTGAGGGATAAATGTTGGCCATGACACCGGGGATAACTCCCCTGCTCTTCTTCGAAATAGTGCCATAGGATCTTTTACGTCCACCTGAGACGGCACCTCCGACAGTGAAGCATTTCCTCAGTACTGCACTGGAGTGTCAGCCTAGATTTTTCTGCTCAAGTCTCCGGAGTGGGACTTGAATCCGCAATCTTCTGACTCAGAGGCGAGGGTGCTACGAACTGGGCCACAGCTAACACATAATGATGCAGGGATATCATTTCACTGTCTTCCTGAATTTCTTAGAGACTCCTGTTTCTCATCAGCTTCTGTGTTTGTAAAAGGCCTACAATATGGTGGTGTATATATACTTAGATTGTTAATATTAGAGATCAGTAGCTATTTAGGAAGTTGGAATTTTTTTTAAAAGTCCAGATTTCTCATACCCAATTTTCCAATGAGTGATTTTTGGGAATGGGAGAAGATCATCCTGGCATGCACTGACCTCATATTTTAAATGAAGAAAATGTCCTATACAGAATTTCACAAATTTGAGTGAATCTCTGCCTGCAGTATCAGCCGCACCCCATTAAAAACTGAACACATGACTGCTAAGCAGGTGATGCCTGCTTTGCACCTTCTTAAATAGTTTGTGGTTTTTCAGGCTGCATTTCAATATGCATTCTTTGTGATGGGAGCATGTTTGTATTTGTTCATTGAACATCTTGCTTTTTTCATTCTCTAGTACTGCCTTTTTGCTCAAGCCTTGCTTTTGCTGTGTAAGAACATAAGAAATAGGAGCAGGAGTAGGCCATTAGGCCCCTCGAGCCTGCTCCGCCATGCAATAAGATCATGGCTGATCTGATCTTGGCCTCAACTCCACTTTTCTGCCTGTATCCCATAACCCTTGACTCCCCTGTAGTTCAAAAATCTGTCTATCTCAGTGTTGAATATATTCAATGACTCAGCCTCCACAGCTCTCTGGGGTAGAGAATTCCAAAGATTCACAACCCTCTGAGAGAAGAAATTCCTCCTCAACTCCGCCTTAAATGGGCGACCCCTTATTCTGAAACTATGCCCCCTAGTTCTAGATTCCCCCACGAGGGGAAATATCCTCTCAGCATCTACCCTGTCAAGCCCCCTCAGAATCTTATATGTTTCAATAAGATCACCTCTCATTCTTCTAAACTCCAATGAGCCCAACCTGCTCAACCTTTCCTCATAAGACAACCCCTTCATCCCAGGAATCAACCTAGTGAACCTTCTCTGAACTGCCTCCAATGCAAGTATATCCCTCCTTAAATAAGGAGACCAAAACTGTAGGTATGGTCTCACCAACGCCCTGTACAGTTGTAGCAAGACTTCCCTATTTTTATACTTCATCCCCCTTACAATAAAGACCAACATTCCATTTGCCTTCCTAATTACTTGCTGTACCTGCATGCTAACTTTTTGTGTTTCATGTACGAGGACACCCAGATCCCTCTGTACCGAAGCATTCTGTAGTCTCTCTCCATTTAAATAATATTTTGCTTTTCTATTCTTCCTACCAAAGTTGATAACCTCACATTTTCCCACATTATACTCCATCTGCCAAATTTTTGCCCATTCACTTAACCTATCTATATCCCTTTGCAGACTCTTTTCTGTCCTCCTCACAACTTGCTTTCCCTTTGTATTGTCTGCAAATTTGGCTACAGTACACTCGGTCCCTCATCCAAGTCATTAATATAGATTGTAAATAGTTGAGGACCCAGCACTGATCCCTGTGGCACCCCACTAGTTACAGTTTGCTCACCTGAAAATGACCCATTTATCCCGACTCTGTTCTGTTAGCCAATCCTTTATCCATGCTAATATATTACCCCCAACACCATGAGCTCTTATCTTGTGCAGTAACCTTTTATGTGGCACCTTATCGAATGCCTTTTGGAAATCCAAATACACAACATCTACTGATTCCCCTTTATCCACCCTGCTCGTTACATTCTCAAAGAACTCTATAATAAATTTGTCAAACATGATTTCCCTTTCATACAATCAAGCAGAGTCAACATGGTTTTATTATGATTTTCTAAATGGCCTGCTACTACTTCCTTGATAATGGATTCCAGCATTTTCCCACTGACAGATGTTAGGTTAACTGGCCTATAGTTTCCTGCTTTCTGTCTCCCTCCTTTCTTGAATAGGGGTGTTACATTTGCGGTTTTCCAATCCGCTGGGACCTTTCCAGAATCTAGAGAATTTTGGAAGATTATAACCAATGCATCCACTATCTCTGCAGCCACTTATTTTAAGACCCTAGGATGCAGGCCATCAGGTCCAGGGGACTTGTCAGCCTTTAGTCCCATTAGTTTGCCTAGTACTTTTTCTCTAGTGATAGTGATTGTTTTAAGTTCCTCCCTCTCTTTTGCCCCTTGATTTCCACTATTATTGGGATGCTTTTAGTGTCTTCTACCGTGAAGACAATACAAAATATTTGTTCGAAGTCTCTGCCATTTCCTTGTTTCCCATTATTAATTCCCCAGTCTCATCCTCTAAGGGACCAACGTTTACTTTAGCTACTCTCTTCCTTTTTATATACTTGTAGAAGCTCTTACTGTCTGTTTTTATATTTCTTGCTAGTTTACTCTCATAATCTATTTTCTCCCTTTTTTTTTAGTCATCCTTTGCAAGTTTCTAAAAACTTCCCAATCTTCTGGCCTACCACTAGTCTTTGCAACATTGTATGCCTTCTCTTTCAATTTGATACCCTCCTTAACTTCCTTAGTTAGCCACGGATGGTTCATCCTTCTCGTAGAGTCTTTCTTCCTTCTCACTGCAATATATCTTTGTTGAGAGTTATGAAATATCTTCTTAAAAGTCTGCCACTGCTTATCTACCGTTTTACCTTTTAATCTATTTTCCCAGTCCACTTTAGCCAACTCTGTCTTCATACCTTTGTAATTGCCTTTATTTAAGTTTAAGACACTAGTTTCAGACCCAAGTTTCTCACCCTCAAACTGAATGTGAAATTCTATCATGTTATGATCACTCTTCCCTAGAGGATTCTTTACTATTAATTAATCCTGTCTCATTACACATTACCAGATCTCAAATAGTCTGTTCCCTAGTTGGTTCCACAACGTATTGTTCTAAGAAACTGTCCTGAATACACTCTATGAATTCGTCCTCAAGGCTACCTTTGCCAATTTGATTTGTCCAATCTATATGAAGATTAAAATCGCCCACGATTATTGCAGTACCTTTCTTACAAGCCCCATTATTTCTTGATTTATACTCTGTCCTACAGTGTAGCTACTGTTAGGCACCATGAAGCTCTACTATGCACTTGGCACCACTTCCCTTGCCCAATCACATGTCCTTCTGCACAAGGATCCCAGACAACCTGCAGGCAACTCTTTCTCTGATTTGCACCTTCATGCTGCATCTTTCTGCTCTCACCAACCCTATGGAGTGCATCTTCACACATGGGTGTAGGTACATTCCAAGCAGACAAACTCACCGTTACCATCTCTTCCTCTTGTAGGAGAAAGCCATGAGCAACATAAGACAGCTGTCTGCTCCTGTCTGCCTCGCTACCTCTCTTTCCTCCTTTTAAGACGCTCCTTAAAACCTACCTCTTTGACCAAGCTTTTGGTCACCTGCCCTAATTTATCCTTATGTGGATCGGTGTCAAATTTTTTGTCTTAAAATACACCTGTGCAGCGCCATGGGATATTTTACTATGTTAAAGACGCTATATAAATACAAGTTGTTGTGGAGGTGGAGGGACAGGGACAGGGACAATCCATGATCTGACCCCATATGAGGAGCATGCTCTGCAAGTCTAGGGTTGTGGTTTTAGAGGAGATGGTGAAGTAGGCATGGTCTGAACTGAAGGTTTGTATCACACTGCTCCTTCTTTCATGCTCCATCCTACATGTTCTCTTTGATGTCCAAGCTGCCATACATTGGCTATACCATGCCAGCTACTTAGCAAAGGCAACTCTTCAGTAAGTACCTCAGAACATTCTCCTGACACTTTTGTCTTTCTGTCTCTTTAGTTGTGCTGCCATTAGCTGCAGTAGGGCCATCTCAAGACCACCCTATTTGCACCTCATCACTGCAACTTACACAGGCAAGCACCACCACAGAGACCATCCATCCTCGGGGACCTAGATAGTCCGTTTGAGAAGAGCATCCTGGGTGATGTGCAGAGCACAGGTCAGCAAGAGTTGGAGGTGATAGTACTTGTTCATGGCTGCAGTTTGAGGATGCTGCAGACAGGTCATGAACCACGGTTTGGTATACTTGGTGCCCAGAACCCAAACCTTCGCTTTGTGGGTAACCGTGAACAATGGGAGCACTGTTGATTGTCTCAATGTGTGCAGGTAGGGAATGTCATCTTCAGCTGTATGATCTTATGCACAAAAGCTGAATATTCATAGATTAGAAGCCCTTCCTATTCATATAAGAGGCACTGGCCTTGCCAGCGACGCCAACATCCCATGAACGAATTAAAAAAAAAAACTAGTTTGCAGAGGAGCATGAAGGCTAATGTGTATGTTATTGATCAATCCCTGCACTTTGGGGAAGCCAGTGATGTGGGAAAAAAGCAAGTGCTTTGGCTTGCTGATCCCTGGGATTCATGGAAAAGGTGCTGATGTATTGGTTAGCTCTGGTGAACAATGCATTGGCCACTTGGTGAATGCACAATGCACTACTAACTGGCTAATGTTAACTATGTCTTCCATGGCCCAGTTGAAGCTGTGGTTACTTCACTGCAACTATCAGTGCTGTGTCAACCCTGCTGCATGACTCCAAGGGGTAAAAATTCGTTTTATTCGCGCCTCCCGTTAGCGCCCTAAATTCAGCGGGAGGTTAACGGCAGCGGTGACCATTAGCGCGCCGCTGGCGATGAGATCATCGCCATGCGCAGTGCCCCGGCTGCGATCTTCGGTAGCGCCCCCTGACTTACCACCGAATGCTATGTCCGACAGGGTCAGGGGGGCCTACCTGCAGCCGGGGCGGCGCAAATTAAAGGGAAGATGCTGGGCGGCCAGTTTTGTTGCTGGCCGCCTGCCAGCACCTGCCCGCTTTGCCGTCCCCGGCCTTCTGTGCAGTCCCCCCAAAGGGTGCCGGCTGCGCTCCGTGAGCCCGGCACTTCTCTTGAGTGCTGGGCTCTTTTGCCGACACTCCGATCCTTGGTGGCCCAGCTGGGTCGCGCTGCGCAAGGCCCCTCCCCTCCTGCTTGGGGCGCTACCAGTGAATTTCGGGCGTGGGGACGCTAAATGTAGCGCCCCAAAGGGGGCGCGACCCAATTTTTGCCCCCCAACTCTTCCTGAAACAGGTTGCTTAACTTTTGCACTACCCCCTTGCTGAACCTTGCAAGGAATTGTGGGCAATTAAAAGGGCAATGCACTCAGAACTAATACAAATTAAAATGCAGTTTTCAGCCATTACTGCCTTTCAAAATAAAATGTGACTTTAAAAATAAGTCTCAAATGTGATTATTCAGCTCTTAAAGCTGAATTCCCTACTGAACCTCAAAAAATGGGAAAACTGCTTCAGCGCTAACACACATGGCTCACCAAGCCAGGGAACGGGCACCCAGGGTCTCGCACACAGTACTCTAGCTTTGTGCAGGGGGTCAACACTGCAAGACAGGTCCTCTACCCACAGGGGCCAGGAGGCCCTCCAGAAAGAAGGATGTGGGACTACATCACCGAGGCCATAACTGCCAGCAGTGCTGCTCCCACCACCTGGCTCCAGTGCCCAAAGAAGCTTCATGACCTCAGACCACTGGTCAAGGTCAGTGAATGCATCTTCAAATGCCGTCTCCTACCAACTGCATCACTAGCCTCACACACTGCTCAATGCACAACCCCAATCACTCACCTACCAACAATCTGCACCAATCACGAGGCACAGCTCCCATTCCTAGTCTCACCACACCCCCTTGGAGGAGACGGTGCAGGTCATTCTTGGCAGGGGCATGGCTGAACCCTTGGCCAGTGGCAGGGCTGAAAGGATAAAAGATGCTGGTATCCTCATATCCCGTCACCACAACTCCACCCTTGTGCCTTCCTCATTTCACACACCCAAGAAATGTAGCCTGCCCAGCCAGTGGTTGACCAAGAAGAAGGAGAAGAAGAAGAAACAACGTCCCTTAATTTGACACTCCCAGCCACCAGCTCCTCAAAGTCGACCAGCAAGGGCATTTGCAGTGTCCCCCACTGAAAGTTAGCAGCCTTCCACCAGTCATGCTGCAGCCACTGGGGTAGCACTGCGTGACATCAGTAGGCTAGGTAAAGGCACACACAAGACAGTCACTAAGAGAATGCATAAGGGTGATGAGTTGATTTCTTGATGTCATATTGGATGGATAGATGTGTAAAGTTGGATTGGAAGGTTTGCTTTGTGGTGGCTTTTATTTCAGCACTGTGGCCAAGAAGGCGTGTGATGGTCAGTAACAGAGGGAAGGTAAGATGTGGGGCAAATGTGAAAAGGGGAATTGGGGTTGTGGATATCCCGACCAGAAATGGGCTGTCTGGGTTTCATCCTTCCTTCTGCTTCCTCCTCTTTGGCTTCTTCCTCTTATGTGTCTTCCTCTTCCCTCTGCGAGCGGATGCTGTCATTCTGAATGACAGCATAAAATGGTGGAAAGACGTGAACTCTGTCTCTCCATGGATGTTGCCTGACCTGCTGTGTATTTGCAGCATTTTCTGTCTTCTCCAAGGCCTTCCTTTAACATCCGAGGCCTTGCAAGCATCCAGCAGCACTCCCTACACACTTAAACTTTTAACATCTATTACAGCAAGCCACTACTTCAATAAAATTTTAAAAAAACCAGTCCAAAAGCTTAAATCCAAACTTACCTGAAAGATGTGTGTGTCCCCTTAAGAGGTGCTGATATCGCCACTGTCAGCCTAAACCTGGCGTGCTTAGGACCCCGCGCTGAATTCAGCGCGAGGGTCAAAGTTCGGAGTGGTGACGTAAAGTCGGCGTTGCACGCCGATTGACGTCACTGCCACTTTTTTCCCCCAGGGCGTTGCCAGTTACCAGCAGCGCAAAGAGGAGGAAAATGGCAGCTGCCGCGGGACCCGCCACCAGCTGGCGAAAGAGCGGCGGCCGCCATTTTTTTGTCATTTCATGGCGGTACGGAGTGACGGTAAGTACATGAATTTCTAGCCCAATAAATACAGACAGTAGAGTAACAGTGAATAGGTGCCTTCCTCCTCTTGTGATTTTGAGCCTTCCTGGCATTCAGAAGAGCTTCCCGTTCATCTTCCTTATAAGCCAAAACCCCCATTGTTTTGATGGGGATTGTGGGCATTAAACAGTTCACACCGCACCCACAACAATCAGCTGACCAAAATAGTAGGATCATTTTGCAACACCAAACTTAACAAAATGTAGAATAATGACTGCTGCACTAATTGCTTCTTGGATGTTTAAGTAGAGCGGACTCTCAGACATGGCCTTCTTTACTCAGCACCAACTTTTACAGGGGCAGTTGCAAACAAAGGAAAGCAGGTAGCAGGCCTTGATGTCATCATCTGACCCTGAATTGCATGCTATTTCATTTGGAATGATTCATTATGGTGCAGTCAAACACACCAGCAGGAATCCAGAGGCAGCATTGGGCAGAGCTATGCAAGCATCGAGTCATTGTAGTGACAGCGTCCATTTTTCTTGTCAGGAATGCCTAAAAAATTAGGGCAATTAGTGTGCTGTAAGGGGAATATTGGGGCTCGGGTCTTCCTCTGCTCTATATTTCTTGTACTGCTCTTTGGATAGTTCTCATAAATAGTAAGTGAGCTAGCATTCTCAACATAGGTTCCAGCCATTGCTTTGGTACAAACCTGACATGCTGAACAATAACTTAGGCTTTTGATTGCACAGCACTGTGTTTATGAATTAAACTGTTCATTTTCTCAACAGGAAAATATGTAGTCTTCTTTTTCTACCCACTTGATTTCTCCTATGTGTGTCCGACTGAGATTATCGCTTTTAGTGATCGTGTCGAAGATTTCAACAAGATTAATTGTGAAATAATTGCAGCATCTACAGACTCCCATTTTGCTCATTTAGCTTGGTATGTAATACTTTTTTTTCCCTTTTTTTGACCAATGCATCCAGTGCTTGAATTGCAACTTGCAAAGTAATGTAGGAATGTAGTGTTAAGTGTTTCTTTTTCCTTCTTTCCCCCTTCTAGGTTTATTAGTTGATTTAATGTAGTGATTGTAATGACCAGAGTGAGAATATTTGGGAAACCATCGGCAACCTGGATGGTGCTATTTTCATGTTCACCTTGTTTTTAATTAATCTGGTATTTTTGCATGGGTGAGTAACGGTGGCTAGAAGATTCAAGTAGGCATTGGAACCTGATTGGATAATTATGTGCAGTGGGTAGGGGAAGCAGTGATCCCGGTGGAAGGGGGAAGATTCTAAGTTGGCGCAGTGAAGTGGTGGTGAGCC
Organism: Squalus acanthias; assembly: GCA_030390025.1. NCBI lineage: Eukaryota > Metazoa > Chordata > Chondrichthyes > Squaliformes > Squalidae > Squalus > Squalus acanthias. Next base: position 34,391,510 of record CM059439.1, on the reverse strand, counting down.
TCAATTTTCCATCATTCTCGTTGCTATTCTGGGCGGGATTGTGGAGGAGATACCAGCTCTACAGTTTTGAAACTCCTAATTTTCAGGGGTCCCAAATTTGTGTAACCTGGGCAAAGGCAGAATTTGGTGCAAAGCCTGGTTACACCGTGTTTCTGCCCCTTTATTCCGTTAAAATTTTTGTCAGAAGTGGTGGTGGATGCTTCTTTTATCTGCTCCCTTCTGTGTGGACGTCAATAAAAGAGGCAGAACTGGCGGGATAATATTAATTGTCAAAATTCTCACCAGCTGCGCCTTATTTGCCCCAATTGCTCATGAAACAGTTGTACTTGCTTGCCAAGACCTGATCTCAGCAGTGAAAGGGCACAGTTGTGTCAACTGTGGCTCAGTGTGTAGCACTCTTCCCTCTGAGTCAGAAGGTTGTGGGTTCAAGTCCTACTACAGGGACTTGAGCACAAAAAATCAAAGCTGACACTCCAGTGCAGTGCTGAGGGAGCACTGCACTTACAGAGGTGCTGTCTTTCAGATAAGACGTTAAATTGAGGTCCCGTCTGCTCTGTCAAGTGGACGTAAAAGATCCCATGGCAATGTTTCGAAGAAGAGCAGGGGAGTTATCCCTGCTGTCTGGCCAATATTATTATTTTTATTTTATTTGTTTATGGGATGTGGGCGTCGCTGGCAAGGCCAGCATTTATTGCCCATTCCTAATTGCCCTTGAGAAGGTAGTGGTGCGCTGCCTTCTTGAACCGCTGCAGTCCGTGTGGTGAAGGTACTCCCACAGTGCTGTTAGGTAGGGAGTTCCAGGATTTTGACCCAGCGACGATGAAGGATCGACGATATATTTCCAAGTCAGGATGGTGTGTGACTTGGAGGGGAACTTGGAGGTGGTGGTGTTCCCATGCGCCTGCTGCCCTTGTCCTTCTAGGTGGAAGAGGTCGCGGGTTTGGGAGGTGCTGCCGAAGAAGCCTTGGAAGTTGCTGCAGTGCATCTTGTAGATGATGCATACTGCAGCCACGGTACGCCGGTGGTGGAGGGGGTGAATGTTTCAGGTGGTGGATGGGGTGCCAATCAAGCGGGCTGCTTTGTCCTGGATGGTGTTGTGCTTCTTGTGTGTTGTTGGAGCTGCACTCATCCAGGCAAGTGGAGAGTATTCCATCACACTCCTTACTTGTGCCTTGTAGATGGTGGAAAGGCTTTGGGGAGTCAGGAGGTGAGACACTCGTTGCAGAATACCTAGCCTCTGACCTGCTCTTGCTGCCACAGTATTTATGTGGCTGGTCCAGTTAAGTTTCTGGACAATGGTGACCCCAGAATGTTGATGGTGGGGGATTCGGCGATGGTAATGCCGTTGAATGTCAAGGGGCGGTGGTTAGACTCTCGCTTGTTGGAGATAGTCATTGCCTGGCACTTCTGTGGTGCAAATGTTACCTGTCACTTATCAGCCCAAGCATGAACGTCATCCAGGTCTTGTTGCATGCGGACATGGACTGCTTCATTATCTGTGGAGTTGTGAATGGCGCTCAACACTGCAGTCATCAGCGAACATCCCCATTTCTGATCTTATGATGGAGAGAAGGTCATTGATAGAGCAGCTGAAGATGGTTGGGCCCTAGGCACCGCCCTGAGGAACTCCTGCAGCGATGTCCTGGGGCTGTGATGATTGACCTTCAATCACCACTACCATCCTCCTTTGTGCTAGGTATGACTCCAGCCAGTGGAGAGTTTTCCCCTCGATTCCCATTGACTTCAGTTTTACTAGGGCTCCTTGATGCCACACTCGGTCAAATGCTGCCTTGATGTCAAGGGCAGTCACTTTCTCCTCACCTCTGGAATTCAGCTCCTTTGTCCATGTTTGGACCAAGGCTGTAATGAGGTCAGGGGCAGAGTGGTCTTGGCATAACCCAAACTGGGCATCAGTGAGCAGGTTATTGGTGAGTAAGTGCCGCTTGATAGCACTGTTGATGACACCTTCCATCACTTTGCTGATGATTGAGAGTAGACTGATGGGGCGGTAATTGGCCGGATTGGATTTGTCCTGCATTTTGTGGACAGGACATACCTGGGCCGTTTTCCACATTGTCGGATAAATGCCAGTGTTGTAGCTGTACTGGAACAGCTTGGCTAGAGGTGCGGCTTGTTCTGGAGCACAAGTCTTCAGCACGATAGCCGGGATGTTGTCGGGGCCCATAGCCTTTGCTGTGTCCAGGGCGCTTAGCCGCTTCTTGATGTCAGGTGGAGTGAATCGAATTGGCTGAAGACTGGCTTCTGTGATGGTGAGGACCTCAGGAGGAGGCCGATATGGATCATCCACTCTGCATTTCTGGCTGAAGATGGTTTCAAATGGTTCAGCCTTGTCTTTTGCACTCACGTGCATCATTGAGGATGGGAATATTCATGGAGCCTCCTCCTCCCGTTAGTTGTTTAATGGTCCACCACCATTCACGACTGGATGTTGCAGGACTGCAGAGCTTTGATCTGATCCGTTGATTGTGGGATCACTTAGCCCTGTCTATAGCCAGCTGCTTCCGCTTTTTAGCATGCATGTAGTCCTGTGTTGCAGCTTCCCCAGGTTGGCACCTCATTTTTAGGTACGCCTGGTGCTGCTCCTGGCATGCTCTTCTACACTCCTTATTGAACCAGGGTTGTTCCACTGGCATGATGGTAATGGTAGAGTGAGGGATATGCCGGACCATGAGGTTACAGATTGTGGTGGAATACAATTCTGCTGCTGCTGATGGCCCACAGCACCTCATGGATGCCCAGTTTTGTGCTGCTAGATCTGTTCTGAATCTATCCCATTTAGCACGGTGGTAGTGCCACAAAACACGATGGAGGGTGTCCTCCGTGTGAAGATGGGACTTCGTCTCCACAATGACTCTGCGGTGGTCACTGCTACCATACTGTCATGGACAGATGCATCTGTGACAGGTAGATCGGTGAGGACGAGGTCAAGTAGGTTTTTCCCCTCGTGTTGGTTCTTTTACCACCTGTCGCAGGCCCAGGCTGGCAGCTATGTCCTTCAGGACTCTGCCAGCTCGGTCAGTAGTGGTGCTACCGAGGCACTCTTGGTGATGGATATTGAAGTCCCCCAGTGTACATTCTGTGCCCTTGCTACTCTCAGTGCTTCTTCCAAGTGGTGTTCAACATGGAGGAGTACTGATTCATCAGCTGAGAGAGGGCGGTAGGTGGTAATCAGCAGGAGGTTTCCTTGCCCATGCTTGACCCGAAGCCATGAGACTTCATGGGGTCTGGAGTCAATGTTCAGGACTCCCAGGGCCACTCCTTCTAGACTGTATCGCCACCCCTGGTGGGTCTGTCCTGCCGGTGGGACAGGACATACCCAGGGATGGTGATGGAGGAGTTTGGGACATTGGCTGAAAGGTATGATTCTGTGAGCATGACTACGTCAGGCTGTATGTGCGACAGCTCTCTCAATTTTGGCACAAGATGTTGGTGAGGAGGACTTTGCAGGGTCGACTGGGCTGGGTGTGCCGTTGCCGAGATCGATGTCCTAAAGTCGCTAGGTCTTTGACTGGTGCTGTGGTGGTGTTGCCACCTCTGTTAGTGCAGATTACGCATAACCCACAGCAGTGGCTCTGCGGCAGAACAGAGTATGGTTATAAGTCTATTGACACTAATATGAAACATAAAGCACTGCTTTTGACTGGTAAATTCCTACACTGGTTATTCTATTTCATTTTGAGGTGTCAACTGTGACTCAATGGTAGCACCTACGCCTCTGAGTCAGAAGAATGTGGGTTGAAGCCCCACTCCAGAGAAGAGTATATAATCTAGGCAACACTTCAGTGCAGTACTAAGGCCCTACACCAATAGCAGACCTTCACAAAATTGGCACTATAGACTTCTGATGGTATCTGAGCTATTGTAACATAATTCAAACAACCAAAGCAAATTCAATGAAGTAGCTGTTAAAATGATGATCAAATAGGATTTTTTTTCATATATTTTACCAAATGAACCGCACTTTATTGTACATAAGTTTTATGTGCTTGTTAGATTCAGTTTAAGTATTGCATTCAAATATAAAATAAAACTACGTTTTTTGTGTTTCATAGGATTAACACCCCAAGAAAGCAAGGAGGACTTGGTCCAACAAAAATCCCTTTAGTTTCGGACCTCCGTCACACGATCTGCACAGATTATGGTATCTTAAAAGAAGATGAAGGCATTGCTTTCCGGTCAGTTGCTGGGGGGATATAAGAATAAAATGTAGGGTAGAACTGAAGCTCACTATTCGTGACCTACATTGGCAAAGTACAGACCCAGAAATGAAAAGCTAATGTTTTGGTTTAAGTCTGATATGGCAAAATGGGACATTCTGGCCTAGATTTTAACCCCCCGTCCCTCTCCAACAGGCAGGAAAGGGTTGGCCGAGGGATTAAAATCTTGAAAATCGAAATCCTGCCTCCAACCCGCCACGTTCCAGCCACCGTAATATTAACGGTGGCGATTCAGGCTCTTGTGAGGCTCCCGCTAAATGCAGGCGGGGGCCTACTTAAGATGCAAAAGTCGTGGCCCGGTGACACCATCAACAATGCAACGTAATATTAACGTCAAGCCAGGGGGAGTCCAGCACTCTATGCTGCCGAGCAGAAAAACCATGGTGGGAGGAGTTGAATGGCCATAAGATGCTACTGTAAGTCTTAGAAATTTCTGTCTGTTTGAACTCCTTATGGGCCAGGAGGAGTAGCAATGCCCGTTTGCAAAGGAAATCTCCAGCCCGGTATCCCTCTGAGCATAAAGGAAATCCCCAGTCCCGGCCTCCCCCCGATCGCAAATGAAATGAAAGCAATATTTTTATTATACATGGACAAAATTCTGAACACCCCAGCACCATCTGTGCCGAGAGGTCAGCAGGGCTTGGCACCAAACCAGAGTAGAAGAATGTACAACTTCACTCATTCAGACCTCAAAGCCTTTTTGAAGGCAGGACAAAAAGACTCCTGGGTATGGGTGTCACCAACTCACCCAGAATTATTAAGTCATGCCACTTGGAGGGAGCTGGCACTGGCATTGAATGTCAACTTCCTCACCTCCAGGACTGCAGAACAGTGCTGCAAGAAGTTCCCCATCTTCAGCAGGGCACACTGCATACCTCTCCCTTTTCCTCCTTGCCCACCCTGTGCACTACTACAGTCTTCACCCTCTTAACATAAGAACATAAGAAATAGGAGCAGGAGTAGGCCAATTGGCCCCTCGAGCCTGCTCCGCCATTCAATAAGATCATGGCTGATCTGATCCTAACCGCGAATCTACTATCACAGAACCATCTCCTGAACCTAACAGAATTGGACACACGAAATAGGAGCAGGATCAGGCTACACGGCCCCTGGGCCCGCTGCGCTACCCATGACCGATCCGAACCTAGACTCATGTCCAAATTCCTGCCTGCTCCCCGTAACCCTTAATTCCCTTTACTTCTAGGAAACTGTCTATTTCTGTTTTAAATTTATGTAATGATGTAGCTAAAAGCAACACTTCTGCAAATCACCCTGTCTTAAAGCAACACTTCTGCAAATCACCTTTCACAATGCTTTCTCCTTAAGGGGGACACCAACTCAGCATCCTGCACTATGGCTACCCATCTCCTCTTGCATACAAAGCCCTAAAACCCCTTTCTCCACTTTTAACAGCCTGATACCCCCACATCTCTTACTTCATCTCTCCCATGCCAATTGGTATCAACTGATAAAGTGAATAACGGTAAGGCTATCATCTTGTAGGACAAATTAGCACACAATGCCTGCCACAGGCAGGCCACTAAAGGGGGCTTCCCCATCCTTAAGTACTTCACCCATTTTGATGAGAAGTCCATGCGGAGACACTCAGTTATTGCTGTAGGAGATAATAAAGTCGGTGACATCTTTCTGGTGCCAGGTACTGAAGGAGCACCTGCATTATTGCCCGTGCATTACTGTGAAGCACCACACAGCCACAACCTTCCACCTCCTTTGTCTCCTTAATCCCAAGGGGGCAATGCAATCCCATTCTTGGCTTCTACCCTTCTTTCCTGCAGATCCACCACAGCAACAGGTGGCATAGGAGGAGAAAGATGATGGTGAAGAAGTTGATAAGGACCAAGCCACCCTGGAATTGCAGTTGCATGATACTGCCGTCTCTCAGGACAGTAGCACATGCCAGGCCTCCAGCTATCCCCCCTGCCCCCACCACCCCCCTCATAGCACTATACCATTGCAGCGTGGTAGGTAACACCAAACTGCCAAGAGGCAAGATGCCATGAGGCGAACACCACTTCAGTCCCATGAGCCTTTTGTACATCATGGTAGTCAACCACCTCCCGCAATCCAGGTCTTCAAGTGGTAACTAAAAGAAGCACGAGAATAGGTTTAAAAAAAAAGGCACGTGTTGGATGCACTTTAGAACTCACTGTAAGAAAATAGAATGTTCACTGACATGGCGCTTTGTTCCTGATGGAGATAACAGTCATACAGGAAATGGTTCACTTATGTAGTGCTGATGTTCTTACTGATGTGATGATGATTGGCATGCTCATTTAGAGGAAAATAGGGCCGCTATGTTATGTGGTTGGATGGGTAACCTGTCTATGTCCAGAAGTCTTTGAAAGTCGTCTTCACTGGCCAAATGCCTACTTTTGTGTCATCAGTAAATTAGCAATATTGTACCCCAAATCAAAGTCATCTATTTTTTATATATATATTTTGAGAACCAAAGTGGACACAGCTCTGACTCCTGGGGTACATTAGTTCTAACATTTTTCTAATGTGAGCAACACCCATTAACCCTCTATTTCCTAACTAAATTCCTATCCATGCTCGTGCATTTCCTCATACCATGTGCATGAATTTTTGTTACAAGACTACCGTGAGATACATTGTTGAACATCTACTGAAAATACATATGCACCACAGATTTTCTTCCTTTGTGCTTGGGCATAAAGCAATGCCTGAGCGCACAGAGGAGCACCTACAGGGAAGGACTGCATGCCATAACACAGCCAGCCAATTTTCTGCCCATTTAAATATACTCCCAAAGAACTAATGATTGGCTACTAGATTTAAATGTCTCATATTAATTGTCTTAATTTGTGTAGCTGAAATTAAAGTCTGCTGATGAACTCCTACATCGTAACTAGAAAATTACATTTTGTATATTAGTTGCCTTGCTTTTTTGCTATTCCCATTGGTGCCACCATATGATTGCTGGATTATGGGTTTACTATGTGCGCTAATATTGAGTATTAACTCGCAATTAAACAAATGGAAGAAGCATCCTCCACTCTAAATAGTGTTTGAATTTTATAAGATAATTATTCTGAAATAAAAAGATAAAACTGAATTACTGGATGGAAAATTGGACGGACTCCCTTACAGGTGTGCAATCTGCCCCGCTCGAGTTTCCTCTATTTGATGCACCTATGCAGTCCAATATATCCAATTGCAATAATAGGGAAATCTGCCCAATAACATCATCTTTCCTCCTTTTCTATCATTCCTATCTTTTGAACTCTAATATTGAATTTGCTTTGAACGTTTAATCATTGTGTATATTTTCTAGCGTCTGTGACTGCAGGAAATTGCCGCAAATGCCAATTTGAAGCAAAAGTAGAACCTACTGCCAGTCTTTAATAGTTTCTCTTGAATAAAAATAGTGCCGTAGAAGATTTTATTATAGTTTGAAAATACCTGTTATGACAATTGTTTTGTAAACTGGTAAACTAGAGTTTTGTAAACTTTATGCCCAGTTTCTCAAAAATCCCCAAAAATGCATTAACATTTGATGATATTTGTTACCAATTATTGTTTAAAGATGATAAATTTGTTCTCCAGAGGTTTGTTCATCATTGATAATGCTGGTGTCCTGCGTCAGATCATGATCAATGACCTGCCTGTTGGGCGTTCAGTGGATGAAGTCATGAGGCTGGTTCAAGCATTCCAATTTACAGATGAGCATGGAGAAGGTAATGAGCAGGGGTTTTTTTTTAGATTCGTTCCTTTAATGTACACATGTTACCTTGAAAGAACATTTTAAAAGACAGTATTTGGGTAATTCCAGGGATAATATTTATGTGTAATACTTTAGTTCCACAGTGTTGTCAGAATATCAGAGCAGCATGCTGTCATTCCAATTAGGGAAGCCACCAGCCCATAATGAGCCTTTACAGATGACTTAAAAGATTTTTAATGTTTGGAAATCAATGCCAGCATTCCATAGTAATTGATCCCTTCTGATCACCTTTGCTCCATGAAATGTTGGGGTCCTTAGGCAGGCCCTGTACACCCATGCCTTTTCTTGTAAACCCAGGCTGGGTTTGGGCAGGAATCTGGCCTGGAGTATAGTAATGAGGCTTGGGAGTTAAAATGGTCCAGGCTTCATGCTGGCGAGTCCGGCGTTCGCCCCGCTGGCCACAAGCTCGCCTTGGGTTAAAATCGGGGCTATAGTGTCTGCCTTATAGCCGCTTTAACAAAGCATTCCATGTTCTAATAAATCTTTGTGTAATAACATTTCTTCTAACTTTCTCCTTTCAATTTTAGTGATAATCCTCAGTCAATATTCCTTTTGTTTCTGATTGGCTTACCAATAGAAACAATCTTTATCTATCCTTTCGAAACCTTTCCTAACAAACGTGAGTTGGTTGCATTTAATACTTGGCACCCAGGAATGCTAACAATCCAGTGAAGGATGAATCTTGTCAAGATCATTTGAAGGCTGCCGGAGAGGTGCCGGTAGCAGCAGCGTTCCTGCTGGTGTGTGTCTACTTGCCTCACCAATACAGCAGTGGCTGGTGGGGCCCACTAACCACCAGAACGGTTTCAATGCGAACAGTTAATAATTAACATCAGTGAATATCTTGGGGACAGTTATATCTAGAGCCTAGATTTAAGAACAAGCCTTGGTGATTTTCATTGCAGGACGGGGTTATTTTATTAATAATGTCCATTTTATTATGCCATAACATGCCCTGCACAATATTTTTAAATTTTCCTGTGCCCAGTTCTCCATTATGCCATTTTCCCATATCTAGTCAACTACATTACAATCGATTGCATTAGAAAAACTGGCCATTTTAAATTGAATCTTATCTCCCCCTGCCACCCTCTAGGCCGCAGCATGCTGGAAGACAGGGACACGCAATGTATTTCCCTCATTTGCATATCATCATAATACACCCACTCAACTTTGGGTGGAATTTTTGATGGGCTTCCTATTTCATGGTCCTCTTCCCCACTCCCATCCACTCCCCCAAATTATACTGATTTCCCAGCGGAACAGTGCAGGAAATTTGGTGCTCATATTTCCATTGCTTATGCCTCCTTAATATGAACAGCCAGTTAGCAGCTGCCAGCCACTCATTTACTTTTTCATTAAAATTAGTGAAGACAGTAACTTAAGCCCCTAGAAGTTTACCATCAATTCTGTTTAATCTGTGTTTCTTTAGTATGTATGCCTCGGGATATGAACTGGCTATGCACAATCACTCTAATGAATGCTGTTTTTAATTTCTGGCAGTGTACAATTTCACAATGTGTTTCCGTCATGTGCCAGAAGTGCAGAAGCAGAATTGTTACCCCATAACACCTGGAAAAGTTTACTTCATTGTAGCTAAGTAAAAGGCAGAGCACATTAATAATAATTGGCAATTGATTTGTTATTTTTATATAAAACAGTACACACCACTTATACCGTCCACGCTTATCACAAGCAACTGCCTATATCGAGCAAATGGCAAAAACCAGTTGCCATTACCACTGAAGTCAATTACAAAGGCACCGCTAACAACACATTAAGCATGCAGGGTATTTCGGGCAGCGGCGGATCTAACGGTGGTTATCACTGTTGTGATATTGGAGTATATGGCCTTAGATAAGATATGGGAGGTGGAGGCTTTGTCATGTTAATGTTCACAAGTTGCCACCAGTCATCAGGATGATGCTGCTAACTTTTGTACTCCTCCTGCATGTTTCAGAGGCCTGTACACTGCACCAAAGTTGTCTGCAATAAACACAATGATTTATGGTATCAGATTAAACAATATTATTTAATTTGCCCTTTTAAGTGCTTTTGAATTGATTAGCTCAAAGTACTATAACAAAGACACGCAGCACTTACTCCGATACGTTCTCTCAATACTCATAGTGGCCAAATCTTGTTAACACCAACGTGCCCGCTATAAGCGGTGGGGAATATACTGATAGTGACTTGACATCACATTAGTACATCAGTTTTCACTATGTAACAAAATTGGACTTTTCCAGTTCAGGTCTGATGACATCATTATTGCGCTCTATCAATAAACTACATAATAGATTTGATTACAAAATTTTACTAAATAAAGAATGAGACAACTTTCATACAACTAGAAATTGATGCCAGGCTATTAATCTTTTTGTTGCCAAGTATTTATCCTTGTGCTGGGTGGGGATGCAGGTAATGTCGAGTGCAGACGGGGTAGAAAACCAGGGACAGAGGCAGCAGGATGGATTTCTGTTTTCCGATGGGTCTGTGTTGTAGGAATAGGTGGCCTGCACTGCTCTGGTGCAAGCCACATTGGTGCCTTTAGTTTTATGTGTTGTGAGGGCATGTCCTTGCTGGCTGGTAAATTCCAATGCATTGCATCATTAACAGAATTTCATCACTGTGCACCTGCAAAACCTGGAGCACTGCTGCTCAGCCATTGAAAGTGTGGTAAAGCTGTCCAGCTCATCCTTTTGGTGATATTTAAGAGCCTTTGTTTGTGCATTACACTACTGTTTGTTTCTTTGGATTGGATCTTCTTTTGTTTCCTTTGGTTTGAATTGGATCTTTAATTTCTTCCTTTTTCTTTGGTTTAAAATTTACTTCTGTACCCCTTATCATTCAAGACACTGCCTCACATCACCCTGAGCATACCATGAATTCCTTTTGAAATTTCCTTTGCCCCTGGGAGCTGAAGGAAGCAGTGTTCTTCAACCAGGAGCACAGGCAGGTGCGCCTGCATCAAAGAGGGTCTCAGGAGTCACGTACCTACCATAGATTATGATACAGTTTCCTAAATATGTTGGTGGGACTGGGTCTTCAGTGCATAACATTTCACCAGTCATAGCAGAAGTGAGGTACTCCACTGCATGTAGGAAAGGAAAACTGGAGCAAATTGACGTAGGCTCTACTCATACACCTAGTTGGGACTTTGCAGAGCTATGCTCCCACGGTCTGATACCAGATCACTTACCTGCCCTCTCACTTGAGAATGAGACATAGCAGAGGGTGAAGAACAAAGAGAATAGAACATTTACATAATGAATTCTGCTGTTTTTGTTTGTGCACTTCTCAACAATGAAATTCATAATATGGTAATACTTCATAAATATTTGATGAAGTGGATTGTTTTATAAATGTTAATTAAAACTTTCCTTTCTTACAGTTTGCCCTGCTAATTGGAAACCTGGTGCTGAAACCATCATACCTGATGTAGAAAAGAGCAAGAATTACTTTGTGAAACAGAAATAGTTCTAGTTATTTTATGATTGAATGCAACCAATATGGAATATTAGTCTGTTATGTGTGTGGCTGAAAAAAAAAGTTGTTTTAGTGCGCAGATATTTTGCTGCTGTTTGCTGAGACCAAAACTGACAGGTATGAGGGTACATTTTATGCATTGAGGCTCTCTGCACAGAGCCTTGCTTGATGAGAACATGGATTGGAGAATTGGGCATGGAAGTCAGTGTGCTCAATTTGTGTGCTCCTGGTTTTCCAGTAATTCATTTCAATCACTGGAAAATCAAGAGGCCATGAGTTGGGCGTACTAAACCCTGTGCCTGATTTCCCAATTGTTGCACTTGTTGAGTGAGGCTCTGCGCCTGGAGCAAAGTCTTGCAAAGTTTACCCTGTGTCATTACAAAACTGGTTTCCACACTTCTGTATTAGTTCTAAAGAATCTTCTCTTCCGAAGCTAAAATGTTTTTAACATGCTCCAATGTTTTATGAGATGAACAGGTGTCGGAGCATAGTAATGAGTTTGAATAAACCTGGCTGTTTGGGTAAAATTTATTATATATTTCGTGCATTTGTCAGTGCAAAAATAAAGTTTGGAAAAAAAAGTTCATTATGATTTTATTACTTTTTACTTTTGTTTCTTTCTTCCCCATATTCACACAAGTTGATCTTCCCTCACTCATGTTCGGCAGACACTGGCAAACATATTGGGGCTGAAATTGGTCTATGCCAGTAGCGTGAAACGGTCTCAAAGCGAATCGGCAGCTTGTTTTACACTGTTCGATTTTCTTTTCCATTGACATCAGCAACATAAGCCCCCCCACTCTGGTAGTCCATCCTTAAACCCCACTGCCTCTCTTCCTTTAAGACCTCCTTAAAATCTACCTCTTTCAGTAAGCTTTTGCTCACTGCTCCTAATCTTTGTCCAGCCTCCCATCATCCACCCTCCATAAAATAAAGCCTATCCAAAACTATTCGTATCCTAACTCACACCAAGTCACAATCACCCATTACACCTGCACTCACTGACCTACATAGGCTACCGATTCACCAATGCTTCAATTTTAAAATTCTTATCCTCGTGTTCAAACCTCGTTTATTGTTATAATTGATGATCATTGTTATATTGCACATTTCAATGAATTTATGAGGTTTCAGAGATCATTATTTCTCACCTTTCACTTCACGGGAGTCAGGGATTTTCTTACTGAGTTTAAGTGTTCAGATCAGATTACCAATGGCATGAAGTAGTTTGACATCACACATCTGAAGCAACCCCAGCACGTAGTTTGCTTTTGTCCAGTATCTACTATCAGCAAACCATTCCCAAGTAAGTGCCTAAGATATATTTGCGCAGAGCCACCTTGCTTAAATTACGATCAGATCCTCGGGAAGGCTGGGATTAGTACATGAGCGGGAATGGGTGAAATCTTTGCTTAACATTGGTTGCAGGATTCTGTTGACCTGCTGCAGGAGATCGAAGCTGCAAATCCTCTGGACCAGCCCTATTAAAAATTGATGTTTGGATAAATCCCCTGCTTGGTAAGCACTTTCACATTATTTTGCAGACCCCCTGAAAAGTCTACGGACCCCAGTTTGAGAACCACTGAACTAGAGGAGGTATCAGCAGGTGAGACAGTGAACAAGAGGAGCAAGTTGTAGAGAAGGAGCAGGAACATGCTTGCTGGATGGCCACATGGCTAACATTAATGATACTCTGTCCTTGCAGCAATGTGGTGCAATTGGGTAGTCGTATAATGCTACTGTGCTCTGGGAAAGAAGATGAAAGTTCTGGCCATGTTGACTGGTGCATCAGTCATTCATTTGCTAGATGTGTGGACAACATAATAGCTAATACTGTAGTGCTAGTCTGGACTGAGCCAGAGGCAAAAAGGTTGGGAGCAGTGTTGGCCTTACCTACCACTGGCAGTGCCACCCTAAGTTACAAGTTGACTGCAGCAGTCCATTGATCAATGGCAAAGCTCTGTGACAGACTGACTGCTGACCCAAAGCAAACATTGGTAATTGTCCTCCATCATTGGCAGCATAGGTGTGCCGAGGCGTGCAGATATGGTTGGTGGTACAATGGTAGGATGGGCAGTATGGTTCTGATGTCTTCTGATCTCTGTGGCATGCCTTTTATCCTATAATCCTAAGAGAGACTAGGGAGGAGTTCTGAGTAATTGACAAGCACCATGATGGAGTCACTGGACACTGCAAGTAACAGTAAATTGAAAACCGGTTAACACAGTGCCCATATACAAACAGGGTAACAAGGCTTAACACAGGCAACTTGTGGTCCTATTGGGGGTAGGAATTCCTTTGCATCTTGTCGGGTTTTTGAACGCAAAAGTGGTGTTCCACTTACCAATTTTACAGTGGGAGGTCTCGCGTCAGAACTGTGCATAAAAGGTGGCCGCTGCCATATTGATTAAGGTGCACATTAGGCATCCCTGGCAGCTGCCTGAAATGAATGCTGGCCTCATTAAACTATGTAAATGGGGATCCTGTACTCCCAAAAAGAACAAAAATACAATTGGTTTTATTAAAAAGTTATTTTCCTGCTACTTTGCCTTCACTTATCCGTTCATCACCTCCCCATTTACCAACCCCCCATTCTCTGCTGCCAGCTTTCCATTCTTCATGGCTGCTTTCCATTTTTCTTCTGTGTGGGACAGGGTGGATGGACTAGAGGGTCTTTAGCTGCCCGTCATTGTTCATATGTTCACACTTAGGACACCTTTTGGAAATTGGTGTGTGGGAGCGTTTCATTCGCTCATTCTTATGCTCGCCCAGAAAAACGTGCGAACATCTGGGAAGCTGGCTCAGGCAGCGATATTTAAAGGGATACCCATCTCTAGTAAGGTAAGTCTCTGGAAATTCTTTTTTGGCTACTGGGGATTTTTTGGCTGTGTTGGCTGAGTTTTGGCAGTTTTTGAGAGTACAAAGCTGTTGGAGAGCTGCCTTTTGGCTGCAGCCACACTTTGACTTCATTGGTTATAGAAGTACCGGAAAAGATACAAATGTTTCTAGGAATGCCATTGTGGCTGCCAGAACAGTGGCAACAACAGCAGCAGCGAGCACGGCAGCACAGACTTGTGGTGGGTCAAAGAAGATGGTCAAGGAGGCGTTACAGCATGCGGTTGTACCTCAACATGACAGGAGCAGTGTGTGAGAAGGCTGCGCTTCAGTAGGCAGTCACTGACCTATGTCACCTGTTGCAGCATGAGTTGGAGGCAAACACCACAGCACACAGGCCTGTGGCTGTGAAGGTTACGGTGGCCCTCAACTTCTATGCCACAGGCACATTCCAGGCTGCAACAGGTGACGTAAGCAACATCAGTCAGTTTGTTGTCCATTTGGCCATCAAGCAGGTAATGGATGCCCTCTTGGCGAGGAGAGAGCAACACATCTCCTGCATTGAGAGCTCTTGTATTTGTCCACATTGTTGGATTTCTTCAGGTGCAAGGTCTCATTAACTGCACATGCATTGTTTTGCGTTCTGCCTTTCAAGAACCAGCCATGCTTTATAACAGGAATGGGTTCCACGCCCTGACTGTTCAGCTGATCTGTGACCACAGGCAGCAAATAATGCAGCTCTGCCTTCGGTTTCCTGGCAGTAGTCATGATGCCTTCATACCGCACCAGTCCTCAATCCCTGCTGTCTGCGACTCAGACCAGCACGCGTCAGGGTGGCTCCCCTCTAAATCTGGCTCATGACTCCTGTCAGGAACCTAGGCACAGACGTGGAGCGCCGATGCAATGATAGCCACACTCAAACCAGAGCTCTCTCTGAGCAAACCATAGGTGTCCTCAAACAAAGATTCCAGTGACTGGACCAATCCAGTGGAGTACTGCAGTATACTCCCGAGCTCCTGGGTTCCTGTACATGTGTGTCTCTGCCATTTGTATTTCTCTCATGCTCAGGTATGGTAATCATTCAGTGCTTTGTTTCTCTTATTAAAGTATGGCTATCATGGTGAAGCACAAAATAATTTACAGGTTATGGTACGCTTTGCAGAATGTCTTTGTGGAAAGTACTTTGCATTCCAACTGTACTGTGTTGCCCTGAGGTGAGTCGTCTTCTTCCTCACATCTATCTGGATTCACTGGATCCAAGAGACTGCATTCACATTGTCTGTTATTTCTTCCCAAGCGAGTTATAGATTCATAACGACACAGAAGGAGGCCATTCAGCCCATTGAGTCCGCGCCGGCTCTCTGCAGAGCAATCCAGTCAGTCCCATTCCCCCGCTCTATCCCCGTAGCCCTGCAAGTTTATTTCCCTCAAGTGCCTATCCAGTCTCCCCTTGAAAACATTGAGTGTCTCCGCTTCCACCACTTCCGTCGGCAGCGAGTTCCAGGTTCTCACCACTCGCTGTGCAAAAAAGTTTTTCCTCACAACCCCCCTGTATCTCTTGCCCAAAACCTTAAATCGGTGTCCCCTAGTCCTTGTACCATTAACTAGTGGGAACAGCCTTTCCCCGTATACTAAATGCTTCTGGGGAGGACACCCTCCTGTCCCTTACTTGCTGTATCAAAAACTTTCTTTGCCTGATTGTCGAAGCACCTTGTGAGTCCTGCTTGCCTGCTGAGTGAACCCCTGGCCTGCTCTTCCCATCCAAATCTAGGGGTTTAAGTCTCTCCTTATTGCAGTTAACAGCAGCTCAGTGTTATTATTAGTTCTGCTGTTCCACTGGTCAACCTGCTGTGTGGGCGTTAGAGCACACAACATATTCCTGCCACTGAAACAGCAATATCAGGAGTTAACCAGCAGGCATTAACTCTCCCAGAAACTTTTAGTAAGTCCCAGTTAACTAGAATGGCACTTTTCTTGGCCATAGAGATTTGTATTATGGTATGAATATCCTTGTAGTTTTGTTTTGTTTCCCAACTGCAAAATAATTCCTCATAACTCTCTGATAGGCCCATTTGAGAACAATGCCACATTATTATTCTGTTGTGATAACATTTCAATAACATCAAATTTTCAATCTGTTAGTTTAGTTCTAAAAACTATTATTAATACTTTTCATTTAACTGAGTGCATTAGAGTGAAAGGCATTCATTTAATTTCATGGTCCACATTATTTCCATAAACTACTCACACTTCACTTTTGTGGTTTATGGTGACACCTGAGCCCCTCAATTAAATTGCCGTTCTATGATTCATTCTGAATCATGCCTAATTCTATTAGGTTGTGTCGATACTGAAATAAACAGATCTGACAAATGAATGAATATAAAACAGTATCAGACTGATAAGTAGAAGAAAAATACAGAATAGCTGGTACTTTTTTGAAATTTGTTAGTGGATATAACAGTGATGAAGACTAAGAAAAAACCCAGGGTAATTTTCAGGGCCCTAGCTCCCCATCTGTGGAATTGAAGCGCTGGTTGTCCATCCATTCCAATTTTCGGGCAGACCTCGATATAGGTGGCCAGAGCTCCCACCAGAAGCAGGCAGAAAACTCCCTGCTCCCCTGCATTATTAGTCACAGCCACCATCTCCTTCTACCCTCAAATAAACTGCATCCATCCAAAGGCCAACATTAGTGTTAATGTCAAATAACATTGCAGTGTCACTCGCTACTACAGGAAAATTCTCTGCACACAACGATTTCAAAAAGGATTATCATTTTACTGCCTTATGCAAAATGCCTACACACTAATTATTATCCTGGTGTGAGCCCCTAGTATCTGTCTTAAGTGCTCTCTTACCTACTCCAGTGCTTCCATGAGGTGCACCCCAGTGGCTGCAGCATGAGAGGTTGAAGGCTTCTGTGACTCAGTCAAGGGTTCATAAAATGCTCGTGGTTGGGGACTTCTAGGAGCTCGGGCCTGAGAAGGTCTGGCTACAGACTGCAGAAACTCGGCGGCTGCCAGCTGACACCAGGGTGGGCATTGATTGAGGGGGTTGTGAGGGTCCAGACATGCTGTCATTCTGAGAGATGGTTACATGTTCCATTCCCATTGTATGGCTGATATTGCGATTGGGTTGTGGCTCAGGACTCCTACTGATCTGTGGGAGAGCAGACTGTAGGAGGTCCACGATCCGACTGATGCCCCTATCGATTCGGTCTGACCGTAAACTGCTAAAAGCTAAAGAATCCATCACACTCCTGCCTTGTAGATGGTGGAAAGGCATTGAAGGATCAATGGTGAGCCACTCATCGCTGAATATCCAGAGTGTGCCCTGCTCTTGTTGATATGGTTAGTCCAGTTAAGCTCTGGTTAGCGCCCATTATGATATTGTGGTGCTATTGAAGGTCAGGGGGATGTAATTGGATCTTTTCTTGTTGGAGATGGTCATTGCCTGGTACTTACATGACACAAGTGTTATCTGACACTTGTAAGGCTAAGCCTGGATATTGTCCAGGTCCTGCTGTAGGCTGATTCATTATTGGAAGAGTTGTGAATGGAGCTGAACAATATAGAATCATTAGCGAAAAGATATTTTGGTCAAAGACACTGCCCTGAGAAATTCCGGCAGCAATCTCCTAGCACTGTGATGATTGGCCTGTGACAACCACAACAATCTTTCTGTGTGTTTTAAGAATGACTCCAGCCACTGAAGGGTTTCCCCATTTACCTCCATTTTTCTAGGGATCCTTGGGGCCATACCCATTGAATGTTGCCTTGATGTCGAGGATGACTTTGAGCTTGTGATAGCTAGGCTTGACCTATACAATAATGCACTGATGTTTGATAGCTAGGTTTCAAAACTAACATTTGTACTTGAGTAAGCCATTTGTAAATAGCCAGCTCGTACAGTGAAAGCCTGGTCAATACACTCTTTTCAACGTATTTCTTACAATAATGAAGAAATATGTATAAATCCAAAATGGCTTCAAAAATCTTTGTAATCTTTATTTTTTTTAAATTTGTTTATTATGATCTCTCCTTTCCAGAAAACGGTACCTTGGCTTATTAAGGTCCTTTGTGGTACTTCCTGCTTTTCAGTCTCAAGTGTGAACTAAATGACTAAATATCCCTGGTTAAGGTAGTTCAAGTGCGTAACACCGGATGGTTATGAGTTCACGAGACATACAAAACATTTGTAAAATGACGGACAGGAAAAAACTGGTTCATCCAGCCTGTCCCATACAGTTCAGATGAATTATGCATCACAATATATGCACACCCCACCCTACCTGGAGCCATGCAGTTTCCTGGGAGAAGTGAAAAACCAGATAAACCAGGCCAATTAGGGGAAGAAAATCTTGAAAATTCCTCTCCGACACCCTTAGGCAATTAAAACTAGTCCTGGTGCTGATTAACAATACAAGGTACCTACTCGATAGCAAAATACTGCGGATGCTGGAAATCCGAAATAACAACAGAAAATGCTGGAAAACCTCAGCAGGCCAGGCAGCATCCGTGGAGAGAGAAACAGAGTTAACGTTTCAGGTCGAAGACCTTTCGTCAGAACTGACGAAAGTCTTCGACCCGAAACGTTAACTCTCTTTCTCTCTCCACGGATGCTGCCTGGCCTGCTGAGGTTTTCCAGCATTTTCTGTTGTTATTCAAGGTACCTACTCCTTGTACGAGGTGATCTCCGCCCCAGTCAGAAACATGTCCAGCTCTCGCTTGAAGATACGAGCCAGCAGCCTGTTCCACAGGTCCACTATTCTCTGGGGAAAGAAGATTTTGCTAACATCTAACCTAGTTCTACCCTTACATAACTTGTAAGAGTGTCTTCTGATCTTCCCTAACCTATTCAGTTGAAACAATTGGTCTACACACATACAATCGAGTCCCTTCATCATCTTATGAACCTCGATCAAATCACCCCTAAGCCTACACTTCTCTAAAGTACAAAGATGCAGCTCTTTGTGAGCCTATCTGGGTGACTAAGCTGCTTTAAACTGGGAATTAATCTTGTGGCCCTTCTCTGTACCCTTTTGAAAGCCTCAATATCACCCGCCATGTGAGAAAACCAAAACTGAACACAGTATTCTAACTGATGCCTGACTAAGGTGTTGTACAAAATCAAAATGGTATGCTTATTTTATAGCAAAATATCCTGTAAATACACTCTATTCGCTTTAGCTATAGCTTCATGGCATTGGTCATGAACCCTCTGCCATTTTAAGAATATGGTCCATATGGTAACACTGACAGTAATTTAATGAGGTAGTCAGTACAAGGTCCTTTAACTGCTTTAGCACACTTTGAAAAAATAACACGTGTTTTTATATACAGGTTGCATTCACTTTAGCTGGTTGGAAGAATTGGGTATGGACCAAACTTCATGCAATCCCCAAGGATTTGTGGCTCAAATAAGTCCCGTGTGCTGGGTTGTATTAGATTTAAAATACAATAAAGGAGGGATGAGTGTCAGCATGGCTCACTTGGTGGCTGTTTCACCATCTATTCTTCAATCAAAATCAGGTAAAATGGTTATTCATTTCATTGTTGTTTGTGGGATCTTGCTGTGTGCAAGGTAGTTACTGTGTGATTTATTTCAAATGAAGTGCTTTGAGATGTTTCTAAGAAATAAGCTAAGATGGTATATAAGTGCAAGTCTTTGAGGTTAAATTATAGTGATTTTTAATTTTGCTTAAACTTTACAGTCTTGCTCCTGCAAAATTAAATTCTTTCAGATCAATATTTTCCTGCAACAAAAATAAAATAATTTTAGTATGTTTCTGCTGTCTAAGCATTCACCTGCAAAATACATGTGAAAATCAGTGTCCAATGACTGTGACTTTAGAAGTCAGTGAGAGTACCAATGCGTTATTCCCCTGTATCACCAGTAGAGGGTGCAGCTGAATTGAGATTGTTGTAGAATGAATTCCCATTATTGGACTGTAACAACAGTCTGATAATGGCCCGTAAATAAGCTTCGCACAAAGATCTCGCGATCTCTGTGGCGAGAAGTTTGGCTTTTCTGAAGTTCAGTTGAGATCAGTGTAAGTTAATGGGGAATCCCTAACGCGAGCTGCTGTGACATCAACAAGCTGTCTAAGCAGCCAATCACAATGCAGAATTCTCACAGACCGAGAACCAGGAACTGAGGAAGCTCCTTTTATTCTAAATTTTTAAAAATGTTAGAGAGCAAAACAGAGATTGGGGCTCTCACATGGGGAAAAGGCAAACCTGAAATAAAAATGAACAAACTTTAAAAAAGTATATATTTTTTAGGTTTCTTAAAATTTTTAATTTTTATTAAACTGGATAAATTTGACATTCCACAAAATTGAAATGAGTTTTTCAGGGCCATAACGTTTGTTTAACAGTCAATACGCTGTTAAACCCCAGTTACACCTAATCCAAAAGGGTCTAACTTTTAATGGGGTATTTAACAGCGATATTACCGGGGAAAAGCCCAAGTTTTCGTCAGTTTCATTGATTTCCCAGATTACACTGATTGCTGGCTGTGGGCGGGGTGGGGGTCCACAGCACAGCCAGTGTCGGAGCAGTGAATGACTGACCACAACTTCAGGATTTCCGCGTTAGGATGCGCACGCGCTAAACCCTGAAGTTGCAGTCAGTTTCAAAGGCGTAATAACAGTGAGCACTGTTCGTTCGCTGTTATTACCCACCGCAAATTCCGGGCCAATATCTTCAGGGTAAAGGCAGGACGTTTCTCACTTTGTTGACAAGATTTGATTGCACAATATTGTTATCATTGGCAGATAGTGTGCCAATGCAACAACAGTCACTGTACTTCAAATATTAATTTTGTGAAGCTCTTTGAGAAATATCAGCATGTATAAGGTGCTATTGAAGTGCAGGTAATTGCAAATGTTATAGTCTTAATATTAATAAACCAATAAATAGCTCCTTGAAAGGATATTGGCTTTCTTCCTTGGCAGAGGTGAAATTGGAGAAAGGAGTTGGAAGGCTAAATTCCTGAAACATGCTGTACAAAAGACTTGCCAAAAGTTTGGTATAGATTTGGATCATCTTGCACTGTAACAGGCACTAGATTTGTGCATTGAAAATGTTGTAATTGAAAAGAAATAACAACTCCTGAACCACTTGTCAGAGCAGTTGGCATTGGTGATGTGATGATGCATTGTATCACCGGTGATATCTTAGCTTCAGGCTTTGTTTTCATACAGCTAAAGGATTTCTAAGACAATAGCTCTTTCGAAAGTTTTCATCACGTGATCTCCAAGCATACTGGGTGGTGCAGTGTGTTCTATAACCTTGCCCTTTCACATCTGTGGCCTGGTTTTAAATCAAACTTAGATACAGGGGTTCAGGTGACGTAAAGTATAAGAGCAAAGCCAAAGTGGCTTAAACATGTTATCTGAACCCCAGAGATTCTGTTAAAGCGTTCAAGTCATTCGATACCTAGCTACTTTTAATCATATTATAAAAAATATAATTTTGACTTTTGTTTGTTGGATGTTAAAAATTCTCTGTAATTTTCAGAGCCTCCGAAGATTATCAATTATGCAAGGCCTTGGGATGGAAGCAAATATGCTATTGATCACCATTGGTAGAACAGCTCTGCAGTATAGCTATTTCTTGCAGGGAAGCAATAGGTGCTACATACCACGTAAATGCTGATGCTCATATTTATGCAAGTCAAAGACACTTCATTATATACACATTTGCACTGTTTGCTTGAGTGGTATGCACCATCTATATGAATGCTGTATTTATTTGAAATACTAAAAGAATATTGACTCCTCTATCAGCAGCACATCATACTCTACTTTCAAATATTAACATATAACTACACCAGTTTACATAAGTTGATGCAGAAACATACAGTGGTCACATGGTATCAGTTATGAACAAATTGTCAGCTTTTATCTAGTGTGCAATATACGTGCACAGATACGTACATAAACCATTGAGTTTCAGATGTGAGTGAACCATCCACTTTTACTCAGTATGTACTGTACCTGTACGGGAGTTGAAAAAATATACACCCAAGCCACAGTATATCAAATGTTACTAAATTGTCAGCTTTTATCCAACATATATTGCATTGTATTAGATCAGTACATAGAAAATAACTATTAATAGTTTTATGACTCGTAACATAAGTAACCTTGGACTAAAGCAAATGAATCCACTGGGTATCAAATGTCCTCACAGAAATCAAAATAATGCATGCAGATTTCTATAATATAATATCAGCATAAGGATTTTCCATAATTTCTAATAAAGCTTTAACTGTTTACCTAAAGTTTAAACTGGAGTAGGGGACAGAGAGTAAATTAAAGTATGAGACAGGAACCTTTTAAGAGTACTCTATTTCCTCAAGATAATTGATGGAGCTGACCACATGGAGCCTCAATTTATTCAGCAGGATAAAGGTTTGGCAATGAGATACTTTTACATTTATTTTAAGTAACTATTATTGCTGTGTTTCTTTTAGTAGTTAAGAATACTGATATAATACATGATGAGCTTATTTTTGGAATGTCGTTTTTCTGCTTGAATCTCATAGCATTTAGGAATAGGAATTTATTCTTAGAATGTTAATTGTTTGTTGCCTATGAAATTATTTTTCAGCCTACACTTCTTTACTAGGAACTAATGATGACAGTGTGTGTATTTTGTACTAATCGAGGTGAGAGGTGTTAATGATATGGAATGGAAAATGTTTTCACATCTGGCACCCAGTGTCAGCATCAAATACTCCCAGATTAGAGAAAGAATAGATTAATCAAAGGGTACAACTTTTTCTAGACTGTCTGATAATTGAGTGAGAATTGCTCTGACCATTAAGTGTGAATGGCATTGTAAATTCAATTGTCTGTTATTTCTAGTGAGGCTATTAATGTGTTCTTTTAGAATGTGTTTATGATTTTGCTATAATTAGTGAACAAAGGAAATATTCATAAATGCATTCACACTGTTGCATAGTTCTCAGAGGAATTCTTACTCCAGTGTGCTTTAACTCCAACTGCAGACCTGTCCTCCCTATTGAACCAGGGGCCACATTTCCATTTCCTACATCAGATATCCTTAATAAAAAAAGAAAATGTTGGAAATACTCAGCCGGTCAGGCAGCATCTGTGGAAAGAGAAATAGAGTTAACATTTCAGGTCGATTACCTTTCATCAGTTTTCCCATTCTGATGAAGGGTCAGCGACCTGTAACATTAACTGTTTCTCTCTCCACAGATGCTGCCTGACCTGCTGAGTATTTCCAGCATTTTCTGTTTTTATTTCCGATTTCCAACATCCACAGTATTTTGCTTTTGTATCAGGTATCTGACGTAAGAAAACTACTAGGCACTTGGTCTAAGCGTTAAACAAAGCTTTAATCAACTGTTTTACAACATGGAGATCTAGTTGTGTCCTTCACTAGTTCCTGTTAAGAATGTCCTGCGCAAGCTGGGCCCGTGCCTGAGTATTTATACTCTCCCTGGACAGCGCCACCCGCAGGCCACTCAGTATTATTTCATAAGTCTTTCTTTCATGAATGACAGATTCATGTCAATATCCTTAAGGTTTTTCTAAGTGGACTGCCAGTCTAGCACTAATTAGGGCAGCATTGTGCTAAGGACTCATGTCCACTGGAGTAAGAATGGCCAAACTTATTTCACGTAAGGCCTTTTCAGATGACAGTAATAGATTTTCATCCCATCAGTCGCATAGATTTGATTTTAGAAATGAAAGTTCTGTCGGTAACCCACGATAGTTCAACTTGCTTCAGTTAGTAGTACTCTTGTCACTAATGTGGGTTCAAATCCCACTTCAGAACCTGAGCACTTAATCTAGTCTGAAACTCCAGTGTAGTATTGAAGGAGTGCTGTATTGTCAGAGATGCTATCTTTTGGATGAGATGTTAAACTGAGGCCCCTTTTACTTGTATAGGTGGTTCAAGGGAATTGTATAGATCCCAGGACACTATTTGAAGAGGAGCACAGAGTTTTCCTGGTGTCCTGGTCAACATTCCTCCCTCAACCAACAACAGATTAACTATTCATTCATCTCATTTGTTTGATCTTGCCATGTGCAAGGTAGCTGCTGTGTTTGCCTATATAACAAAGGTCCATGCAGTTCAAAATAATTCATTATCTGTGAAATGTTTTGAGGCACACTGAGAGATGTGAGGAAGTGCTGTATAAATGCCTTTCTTTTACCATCTAGTCCCAGGATCTTAGATTTTACTCAACCACTGAATAAACAAATACTGTGTGAAATATGATGGCTCCTCAATTATTGGGAACTTTGAAATGTTATGCCAAGAAAGACAACAGGTCAAGGATGTACAATGTAGGATGCAAACTTCAATAAATATTCTGGAGTTTTACTCAATTCATCTTGTGGGGCAGGGAGAAATTTTGCAGAACTTTCCTCCTGAGACGACCTAGTCCACCATACAGCGATTTTTTTTTAATGATCCACGGGTGGATTCGGCTTACTGGACTAAATAGTGTTTCTTGTTCAATGCTTGTTTTCATGTTTATCTACTTTGATTCTATGTGTTGGCTAGAAAATACTAATTTTCAATGGAGCCAGATGTACAAAAATTGTAATTTAACAGTAACTCCCAACTTGACCTGGGGATATTAAGATCCAATAAAGGTTGTAGCATTTGAGTCCATAGGATCTTCCGCAAACAGGGAAACTCGAGCTCAGGAAATTACTTGACAATTATTTCAAGGATTAAGCTGTTCTCCATCCCCTATTCCAGGTTAGAAACTGTATTTTGTACTGGAACACAGGCAGAGCTTGATATGAGTTAATTTGAATCAAAGTTAACACAACAACTTACATTTCTGTCGTGCTCATCATGTATAGAAAAATATTGTAATATACTTTACAGGATGGAGGACAAAGATGGACACTAATCAGAAGAGAAATAAAGAACTGGCATTTATATAGCGCCTTTCACAGGCACGAGGTCCTTCCTCAGGACATCCCTAAGTGCTTTATAGCCAATTAAGTACTTTTGAAGTGCAGTCACATTTGCAATGTAGGGAAACACAACAGTCAATTTGGATACAGCAAGGTCCCACAAACAATGTGATAATGACAGTGATGTTGGTTGAGGGAAAAATATTGGCCAGGGCACCTGTTCTTCAAATAGTACCATAGAACCTTTTACATCCACCTGAGAGGGCAGACAGGGCCTTGGTTTAATATCTCAGCTGAGAGGTGGCACCTCCAATAGTGCAGCACTCCCTCAGTATTGCACTGAAGTGTCAACCTAGATTATGTGCTTAAGTTTCTGGAGTGGGACTTGAGACCCACAACCTTTGGACTCAGAGGCAAGAGTGCTACCACTGAGCCAAGGCTGACACTGAGAGAAATGGAAATAAAAATGTTGGGATCAGCGAAAGCACGGTTTAACAAAAGGCTTTCAGGAAGCCTTTGAAAGCAGAGAAGTGTGTGTGCAGGAAATTCCACAGGGTATGGATGTAGTGACTGTAAGAGGGCTGCCAATTGTGGAGTGGAGGGATGAGGAGTGAGGAGTAAGCAGTGTCTGTGGAGCAGAGGTTACAGAGGAGATAGTTTCCTGGAACAATACGTCACGGAACCAACCAGGAAACAGGCTATTTTCGATCTTGTATTGTGTAATGAGACAGGGTTAATTAGTAATCTCATAGTAAAGGATCCTCTGGAAAAGAGTGATCATAATATAATAAAATTTCACATTGAGTTTGAGAGTGAAATACTTAAATCGGAAACGAAAGTCTTAAACTTAAATAAAGCCAATTACATAGGTATGAGGGGCGAGTTGGCTAAGGTAGATGGGGAAATTAGGTTAAAAGGCATGACGGTAGATAAGCAGTGGCAAACATTTAAAGAAATGTTCCAAAATTCTCAACAAATATACATTCCACTGAGAAATAAAAACTCCATGGGAAAAGTGATCCATCCGTGGCTAACTAAAGAAGTTAAGAATAGCATTAGTTAAAAGAAGAGGCTTATAATGTTGCGAAGAATAGTAGTAAGTCTGAGGATTGGGAGAGCTTTAGAAACCAGTAAAGGATAACCAAAAAATTGATAAAAAGGGAGAAAATAGAATGAGAGTAAACTAGCAAGAAATATAAAAACAGATTGTAAGAGCTTCTACAAGTATGTAAAAAGGAAGAGAGTAGCAAAAGTAAGCATTGGTTCCTTAGAGGCTGAGACATGTGAAATTATAATAGGGGATAAGGAAATGGCAGAGACATTAAACAAATATTTTGTATCTGTCTTCACAGTAAAAAATACAAAAAGCATACCAAAAATAGTGGGGAACCAAGGGGCTAATAAGAGTGAGTATTAAAGTAATTAATATCAGTAGAGAAAAAGTACTTGAGAAACTAATGGGACTAAAAGCCGACAAATCCCCTGGACCTGATGGCCTACATCCTAGGGTTCTAAAAGAGGTGGCTGCAGAGATAGTGGATGCATTGGTTGTGATCTTCCAAAATTTCCAAGATTCTAGAACGGTCCCAGCGGATTGGAAGGTAGCAAATGTAACCCCGCTATTCAAGAAAGGAGGGAGAGAGAAAACAGGGAGCTATAGGCCAGTTGGCCTGACATCAGTCATCGGGAAAATGCTGGAATCCATTATTAAGGATGTAGTAACAGGGCACTTAGAAAATCATAACATGATTAGGCAGAGTCAACATGGTTTTATGAAAGGGAAATCGTGTCTAACAAATTTATTGGAGTTTTTTGAGAGTGTAACTAGCAGGGTACATAAAGGGGGATTGACAGGGTGGATGCTGAGAGGTTGTTTCCCCTGGCTGGAGAATCTAGAACTAGGGGGCATAGTCTCAGGATAAGGGGTAGGCCATTTAAGACTGAGATGAGGAGGAATTTCTTCACTCAGAGGGTTATGAACCTTTGGAGTTCTCTACCCCAAAGGACTGTGAATGCTGAGTCGGTGAGTATATTCAAGGCTGAGATAGATAGATTTTTGGACTCTAGGGGAATTAAGGGATATGGGGATTGGGAGGGAAAGTGGAGTATAGGTCAAAGATCAGCCATGATCTTACTGAATGGCAGCGCAGGCTCGAACGGCCGTGTGGCCTACTCCTGCTCCTAATTCTTATGTTCTTATGTTCTTACTACAACCCTTCCGTCTGGAATTCTTTCCCTAAATCCCTTCACCTTATCACTTCCTCGCTTAATGATGTTTCGGTGTAAAACCGGAATAAATGCATGAAGTTCCTTGGAAAAAACGGCGCAACGCTGCTCTTACTCCGTGGTTAAGCCAAAAAGTTCAAGGAAATTCCAGGCCATATATCTCTCTTCCTTCGTTTTGTCCACAATGTCAAAACATTTACGAAGGAAGTCTTGCCTGATGATCTTGGGTGCTCTTGTGTCTGAAAACTTGTTAACATGTCTTTTGCACATTGTGTATTTAATATTTCTGGGGTTTCATCATATAATCCTGATCAGAAATTCATTAGAAACTTTTACTTCTCATTGAGGTTTAGATTTATACACAGGGTCTCCTAGTGATACATATATTCTAAATAAATATTTTAATATAATAAAACAGTCTTATAAATAATCGGAAATCGAAATCTTCTCTTTCCCTTTAATATTTACCCAGCACTAGGGGCGCTCTAAGCCTGATGTTTTAGAAATCTGTAGGAAATTATAATCATCATCAGGAAGGGGGCTGAGACTGGCAACTGATCCAAGTGGATTACGTTGAAGAGCAGTTCAGGAATAAAACAGGAGCCCAAAGCTTTTGCAAACACACTAAAGAAAGGAACCGCATTCATCACATCAGTGCAGGGCTGTATTGTGTTCGCAAAGGGATTGTTTTCTTTTTTTAAAGTGAAACCTCTTAATTCATTCATTCCGCAGATCCAAAAGAGAACCATAAATTTGTTACTTCCAAAAAGTTCCTTAGTTTACGTGTTTCACAGCCAGCGCTTTCCTTTCGGGACGAACTTTTGTGCTGAAGTTGCTCACCCAAAAACAGAGTTAAGGAAAAGGTGGACCGTCCGATAGGGATACCGTAGGCAAGAGACTAAAACAAAAGTTATTTTAACATTTCGGCTCCGGATTTTACAACAGTTCCACACATGCAGAGCTACAAATACGACAAAGCTATGCCTGCCGACAACCGAAATGGTGGGAATTCAACTCTGAATAATAAGGATCACAAGAAAGTCATGTTAATCTGCTTGGATCTCTTTTGCTTACTTCTTGGTGAGTACGTTTCCCTAAAGCAACGATATTGCAAGTAGTAATCCATGCTGTGTTGTTTACATATTGTCAGGGGCAGGCAGTAGGTGTTGCCACTGTTCTTTAAATATTGCTATAAAGTAAAGCGAAGAATCAAACTTTAATATTAGTACATTTTTTTGAAAAAGATGACCAGCCTAGTTTAATCTCCCTTTAGCAAACTAGCCCAAGCTAAAATGTATTCCGCATGTAATCATGATCAGTCACATTTAAATAGATGTTTTTACACATATGGCTGAAGCTTCACTCACAAGTAGTCGGTTTTACTAGAACTTGTAGAAGCACAAGTCGTCTTAAAGGGAAGTCAGAAACCAGCGGAATATTGGTATATATTAAAGTATATGTATTGCACTTAAGCGAGCAGTTTAATCTGTGCGTGTTGTGGATCTGTGAGCATAGTTTGCATAATGCTGTGTTCCTCATATACACAGACCTGATAATGGCATTTGTATGTGTCATAGTCAGAGCCATGCAGAATTTAAACGAGCAGTGCACCCAAAACCAGATGTGGCCTAATTGTATTACATATTCATGCACGGTATTAATGAGTTGTATATATATATATATGAGAGAGAGAGAGAGAGAGGAATAGATAGCAATAATTTTTAACGGTTAAAATTCCACAGATGTATTCACAGATCCAAGTGTTAACCCTTTAGGAGCATGGTATCATTTCACAAAGTAGCATCATTACTATTGTTAATAATGCTTTATGTGGACTGCCTGTAGCTCCAGTGTGATGGTAAGAGGATGGCAGGATTTAGCTGAGTTTTGAAGGGGGTATGATATTACATGTGATATCATTCTCTGCAACTGTGAGCTCGGATTATTTTGCAATTAGGCATTTTTACGTGACTCTGTAAATTTGGATGATTCTATTCTATTACAGTTCATAATAAAAGTTAGAACGTCAGTAAAAGGCCATGGTGAAAATTTAAGGTGGATTTTGAACTCTGCCAATATTTGGCTCTTTAAACTCCTATTTAATCACATTAGTGTCTGAACCGACATGTTTAATGCTGAATGAGAGGGAGAAGGAGAGGGAGCTGACTATCATATTTGGTAATAGCCAAATGTTTTAATCTGCTCAAGACTCCCCCAAGAAGTTCAAATCTTTGGATTGTGCAGCTTTTAACCGATAGTTGTGTTGAAATCTGTGGGGTGCAAGTTTGAACTTTTAAGTGCATTGAATCATAGAATGTGCTGGCTACTGCCAATAAAAAATGTCTTTGGAATAAGCCTCCACTTTCCACCAAAGGTCACTTTATCGTAATAATTGATATGTAATTGAAATGAACAGTTCCATGCTGATACAGCTGATCACACATATCTACATAAAGTTCCTGTTTATAAGCACACTTTGACCAATTTAGTAATGGTGCAGGCATTCCATTTATGGATCTGGTATTAAACAACTTTTTCTACCAGTTCCAAACTCCTGCTCTACAGTAATGGGATTCCATTACACTTCTAATCTAAACAAAAGCCTGGAGGGTACCATCACTAGTCTGTGTTTTGACAGTGTTTGGACACATATGTTTCATTACATGTGGGGAATGCAACAAGCCCAGAATTCTGTTTACTTTCAAAGACAGCAAGCCAAGGGAATATAGTGATCTGACTATTGAACGGGTTCCATTCATCTTTATATCACGGTGATGATAAGGCAGCAGGAAAACTATAATCAATTAGCAGAGCCAATGAAACTAGTCTGATGTGTGAACTCTACTAATTGAAAACTTATTTGAGGTTCGGGTGCATGCTCCAATCAAGAGCATCTGTGTTTCGCGCTCATGAAAACACTACAGGATTTTGTTTTTTGTGTGTGAACGTTCCAAGCTTACACCAATGTAGCTCAATGTTGTGCTCTGACAGCTGCTGCAAGACTTGGATTGTGTTTTACCACAACAATTGGATTGTTCCCACAAAATTTAAATTAGGAATTAACAACGATTTCTGGCTTGGGATCCATAAATCTCTGTATGTAAACAATCCACCTGCTCTCACTCACCAAGTTAGTAGGTGTGATCAGTATTTGCAATAGCACGATTATTTACCTGTTTTTATATGGCGCAATCCTTGTTATTGAGAACTGAATAGAAACAGGGGTGTTTGATAGCTTATCAATAAGCAGTTGTCAATAATATAACCTCTCAGCCTTTTTGATTATTGGAAGAAGGGGGGAGAGAGACACACACACACATACTATTAACATAATGTTATAACAGAATTAGAAACATATAGGAGGAGCTTGAATATAGGGGCACTGAATGGGTGCCTCACGGTTCTGCATTACTGTGGAATTCTTGAGATGATACCATGTTAATAGTGGGAAAAAAATTCCAAATATACCTAACATTTATAATACTTTGTGAGAAAGAGTAAAGGACCTACATAGTCTCTGAAGGATTTGATTTAATATGGTCAAGACAAAACTGTTTCTATGTGTTCTTGGAATAACCAAGTTCTGTTGCTGTGAGTGTGCTATAAGTAGAGATCCCTTCTCTTTATCTTTTGCTTTGCTCTGTTTTGCTGGGTGGTAGTCAAAGTGATTATTATTTTTGGAGATCATTTTAGAGAAGGGGCTGAGAGAAGGTGTTGCATCTTTACTTCTAAATAACTGATGAAGAGGTACATCATTTCTACTAAAATAATTAGATTAATCATGATAGAAGGTCATTGGTAAGATTGTCACTGAGAGCTACTGATTTGTTCTTTGAGGGAGGATTGGCCATTAAAACAACTGCAGTGTATTATCCATAGACCAACTGAAAGGGACAGTACAGCTTCCAAGATCTACAACAATACTCTTTATCTTTAAGCCTGATTCCTAAAACTGGAAGCTATTGCATTAGAAAGAAAGTCTCCATTACTTTGCTACCATTGATCTCACTCTGTCGAACACTTTGAAGTGGATTTTGTGTGGTGTCCACTTACTGAGCATCAATCACTGATCTGATGAATTGTTGCAACATACTTTTTCAATTAAGGTGCTTAAGATATCCGTTAAGTGAACTTTATCAAACCCTACGAATGTCTTGTAAAAAAAATAGGCTATTTTTCTTACAAACATAATATGAGAAGCTGAGGATATTTACTCAGATGTTGACATTGCAATAGTACCTCATCATTCTACCTCTCAGATGCAATGGGGCTCCATCATCAGGAGCTCCAGGCTTACAAATCAGAAATTCCTCTCACCAATCAATCTGATGGCTTGATGCCATCAGATCCTTCCATGTGTTAACCAATAGCTCTGGAGGAGTCAGGCTAAAATTGGGCATGTGGCCACTGGCAGCATACTTGAGGCTGTCACATGGATGCCATTACACAGAAATAGCCACACTGGTAATAGAAAAGCTGTTCTAACTATTGCGTTACTATCTGAAGCTTCTCCCAGTTCCAAACTTATTAATGATACAGCCTGTTCATAAGAAGAGTTCTCTCAAATGTCTTGAGGATTCAGGACTTGCTGCTTTTGGGAAAGGTATTCCTGAAAAAAGTAAACAAGCTCCTCAACATATATTTATCTGTCCTTTCACCAACTGTAAAGGTGTACAGAGCTAAGCGTTTGTGTGTCTTTTGAATCCATTTCAAATTGACATTGCAATTTTTATCTTAAAGAAATAATGATCCAGCAATTCCGAATAACACAAAATAAAAGACAAGCTCAAAAATCTTTTGCTGGGTGACGTATTTTAGGCAAAAAAGTAAACTTATCCTGGTCAGAAATCTCAACTGTTCATTTTCTTTATTAAATGCTCTGCTTCTGACCTTTTCAATAAATCACTAGCAAAATTGATGTGCTTGTTACAAGTTTGATATTAATACCACATTGGGCTGACTATAAATTAGTTTCTAATGCACAAGATTCTGAATACGTTAAGCAGTAAAGCTTTCCAGCTGTGGTATGCTTAGGAGTAATGACAGCTGAAGTCATACATATCAATTACTCTATTCATTAGTCTAATTTCACTGTAATATGTTAGCAGAAGTGAAAATGGAGTAACAGCAGTGAGGCTATATGGCACTGCTGATGGTGGTTTATGGCATTATTCCTGTGCGAGTGTGAAAGGCTCGCAATTACTACCACTACAGGTGGCAATGCTACTCTGTAATTGCTGTTTGGAGATGCATGCTATCAACCAAGCTCAAGTCATTTCTTTATATTTTTGTTTATTTATTTATTCCCTTCCTTTAGGCAAGTGCCTTGCTTTTGCTCATTTCTTTTTCCAGCTATCTCACTGAAAGGCTCCTTAAAGAGAGATTTCTTCCTTCAGGATAGCTTCCAAAAGTCAAATGGTGAAAAGGTATTTTGACAAGTTAATTAACATTTTGTTTTTACTTTTATTAATCCCTCACCCCCCCAAAGGTCGTTTATGAGTGACTGTCCATGACATAGGAACTGGCTTTGAAGAGATGCTGAACCTGAGAGTACAAGAGTGCTCAACTAAGTGCACTGAAATTATCCTGACTGATTCTAAATCTGCTCACTGAATTTTCTAAGTCAATTCCCAGGTGATTCTATCAGTCCTTATCATTTACTGGAACCTATCTGAAACAAATAGAACAAAACAATAGATGTTAAAACTAATCATGATGGTATTTTTCAACTGTTTAATTTGTACAAGAGTATTTAAAGTCTGTTTATCGTAAAGAAAATTTCCAATAGGGAATTCAGGAGAAACTTCTCAAACCCAGAAAGTGGTTAGAATGTGGAACTCGCTACCACAAAAAGTAGTTGATGCGAATAGCATAGATGCATTTAAGGATAAGCACATGAGGGAGAAAGGAATATAAAGATATATTGATGGGGTTATATGAAGAAGGGAGAGAGGAGGCATGGATCTGTTGGGCTGAATGGCCTACTTCTGTGCTGTAAATACTTTGTAATGCTTTGTAACTTTGTAAAAGGAAAATACTGCCAACGCCAAACCTCTATGTGCTGCATACAAAACAACCCTTTCAGTGTTATATATTTTAAAACATGCATGTAATTTCCAGTAAAGATTATACTCGCAGAAATGATTTTAGGAAGATTCCTTGAATGTTGTTCCAGAATATATCACATTACTGAAATATTCTCATATATGGATGCAGTAAATTTCAGCGACTGATACAAACACAAAAGACATTTGTAAAAGTCATATTTATCTTTCTACATCTCCAAAGCCCTGTACAAGATAAATTAAAACATTTATAAAATCTGGGGAACTGTTCTTACAAATGTGCAAATTTCTGAAATCAATTTTTTTTTCTGGACAAAAAGTGAAAAATAAATTGGTGATTGTCTCACATTCCACATTGTCAGTGGTCAAATTGCTATGAGTGACATCTGGAATTATTTTGGAGGGGGCTTCACAAAGGTGGTTGTAGCTGATGAAGTTGTGCTGGTAATGAAATGCAGTCAGTCTTGCTCTGAAATGCAAAACTTTATTGCCCAGCCCATTTCCGTAGTACTCAGAGCTAATTGGCGAGTAATTGTTTGACTTGTTTATGGCACAAACCGTTTGGTAGAATTCTAGGGACCTGTTAATCCTGTAGTGGTCCCAATTGCTTGCATTCAGTGACTGTGAAAACATTTATTTCCCTCTCCCGTATCCCTCTCCCTTCTCCCCGAGTCACTAGAGACAATCTAATGTTGTAAGAAGTCCATATAAATCAGTAACACTGCAAGTCCTACCTTCATGGGATTTCAGAAGCCTGAAAACTACATGTTGAACATATCTACTATTTATGTATGTCCTCAAAACTACCCCTCCCCAGTCTGTTTATGTAGTTACTCCCCCGAAATAAATTGAAAATCTGAAAGGGCTTTGTGATCTGATCCTGAGGAAGTCAAGTGTTATTTTCAGCATTAGGATGCCATGCAATTTTTGTAAATAAGATCATCGCTCTGTAATTAATGTCACTTTGTTTAGTATTTCCGAAAATAGTGTAGAAGCTTTTTCATTAATTTTACAGGGGTGATACTGCCTCTTTAAAGTTTACAGTGTTAATGCTTCTTTATCATAGTTTTAAAATTAAAAGTATTTCAAAGAAGCAGTCTGTTCTCAAGGTATTTTTCCAAGCATAATTTGATTATATAGGCAGCAATGAAAGAAAACTATGTTTGGCTCTGTTAAAATATCACAACCATTCTGGGTAATGGATCGTCAGTTGGTGAATCTTGTGTTTTATAAAGCTGCGCTATTGGATCAGTTGGTTTTGCTCCTGTCCTCTGGAACTTCTTCCCTACAGGTTCAAACCCCACTATAGGATTTGAGTGCATAATCTCGACTGACACTTCAGTGCAGTTCTGAGAGAATACTGTAATGTTGGAGGTGCAGTCTTTCAGATGAGATGTTAATTCAAGGCCCTGTCAGCTGCTCAGGTGAATGTAACAGATGCCATAGCACTTTTTGGAAATGTCCGAGACAACGTTCCTTCCTCAACCAATGCTACCAACTGATCACAGAATCACCACAGTGCAGATAGAGGCCATTTCGGTCCATCGAGCCTGCACCGACACGTATCCCACCCTATCCCCGTAACCCCACGTATTTATTCCCCCTAACACTAAGGGTCAATTTATCATAGCCAAATCAACCTAACCCGCATATCTTTGGACTGTGGGAGGAAACCGGAGCACCCGGAGGAAACCCACGCAGACACGGGGAGAATGTGCTAACTCCACACAGACAGTCACCCGAGGCCGGATTCGAATCCGGGTCCCTGGCGCTGTGAGGCAACAGTGCTAACCACTATGCCACCGTGTTGCCCTATCATCTATCTCATCTGCTGTTTTGTGAGGCCTTGTTGTTTGCAAATTGGCTGCCTCATTTGCTTACGTGGAATACTTTGAGATGTCTTGAAGATGTGATAAAGCGCCATATAAATGCGAGTTTGTTCTTTTTCTTAAAGTTCTAAGGAACTGTCCAGAAGACCATTTCAAACGGTTTCAAACTCTCTGGGAGAGAAGCCTCTCCTGGTATTGCAGGTTAAATCATCATTCCAACAGAAGGCTTGTGCAGCTTGTGCATGGACTTTGTGAACACAGACCAAGGTCACGGGAAGAGCCCAGATATCCCTTGTCAAGATGTGAACATGTTGTTAAGAATCAGGGCTTTTTAAAAAAAAAATCTAACATTATCAAATTCATCCAAAAAGTGGTGCAAAGAATGGTTTGTGTTTGATTCTTCACTGGTTTAAAAAAAAGTTCGACTTGTTTGTGAGATGATTGTATGTTTGTGAATAGAGGTGTTTAAAGATTTCAAACACAACAACAAGACCTATACGGATGGTTACAGATAATGATGTATTTATGAGAACCAAAGTGTAGGTTTCCTGTGCAATTAGGAGGGCCGCTCATGTCAAATTCAATTATGTCTGAAAGCATGATTGTTTTTGACACTTTCTGTGTTCCCTGCTTGGTCTGCTTGTTAGTATGTTATTACTTTGGAATAGGCTTACTATATATTTTCCCCTGCTTATTACTACACTTCTACCATTTACTCTTGTCCTAGATTTTAAAAATGTTTTTTCCATCGAAGACATTCTCTGCCCTATTCCCATGTTTTCAGTTGTAATAGTGAGGAACAATGAGATTGGGCGCTGGACTGGTCCTGTTCCAGTACATAGCCTAATTTGACTAACACACTATGACTATTGCTGATTTGATGGTATTGCAGGTCAAATCATCATTCCAACAGAAGGTTTCTTTTCTGCAATGTCTTTGTCAGACAGTTCCTTAGAACGACTTTCCAAGTACCACCTTTCAAGGTCCTACTTACTTACCATACAAGCAATACCCTTCCTCCCTTATGAATGGCTACCTAGTGCTTCACTGAGTTACTCGGTGCTTACGTATGACCACATGTGTAGGTTAGAAGGTGGTGAATTGCACAATAAAGGCTTAGGTGGCAGCTTACTGAATCTGTATATGATCGATTCTGCCCCACTGATCCCTGGTGAGTGGGCACTTCTCACGTTTTTATGTCATGTTATGAAATGTTACATTATGCATGTTGGGCTTGAAGAAGTAGCACTGACACCTCAAACTGTCAAAACATTTTGGAATGAAGAAGATCTGCACCTCCTGTGGCCTCCTCCTTTAAAAAATGTTCTCAAATCTCTTTGATCACGCTTTTGGTCACCCCTTATGATTGCTCTGTTCCTGGCTTGGCGCCCATCTTACTTATGCCTGTCTATGAAGTGCCTCGGAGTATTTTCTACTTTAAGGATGCTATATAAATACAAGTTGTTTTTGTTGGAACCTTTTTCTCTCACTTAATTTGTTCATATTGAGAATCCATGAGGAGATATATTTTCTACCTATTGACTGTGATTGGGTGGAAAATCTAATTCATTAAATTTTAGGTTATCTGTTGTGGGAATCATCAGTTTGCATCAATTTATTAATTAGTTAGCAACTGTATTTTAAGCCTCCATTAAACTATACATAATTAAAAATCATGGGAGGTCCTGGCTGGTAGAAGTCTAATTAATGATGGAATAATTGAGTTAAACTTGTTTCCCTTCTGGGTAGTTTAGTGTTGTTACTTATCTGGACAGCATGCTACATAAACTTGCAGAGTAAAAGTAAAAATATTGTAATAACAGAGACAATGGGCCGGATTTTGCCACAGATATAACAGTGAGGCTAACAGCGCTCACTGTTATTAATGTGTAAATCGGATAGCAACCTCCAGCGGCCACACATGCGCAGTTAAATGCGTAAATCAGGAAGTTGCTGTCCGAGATGCCCTGCTCCTCCAGAAGCTGCGTGAGAATAGTATCACAGAGAGACTCACCATTGAAATACATGGAATGGCGTGAAGTTACTGTACTTACCTGATATATACGCATTAAACGCGCCAAAAAAGTTAGGCTTGTCCAATCCAGTGTAAGTATTCTTTTTTAACGGCATGATAAATCTTAATTACTGCCAAACAACCTCTCTGGCACTGAAAATTAACTTTTACAAGTGTGGAGTCTCATTCCTTCAGATTTTAATTATTGTTGGAGATTTAAAAAATAAAAAAGTGTAATTAATTTTTTTTTACTTTATCTTTCTGTCTGTTTTATCTCTCTCTTAAACCCATCTTTCTTTCCCTCTCTTTGTTTTGCTTTCTGTACCTGATTTGACATTGAATTAACTATTCTAACTGACACTCCCTGGTTCAGACTCTGTGCTGCTCACTAACGATTCTTCAATCTGATTGGCTAAAAAGATACACAGTTGCTTGCTCTGTTCACACAGGTCCCAGATCTCCTATAGAGGGCGCTGCGCTTTTTTGATAGTTGGCTGACAGGAACTTCCAGTGCAAAACCCTATAGAAAGTCTATGGCCAAGTGCAAGTGTAAGGAACGCTGGTGTTGGTCATTCACCACTGACCGCAAGATCCGGCCCATTATTCTATTTATAGCTGGAGTATTCATTTATAGTTGAACTATTCTTTCTCTAATGATTAATTAATCAATTTCAGACCACTGATATCTCTCTGAGCAACTATAATCAGCAAACCAGAGCTGTCATTTGGACAAATCAGTTTTTCCCTCTTTCTCTTGTTTTCCATGTGGTGCTCCTTCTGGATGGCTTGCTGAGAACTGGTTGAACTAGCCCACCAGGGGCGAGCAAATCAGAGTGACCCTGTACTCTAGCCCACTACCTTCTGATTGGGAACCCAGATTGCTGGACTCACTGGGTCTATCATGGAATACTACTGCTTTAATGATTTATCTTGGCTACAGTTAAACAAATCTCTAATATAAATCTTTTCAATTTCCTATTTATTGCCTGTTTTCCTGACCAAGATGTTTTTCCTTTTCCCCCCTCCACTCTATCATGAGTTAAACATGTTTTCCTTTTTCAATGAAAGCAAAGCTTAAATTTCTGTGAAATTTCTTTACGCATCTTTTACATAGCAGGCTTGTAAAATTCCTGCCGCTGATTTTCTGCCGTACCAATACTCTTGTCTTCTGCTTCTCTCTCTGCTCTCACCCCTTCCCCTCCCTCTCAGAACCACGATAGGGTTCCCCTTGTCCTCACCTTCCACCCCACCAGCCTCCACATTCAACGGATCATCCTCCACCATTTTTGCCACCACCACACACATATCCTCGTCCCCTTCCGTTTCAGCATTCCGAAGGGACAATTCCCTCTGCAACACCATGGTCCACTCTACAATCACCCCCAAGACCCCTCTCCCTTCCTGTGGCACCTTCCCATGCAAGCGCAGGAGATGCAACACCTGCTCTTTTACCTCCTCCCTACCCACTGTCCAGGGCCCCAAACACCCCTTCCAGGTGAAACAGCGATTTACTTGTACTTTTTTCAAGTTAGTATTCGGTGCTCACGATGTGGTCTCCTCTACATTGGGGAGACCAAACGCAGATAGACTGATTGTTTTGCGGAACACCTCCGTTCTGCAAGCATGACCCTGAGCTTCCAGTCACCTGTCATTTTAATTGTCCGCCCCACTCCCACTCTGACCTCTCTGTCCTCGGCCTCCTACACTCTTCTAATGAAGCTCAATGGAAGCTCGAGGAACAGCACCTCACCTTTCGATTAGGCACTTTACAGCCTTCCGGACTCAATATCGAGTTCAATAATTTCAGATCATAACCTCTGCCCATTTTTTTCCAGATAGCAGCCGTTGCTGATGATTCTGCTAGTCCCATTTACACCTCCTCCAGACCCATCTTTTGTTTCTTTACTTGTCCCATTACCATCTCCTTTCACCTTGCACTATCATCCCTTTTGTCATTTAATCTCTCCTGCCTTCCACCCTATCACAGACCTTCCCTTTTGTTCTTTCCCCCTTTCCCTGCCTTTCCCTTCCTATGTACTTGTTTAAAACCTGTTACATTTCTAACTTTTTCCAGTTCTGACGAAAGGTCATCGACCTGACACGTTAACTCTGTTTCTCTCTCTACAGATGCTGCCTGACCTGCTGAGTATTTCCAGCATTTTCTGTTTTTATCTCTTGTCTTTATCAGGTAACTCTTTAATCAGTGAAAGTGGTAGATTTATTTTATGGATGGTTTTCAAATCAGACCATAAAAAAACTAAGGATATAGTTCTAAATAACACAGACGCGACTATTTGCATCATGGCATGCCCTCTGGCATTCAAGCAATACCTACATCATGTGGAAACTTGAAGATTTATCT
The DNA here is from genome assembly GCA_030390025.1 of Squalus acanthias. Lineage (NCBI taxonomy): Eukaryota > Metazoa > Chordata > Chondrichthyes > Squaliformes > Squalidae > Squalus > Squalus acanthias. The sequence goes on along the minus strand of CM059439.1, from coordinate 34,351,768 downwards.
TATGGATTTCATAGACTGATAATTTGCTATTTATACATTCTTCATTTTTCCTGCTTGTCTGTGGGCAACTTATATTGGATTAGAACATTCCCAGAATGGCTGTTAGTAGGATTATCTGAATAGTTTGCAGTATACCAATTCAAACTTGCAGCGTGGAGATAGCAAGGACACAGATGTCAAATTTTGTAAAGAAGATAATGACCACCAAATCAAAACTGGGCTGCTCATCAGTAAGGAAAACAAATCTGTGATGGTACTGAAACCTAGTGCTTTTTACCATGGTATTTTATTTTTAAATCTATCCCTTGTGGTTTAAAGTTTGACGTGCAGGTGGTAGCACTAAAATGGAGCCCTGAGCCATGTTCATAGGCCAGGTGCCAACCCAGCAATGAAGGAGTTCCCTCTTCTGAATCTGGTGTGCGTGTCAGCCTGGTCTCAGTGGTAGCATTCTCGCCTCTGACTCAGAATGTGTGGGTTCAAGCCCCACTCCAGAGATACCAGTACATAATCTAGGTTGACACTGAGGGAGTGCTGCAGGTGCTGTCCTCTGGGTGAGATGTTAAAGCAAAACCCCCTCTGCTCTCTCAGGTGGACATAAAATATCCCATGGCAGTATTGAAAAAAGACATGGGGAGTTCCCTGGGGTTCTGGCCAACATTTTTCCCTCAACCATTATCACTAAAACAAATTACCTGGTCATTGTATTTTGTGGGACCGTGCTGTATGCAAATTAGCTGCTGTATTTCCCTAGAACATTAGTCCAGGTCTACTGGATTACTGGTCTAGTAACATAACCACTATGTTACCATACCCTGTGACCACGCTTTGACCACGCTCGATCAGCTCCGATGGACGGGTCACATTGTCCGCATGCCCGATACGAGACTCCCAAAACAAGTGCTCTACTCAGAGCTCCGGCACGGCAAGAGAGCCCCAGGTGGGCAGAGGAAACGCTTCAAGGACACCTCAAAGCCTCCTTGAAAAAGTGTAACATCCCCACCGACACCTGGGAATCCCTGGCCCAAGACCGCGCAAAGTGGAGGAGAAGCATCCGGATAGGCGCCGAATACCTTGAGTCTCTTCGCCGAGAGCAAGCGGAAGTCAAGCGCAGGCAGCGCAAGGAGCGCACGTCAACCCAAGCTCCCCACCCACCTGCCCCTTCAACCACCGTCTGCCCCACCTGTGACAGAGACTGTAGGTCCCGCATTGGACTCATCAGTCACCTGCAAACTCATTTTTAATGTGGAAGCAAGTCATCCTCGGTTCCGAGGGACTGCCTAAGAAGAGTATTTCCCTACTACAACAATGCTACACTTCAAAAAGCACTTCATTAGCTGTAACGCACTTTGAGACATCCTGAGTTCCTGAAAGCTGTTATATAAATACGAGTTCTTTTCTCAGTACAGGAAACTTTCGTTTATCCGGCATCGACGGGACCGGCGTGGTGCCGGTTTATCGAAAGTACCGGATAACAGAGAGTTATATCTACCGAGTCTATTTTTAACAAAGAGACTCCAAGCAGCACAGGAGAATCTACTCCTGCTACTGCAATGTTTCGGACTTGCGCCAGGAGGCCGAGTAGTGGCACTTTTGAAAAGTACCCCTACTGACTAAATCGGCGTTCTCGGACTCGGACTCGGGATCGGCAACATTGCCGGTTATTTGAGAGGATTTTTCGGAGCACTCGGCGTTCGCGGAGACTCGACTGCGACTCGGCAACATTGCCGGTTATTTGAGAGGAGTTTTCGGAGGATGATTTTTGCTGGTTAAGCGAGAATTCCGGATATTTGGGTGCCGGATAAACGAAAGTTTCCTGTACAGTAATTCCTTCTGTTATTTGATAACATTTTATTTCAGGATTACTCATTACAGTTTGATCTCCAGAAAATAAACATACATTTTTAGTTTTCTTTTCAAAGAGATAATGCATTATTATATAAAACACAATCGCGTTTTTTTGTTTTCTACTCAGAGTTAAGACCTTTGGCTTGGGACAGTGGGTGTGACACCCACATTTTGTAAACTAAAAATGTTTCCACAACATCCGTTTTATAGGGAGTGCGTTGTGGTCAAACCGATTCCACAAGTAGGAAATATTTTTATGTATAATGAATAACTAACCATTTAATGCAGCATAATTACTGTGAGCTGTGGCTCAGTGGTAGCACTCTCACCTCTGAGTCGGAAGGTTGTGGGTTCAAGTCCCACTCCAGTGCTGCACTTCTGGAGGTGCCATCTTTTGGATGAGATGTTGAAACCGAGGCTTCATCTGTCCTCTCAGGTAGATGTAAAAGATCCCAGGGAACTATTTGGAGAAGAGCAGGGAAGTTCTCCTGGTGTTCTGGACAATATTTATCCCTCAACCAACATCTAAAGCAGATGATCTAGTCATGTATTTTATAGCTGTTTGTGGGACCTTGCTGTCAGCAAATTGCCTGCCGCATTTCCTACATTACAACAGTGACTACACTTCAAAAGTGCTTCATTGGCTGTAAAGTGCTTTGGGACATCCTGAGGTTGTGAAAGGTGCTTTATTAATACAAGCTATTTTTTTCTTTCTTGTCAGCATGCTTTCTATAATTTGAATGCGTGGAAAAATAATAATATCCTCTTACATATTTTCATATAACAAATTCACAATTCTAGTTAGAATGTATCTTGTAGAACGCAGCAGGACTTAATGCCACAAACAGGACCATCATGATTATTTAGGCCTCTTTATACTCATTACGCATGAATGGAAATTTATCCCTGAAAGATGGATTGTTGTTCAGAGAGACAATGACTCTTTTGATGATCTTTATATAGGTTTTGTTTAATGGTTCCTGTGTAGGTACATTGTCTTGCTTATAAGAGGCTTTTTTGAGACTAATGTCTAAATCTTGTCTTTGAGACTTAAATTACATGGTACTTGTGGACTCGAGAATACAAGGCTGTGAATAAAGAACTATCGTATATCAAAGCCGTTACCTTTTTCAGGGAGGAAAGATCTGGTTTCTCTACAGAACTAAAAGGGAACACTTGAAGTAGGCTGACACATAGAGCACTATCCACGTCTGTGTCTCCAGAATTTGCATGAATAGGTTCTGTTGGTTGGCCTATCTCTGTACTGATATAGATATCAGCATAGATTGGGATTATCATCTAAAATCTACAAGTTTATCAGTTAGTTCCTGGACAGTTGTTAAATTAATTGATTTTAGGAGACCTAATCAGTATTAACAAGTGAAGGATGTCTGAGTAGGGTTATTTCAATGAAATAGACTGTCTTCCATTAGTGAAAACATTGAGAAAATCCTCTCTTCTCATATCATGCTCTAATCTTCTTTTTGATGATATATACCCTGTGTTGTAGAACCAGGCTACTGGATGGTAACTTTAGCCATCTTTTAATCTTAATTGCATATAGAAAAATATTTAAAAAAAATTCATTTTGGCTCTTACACTTCTAGTCTCTCTAATCATAACTACATATCCTTCACACAGCACAGGGAGCATTTTTCTTAAATGCTGATTGACAAATGCCTTCCTTACCATCCAATTGCTGGAATTATGTCCGCAGCACAAGACAGCCTTTTCCCAGTGGTAGACCATCCTCTCCTATTTATTTAAATAAACAGCATACATTATGTTCAATGTTTAATTAAGTCTATTACATTTATTTTATTAGGTGTAAATATTTACTCAGAACAGCAGTTTGGATTAAAATATATTAAAATAAAGGAAAATAACCTTGGATGTGCAATTATATCTAGGCAATCTTCTTAAAATCAACAATCTAGATAAAGGAAATAATCGTCATGGTGACTGTGCATCATGGAGACAGGACAGCACAGTAGTATATGTAGACATCACAATTATTTTACTTTACTTCTTAAACTGCCAACAGCCTCGGCTGGTCAGTTTTCTTTTTAAAGATTTCAACTCTAGCACTGTGATACTGAAACAAACCGATGACAGGCGTAACTTTATTGCTTTAATACAAATATTATGTGACTATGTTCAATTTTTACTATTAGCCAAAAATAAAGTTTTAAAACATTTACTTCTGCTTTCCTTCTCGTCCGTTCTCTATCTTAGTCTCCTTTTTTCTCTATTTTCACTATTTTTGACTTAAGTTATTGTTGGGACGGTATAAAATGGGCTTTATACAATATTTGGGAGAGCTCAAGGCTGACACAGGGCAGAAAGGGAGAAATGTTATATTTCATATCACTGATATCTCGCCCCTTTAGCAAATCTCTTGTCGTCACGAGAAAACTTTTGTGTCTGGGATAGAATTGGCCTTTGGCCATACTAAGCTTCCTTTAAATGATCTACTTCCAGCTGACCCTGAATTCAGCTGAAGGTTCCATTTTACAAGGTAAGGCTACTCAAAGTATTATCATTCACCATAATAGGCCTCTTTTGTGAGTACAACATTCAGAAATTAAAAAAAAATAAACTGGGCATCCAGACTTATCACTGTGTATTTGGCAGCACTAGGAACAGGAGCACTAAAATCTACTGTGAAATCACTTAACAATCTAAAGTAGCAAAGCAGAGGTCTATGGAGGACAGCCAAAGCTTTTCTTCTTTTTTTATTTTTAGTGTAAGAGTATTTGCATCAAAGCCTGTTGCAGAATGGCTAATGTTTGAATCAGTTGCTGAATGTTTACCTTTCTGTAGTCCCGTCTTGGAGACAGTCCCTGAAGTATTTAATGTACTGATAGACTGATGGTCTGGTGTAACCTCTACAGCACTTCAGTACATGAAGCTCCATGAAGTGTGTGTGTTTTTTTTACATTTAGTCGTGTTTGTTACAGTTTCTCAAGAATGATCTGCTGACTGCCAGAAATGCTGAAAATGGTCCTTGGCAACTAATAACTTAGTTAAGCAAGTTCTTGAAAGGCTCCCAATTGTAGAGCAGCACTGAAAACAACTTTAAAGGGGGGCAAAGTTATATTGGTTAACCAGTGTAAAGTATAAATAATTGTGTGTGTATTTCTTGAGCTTAGTTTTAACCCTGTATTCATCTATGCTGAGACCCCACCATCTGAACTGCTCTCAGAATTCAAGATGCAGTGGAATTGTCCCATTTAGTACATCCTCTCAGCGGCAAACAGGCGCTGCTGTTCTTTGTACTAACTCCGATAACACAAGCCCAGTGTACAATTGTTGTACGTGTACAGTTTTAATCTCTGCTTGTATTTGTATGAATTGGAATGTCACACTCTTATTACTTGGTGATCATATTTTAATAATTGTTTTGCATTGTCCTAAGTACTTATAAATCTCAAGTAGGGAAACTATGACAAAGTGGGTAAGCAAGAGCATGACAGTATGGAACTCACATTGGATCTACACTGTGGCACCAGCAAACTCTGGCTACTGAGAAAGGGATTATTTATCTTTTTTATCATGCTAGTGGGGGCCACAGCCGCCAATTCAGGAAGATTTATATTGTGAAAAGCATGCCAGGTCCAGCATGAATCAGCCAGTGTAGACTGAGCATTGACATAGTGAAGATCCATTATGATGTGAGGAATTATAGTACAAATTGAGCATGGTGAGTTCCTGCACAACTATGGTTGACTCAGCTTTGAAACAAAATTATTCATTCAAATTATTCATTCAAATTATTCAAAACAAATTCATTCCCCTGAAGGACAAGATCACAAGCATGTTGTATCTGGAGATGCAACTTCCAAAGAGAATATTTGATCACCCTCCTTTTAATTGTTGAAATATTCGTTCACTTAGCATGTTTGATTTAACTCAATCTGTTTTATTATGAGTAATTAAATATTTAAATAATTAATTGTTGGCCTTTATGTTAACAAATAATTGGAAAAAATAACGGGAACTGTTCCAATTAAAACGTTAACCAGAAACTGAAAACTACTATACAGCTAGTACTAAAAGCCCACCTACATCCTGCAATAGATTTTCAGTATTAGAAAGGGTGAGGGGTTTAAACGCAGGATATGGCAATCGAGAGAGTGTAAACAAAGACCCCATTCACTGAACCAGGTTTTTTCTAAATGTACACGAGTTCAGGTTAGCTACATTCTGACCAACTGGGACCATTTGAGGCACCGTCATGGGTGCAGGAATGTTCACTATATATAATACTGTGTTTTTTTCCCCCTCATTAGCTAGCAGCCTCTTGTAAAAGCCATGTTTAAGAATATTAACTGCTGCCTATTTTAGCTACTCTAAGTGTGTTCAACTTATCTGATATTTGTGTCTGATAAATATAATTCTCCCCAAACTATTGTATTCACAACTATTGTATGCTTTCCTGTTTACTGAAGACTTCTGAATATAGATTATTTTGTTTAAATTACATATTTTCACCATCAACAAAACCCTGAATTGCCCAGACAATTAAATCAAATTGTATAATTGAGCTGTGGTTTAAATAATTGATTAGATTGGCACTTCCTGTGTTCAGTTGGAGCTTTATTTAGTTAATCTGGCTCCTAAGTTCTGCACATCCCAGAGTCCTTTGGGTCAGTGATCACTTCGGCCCTCCTCACTCGACCTTTCACTACTGGAACATCGGTCGGGGCGGGGTTGTACATCATCTGGAGTTGTCCCAATGTGATTTATTTGTCCCAGTGATTTTACTTAACATTATTCGTTCACATTTTTATTCACACATACAATTTAGATATACTCAGGAAGGGGGAAATTAGGAGTTCTCAGCACACTATCTGGCTTTAGTTCAATGCTGTGCCACCCAGTGTGTGGTACCAGAATAGAACAGTATCATCTAGTGGTGTGTGGTTAAAGCACTGTCATATGTTACTGTTAACTATTTAAACAATGGGGAGCAACTAAAGATTGAGGGATGTACTATCTGTAATTGTTTAATTTTGAAGGGGGCTGTTTTCTTCTTAGAGGTAAATTTTACCAGGCACCAAATCTATTTTAACAAAAAACAAAAAACTTATTTTTTTCATCAGATCTCATGAAGCATCAATCATTAAGGATTTTGTTTAAATTTCATTTTAGGAAAATCTCAGGACTCAAGTCATCATCCCGCCCTCTGGCATGCCCCAAGCTTGCTCCCTGTCTGATTTTGGATTAGGATAAAGTGGCAAACCCTTAATTCAGGGAACCTTTAGTTAAGGGTAATGGCTAGCTTCTATATACAAGTTGATTACTGTCATTTCTTCTACTGCTTTAACATAATTAAGGACAGGATCTTAGCAATTTTTGCCTACTTACTTCACCCTACTGTGAAATCCCTATTAAAGTGGGATTCTGAATTTTATTTCTGAAGCTAATCATGTGAACTTGAAACAAATGATGTGAGTCTAGTGTGTTGGTGTGTGTGTGTGTACATGGAGTTGATCTCCAGACTATGCTAAGATGTAAGAAGAATGGGGCATTCAACCTGAAAGAGAACATGATGGTAGAACAGTATCCTTTCATCTCGAGGGGTATAGTTCAAATTCATCTGACTGATGGGGTGAAAGTACAACTTGTCTCTGCTGCCAATAAAAGTCCGAGATGAAATGAGATGAACAATCTGAATCCAATTCCTAGTGGGAGCATATCATTTGTGATTTTGATTTTGGCTGCAGATGTTGACTGATGTTGGGACAGGTCAGCAATGTGAAATTCTCATTGTTAAGCTGCACAGGCGGAATGGCAGCCCTGTGGTTTTGTTCAGGAGCAAAGTGCCACTGTAGCCCAGTGAGAGCACTCTTCTCCTGGAAGAAGGGAACAAAACCACCTTGTGAGTTAATGTTCCCTGGCTCTAGAATCATTCCATCATCTCAATTCAATTACAATGCAACCTCCAATCGGGGCGCGTGAAGTCTTTTTGTGTAAACAAGCCTTCTTGAATATGGCTGGCCAATTGTGTTGATCATCAGCAAGTAATTGTTCCTGCAAAATACTTTGCTTCTCTAAAGTATTGTTCATAATATAAAACTGTGATGAGATCCAGTGAGACACAGAAGATGAGATTTGAAAATATAACAAATTTTCATTTTATAAATACAAAATCAATCAGTAAAATGGAGAACGGGTGAATTTTTAAAACTGTGTTTTTTAAACCACACCCATGTTTGTTTTTCTTTTGGTAATATGAGCCAAGTGCTTCACAATCACTAGCACAGAAAAATCGGCAAATTCATTATTGCCCAATGTTCACACACCCAGGGCTGAATTTTGCCGGCGCTCAGAGGTCCAGTTCGGAGGCGGGTCCACTGTCAAAATCCAAAAGATTGACAGCGGGCCGGTATCCCGCTCTGAACCCGCCTCCTTGTGAGTTTCCCTAGGGCCGGTTCTGCCTGCGCTTTGCAGACACGGCATTAAGCGGCGGGTCATGCAATTGTGTTTGTTAAGAGGGTGTTTAAAGCAATTTAATCACCATTTTACCAGTTACAAAGCATTTTCCCACGTTTACCACGAGTTTCCCATCGCTCGGGGATCACGCCAGGTCAGTATGTCGGGTTCTGAACAACTCTCCATTTCTTTCAATAGGTGACAGCTGCAAAAGTGGTTTAAAACCTGCCATTTTACAGCTGGTCACTTTCCAATCTCAGAAGCTTCAGCCTTCAGTATTTGGAACCCACTTTTGAGCTTTATGCACTTTTGAAGTGTTTGGAGTAATCTCTCCATCCACTGTCACCTCATTGGAACAACCTATCTCAACATTGACTGATTACTTCTGTCATCTCAACCTCACCTGTCATCTATTCCATTAGCATCAGTGCCCTTGAAAAAATCTCACCTTGGTCCTCAGAATCCCAACACGATCAGCCCCAACACCAGCGTCACCGGGCACACCAGCAGCACCAACATCCACGCCAACCTTCTCTGCAATCAACTGATGCTGCACTGGACACAGGGCATCATCACCCGTACACATTGCTGCCCAGGACGCCAGGGATGGCCTCACCATGTCCAAATTTGCTTCACTTAACACTGAACACCCTGGCTGCCACATGATGCACCAGGTTGGCACCACCCCACACCAGCACCATAAAGCATCCCTACAATGTCCAAGCCATTCCTTTCACACTCATCACCATTGGGGCAGGGAGGGGGGGGAGGACGTTATGTCTCACCATTCACTGGAACTCACTAAGACACTTTCAAAGGAGCACACAAATCTGTCCAAGAACGTAAAGTGGTGAAAATAAGGATTTCTTTGAAAGGTTTGCACCACTATAGCCTGGTCCTCCTGGCGACATTCCTGCTTTTGCCCTCCTGTGTAATGTGCAACCAGGCTGCGTTGGTGTCCTGGGGAGGTGTCTTCCGCCCATTGGAAGGGAAGAGAACCTCCCTGCATGCTGTGACTCCCTCCATAAGCATATGGAGGGAGTCATGGGAGAGCCTGGGTGCAGCCGTGCACCTTTGTGCAGTGCTTGTCAGTGTTTGCAGCACCTCAATGCTGTAGAACACTGACAGCACAACTGTCAAACTAAATTTGAACCAGGCCCCTTTAAGCAAACCGGCTGATGACGCGTCATCAACTGACGTCATCAGACCCGCTTCCTTTTAATTGGCCGGGAACCTCGCAGGGTGGGCATAACAAGCTCCATCATCGTAAAATCTTATTGGAGGCCGGGATCCAGACCCTCCGAGGTTGAAAAAATCCAGCCCCCAGTGTGTTGGTTCAGGATGGAGCATTTATGCAATTAAAAGAAATATTGTCTAGTCACTGAACTGTGGGTAAATAACAGATCTCATGTGCAGTGCAAGTTCCTGACTTATGCTATAATTTTTCTATAGGCTTCAGGCATAGCTCCAGTTCCTGCTCCTGTCACAGAGAAACACGTTTGATAGCATGGCAGAACATACTGGAGTGGTGACAGCCCATGTTGACTAGACAGCCAAGTCCTTCTTCTTTGCAAATTTCACTGCATCTAACAGGGTATGGCTACTATTCCAGTGGCAAAGACATTTAATGACATACAGTGTCAAATTTGCTTCTACAGAAACAGCTAGACATTATTCATTGGATCTAAAGTAGTCTTACTGTTAAATTTATAAAGGAGCCTTAATCACAGCACTTCATTTTAATTAGTATTTGTTTTGATTTTTTGGGGTTGTAAAGGATCACGTCATTATGATAACAGTATGTTTCACTAAATTGTGATTGGTTGATTTCCTCCTCCCTTTTTTCTAGCCCAGTCAAATTGAAAACAATTGCAGTGCAGCAGTACTGTCTTAGCAGAGATTAGCTCACTCAGGACAGAGCATCGATTGAAACTGGGACATTTCTGCTCTGTAAATTTCAGTACAGCAGTAGGCAGTGCTTTTACTAACTGAGCACTGTTTAGACTGCTCTATGCCGTATACATCATGATTTGCCTCTCCAGCGTGACCAATATTTACGGAGCTCCTCTTGTTCTAATACAAATGGGGAAAGGAACAGCAACAATTGTGGCATGATAACGTTATAATTCAGCATACTATCTTTAAGAAATCTGGGATAAGATGATCTTTCAATGGATTCCAACCAAATGTAATTAATTTAGGTTGTTTGAGCGTGGAATGTCTGTAATGTCATTTGAAAGTCACAAATTCCTGTTCATAAACAAGAAAGCATCGATTTGAATACTTAAGATTGGTGAAAGTATATGTTTCTACAGGGACGATTCTGGCCATGTCCTTTCAAGTAAGAAAACGTAGAGCTTCAACCTCACCATGCCACCTTCCTCGTGTGGCTGCTGATTAACATGTGATGTGACCGTGGGACATTGACATTACTGGAAATGGCTTGGGTTGTGTCAGAAATTCACATGTCTCAATTCTCCCACTTAAAGGTTTGTGGTGTGACCGTGAACTCTTTTCAAAATGGAAACTTTTAAATTGGGAACAACTGTACATAAATTAAAACGTGTGCATATACACACAGCACAAGACTTGCATCAACTGGAATAACCCAGAGGGTAAGTCCGGGTGAAACTGGACTGTCAGCAGCTTTAAATAAAAGTTGAACTGAGGTCAAGTAAATGAAGTTATTAATGGGGGACACACCATTAACCTTCAGACCACAGTGTGAAACAAGAAAGTTCATACTTTTCTCTAAAGTACCTCTAGTTCAAAGTTACATTTCCTAAAACAAAAGAGTCTGACCTGACATACCTATTAGTAGTAATGTCTGGGGAGGAGGGTGCAGTCTGATGCACTTCCACAGCGACTGTAATGAGAACAGACCCCTGTTGCTTGTTAAGCAAATTCTAATTTGTTACCGCAGACCCTTCCCCGCTCCCCCCCCCCACCCGGTCACCCAATAGGAAAGTGTTGACAGAAGTGGCCATTATCAGCCAGCCAGACACTCCTCTGTGGCCAGTTATTGCTGGAACGGTGGGGTCAGATCAGAAGATCTTGTACTCTTGTTTGTGTGCTACATTCCACAACGAGCAGTGAGACAAACTGAACAGAGTGCAATAAAAGGAGACGGAGAAATTATAATCCGTATACAAATAGGTATTAGTACTGCTACGGTTCTGGTATTTGACTATGTTGACAAAGGGTGAAATGTTTGACAGCATAGGGGGAAAAGAATATGTAGGAGATCACTCACAGCTCAGTAGGGGTGCTGTGAATTAATTAACATAACTCCGTGTATTGGAGTTTTAAAAAGCTAACAAAAATGTCACAGTCAAAGTGGATTTAGGTAAGTACATGATGATCATTACAGGTCATCTGTTGTCTTTTACCTTTTATATATTTTTGATGTTTTCACTATAGCTTTTAATTTATTGCTGGGAATTATTATTGAGACTGAGAAACCCCATATCTATTTTTAAAGCCAATAACTGAAGGCTTTTAGAACTGCTATTTTCACACTTACAGGCTAATGTGTTTTTAAAATGAGAAGTAAACTTGAGGACTCTGTGCAATAGTAACCTCGTAAGCAGCAGTTAAGATGGATACAGAAGGGAACCTTTGACTTTTTTTTGAGAAATGACATCCTAAATGGACTGTGGAAAGCCATACAACATGGCTACCTAGACTTCTGAAAGGCTTTTGATGTAATTCCACATGAAAGGAAATTTAGTTAAGCACAAAGCTGTGGGGATTCAGAGCAAGCTAGGAATGGATTAGAAATTGGATGAAGGGTAGAAAACAACAGGTACTTGTTAGAGGAGTTATGTTGGGGTGGAGGAAGCGCTCCAGGGATTTGTGTAGGGACCACTAATATTTCTAATCTACATCAATGACTTGCATTCAAAACTCAATGCAAATTGACCAAATTTACCTATGAAACCAAACTAGGAGAGGTAGTGAATTTTGAGGAGGCAGCTTGAATGATTTGGACAAAATATGTAACTGAGCGGAACAATGCCAGGTGAAATTTAATGCAGATAAGTGTAAAGTAACTGCATGTAGAAAGGAAAATTGGGAGACACACGAACCCCATGAATGGTGTTGAAATAGCTAAGGATGAAGTTAAAAGAAACCTAGGAACTGTAATATACTTGATGCTTAACATGTCCTAGCAGTGCACAGTAACAATCAATAGATCTAATAGACTACTGGACTATGTAGCCAAAACAGTAGAATACAATTCAGGTGAAGTTGTGCTCAAACTGTATAGTTCTCAGGTAGACTATCTCTCAGTTCGGGTCACTCAAATACAAGTGAGATATTCAAGTGCTGAAGGTAGGCCAGAGAAGCACCACAAGGCTGACCCCCAGTGTGAGAGATCTGAGTTATGTGGAAAGATTGGGCTTTTCAGTCTTGAAAGGAGGTGGCTGAGAGACAATCTTATTTAGATATATAAGATAGTAAATGGTCTGATAAAGGTAAACCCAGAAAATCATTTCAAACTAAATTGCAAGAGTAGGACAAGGGGACGCAAGTTCAAAGTAGTAAAAGGCAAATTTTGGACTGATATCAGGAGGTTCTTCTTCACACAAGGAGTAATCAGTACATGGCATGGACTTCCAGGTAGAGTAGTGAATGTGAAAATCCTGGAATTATTTAAGAAACAATTGGATACTGCAATGGGAAGGACTATCTTCGATGGATGAACTAAATTGAGCCAAATGGCTTTTCTTCTCCATAATTGTCTTGTGATAAGACTAAGACCAGCATAGAATCAAATAGTACAGCACAAAAGGAGGCCATTCAGCCCATCGAGTCTGCGGCAGCTCTTTCGAAGAGCAATCCAGTTAGTCCCACTCCCCCACTCTTTCCCCATATCCCTGCAATTTCTTCTCCTTCAAGTATTTATCCAATTCCCTTTTGAAAGCTCTTGAATCTGTTTCCACCCCCCTATCAGTCAGTGCATTCCAAATCCCAACCACTCCTTGCGTAAAACATTTTTCCTTATGTCGCCTCTGGTTCTTTTGCCAATTACCATAAATCTGTGTCCTCTGGTTATTGACCCTTCAGCCATTGGAAACAGTTTCTCTTTATTTACTCGATCTAAACCCTTCATGATTTTGAACACCTCTATCAAATCTCCTCTTAGCCTTCTCTGCTCCAAGGAGAACAACCCCAGCTATCCATGTAACTGTAATCCCTCATCCCTGGAACCATTCTGGTAAATCTCTTCTGTACCCTCTCCAAAGCCTTCATGTACTTCCTAAAGTGTGGTGTCCAGAATTGGACACAATACTTCAGCTGGGGCTGAACTAGTGTTTTATATACGTTTAGCATAACTTCCTGGTTTTTTGTACTCAGTGCCTCTATTTAAAAAGTCCAGGATCCCATATGCTTTATTAACTGCTTTGTTAACCTGTCCTGCCACCTTCAACGATTTGTGCACAAACACCCCCAGGTCTCTCTGTTCTTGCACCCCCTTTAAAATTGTACCGTTTACCTTGTATTGACTCTCCTCATTCTTCCTACCAAAATGTCTCAACTATCTTTTTTCCTCTTAACTCTTCTCTCGGAAAGACAGCGGAGGTAGAATTCCATGGATAATAAGAAGTTTGCAGAATTTACAGTTGTAGATTTTTTTTATTTGTTCTTGGGATGTTGTAAAGCAGTATTTATTGTACATCCGTAGTCCTGAGGGCATTAAGAGTAAATCATGTAGTGTGCCGTCACATGTAGGGCAGACTGGGTAGGGAGTGGCAGGTTTCTTTCCCCAAAGGGCATTAAGTAACCAGTTGGTTTTTTATGACAATCCAGCAGCTTTCATGGTCATTTTCTGGTGCTAAATTACCAGACTTTTTGTATTAAGTTTTGCAACTTGCCATGGTGGGTTTTGAACTTATAACCTCTGGGTTACTAGCCCAGTATCTTAACCACTAGGCTGCTGTTTCCATATACTGTATCTACAAATATATTGATAACAAATTAATTTTAAAAGTAGGATGAACCCTCTTTTTACCTACATATCCTTAACAGCCTTTTTATTTTGCTTGCAGGTGGGTGGGTAGAATGTGTATTAACGTTACAGATTGTTAAATTGTTCTTTGTCTTTCCAATTATTGAGCTATAGTAATGTAATTTGTGTGTCATTTGTTTACCTTCAGAGCCATCAGTCAGCCATGTAGGGTGGAGCTAAGATCACAAATTCCTGTCAAACTGGAGCCTGAGGCCTAAGTCACACCTAACATGGTTTGACAACTCTAAAAGTACACAAATACACCAAACCTCAAGTAATTACAGGGAAGTAGAAGCTTGTGTTTTTCAACTTTTGGGATTATTTTAGGAAGTGTCCCTGAATTAAATAACAAATATTGTAGTATCCTGCACACTGCTGTCTGTTAGCCTGAGCTATGATGAGTTTATAGTTACTGCTGTTGCGCTATGGTGGAGTGTTCCATTTCGGGAGGCAGAGGAATTTACTCTGGTTCACCTGATGACTCAGTGATTTATTCAGTGAGTAACTGAGTCATACAGATTAGGAAGGTGCCAGGCTTGATTCTCAATCTATACTGAGTTAGTTGATCTCACCTGGGGCAGTAGGAGGGGGCATTACCTAGGTTGACCTCAGTGTCCTGGATTATCGAAGGGAAAAATCAGCTAGGGCTTCCTCTAATCACTGTCCAATACCTGTTGAAAGTGTCTGTTTGTGTGGTTGGAGCAGGGGTGTAAAATGGACAATATCAGATTGTCTGGCCATTATACGCCCCGCCTGATTTTCCTTTTCATTGAAATCAACGGGTGGGGCATATATCGGGCGGCCGATCCGATCCGAAATCGCCCGTTTTCATTTTACATGCCCACCGAAGTTGAAAGACTCGCCCTGTGTGTGTGAGTGTGTGTGTGAGTGTGTAAGTGTGTGTGTGAGTGTGTGAGTGTAGTGTGTGTGTGTGTGTGTGTGGACAATGGATAATTACAAGGTCTGGCTTGGCTACATGCTCTGCCCCCTGCCCTCTGATAGTCTGCTAGAACTCACTGTTGAGTCTCAAATATTAATGCTGATAACTTGAACAAAGGACTGGAGGATGAACAGTATTTTTGGAACAGTACCCCAGCAAGGCGTCAACACCTTCAGGAGAGGTGAGAAAATTAGCCCAGAAAAAAAGAACTGACGCTGCTGATCTCAGTGACAGAAACTCACCCATGAGATTGGAGCTCTGCATTGGGGGAAATAAGAGCATTACTGAAAGCTAGTATGTACATTTATGAGATTAATCTTTTGTGGTTGTTTTACTTTCATTTTGAATGCATGCTAACATACTAACACTGCCACTAGGAGATTAATACTTTCACTTTGTCATTTCACATATTTTGCATGTTTTCTTAAGCATAAACAACTGGTTTTTTTTACAAGTAACAAATTCTTCCAGTTTTTGTACTGGAATGTTCCATATTGGCTAATCGACTTACAAAGACCAGTAATTCTTATGGTAATGATGGTGTATAGGGTTTATAACACAGAAAAAAGCTATAATTCAGTTAACCTATAGCAATCACAATATAACTGAGCATTACTGAAAGTTGGTAAGTCGCCTGGTCCAGATGGAATGCATCCTAGGTTGCTGAAAGAAGCAAAGGTAGAAATAGCAGAGGCATTGGTCACAATCTTTAAATCCTCATTGGATACAGGAGTAGTGCCGGAGGACTGAAGGTTTGCTAATGTTATATCACTACTCAAGAAAGGGGAGATGGATAAACCAGGAAACTACAGGCCAGTCAGCCTAACCTCGGTGGTGGGGAAGTTATTGGAAACCATTATCAGGGACAAAATAAACTTTCATTTGGAAAGGTTAATCAAGGAGAGCCAGCATGGATTTGTTAAAGGTAAATCATGTCTGACTAACTTGATTGAATTCTTTGGTGAGGTAACAGAGAAGGTTGATCAAGGTAGTGCAGTAGATGTATATACAAACTTTCGGAAGGCATTTGACAAAGTGCTGCACAGGAGGCTTATTAAGAAGATGGAAACCTGTGAAATTAAGGGGAAAGTGGCGGTATGGATAGGAAATCAGTGACAAGAAGCAAAGGGTGGTGGTGGATGGATGTTTTTCAGACTGGGACGTGGTTTGCAGTGGTGTTCCCCAAGGGTCAGTTTTAGGTCCATTACACTTTTCAATTTTTATAAGCGACCTAGACTCGGGTGTAGGGAGCAGCATTATAAAGTTTGCAGATGATACGAAACTTGTTAAAGTAGTAGATAGTGATGAGGATAGTTATAGGCTTCAGGATGACATAGACAGGATGGTGAAATGGGCAGAAGCGTGGCAGATGGTGTTCAATGCAGAGAAGTGTGAAGTGATGCACTTTGGGAGGACTAATATGGAAAGACAATATACTATAAATGACACAATTTTGAAAAGTGTAGATGAGCAGAGAGACTTTGGTGTCCATTTACACAAATCCTTAAAGGTGGCACAGTAAGTTGAGAAGGTGGTTAAAAAAGCATATGGGTTACTTGGGTTTATAAACAGAGGAATAGAATATAAAAGCACAGAGATCATGCTAGAACTTTATAAATCACTGGTTAGGCCTCAGCTGGAGTATTGTGGACAATTCTGGGCACCACACTTCAGGAAAGATGTAAAGGCCTTAGAAAGAGTTCAGAGAAGGTTTACCAGGATGTTACCAGGATGAGTGACTTCAGTTATGAGGAGAAGTTGGAAAAGTTCGGACTGTTCTCCTTTGAACAGAGAAGGTTAAGAGGTGACCTAATAGAGGTTTTCAAGATGATGAAAGGTTTTGATAGAGTAGATAAAAGAAAAATTATTCCCTCTGGTGAGTGGGTCAATAACCAGAGGTCATAGATTCAAAATCATTGGACAAAGATCTAGAGGGGAGATGAGGAGATTTTTTTTCACTCAGGGAGTTGTCAAGATCTGGAGCGCTCCACCTGAAAAGGTGGTTGAAGCTGATTCCATAAATAATTTTAAAAGGGAGTTGGATGGGTACTTGAGGATGAGGAACTTACAGGATTACGGACAAAAAGTGGGGATGTGAGACTAAGCACGACTGCTCTTTCTAAAAGTCAGGACAGGCACGACTGGCCGAATGGCCTCCTTCTGTGCTGTAAGTTTCTATGTTTCTATAATATCTTAAGCGATGAAGCAGCTTGTTGTATTTCAGAAACTGCCATTCCCACTCCTTCCCTGAATGAACCTGTTTGCCCTCCTTCTTTACTCTGCAGTGCGTGGCTTGCTGATTTGCTCTTTTGCTTCAGCTGGAGCTGTGCGACCGAATTGCTGCACGTAATCCTCTCATAAGAACATAAGAAATAGGAGCAGGAGTCGGCCATTTGGCCCCTCGAGCCTGCTCCGCCATTCAGTACGATCATGGCTGATCTTCTACCTCATCTCCACTTTCCTGCACTATCCCCATATCCATTGATTCCCTTAATGTTCAAAAATCTATCGATCTCTGTCTTGAATATACTCAACGACTGAGCCTCCACAGCCCTCTGGGGTAGAGAATTCCAAAGATTCACCACCCTCCGAGTGAAGAAATTTCTTCTCATCTCAGTCCTAAATGGCCGACCCCTTATTCTGAGACTGTGACCCCTGGTTCTAGACTCCCCAGCCAGGGGAAACATCCTCCTTGCATCTACCCTGTCAAGTCCTATAAGAATTTTGTATGTTTCAATGAGATCACCTCTCATTCTTCTAAACTCTAGAGAATATAGGCCCAGTCCACTCAATCTCTCCTAATAGGACAATCCCCCCATCCCAGGAACCAGTCTGGTGAACCTTCGTTGCACTCCCTCTATGGCAAGTATATCCTTCCTTAGGTAAGGAGACCAAAACTGTACACAATACTCCAGGTGTGGTCTCACCAGGGCCCTATATAATTGCAGTAAGACGTCTTTACTCTTATACTCAAATCCTCTTGTAATAAAGGCCAACATTCCATTTGCTTTCCTAATTGCTTGCTGTACCTGCATGTTAACTTTCAGTGATTCGTGTACAAGGACACCCAGGTCCCTCTGAACACCAACATTTCCCAATCTCTCACCATTTAAAAAATACTCTGCTTTTCTATTTTTCCTACCAAAGTGGATAACTCCACAGTTTTGCTGTGAGTGGTTTTTGCCATCACGCACTGCGAAGGAGCAAGGACTGGGGGCCTGTGGGAAATCAGCTGCTGCTGATTTGGAAGGAGAGGGGACAGGAGGAATCAGGGGGAATGCAATAGCAGCAGGGTAATGGTAATCTATTCCAGGGTCTGAACTCCTGTGAGGTGAAGCATATGTTCATGCTCATGGCCTGTGCTCCTGAGGGCCCTGCAGGTTACGGTCTGATCAGTGACCTGCGTAATCTGTCTTTGTGTTCTGAAGAACTGAATTGAAAGGGTCACATTGGATGCTGGGCTCGGAAACTTTTAACTGCTTAATTTGTGGCTGTGTAGCTGATGACTTTTCCAGTCTGTTATTAGAAGGAGAAGCATCTCTATTTTCTTACAAACACCAATAAGTGAAGCAGGCTACATTTATACTAGAATTAAATATATTTCTCATCCCTGCTTCTTCCCATTTTTACAACAAAAGGATGTGAGCCGTGGGGGTGGAGAGTCACCTCACCTAATTTCATACTGACAGCATCAAAAGCCTTTTTTTAAATCCTTTTTCTTGAAATGTGAAAATTGCACATAATTACTCTGTAATTTAAAAACAAAGGAAGAATAAAGTCATTTAAAACGATAATAATAAATTATAGAACATAGATCGCTCCAAAAAAACACTCTGAATTTGTGCTTCAAGGGAACACTGTCCTCACAAAAAAGCATTTGGCAAAGCAAACACAATGGGATCAATTTTGACTGTCTTCATCCCATTTTAACGGGGCGGTAGCCACTTCAAAATGGGGTCGGTAGCCAGCTCCATTTTGAAAGGGGCCTACCACCAGGTGTCCAAAGCGATCACCTATTTAAGGGGAAAGGCCCCTTTTAATATGGCAATCAGGGTCATAAGACGTAAATTGGAACCCGATTGCCATTTTAGGTAGGAAGTGGCCGGATCCTGCACGGGCGATGGAAGAGGAGAGGCCCTTTACATGATCTTTGTGGGCCCAGAGGAGCAGGAGCGTTCTGTCGATCGGCTGCCCATAAGAAACACATCATTACAGCACTTGCACCCGACGTCAAAGTGAGGAGAATAACAATTCCTTTGTTCGGCTCCATCACCAAATAACAATGTTTGCCCAGCACTTTGCTGTATAGATGGCGCTCCTGTAAGCTGACTTTTTTCAATGGAATGAAAATCGGGCAGGTTCGACGACGTCTACAATCCGTTATGTCAGGCATGCGGTGAAGAGGAAAATTTACCGCGATGTATCATTAATGGGAGCAGCAACCATTGATGCTGTCGCAGCATGTTAAGGTCTTGTGTTTTTGAGGTGACGCAAGGTAAGAGAGATTGAGCTGGGAGATGGAAAAGGACAAAGGTAGCGTGAGAGAAATAAAGCAAGAGTGGGTCACCACAGAGATGGTCTCAGTATGGGTTGGTGCTAATCCAGCTTGTATACATTTCTTTTTATTTATTAGTTTGAGGATAACCAAGTTGTTCCAGGATGGCTAATTTCTCAAACATTCTGGGTTCTTGAGTCCACACTTAGTAAGACTTTGTGTATCTCTGTTTTATTGAATCACGTGTGCTTCAGTACACTGCAATTTCAGGCCTGCATTTAAGCTTTTCATTAGATCCAGATGAAGTTGCTAAAAGAGAACATCCCACTGAGAAGCAAAATATTCTCTCTATCCATTCATTCCTACAAAGTAAATACTGTAGTTTTTGTGGAGAATGCATAAATCAAATGCCCCTTCCATCATTTTTTTTCCCCCTTTCATTTTATTACAATATGTTCTGCATTTTACATAATTCCAAGGAATTACTGGGGGAAGAGTTTACTCTGATGAATGTATTAAAAAATGTTTAAAATTCTAGCCTTAATTCCAAATGTGCTGCATGTGCCCAGGCTGCATTCTGTAAGGTTTTGCCTCCTATTCCACTTTGTTTTTTTCCCCCCTTTAATTATTTGTACAAACAAAGAAGGTTGTTGTTGAGAAGAGACTTATCTCCTACACCCAGCGGAGATTTGAGGCAGGCATACCACAGTGCACCCAGCCAGCGCCATGGTGAATGGTACAATGTAAGCTGGCATTGGGAGCTCAGCTGAGTGGGCAGGAAGAACAGGGGATTCTTTGTAAATCCCAGCACAATGATCTTTTTTTTAAAGACTCTATTCCCCTTCAGGCTGTTGTGACCCTTTTTAGTATTTTGTTCACACATTGCCAGTCTTTTTTTTGTAAAGGGACTTGAAGTGGAAATTGTCCTTATTCATTGTAAGTTTATCATTGCACTGGCTTGAAACCTGAATGGTGCACATCTTATCGGTATATAATTGGGCTATAAAGAGCAAAGCACAGTCTGGCTTTTTTCTGTCCCATTCTGTCTACTAATCCCTTGTTGTGTGCAGCTTTTTCCCATGTTCCAATTCCTTTACAGAAATGAGCAGTCAGTCCCCAACAAATTTGGCTGTAAGTTTACTTTGTACAGTTTTAATGTTTTCTATCGCTTTTGCATACAGGAAGGCTGTGCTGTACCTACCTTAAGGGATACAAACGTTCCAGTAAGATTTATTTCTATAGATTTATACATGTTAGCAAATCTCCGACGGCATTGTTTGTGGTGAGTTAGATGGTATATTGGGGTAGATGTTGACCTTTGGGTGGAGTGCCTCGCCATCTGCCCATTGGGCCAGAGGAGAGGCCTGAGCTATTTTGAAGCTCAGGCTTGATTAGCATGCCTTGAACGGGCATCCTGCTGCAGCTCACCAGTTGGCTAGAGGAGGAATTCCGACTGGCTTGGACGCTGGGCTGGCTGGTAAGCCGGGGGGGGGGAAGGAGTAGCAATGGTGGTAGGGGAATGCCAGGAGCAGCAGCGGCTCACGGTGTTTCTGTGGAGCCTGGAGGAGTGCTCCTGCTCCTCCTGGCCCCACCAAAATGAAATGAGTAAAGATTTGGGGCCATTCATTGAAATTGCCCCCCTCGGACAAATGGTAGGAACATTCGCGGTACATGCTCCACCCATTTGTCCCTCAAAATGGCAATCGGGGTATTATGTATGTTATAGGATCCCAATTTGCATATTAAAAGTGCCTAACGCTACAAACAGGTGGGCACTCACGCTGCCTACCGGAAGCTCCCTTCCAAGATGGTGGCAGTCAGATCTCCAGCATAAACGGGGTGGTAAGTGATTCAACACCATTTTTGGGCCACTACCACCCCATTTACTCCAGGCAGGAGTCTTAAAATCGGGCCCAATGTTTTATAAGGACATTAGTGTTATACTGTACCATGTATTGCACAATGTGTAAAGTGCGACTGTTTCCCTTTAAGGCCAGCAAATCTGATTGTCAGTAAGTAAAGAGGCTCAGGTCATTGCGAGTTTAATTGTTTGGTCAGGGAACTTTGCCGATTGGAAAGTGTTTGTCAGTTTTAGGCTGCAGGTCAGAGCACTCAGCATTAAAATAAGATGTGACGTCTGGAGTGTGACATCTGTGTGCACAGACATACCAATTTTTATTATATTAATGGATCTATATATTATAGAGCATATTTCTTTATCATTTGTAACAATATCATAGGGGTATTATACAAAACATCTTATTGAAACAGTGGCACCGGTTTTAAAGTGGGGATGGGAACGGAGCGTGTGAGCGTCCAGGGGCTGGGCCTCATTTGAGTACATTTTCCTGGAGTCCCGCACGGCAAGCGCAGGAGTTCGGCAGCAGGAGGCCGCAGCCGGGGTCCCATGGGAACGGTCCCTGCCCGACAGTTGGGGGGGGCTCTGGGGGAGTTTTCTGGCTCTGATTTGGCGAGGGGAGGAGGTAGGGGGGGAGCAAGGGAGGCCCAAGGCATCACTGTGAGGCCCAGAGGAACACAGCTGCTCTTGGCCTACTCGGAAACATAAAATCAACATTTTCAAACTTGCCTGCTGGACCTCTTCTGGCCCACGATCCCTCTCCCAGGAGGTCTGGCCTGACAGGAAAGCTGTGATTGCTCCCTTGCTCAGGCCTCCAACTAATATTGCAGTCGGGTCCCGATGATGTCATTTAAAGAAGGATCGCTCTTCCTTCCTGCGGACGTCAGAAGAGCAGGCTAAGATTGGGACACGGTGGAACGGCAGCGGGATCAGAGGGGGTAAGTGACTGGCCTCATTTTAACACCCTCTGCCACCCGCTCCCCCCCTCTCCCGGGCCTGGGAAGAAACTGGGCGGGGGTTGTTAAAATCGAGGCCTATGGTTGATTTAACTCCTTTCGCCTGATGGAAACCAGTTAAAATGGAGCGGGGGACCTACACTTTCCTTTCCCTCCCCAATCTGGCCGAATGCAGTGTTAAATTGCAGACAGCAAGGACACCCGCCCGAAGCCGCCTGATTGGGCTCCAATCTGCTATTTTAACCTGAGGCCTGAGTGGGCTAAACCTGCCAGGAACAGCAACCAGGACCAGAAGAGGCCCAGCAAGGTAAGTTTTTAAATAGTCTTTTTAGTTTCCTTGTGGGCCAGGAGTAGCTTGGGTCTCCCATGCCCCGGGTTTCTCCACTCTCCCCGATCGAGATTCCCTTCTTGGAATACTTACCTTGTGCTGGTGACTGTTCCCGCGGGTCCCCGTCGGCGGCCTCCTGCCAACTTCACGGCTCATTTCATTGGGAAGTATGTTTGAGGCCTGGCCGTTAAAATGGTCCGAGACTGCCCGCTGCCGCTCCCGGACATCATTTGGCTCGCGTTAGCTACGTTCCTGCCTGGGAGTTAAAATCGAGCCTCATTTATTCTGAATTCTGTCTCAGTTGTAAGTCCTCACAGCTTGACATGTGAGCTATTGCTGAACCTTTTTACTGCTGTTCCCATTCCACCACTTGTCATATGACGGATTTTAATTTAAAAGCAATTAGTCCACTCCGAAGTGACATGACGCACAGAGTGGTCATAATGGGTATCAGGAAAACTCCCCAGGTCTCCGAGCAGCTCTTCAGTTACAGGGTCTCATCTGTACAGTATTTTTGCAGCTGGCAAATCTTAAAGTCAAAGAGACTTTTGCATATTTACGTTATGGAGCAGAATTGATGGGAATCGCTTTGAAAGTCAGGGAGAAACATTAACCATCCGATGTATGAACAAAAGGTGTTCAAATGTCTAAAGGACTTTTCACTGCTCCGGACCATCAGAATAAGGTTTTTGCTTTCTGAAGTCAGTCAGCTAAACAGTGATAATAAACAC
This sequence comes from Squalus acanthias, assembly GCA_030390025.1. Lineage (NCBI taxonomy): Eukaryota > Metazoa > Chordata > Chondrichthyes > Squaliformes > Squalidae > Squalus > Squalus acanthias. Next base: position 34,328,164 of record CM059439.1, on the reverse strand, counting down.
CAGCAGCTTAGCATAGGTCTCCGTCTTTTTTCAAATCAACTTCATTAGCATTTTACAAATGTCAATTTATTTTTCTGTGCCCAATAATCACACTGGCCTGAAGCTCTTTATGTTACGGTGGCGGGAAGAACTCGTATTGACTCACATTTTGATAACTGAATGTCAAGATTAGCGGGGGTGAAATTGACCTCCAGCAGTAGTGCAGAACGGACGGTAACAAACTGACTGCCCGTTTTATACACCGCTCGCTCATCTTTTCCAGTGACTTCAATGGAAAAGAAAATCGGGTGGGGTGTAAAATGAGTGGCCAATTCGCTATCGCCCGTTTTGCACGCCTGCTGGGGAGCCCAATTTCACCCCCAGTATTTTTTCTGTAGTTTTGCACCTCTGCTAACTATATTTCTATCCCCTGGACACCCACCACATGCAGGTGGCCTGCTTTACAATCGGTGTAGTTTATTCCCTGCGACAATGCAGTGCTGAGGGAGCACTACATTGTCAGGTGTGCTGTCCTTCGGATTAGACCGTAGATCAGCCTGTTAAGGTGGATGGTATAGATTCCGTGGTGCTACGCAAAGAAAAGTAGGCAGTTCTCCCAGTGACAAGTTCAAAACACTTGGCTTCAAAACACAACCCTCAAATGTAACTTCGTTTTTGCATTCCGAATTCCTTTTGCGCAAAAGTTTGGAAGAAAATCCCAAAACGTGACGGTGAAATATAACGCTAGTCCAGACTGGTCATGTGATGGCAAAAATCTGCAAGCAGTGGTTCAGCAACGGAAGTAAGAATAATTAAGCGCGTGGAGGAGCGTGCGATTCTCACACCACCAATCATGTCTGATGCTTTTTTAAAAAAAAATTCACCAAAGCTTAAGATGGGAAAATTCAAAAACTGTATTTTGAAAATTTACTCTCCAGCATATGTAGTGGAGTTTTGGGGAATGTGTGTACCAGAATCCTGCTGAAAGCCTCCTAAAAGCAGCAATAACGCCTCGTTAAAAACAGAACAATAAAGTGATTTGAAACAAAATCTGAAAAGGCTTGAATCACACAGCAGGTCAGTCAGCATCTGTGGAGACAACACACAATGTTAATTTTTTGGGTACAGACCCTTCTGCCAAAATTACATGATCCACATGTGTTGCCACAGCTGTCAATTGTTTTTGTCTCCATTGATATAAATGGGGTGGGCCTCATTTTTGTTGGTTTTAGGTTTCTATGCATCCACAGAGTGAACAGTACTCCGATCTAACCCAGGACTGCATACACCTTACAATGCATCACCCACTGGCCAGCCTGAAATAAAAACAGAAAAATGCTGGAAACACTCCACAGGTCAGGCAGCATCTGTGGAGAGAGGGTTAATGTATCAGGTCGATGACCTTTCGTCAGACCCACTGGCCATCATTCTCTATAGCCCACAGAGCACAGTGTTTATGAATCATACTGAAGTAATCTGTTCTCCATCAATTAAATCATTCGCTGTAGATCTGCCTGCAGAATAAGCACGCATGAATGAATATTAACAACATGCATAAACTTGATATCTTTGATCGTAACCTAGGGAACGTGTGCAGCTGCAGAATGCTCCTTCTTTGCCAGGATTTTCTGAGGAAACCAGGAAAAATTGTCAATTCATTATTTTAACTTCTGGTGGCAAAATATTATTGTAGCTATGAAAGGGTTAAAACTTTTGGTGAACTAAATACATTAGTAGTACAGTAGCCATAAAAAGGTTAAATTGTGGTCTTTTTCCTTCCTTCCAAACTAAGCTGAGATCAGGGACTCCCCACATGGCACAAACACTAGCCTACCGCTCGCTCTGTGTGGGCAGTACTTGTACCAAAGCACTGGACTACTGCATTTATAGTCATTTCATTTTTCTCTTCTTAAATATTAAGTTGATTTAATGTTTTAATAAGCTGAAGAATAATGACATATACTTGAAATTATGTTGGGGGTAAATTTTGACTTTGGTCGATATTGTAAAACGGGTGATATTGGATCAGCTGCCTGTTCTACATCTCTCCCGATTCTCATTTCCAAAGTCAAAATGACCCCCATTTAGTTCATATGTAAATTAATAGAATATTAGTTTGATATTGAGATGGTACTGGATTGGCATCACTGAAGACCAGAGAGTCTACAAGACAGAGACACTAAATTTTCTCGGGGCTATCGCCGTGCTCCCTCTGTAACCTCTGCCCATCCCTTACAAGACGAATGTTTCTGGGAGTGGAGCCAGGGGTAGGGACTCCCTATGCCAGGAGTTCCCGGTTTGCCGGCTAATTCAGGACCCAGTGAGATTACTGGTTTCCAGATGGTGTAAGTCAGCCCACTGGGGTGCCCAGGCCAGGCAAGTGGTCCCGACCCTTGAAGAACTCCAACTTTAAAAAAATAATTCTTGATTGGACCCCTTACAGAGGGACCCATAGAGCATATGGTTAAGGTCGGGGGGGCGGGGGCAGTGGGGCGGGGAGGGGTGTGCCTGGGCAACCCTCTCATGCTAGGGAGGTGCCAGATTTTCCAGCTGCATGGGGTTGGCGGAAACTGGAGATGTGCTCCTAGTGGCACAGGTGCCCGCCTGCCCCATCCACATTAGGTGCTTTACCACTGACCCTACAAACTCTGGCGGGATTAGTGCTGGAGAGCACTAGTAGGCATGATCCCAAAATAACTGCCGGGATTATGGTCCACGGATTTTCGGGACCAGAGTCTTTCTTGTTCCCCCTGCCAACCCCCCCCCCCCTCCCTCCCCCAACAATCCTATCGGGTGAATAAGGTACTATAGAGAGCCGGGTATAATTAGGTTGGCTCTAGTGTATTCAATAACCGCTTTATGTGTGGGAAATATTAGTTTTGAAATTCCTGGAGCACTACAAAGTTGAAATGTGTTTATTTTCTTCCTGAGGTAAAAGCCTGGATCTAAGACTGAGAGGCAGACACAGGCCACTTCAGTTATGCTCACCACATGAGTGCAAGCTCAGCACAAAGTGTCCTCTGCTTTCCCTCAGGCGGCCCTCGAAAGCCAATCCCTGTTTTTCTAAAGTGTTCTGAAGTATTAAAATCTGAGGGAGTAAAGTTTCAAAGAATTTTGACACAATGCTGACTTCTTTTTGAGGCCTTTGATTTTTTTTCTTTTTAACATTACAAATTGATCAAACTGACTGAATAGGTTTTAAAACCACTCCCTTCCTTCCCCCTTAAACCAAAACAGTCCTTGAAATGAGCACAGGTCTGTGTGAATGGAAGCCCCTTTTGTTTAATCGCAGAGTGAAGTGAAGTTAGCAGCATGACCAGTGACCTGTCACTCATGTTGGCATTTAGAATACTCTTTTTACTAATACTTTTCAAGCAAGAACATTACCTTAACTGAAGTTGCCAGGGATTTGGGGCTGCAACCTGTTGTAGGGATTGCCACCTGTACGGTTTTGGACTAGAAAGTCTGGATTTTTAAACAGGCTGTCCGGAAATTTCTAAAATGTAAGCCAGATGCCAAAAGTCTGTTTATTAAAACAGAAGGGCATTTTCTCACTTACTTCTATTTCTTATATGAAAGCTTAGGTTTAGGTTTAAGAATTGCAATGAATTTTCATCAGCAGGAAAAGAAAACATCAGAGCTGAAGCTATGATCTTACCTCTACCCTGGCAATGTTCCGCCACTTTCTGTTTTATGACATTGGAGTGGTCGGACGCAGGTACTTGCTTGTGATTTTACTCACACGGTTAGGACTGTATGTGGGAGGAGACACTAGCTGCGAAATTCAACCCCGTAGCGCCGGTAGATTTGGCCATTTTAATAAATGGCGCTCACCACGCTTCCGGCCACTTCCGGCGCAGCCCGCGCTGTTCGCCATCTTGGTGAGGGTGCTAGCGCAGGCGGGACGTGCGTGCGCCGACAGTATGCAGTGTAGGTAGATTGTGACGTCAGTCAGCGTGCAACGCTGATTTGATGCACGACCTGCCATTTTCAACATCGCCGCTCCGTTCAACGCCCTCTCCTAAACACATACAGCTGAATGTGCGTTTGGCTTCACGAGGGACCCCCCCCCCCCACCCACCAGCGCTACTTCAAGAGATACATCCAACTTGCAGGTAAGTTGCTTATTGCTTTTGTACTGGCTCTTGCAGAGTTTGTAGGAGTACTAGGTTGCTGGAACCGATTTAAAAAATTGTTTAAAGTGTGCTGGGAGTGCTGCTGAACATTGGCTGCTACTGGAAGGCCTCTGTGTACACCACATGCTCACAGTCATGGGGGTTCTAGTTGCAGCCGCTCTTGCACTGCAGCATGACGGGGAGATGGAGCAGAGGCAGCAAAGAAGACTAGCCACTCGTAGAGGGAGGAGAAGGAGAGGGAGGAGGGCTCTCAGTAGGAGGCCTTGTCCACCTAGGGTCTTCAGGGAGCACTTCTCCTGCCTGCACCTAAGCCAGGAGCAATGTATTGGGTGGCTCCGCTTCACCAAGGAGGTGGTCACAGAATTCTGCCATCTCTTGCACCTCTTGCAACCAGAACTGCAGCCTCAGAGCAGGGCGACGACGGCACTGCCAGTGGCCCTCAAGGTGACCGTAGCCCTGAATTTTTTCACCAGCGGATCTTTCCAGGCTGGAGCAAGCGACATAGCAAACATCTCACAGTTCGCCATCCATCGCTGCATCCGGGAGGTCACAGAGGCTCTGTACTCTAGGAGAGGGGATTTCATTGTCTTCTCTCTGAACACAGAGAAGCAGGAGGGGCCGCATGCGGCTTTGCCAGGATATCAGGCTTCCCCATGGTGCAGGGTGCCATCAACTGCACACACGTGGCTTTGCGGGCGCCGCATGTTCTGTAACCGCAAAGGGTTCCACTCACTTAATGTGCATTTGGTGTGCGCCCACACCCAGCACATCATGCTGGTGAATGCCCACTATCCTGGCAGCAGTCATGATGCGTTTATCCTGCGCCAGTCCGCAGTACCAGCAATCTTCCAGCCACCACTCGTGGCCAGCACTCATATAATGAGAGCCATGCTGCCATGAGGAACATAATCGAGCAGACCATCGGGGTGCTCAAGCAACGGTTCCACTGCCTTGACCGCTCGGGAGGAGCCCTCCAGTACTCGCTGGAGCAGGTGTCCCAATTCGTTATGGTCTGCTGCATCCTCCACAACTTGGCCATCATGAGGGCGCAGCCCTTGCCACCACGGGTTACTGGAGCACCTCGGGAGGAGAAGGAAGAGGAGGAAGGGAGGAGGCAGCTTGCATATCCACATTCCGGACGGGCTGTCCATGAGCGCATCATCAGCCATTATTCACTCAGAGTTGCCTTGACAAGCACTTCCAGCAGCTGCTGAATGCAGAATGCACCTCACCTTTAAGAGGAGCAGACTGCCTTTAAAAGTGGAGGCTAGCTTTAAATAGAGCCAGCCTCGCACGAACTTTGGCCCCCCCTGCCGAGTACTCAGCCACTCGGCAGCGTGCTCAGCGCTGGGCTGAACGCAGCAATCATGGTAATTAGCAAGCAACACGAAGGCCACATGCTGCCTGCATTACTTTCAATGGGCGCGGGCCGATAGCACATCACGATCCCCGCGCCAGTTTTCAGGCCTAATCGAATTTTTAGCCCAGAGGAGATCTCCTTTCATCGCATGAGGGATAACAAAACATTCAGAGGATTCATCTCATTCAGTTAATTCATGAGTTTTTGTCCTGACATAATTAACTTGCCAAAAAGTTCGAGAAGGGCATTGTATAACGCCAGCATTTTCTGGAGGAAGTTTTGGATGTTGGTGTAAACAACCCAATATTACCAAGCTATTTTAAAGCTAATTCCTAATTCGAACAGAAATCCTTTTGACCCAGAGACAACCAAGAACAAAAAACCTCCAGAACACACAGCTGGGGATATTACTGGTTATCTATCATATAACTGGGGATAATGGCAAATTTTATGAATTATTTTAGCTGACTGAAATATTAAAAACAAACAATGCAATCCACAGCCTGCAATTGAAGGGTTTCATTGTATTGGAATCTAGTGAGTAGCATTTCACTTAAATGAACTTTCATCCCTTGTCCAAAACTCTCAGATGACAATGAGAGATCTGAGTATTGGAGTTTGGGACACTTGTTCTACCTTAGGATTCCAGTGTCAGCATTAGGCACTCCCAGGTCAGTTAGATGTTCCTCAACCCCAACCTCAGAAGAGCATCTCCTACTGCATTGGGGAGACTCTTTTTCCATTACTTAAACCCCCCATTCTGTGGTCAATCATGGCAGTTAGTGCCATGTTTAAAGCTGTAGGCCTGTACCCATGAGGAACTGGCTTGAGACATGATGGAACCTTGCAGGCGAGAGGAAATTTTCATCCCATCATTCCTGGCTGGATTTAAACCCAGGGCCCCAAGGTGAAAGTCTGGTGTCTATCCCATTGCACCCTCAGATGTCTACTTAGAGGGTGTATGTTAATATTGGCAGTACAAGCTATGCTCAATCTGAGATGAGCGTACCAGCCGGTGGCCCATTTGCCTGTGTTTGCAGCTAAATTGGTGGTTTCAAGTTCCCCATAGAGCTGCCTCATCAGTCACTGTGGTTCCATGGAGCATGAACAATTTGAATCTGCTGATTTAACTGCAAACATTGACCAGCCAGATGACAAGTTATGATAACAACAAGCCTGCCCTGAGTGAAGTAAAGCTCTAAGAATGCTTAACTTTTCCGCTTTGCTGGAACTTGGTGCCCTATTACCTGTGCTTAAATCAGAAAAGTAAAATTTCTTATGGTCTGGGGCGTTGACCCATCAGTCAATATGGCTCCCTAAAATTTGAATCTGCAGTTGACTTCCTTGCTCCCCATTATTTTGCACAATTCGGCTTCACCACCCCAGTTCCCAGGAGTGAACCAAAATGAAGATTAAACTCGAACTTTTTGATAAAGATCTGCGCTTGGAAAGTGAAATAGAGAAGAGGTGAAAGATGTCATAAAAGATTTATTGCAGGAAAAAATTATAATGGATTGAAGATGGAGGGTTTTAACATTATGACATTACCCCCAATGTGCTGACTTGTTTTCAGCTCTGTTAAAGCTGTGAGGTTAGTTGTTTATGGATTGTTGGCTAGTTAGACTTAGAAAACAAACATAAAGGTGAGGCTTAAAGCAAGTCGAGGTCTGCTAACAGGCACTTTCTGGTGAAAGGTCATGCTCCCTATAACTTAGGTCATGTTTTATCTTTTACTTATGTGTAATCAAACTGTTCTCTTTAGGTTACAGGTTTCTCATCTAGAGATTTATTACCTTTTAAAATGTTGTTCAAAGAGTTCTTACATCTGAATTATGGAGTATGGTTCATAGGCATTTTTCATGAAATGTTAAATCTAAACACTCATTGATTAAGGAGTTCAGGAGGTCATTAAAGGTCAGATGCTGCATAAAAACTTGTGTTTTCAGGAAGAGATCCCTAAGATTGTGTAGGAGGGAATTAGTTGAGGTAATGGAACATCGTAACAATTGCTAATTTTTATCTAATTTTATAAACTGGTATATCTTGCCAGTCAGGTCTGCTAGTATTTGCCACTATCAATGTATCTGTCTTTATGTTTATAGCAAAATTGTTAATCAAGTTGCAAGTAATTTGTCTTTGGGAAAAGAAAATCTTAAAATTTTTATACTGGCAAAACCAAACAATGGGTACATTTTTAAAACAAAGTTTGCAACCTCCCCTCCTTAGAATCAAAGCCATTACAGCACAGGAACAGGCCATGCAGCCCATCAAGTCTGTGCTGGGGCTTTTCTCCACGTGTGCCATTTATTTAGATTTTTTTCTCACCTTCTGTTTAATTCTCTTTCTGATAAATGCCCTCTTGTTACTATCTCACTGATTAATGGAAAAAAATCTCTCACTAACTACCTCATCATAACCTATCATAATCTTGACGACCTCTATCAGGTCATCTCTCAACCTTCTCCGCTCTAGTGAAAAAAGCTCTAACATTTCAAGTCTTCTTCATAATTGTAATCCCCCATTCCTGGTAAAATCCTAACGAACTACATTGTGCCTTTTGCATTGCTTGATATCTTTCTATAATGAGGTGCTCAAAACAGCACACAATACTCCAACTGTAGTCTAAGCTCTTGTTTAAATTTTATATTACCCCCTTGTTCTTTTTATTCTATAGCCATGTTCTCTTGCAGTCTTTCACAGCTCTCATCACAGATTGCTATACTGTACCAATTTGGTGTCAACGACAGATCAATTATCAGAGATGGACTTGAGAGGTGAATAAATTCTAATGAGAAGTGACATGAATCTTGTCATTCATGGGAAATGACTTATGACATAATACTGGGTGGCCTGCTGGTGGCGCTGTCCAGGGAGAGTATAAATACTCGGGCATGGGCCCAGCTTGCTCAGGACATTCTTTAACAGGAACTATTGAAGGACAACTAGATCTCCATGTTGTAAAACAGTTGATTAAAGCTTTGTTTAATGCTTAGACCAAGTGCCTAGTAGTTTTCTTACGTCAAGAAGTAACTAAGATCAATCATTCCTGATCACTCGGGAGAATTGGTTACTGTAGCGAAGCAGCATTGTTATGATTAATATTCTTTTTAAAATTCCAATGTTTGGAACTTAACCATGTGCACTTTAGTTTAGCAATTCCATGACTAAGCAATTTCCCACAAAGGAGCAATAAACCTGTATAATATTAATTTATTGTCCAAATAAAAAGAAAAAAAATGTATCCTATTGTTTAGAGTGTTGGCGCTTGAAGACTCCTAAGTCGCTTAGCTGGTCGATGCCTTATGGTCCCTACCCCACCCTCCACATTTGCACTGTCGATATAACTGTACAGAAAACTTTTAATCTCAATGCAATTATCTATAGTATTTCTTTCCAATTTCTAGAATTTTAATAAATTGTTGATAATCAGACATAAGCACTCCTGCCACAATTTGCCATTGATCTGGTACAGTTTGATTTAGTTCACTCCACTGTGCTGACTGATATTATATAACAGATTAGATATGTAAGTGTGAGTGCATGTAGTGCCTACCCCATATTGTATACAGCACCTTGCACAACAACAACAAAAAAATGATGATTCAGTATTTTATTAGTTTTTACTAATTAATAAAGATTTATTTGGTGGAACAGTGGCAACTCCTGTTGTTTTTACAAACCCTGCTGGACAATCTACAACAGGAATGATTGGTAATACGAGAAGAGCAGGGGATACATAACAGGAATGTTTCTTGAAAAGGACCAGCACCATCATGCAACCCTTTCTTGGGAAGAACATTCACTTGATTTGTGGAACAGCCTACTACCATAGTTATTGGTATAGGACGATGCTACGATATTAGTACTCAGCCATGACATTATCCTGTCAGGGAGTTTAACTGTCCAATACAAATTTGTAAAAAATCTGGTGATGCTGGGCCTTTACTTTTTTTTCCTGCGTAAGTTTAAAAATAATGTGATTCATTGTCAGTAATGAAAGTTCAGTGTTTTGCTACATGGTATAATATTACAGCTTTAATTTAAAGAAAATAGTAGTTACAAATCCGACCTGAACATGTCTCTTTGTCGGTTTGGAATCTGATCAGCAGATTTCTAATATTTACATTTATTTCTTTATCTGTTCAGTTATTCTTCCAGCAGCAGTGATAAATGTTGCAGGCATCTCTCCCTATCAAAGAGGGTTTTACTGCGATGACGACAGCATCAAGTACAGCTATAAGAAAAGTGTGGTACCCAATCTCCTGCTCTTAGCAGTGGGAACACTACTGCCAATTGCTTGTGTAAGTTTATATCTGCTGGTGCATGGCCAAGCCAAGACAAAGTAAAATGTGGCATTTTGTGACAGTAATTATTTTCTTGATGGGCTCTCTGTTTCTTGGCCGCTCACTGCTCCATGTGGATTGTGCTCCGTATATTTTACGGAGCATCTCAGAAGTTCCTTTAATTGAGCAACATGAGGGTGGTGGGGAAGCCTAATGTCTGTAAGCCTTTAGACCATTCAGTAATTTCTATATTTATCCTCTTGTTAATACTCCTGGGGAATCAAAAACACATTTCATTTTTTTTCAGCATCAATCACTCTCAAACCAAAACATATTTGGGACCCCCAATCTCAGCAGAGTGCTCGTTACTGCACCAGTGGAATATTTTTTAATTTTCTATGACTCATCTGAGTGAGAGAGACCAAAGTGTTTTGTTCTGTTGTCTCTGTGTGAGTGAGAGGTACAGAAGGGATGAGAGGAGGCTTATCATCCTTTGTATCTGGGTTGAACCCGGGTCCCAGAGATGAAAGGGCAATGTTCTTTCCTGTCATATGTATGATATTAAGCAGAGTTTTATATAAAAAAAACCAAGTGGAGCCGAGGAGAAATGTAACAAAATGTCTAATAAAAAGGAAGTGCCAAGAAAACAAGAGGGGGTGGGGATAAAATGAAGAAGTGAAGAAACGAAGAACTGTGGAAATGTTTCAAGGAGTTGTGAAGGGATTAGAGGATTAACCCAGTAGTCAGGGCTGTTCATACGCTAATGCCCCTTGTAGATCCATGGGATTAATTATAATACTAATTACAAGATAATGGCTATGGAAAGATTTCTCTGTGTTTACATATTTATTGTTGTTAGCTAGGATCCTTCAACCCCAATAAAATGCATGACAAACTAGGCTTGTTAGAATCAAAACAGAATAAACTCTAGAAATGACTAAGAAATGCCTTAATGTATATTTTTATAGTTATTTTACAAATCATATGAAAATTAAAATACTTGAGTTAAGGAAAGAATCTTTTGTCCAAACGTCAAACTTTAGATGGCTTGATTTTCCCACCATCCAAATGAAGCACAGTGTGTTTTGGGAGTAATTGTGACAATTTCCACTATCTAAATTTCACAATTATGCACAGTTTATAAGTGCATTATTGCCCCATAAGGTATGGAGGGGAGGGGGAGTGGGAATAGTGCACAGAGTATTTTTTGTGTTTGTCCTGTAATGCCACATTTTACTCTGTTGAAGCAGTTGTGCCCCTAAGCTGTTCGTTGTCTATGTTACTTACTCTTGCTTTGTCTGTATCTGTTGTCGTCCTTTCCATTAGCTGGCCTCCCTTTCCTGGTTATCGAAACTAGCACCATCAAACCTTATAAGCGTGGATTTTACTGCAATGACGAAAGCATCAAGTATCCCTATAAGAATGGAGAAACAATCAGTGATGCTGTGCTTTGTGCTGCTGGTATTCTAATCACCATCCTCTCTGTAAGTCTCCAATCACTTTGATCAAATCAATTGTGCCTTTTTGTCTGCTATCTGAGAGCAAGCCATGAATCTGCAGAATTCCTTCGCAAAGTTTATTTCTTTAATTATGGCATTTCGAAACTAATAAGCACTGCACCAAAAGCTTTGAACAGTAAGCAAGGAACTGTAAAAATCTAATTTAATTTTTTCTGACCAAAACTTCTAGTGAGTATAATTAGATATATACAGAGGGCCTGAATTTCCGCATTCTTTTTGGGGCAAAAGTGACCGAGTTGTGGCATATGGAGATGGACTGTCAGTTATTCCAGAGTTACACCTGTTTTAAAATATACACTAAATTCTGGCAGAAGATGCACCTGCCCCCAAAGTGGTGGATGTATGCAAATAACAGGATAATGAGAAGAGGGGAAAGTTACCTTCATGACTTGTCAAATCAGGAATTGGTTGAATTCACAGGCTTTGAAAATCCACAGACTTTGTCTGAAACGTCAGCTTTGACTGAAGTGATTAGAAAAATTTATTGTCAGCTGTGCTGCTAAGAGAGAATTCTGCAAACTGCCTTTCAGAAGTTTCAAACAGGGAATCTTTTTTGGTCCCACCCTTCTGTCATAGAGCCCTTACGATAGGCATTTCAGATACGTCCATATGATTGAAACAGAACAGGAGGAAGAGGAAATGACAGAGTCTCACAGGATAAGGCTACACGGTACACCAAAAGAGAAGACTAACTAGGAGGTAATCTTCTAACAGACCATGTGCTCTCCCTCCAGAATGTATCAGAGATCTGCTTAAGGAGGTGATGGTTCATTAAGGAAGTATAACAGGAGCTGTGTTGAAAACTGATGTCCAAACATCCTCTCAAACACAAAAGCCAGCAAAGAATAGACATACCTTGGAATATTCAACTTCATATCACCTCCATTCCCAACAGGTTCAGTCGCATGGTTCTCCAGGATCCCCACGCTCTCTATCAATGGGGAGATCTCCCACTCATGCCCTGGGATTCCCGGCGGTTGTGGGCCACCTTCTCCTGTATTGCAGGAGATGAGTATTGCAGTGCAGGTTGGACAGAGGCTTTTGTTGCAACATTTTCAAACATCAGGCTATTTGAGGGGCAGCAATCAGGAAAGGACTGATGTGGTGAGTTAGTGAGGATTGCTTGCATATGGCACACTGTAAAGAAAGATACATTTGTAGGTGAGGAGGTGACACAGGATGGCAGAATCCAAAGGACATGCTTAGGATAATGAATGAAGGAATGCCACACATTTAAAGAGACTGGAAGAAAGTGTCAGAGGGAGTAGATAAGGTCACTAAACCTCTTCCTACTATGCAAGAGAGTCAAGAAGGTGGCACTCACTGCCATAGCCACCTCGCTCCACAAAGTGCGGACGATGTGCTTCATGGGTTTCTTGTCCCGACATGAAACAGCCTGGCCCTCTTGCTCCATATCTCTATTAGGAGGACATCCAGGCCAGCTTTCTTGGCCCCCTGCTGCCATTCTTCTCGCCCAGGTTGCCTGCTCCCTCCAGCACTGCCATTTTCTCTTTCAGCAGCAGGTTTCATATCCTAAATAACAACAGAAAACGCTGGAAAAACTCAGCAGGCCAGGCAGCATCCGTGGAGAGAGAAACAGAGTTAACGTTTCAGGTCGAAGACCTTTCGTCAGGTTTCATATCCTGTTGCTGCACCAGATCTCCAGCTCTCCCTCTCCACCGTGCAGACATTTGGGGCCTAACTCCCTCCCTCGACATGTTTGACTGTAGCTGCTCCCTCCAGCGTTGCAGGCTATATTTACACAGTCTGCATGCCTCTCCATATTTAAATGATGTGTCCCCCACAGTTTATAATAGGATCAGTGCCATGACATCATGGCAGACGGAAGTCCTGCCCCACCTCACTTCTGATGGTGGCAATGTTGGAACATTGGGCCCAATGCATATAAAATGAGAGTGAAGTTGCTGAGAATGCCAATGTTTAAAAGAAACACGTGGAGCTGTTCGGTCTGTATGAATGGACTTTGAGCAAATCAATGCTCACAGGATTATAACACTAGACAGAATGTTAGTGAGTACCCCGATCTAACTTATGCAAATAACAAAATAGATGAGGGGTTTGGCGCACTGTCTGTATGACCACATTTGCAGAAATGTGAAAAGGAAAGGAATCTTGTAATGGAATCGCTCACATGTAAACTGATGAAAATGCTGGAAATTTGGGGTTTTTTACCAATAAATTACATGTATTCACACGAGTGGTGATGAAAATGAGCTGATTTCCAAGGATAGAACCTACTTCACTGAATCACTCTTGGGAAATGTGTTCATAAAACAACATCTTCTGTCCTGTAAAAGACAGCCCTCTCCTTATCCACTCCTTTACTAGTTTAATGAAATACTGCATGCTTTATTTCAGTTGTGAGAACTTGGAAACGCTGTAAATGCTGGGATTAAGTGAAACTTTAGCCATTCCATTCTATTTTTTTCATTTAAATAATTCATCTGAAAGGTGTTTTTTTTTGTTTGAACATGCTTCCTTGATGAGGGAAAATCACATCTAAAATGTCATTAAATTAAAATGACCAGCCCCAAACCTGCTCACCTTGAAGTCAGTGCCAGGAATATCTCCTTACTACGGTGGCAAAGTTTCAAAAATAGCTTTTTCTTGTGAGTTTGCTACATTTTTGGTATCTATAGCAACACCATCGCTATGCGAATTGGCTGTACTTGTAAAGCATATGTCAGGGTGTTTATCTACAAGGCAGTACTCATTTTGAGGTAACGGTATGTTAAAGAGGCCCTCAGGATTCAGAAATACCAAGTTAACCAATCAAGCTAAAAAGCTTAAAAGTAAAAAAAATGGTTAAGATTGAGAAAATAAAAAAGGATTTTTTTAAAATAAAAAAGCTACAACTTTGGAAGGCCTAGGATAACAAAAGTTTTCCAAACGGGTTTGACACTGGGAAAATTAATTACTTTGGCAAAATGCCGTTAAGCTTTGGTTGATGAAATGTATGCGATGGATTCTGCAGATTCCATAAAGGATTTAGTGATTCTTTTCCTCCTTCCAGTCCGCAGTGTTCCAGCTGTGGCAGTACCATTGTGCCTCGGCCTCCAGGGCAGTTTCAATTACTGTTTAGAATGCATGTCTGAGAGCAAGGCATTAATGACTGAACTAGTTCCTAGGTAATTTCTTGTCCCAGCTTACTTATATCTGCATGGATTAAATATTCTTTCGTAGCATGCAGCACAAATAGTTATTTTGTTGCTTGAATTCTGCCACTTGTCTTGTGAGTTATGTGCTATCAGCGATGTAGATAGTGAGCAGATGAAGCAGCTGATCAGGAACATAGCAAGATGATGGCAGAGATCAAGTCCTCTGTGATCTATTTACCATAATTTCTTTCAGAAGATAGACTGGGTGGTGTTGTGGGTTATACATTGGCCTTTCATCTTTGGGATGTGGGTTCAGAGTTATCCCAGACTGATGGGATGAAAGTCTCCTTTGCCTGTTGGCTTAAGGATCAGATGTGAAATGAGTTTGAGCAGTCTCAATCCAGTTCCTAGTGGGCAGAGCGCAAAACTGGTGCTGGAATGGTGCTTCTGAGCTTGGAGATGAGGCACATTGTTGGGGCAGAGTAGAAGGAACTCGACACCTAACCTGGCATGCTTACTCCTAATATTTAATGCCTGAAATGGAAAGCATTCCATTAGCTAGCACTAACAGCCTCACCCTATTGAGCACAAAATTGACAAAGTTTAAAAAAAGCAAAGTAAAAGGAAAACTTTTTATAGCTTGCAGTGAACCCAGCTTTCTGGTGTCATCTTTGATTTTGCTGATCTGTTACATTAACTGCTTAGGTGGTTTCAACTATAGTTGCAAATGCACTGGCTGCCTACCATCCCCACAGCTTCAAAAGGAAGGCATAATGTTCCCATTATATCTGCCTGTTTCCAGAATTGTATCTGCAATTGACAAGTGATTGATGGCTAAAGAGATTCATCTGTCAGATGCAACAATGCACAGAAAAGACATGTATTGTAAACAGGGAGAGCCTGAGTAAAAACTACTTGTAACACTACCTCACTATCCTGGTTTATTTGTTCTAGTATTGGCAATGATTGTGGTTGATTGTGATTTGTATTTCTAAGTCTTCTGGGACTGCTTTATCTTTCTGATCTGCATCTTCTCTGCATTTTAAGTTGTTGTAAGAGTCTTACTTGAAATTGTTTTGTGCACTGTCAACTCAGTTCCTAATGGGCAAGGGTCCACAGCATGGAGCTGCTTACATATTGGCATAAATTGGCAATAACCTGGCAATCCCATTCAGAGATGCCATTAGGATGTCTGGTATGAGGAATGGTAAATAGTACATTGCACAGAACAAGTGCTCTTCCAAGGCCTGGGCGTAGGTACATTTTTGGGCAGATCACAGAAAACTTTATATCTATTCTGTTCTGTATCTGACCTAGGAGTCCTTGATACTGATACTGGGCATCCAACGTGGATAATAGTTTCAATCTGATCCACTGGCATCCTCACTTGATGGAGCACAAAACTGACCAAATTATATAAATTAAAATTCTGTGAGTACAGATGAACAAAACAATCCCATATGCAATGTTTCCTTTAATTTTTTGGGGGGTGCGCGGGCCCTTTAAGGGGTTGCATGGCTCATTCAAATTACTTTGCATGGTTTTTCCCATTTAAAAGCTGGTGAGCCGGCTGCGCGGGAGCTTAACAGAAACATTGCCCATATGATTGATCTTTTTTATTGGATATTTGCTTCTTAATTTTGTGGACCAAGGGTAATAAAATAGTATAAAAAAGCAAAATACTGCAGATGCTGGAAATCTGAAATAAAAACAGAAACAGAAACTCGGGGTCACGCTTGTGAACTGAACGGAGGTGTTCTGCAATATGACTTCCTTTTTCCTCATCCGAGGATTCCCCTCCACCGTGGTTGACATGGCCCACGACCGTGTCTGTTCCATTTCCCGCACTTCTGCTCTCACCCCTTCCCCTCCCTCCCAGAGCTACAATAGGGTTCCCCTTGTCCTCACCTTTCACCCCACCAGCTTCCACATTCATGGATCATCCTCCGCCATTTCCGCCACCTCCAGCGTGGTCCCACCACCAAAATCATCTTCCCCTCCCCTCCCCTTTCAGCATTCTGAAGGGACCGTTCCCTCTGCGACACCCTGGTCCACTCCTCAATCACCCCCAACACCCCCTCCCCTTCCCAAGGCACTTTCTTGTGCAACACCTGCCCTTTTACTTCCTCCCTTCCCACCATCCAGGATCCCAAACATTCCTTCCAGATGAAACAGCGATTTACTTGCTCTTCTTTCAATTTAGTATACTGTATTCGCTGCTCACATTGGGGTCTGCTCTACATTGGGGAAATCAAACGCAGTTGGGTGACCGCTTTGCGGAACACCTCCGTTCAGACGCAAGTGTGACCCTGACCTTCCGGTTGCCTGTCACTTTAATTCTCCACTCCACTTCCACTCTGACCTCTATGTCCTTGTCCTCGTACACTGTTCCAATGAAGCTCAACGTAAGCTCGAGGAACAGCACCTCATCTTTCTATTAGACACTTTACAGTCTTCTGGACTCAACATTGAGTTCAACAATTTCAGACCATAACCTCTGTCCCCATTTTTTCGAATGGCAGTTGTTGCTGATGATTCTGCTATTCCCATTTGCACCTCTTCTAGACCCATCTTTTGTTCCATTACTTGTCCCATTACCTTCTTCGGCAGCACCTCCCAAACCTGCGACCTCTACTGCCTAGCAGGACAAGGGCAGTAGGCGCATGGGAACACCACCACCTCCAAGTTCCCCTCCAAGTCACACACCATCCTGACTTAGAAGCAGATGCAGTATAATGTGGATAAATGCGAGGTTATCCACTTTGGTGGCAAAAACAGGAAGACAGATTATTATCTGAATGGCAATAGATTGGGAAAAGGGGAAGTGCAACGAGACCTGGGTGTCCTTGTGCACCAGTCGCTGAAGGTAAGTATGCAGGTGCAGCAGGTGGTTAAGAAGGCAAATGGTATGTTGGCCTTCATAGCGAGAGGATTCGAGTACAGGAGCAAGGATGTCTTGCTGCAGTTGTACAGGGCCTTGGTGAGACCACACCTTGAGTATTGTGTGCAGTTTTGGTCGCCTTATCTGAGAAAGGATGTTCTTGCCATGGAGGGAGTGCAGCGAAGATTCACCAGGCTGATACCTGGGATGGCAGGAATAACGTATGAAGAGAGATTGGGTCGATTAGGCTTATATTCGCTAGAGTTTAGAAGAATGAGAGGGGATCTCATTGAAACTTATAAAATTCTAACAGGACTAGACAGACTAGATGCAGGAAGGATGTTCCCGATGGCGGGGAAGTCCAGAACCAGAGGTCACAGTCTAAGGATAAGGGGTAAGCCATTTAGGACTGAGATGAGGAGGAATTTCTTCACCCAGACAGTGGTGAACCTGTGGAATTCTCTACCACAGAGGCAAGTTGAGGCAAATTCATTAAATATATTTAAGAAGGAGTTAGATATATTTCTTAAGACTAAAGGGACTAAGGGATATGGGGAGAAAGCAGGGACAGGGTACTGAATTTGGATGATCAGCCATGATCGCATTGAATGGCGGAGCAGGCTCGAGGGGCCGAATGGCCTACTCCTGCTCCTATCTTCTATGCTTCTATGTTTCTATCTATCACCGTTCCTTAATCGTTCCTGGGTCAAAATCCTGGAACTCCCCTAACAGCATTGTGGGAGTACCTTCACCATACGGACTGCAGCGGTTCAAGACGGCGGCTCACCACCACCTTCTCAAGGGCAACTAGGGATGGGCAATAAATGCTGGCCTTGCCAGCGACGCCCACATCCCAAGAACGAATTGAAAAAAATGTAGAAATTGTTAACCAATGCTGCCACTTCCCCATAGCATTATCTTTTACTCTTTGGGGTTAATTTCCTTTAGTGGTGTATTGGTTAACAGGTTTACCTCTAATTCCTTTCTGTTGTATTTTATTTTACATCAATTAATTATTGTATTAAAATAGTGATTCATAGAAACTTACAGCACAGAAGGAGGCCATTCGGCCCGTCATGCCTGTGCCGGCTCTTTGAAAGAGCAGTCCTGCTTAGTCCCACACCCCCTGCTTTTTGTCCGTAACCCTGTAAGTTGCTCGTCCTCAAGTACCTGTCTTACTCTGTTTTAAAATGATTTATGGAATCAGCTTCCACCACCTTTTCAGGTAGAGTGCTCCAGATCCCAACAACTCTGAGTGAAAAAAAATTCTCCTCATCTTCCCTTTTAGATCTTTTGCCAATGATTTTGAATCTATGACCTCTAGTTATGACCCACTCACCAGAGGGAATATTTTTTCCCTATTTACACTATCAAAACTTCTCATCATCTTGAAAACCTCTATTAGGTCACCTCTTAACCTTCTGTCTTCCAAGGAGAACAGTCCTAGCTTTTCCAACCTCCCCTTATAAGTGAAGTCCCTCATCCCTAGTATCATCCTGGTAAACCTCTGTACCCTTTCTAAGGCCTTTACATCTTTCCTGAAGTGTGCTGCCCAGAATTGTCCACAATACTCCAGCTGAGGCTTAACCAGTGATTTACAAAGTACTAGCATGATCTCTTTGCTTTTATATTCTATTCCTCTATTTTTAATCCCAAGTAACCCATATGCTTTTTTGACCACCTTATCAACTTGCTGTGCCACCTTTAAGGATTTGTGGAAATGGACACCAAGGTCTCTCTGCTCATCTACACTTTTCAAAAATGTGCCCTTTACAGTATACTGTCTTTCTATATTAGTCCTCCCGAAGTGCATCACTTCACACTTCTCTGCATTGAACTCCATTTGCCACGCTTCTGCCCATTTCACCATCCTGTCTATGTCAGCCTGAAGCCTATAACTATCCTCATCACTACCTACTACTTTGCCAAGTTTTGTATCATCTACAAACTTTATAATGCTGCTCCCTACACCCGAGTTTAGGTCGCTTATAAAAATTGCAAACAGCATACTTTTGACATCCCACCCAAAAGATACTTATTTTCATTAATTATATGAAATCTGATTTAATGCTGGTATCTCAGAAGCAGCAGTATAGTTTATTTGACTATGCTCCCATCTTAGTGCATAAAAGAATTTCATTCAAACACATTAACAAGTGAGTTACACGAGGAGAGTAAACCCCTTTATGTTTCGTGCCATTGAAGCTATATCATTTAACTGGTTAATGCCCTGTTTCCCTCCCCCCCCACCAAAAAAAAGCAGCTGGGATTCATGATTAATATCAATAATGTAACGACCCCAAACACTTCACTGTGGTAAAAACAGAAAATGCTGGAAATATTCAGCAGGTCAGGCAGCATCTGTGGAGAGAGAAACAGAGTTAATGTTTCAGATGCTGCCTGACCTGCTGAGCATTTCCAGCATTTTCTGTTTTTATTTCAGATTTCCAGCATTTGCAGTATTTTGCTTTTGTATTACTGCACTGGGGTGTTTGGGTATGAACTCAAGTCCTCCAAGCAGGGCTTTAGCCAACACCAGAGTCAACATTATTACCCACTAAGCTAAAAGATACTTATTTTTCTTGAATTATCTGAAATCAAATTTAATGCTGGCATCTCTGGAGCAGCAGTATGGTTTATCTGACTGTGCTCCCATCTTCTGCAGCTCATCACTGCTGTAAATGTGAAATGTGTTTACATTCATCACGGGTTTCCTTGGTTATCATTACCCAGTCTGTCAGCCAAAGTTATTATATGAATAAACGGTGATAATAAGGCACTTGAAAAAGGGTGAAAAGGCAACTAACAAACAGCTATTTAAATCTAAATCCAGTCAAGGAATACTGCTTCTATTGTGACATAAAGTGGGGATAAATGTAGAAAAAAAAATAGGAAACGATTTTGAATTCTCTCAGATACAAGTAAAATGTTCTGACAAATAAATAAATGTAAATCATGACTCTCATCCATAAAACTAAAGATAATCAATTTGCATTATATTCAAAAGTGCACTAACCAAATTTTGCAAATGCCAAAATGCATTTTATGTTAAAGTATAATAGGCACACATACAGTAATTTTGCTTCCTAACTTTATTCTAAAGAAGCAACAAGAACTTTTCTGAAGGCTGCTGCTGATCCTTTTCGTCTTTATTTGAAAACCCAGAAATAATGGAGACCTCGGAGGCCCACAGGGTTGCTATGGAGAATGTAAAGCTTAGACAGTAGTAGAATCTATAAAAATTAAGAAGTGTTAATGAGATGCTCAACCAGAGGAAGAAAGATGTTAAAAAACAACAAGAGTACTACAAGATAAATGTTTTTAAGCTGAAAAGCATTTGCTACAATTCACAAAAAACCTATAACATGTTTATGTAGAGTTTATTAAAAACATATCACTGCTGTAAATGGGTCCTTTGAGTTCTGAGACTGAAACTCCAGTTTTATTCCAGCTGTGCTGAATTACAGCGTTCCAATTCCTCTGACATTTGAGAAGTTGCTGTAAATTTTTGGCCCTCATTAGGGTCCTGTATGTTCTCAATTAAGACAGGGGTGGAATACACACGCACCTGTGGTCTTTTGGGTAAACTGTTGCCTGATGATGAGATATAATTCTCTTAGTGAGATCTCCCAGGTCCAGAAAATTGCAAAGACCATATGCAGATAATATAACCTGCATAAGTGCAGGCTTATTATCCATTTAAATGTGATACTGTCAAACTTAACACATCCGTAGGGGATACCACAGGAATTGACATCACTGTACTTGTCTGTGACAGGACGTTTTGAAGCAGCATTTCTTTCTCTTACTCTTTGGCAAAGCCATCAAACAATTCCTTCCAGCTGTGAGGGCAGGACACTCTGGATTATGCACCTCCCCTTTACTGCCATCAATCCCATTCTGTGGTTGTCCAGCAGGAGGCAAAATTCAAGCTGGGAAAAAAATCACAAGATTTTCTGACTCTTTGCTTGAGATGGAGTTCTTTTTTCTACCTGATGCTCCATTTAAAAGCACAGCTCGGAAGCAAGACATTTTGGGGTAATCGGCAGCCTGTTTTACATCTCTCGCTATTTTTTATTTCCATTGAAGTCAATAGAAATAAAAATGAGGAGAGATGTAAAAGGGGCTGCCAATTCGCTATCGCCCGCTTTACACTACCACACAAAGTCAAAATCTACCCCCTTTGTGTTTATCTGAAGTGAGCAATTGACTGGTTGGGAGCCAATAGCTGGATCTACTAGGTTAACCAGAAATCAAAATGTAAACACTTTTGCTTGTGAGTGAACACATAAGGGGTAATTTTCTCACTTTGCACTGCCAGTGGGTTGTCTCGCCCATTGAGAGCACATACTGGAAATTCAGGCTTGTGCTGTGCACAATTTTCCAACTATTGGGATGTAGGTGCCCAAATTACTTATATAGACTCTCATTGAATGTCCTCCCATGGGCAGTGTGAAGTGAGAAAATTAATGTTCATTAAAAAAAAATATTACTTTCAATCTCACCAAGATGATTCATCAACTGTTAGAATATTTATATTATGCTAAAATAGTATTACATCACAGGGGAGGATAAAACAAAAGTAAAGTATTCCCTCAATTGACCTGTCTTCACTTTGTCATTTTGAACAATACCTTTCAACTCACATTTTATTCAACAATGGAAACAAATCGGTGAACCTCCCCCATTGGGCACTGCCAAACATTTTCTGTAACATGCATCCTTGTCTCTTGAGCTGTAGATCAGAGAGTGCTTTCTGCATTAACACTCGGGTTATTCCCTCGCAAAGTCAACAGCCAGGCAAGCTTTTCCCTGCTAGGTTTACATTACAGCCCCAATTTGTTATCCGGACAAAAATGGGCTGCACAGCCGGCATGCTACACTGATTTTAGCGCTATACGGCCTGCCCAACACCCCCTCCTTAGAATAAGCTGCATGCACAGAAAAAGCTTGCCCAGAGACCTTGGGCTGTTGCACACTTGGCTGAGTATTGAGAGGCAGCAGCCCTCAGAGTAGTAGCTTGGCACAGAAGTGGAAGTTGTGGTGGTGGCAGCAGAAAAGGGGAAGTCATTGAGCACAGTGGCACAGTGGAGACTTGTGGGCAACACTGCATCATTTGATGTTGGGCAGTCCGAGGTCTCGCTGCAGAAGGTGTCCCAAAGGAAGGTGACCCTATCGGGAGCTGAAGGCCACCCTCCAATATAAGCACAGGTGCCAACTGCATGGAGAGAGGTTGCTGATAAAAACAAGGTGGTCACCCAGCTTCCTGTACCGCTCTGCAAATGAGGAAGGAGCGCGCTGGTATCATGAACTAGGCAGAGTTAGGTGGCCCCCTCACTATTGCACACGTTTCTTGAGGGGCTCATCACATGGCACAGTGTACTTGTATCCACTGTCATTTGTGGTGAAATTGGAGAGGAGCTCTGAACTCAGGTTATCCAAGTTGAGCCATGTTCGCAATATCCAAATTCTAATCCAGTGCTGATAACTTTGGATTCAGCATTTTTATGAAAAATGAAACTACAGCAGCAATCTTAACAATACATCAAACACAGACTTTCATTTATACATGAGGTAAAGTGGCTTGGAAGACACATGACCCTCAGGATTCAGATCCTTAAAATACTGGGGCCGATTTTCCTTCCAGCCCCTAATGCTAGTGCAACTTTGGCAGGGTGGGACTTCTACGCCTGCCAGGTTGATTTGAATCTTTTCAGTGAGTTCTTGGCCAGATTCCTGCCTCTGTCCGGAATGTGAGGGAGCTTGCAGTGGTGTAACAGCTCTTCATGGTCAGCTGGGAGTTTAGATTTTCAGAATTTAAAAAACAATTGGGGCAGAG
The DNA here is from genome assembly GCA_030390025.1 of Squalus acanthias. Lineage (NCBI taxonomy): Eukaryota > Metazoa > Chordata > Chondrichthyes > Squaliformes > Squalidae > Squalus > Squalus acanthias. The sequence continues at coordinate 34,305,047 of CM059439.1, read as the reverse complement.
GGAGCGAAATCAATTGCCCAACGATTGATAGCACTCTCTTCATGGAACTTTAAAGTTAAGTCCCTCCCACACTGCACACCATAGCAATGGTATATGCCAGGATCACACTCCATTCGCCAAGAGACTCACCTCCTGACTCCTTTCCACCATCTACAAGGCACAAGACAGGAGTGTGATGGAATACTCTCCAGTTGCCTGGATGAGTGCAGCTCCAACAACACTCAAGAAGCTCGACATCATCCAGGACAAAGCAGTCCGCTTGATTGGCACCCCATCCACCTTAAACATTCACTCCCTCCACCACCGGCGTACCGTGGCTGCAGTGTGTACTATCTACAAGGTGCACTGCAGCAACTCGCCAAGGCTTCTTCGGCAGCAGCTCCCAAACCTGCGACCTCTTCCACCTAGAAGGACAAGGGCAGCAGGCACATGGGAACACCACCACCTCCAAGTTCCCCTCCAAGTCACACACCATCCTGACTTGGAGGTATATCGCTGTTCCTTCATCGTCGCTGGGTCAAAATCATAGAACTCCCTCCCTAACAGCACTGTGGGAGTACTTTCACCACATGGACTGCAGCGGTTCAAGAAGGCGACTCACCACCACCTTCTCAAGGGCGATTAGGGATTTGCAATAAATGCTGGACTTGCCAGCGACGCCCACATCCCGCAAACAAATTAAAAAATCCTAGGATCTAGTGTTGCTAAGGCACAAATGACAGGAAATAAGTTGTTTAATGTATTCCTAATATTTTCATGTCATTACAATATGCTGATCCATATTTGGGCGCATGTATTGAATATATATTATAATTTCTGGAACCCTGGAAGTGAGCTCCCAGCCCAATGTTAGGTCCCTGCACCCGCACCCGCTGGAGTTATACTGGACAGCAGGTGAATGCTCAGAAGAAAAATGAGCTCCAGCATGTTTAAAGAACTGCTGTGAATATTGAATGTTCTTAAAAATATAAAAAGTTCCAATCAGCTTAGCAGCAAAGTGGGATGGTGTGACTTTAGAAAATATATTGTTATTTCATTATTATCTTATAATTACATTAGCACAACTCAAATCCAGCCAGTCCCAGTGTAATCCACCACATTACTTTGTTCAGTTGAATGCTGGATCCAATAGTCAGCTTCACATGACTGTTGCTGTGAAACATGCACCTGACAAAAGGGGTTGTATAGATCTATGCCGCTGCAATTTGCTCAATGCACAAAATTGTAACCTTTTTAAATAGTGGAAAGTAAATAATTATAGACCCCATAAAAACAAAGGCTTCAGATTTCTATAGATTGCTGGCCTTTAAATTGACTTGATATCTCTTACAACTTTGTCCTTCATTAAGAAAAGTACAATCATTTTGTAATTCTAAATAAATTGGTTTCACATTGTATGAGAAACCAAATTATACTTCTGAATTCTGAGGAAGTTTGCAACGAGAAATGAGAGTGATGTCTGCTCAATCAGTGTCATTTCTCTAAAAAGAACCATTTAAAAATATTCCAGTTTAATAAAAAACCTCAATATGTGGATAATATGTTACAGAACATTTGACGTGAAACAAAACCCTGACCGTTTTAAATTGTAATACGTGAATCACACACAAATATGATCCTACAGCTGCTGGAGAACCCAATGCAAACAAGCCAATCCAGCATCCAGTTAATTGAAATGTTTATAGATATTTTCATGTGAATGTTCTACAGTTCACTTTTTAAGCAAAACATATTTTTCACTCAGCTTGGCTTAAGAAACAAAATTTAATACAGTTAATAAAAATTATATTTTTAACTGCTTTATTTTCTCAATGCATCGTCTTCACATTGCTTGACTACATATCGAATCCTTCTTGCAGGGAAGGCCGGTGAGGTGAGGAACAGGCAATAGCTTCTCCATAAAATTTTGCTTTGTTATTGTCCAATAGGAGTTCCACATAATAGGGTCACAAAAGGGTACTCCTGCTGGCTCATAATCTATGGTACAATCTTATAAACAGAGGAGCATATTGTATCAGTGATCACGTCAAGCAGTAAAACAAAAAATTGGTTTTGAAAAAATGCAATTAAAAGTATTAAATCTGGATTGTCAATGTTTGTACTGCAGTATCTGCATAATGTCCGCTGCAGCACAAAGTTGCCATGGGGCCAACATGGTGATGTGCCAAGTGAAATTTCCCAGCCAGATGTGTTGGGAACTGGGTGTGCTCCAAAACATCCTCTGATGTAATAGCACCCATTCAACTTCACTAGTAATGAGTACTCGGGATCATGAGATCTAAACTTTTTTTTTTGCTCATCGCAGGGAACGAGAACTGAAATGATCAAATGTTATTGGTCATTTGTGTTGGGAAATGGCCATTTGTTAATACTTCTCTATGATGCAGTTGTCTAGATAGTTACTAATCTACTGCTCCGAGGGTTCAGTTGGTTAAGGCAGCCGGTCTATGCTGAGTTAGATAATCTCAGCTGGTGCAGGAGTAGGGGGGCTCGGCCTCCTTGGCTTAGGGAAAGGAAAACTGAGCAAGGATCCCACTCCTGATCACTCGCCAGCAATCTTGCTGAGGGGCACAAGTTGATGTTGGGTGAAGATCAGGCTTCGTTGTCATGGTCGCTATTGACAAAAGCCAATATTTACTGCGAAGGTTCACACATGAATAATAGCCATTTGGGTAATGTATCTGTGGACTCCCAGCGCTCGTGGAATTGGATTCCAGCAAAGAATCAATGCTTTCAGTAGAGCAGGGAGAGGAAAAAGGAGAAAATTGTAGTGGAAAGAAAGATTTTTAAAATAATTTTCCTAATATAACAATAACTTGCATTTATATAGCAGCCTTAATGTAGAAAAAGTCTCATGGCGCTTCGCAGAAGTGTAATCAGACATAAATCAACACCGAGCCAAAGTGGAGATATTCGGAGGGGTGACTAAAAGTTTGGTCAAAGAGGTGGGTTTTAAGGAGGATCTTAAAGGAGGAAAGAGAGGTGGAGGAGTGGCGAGGTGCAGGGAGGGAATTCCAGAGCTTAGGGTCCAGATGGCTGAAGGCATGTTTGTCAATGGTGGGGAATTGAGATTTCGGGATGCACAGGAGGCCAGAGTTGGAGTTATACAATCTAATTCTGGAAGAAAATGTGACCTTATCACAATGCAAAGGCTCTTAATTAAAAACACGATATTCTTAAGTTTTTTATGATTAAAAGTACATTTAATTTTGCACTTGATAAAACACACAGTAACTGTTGTAGAAAAATTGTTATTTGTTTGATTGACGGCAAATAATTTCCTCCAGAAAATACGGAGATTGAGAAATAGGACAAAACAAATGACGTGGACAGGGTGAGATTTTAATGCTGTCTGTGGATTGTGCATTTGGACTCAATCAGGAAAATCTGATTTTCATTAGATTGCCTTTAAAGATTGCCAGATAAATTGGCTTCAGGCCAGGATGTGACTGGACTGATTATACTAGATACTGAAGTCTGTCACAGTGAGAGAGGCACACAGACAAAGACAAAAAAAGACATAGATATACAGATACTCCAAAGAAAACGACAAATTGAAAAAAATGTGTTTTAGATGGAATAATCATGCTCTGTCTATTCGGGTAGCAAGATATCTTGTTTGTGTTAATTGTTCAAGTGGTTTGACTCCTTCAGACTTGATGTCTAGTATACAGCACCGAGTTAAAGAACGTGCCCAAGCTGAATATTTTTTTCTTTTTTCAAAAAATGAGAAATTGAGCCACTGGTTTGGAAAATATATTTTTAAGACTAGTCTTTTAAGTGAATAACCAATTTTCCACAAGTTTAAATACATGCCAAAATGATTTTAAACACTTATTCAAAGTATACAATTAAAAAGATTAAGTATAATATATGGCGTGGCATAAACACAAATGTACTTGTAAACATGGGGTATACATTTGTCATTACAGAGGTTGAAGTATGGTTTGCGGCAGGCGCCACACTCGTAGGTGTATTGTCTGTGACAGCGGCTTTGATATTCTGCTCCCTAACCAATACTGCGTAGTCTTAAAAGGAAGCATAAAATCAGCAAAGTTTCCATAGGTTCAAACGTTTGGCTGCTGGTATTACCTTAGCCCTTAAGCGTCAACTTTCAAATCTGTAGATAGTTCTGTCCATGTGTGAGACCAGTCATGTCTAGGTATTCTTATGTAAATGCATTCCTTGGCAGTGAAGGTAGTATAGTAGATCCAGGATCAACAATAACGATAAGACAGCTGACATTTCAGGTGTAAAACCTTTCCTCAGAACTGAGTTTCCAAGGAAAGGTTTTATACCTGAAACATCGGAGACTGGTGCTTTCTCGACAGATGCTGGCTTACCTGCTGGCTATCTCCAGCATTTCTGTTATTGTTTCAGATTTCCACCATCTGCAGTCTTTTGCTTTTTGACCGCAATAACCATACCTCACTTGCCTAACAAACTGTGTTAACATGTCCGAGACTGATGATGACATAAAACACAATGCTTTTTCTATGCAACTCAAATGCGTTCTTGACATTTCCAAATCAGTATACTTGAAATAAGTTGGCGGAAAAAGCAGAATAAAGTTGGCAAAGGCAGATTCAGCCTGACAAACTGGTTCGCAATTTTTCTTTGATGACTTGGCTTTTTTTGTCTAATCTATTATAGACTTCCATGGCAATTAATTGGCTCCAATGTATCTTATTTCCTGACCTTCTTCCTTTCCGCCCCCACCATATAACTCCAGTGGGTTGTGTGAAAATAAAAAATGTATTCAGACTTACTTCCCAATGTGAAGTGTCAAACCTCAGAAACAGACAAACCGATTTCTTAGGAGTGTGAGACTGGAGTTTAGATCTGGCGTCAACAAAGGGCAATAATGAAGATAATCAGGTCACTGCACCGCTGTCCAAACTGAAGTGTAACTGCTACTGGAGTGAACTGTAGTCATCCTCAAGGCACCAGTGTGAACATAGTTGTATTGCCATAAAATCCAATATTGCCTCTAGCAACACCACTGCTTTGTGTTGCCCTCTCAATGGATTATGGTGTAACCATTATAAATCAAGGGAAAAGTTTGATTTGCATTGCTAAAACAGTGTACCATAGAATAGTTTACCTTAACGAGATAATAGAAGGGCACTGCAAGGGAACTAATGTAATGGCCTTAATGATAATGTTAAATACCCAGAGGCACCTCAGCTTTCCATGTTGATTCAGCCCCCACAAATTGTGGGGCTCAGTATAACTCCTCCAAACCAATTCCCCATGATTGTGTCATCAGCAGCATTTACCTGCATTTGACAATCACTAGGCTAACTATTGCAGTGAAAATACTGATTTCAAGAATAGGAAGTTCTGTGGAGCTGTTTGATTTGTTTTAAGGAAAGTGGGCATTGATAGTGTTACCCACTTTATAAATGTATGTTACGAGTTGTTTTAAGCCTTGCCTGCTCTTGACAGGCAAAGAACGTCGATTGTCCAAGTCAGAAGCAGCTCAGTGTTTCTTCCTTCTCCTGATATGTCTGCTTGACCCTCGAGGCTATGCAGGCGATAAAGTGATTAGTTGAGTCAGTTAATAGGCAGACAATGATGATTGCTTTTAGAAATAATACTACCTAGAGGGAAGGATTGGACATGCAAATCTCCAATTCCAGCAGTGATACTGATTACATTACGAACTGCAGCATTTCTGGGGGAAGGGGTTGCACTCCTGGTTGAAGCTTGCAGGAAAACTCACAGTAAACAATATACAATTTCCTCCAGGTCATTTATTTTCAATTCTATCAAATCCAATTTAAAGCAGAGTAACTTAATCTGGAAGCTGGTAGTAATCACACCAGTGTTTGTTTTGTGTGTGTATATATATATTTCTTCTTTCTCTTTGGAGTTTCTCCACAACACTCAGCATTCTTGGATGAGAGCTCAGCCTGGAGACCTGTCCCCATCTTTTCCTAATTTTTGTGTTTACAACAACAATAGCAGCAACTTCAATTTATATTAGCATCTGTAACGTAGAAAAATGTCCCATGACGCGTCACAGAGGTGTAATCAGACATAAAATGGACACTGCCATAGAAGGAGATATTAGGAGGGGTGACCGAAAGCTTGGCCAAAGTGGTGGGTTTTAATCAGGGTCTTTAAAAGAGGTGAGAGGGTGGAGAGGCATTTAGGGAGGGAATGACATTGTGTGGGGCCTAGATGCTGAAGGTGCAGCTGCCAGTGGTGGAATGAAGGGGGTTGGGGGGGGCACAAGAGGTCAGAATTGGCCGACCAGAGAGTTCTGTGTTTCTGTTACCCAGCTTACCTTCCACTGCTTTGTCCAATGAGGCAAATGACTCCTCAATATAGACCTGGTGCTGTACTAATATCTGCATTCACCTACAACTCAGGAGGGGTATGCAGCAAGCTGTGTCTTGTCCTGTATCAGCTAATCAGTCCCTCATCAGCCACCACCACTCGTCTTCCTCACTCATACTTAGTGACACACCCGGTGCTTCCCCTTTAACATCACTATCACAATCTCCGACAGTGTGCATACCTGTGCTGCTTTCTGTTTCTAATGGGGGGGTGATGTTGTTTGGCGGCTTCTGATTTGGCTCAAGGGTGACTGGATTCTTCTTGTTCTGTTGGGGACTACATTGTCATTAAATTCATAATTATTTTCTTGTGACTAATCACAGCGTGAGGACACATTGATATAACATCACGTAAATCATAGAATATCTATACAATATATTATACCCTGCATTCTATGCTGTTTTTCAATCTTCAAAAGTCACACACCAGTAAGCTGTTTTATTTGTGGGACCCTCACCACCTTTTGTACGCTGCGACTTTCCGTTACATACAAGATTAGACTGTAAACATAACAGTAGTGTGATTTATGATGGAATGACTTGGTCCATGGAAATTGCTTTCTGCAGTCTATTCTCTTTGCAATAAGATAATGGCAAGTATAATTTACGTTGTCTTTCTATTTTCACTTCATTTACCATACTTGCTGCATCCTTTGTGTTAGTACCGTGTTTGTATTTGAAAATGTCTTTAACCATTCCTACTTTCCTTTATGTCCAAATATGGCCAGTGCTACTACTTAAGAGTAAAATTCATGCCTTACATTTGTGTTTTTTTAAAACCGTAGTCAAGATCATATTGACTCCTTTGCATTGTTGGGGTTGTCCAACCTACCAAAGTCTTGTCACACCACTCGAATACAGCAATTATCATTGCCTCCAGGGCCTGGTCTTTAAAATAGACTTTGTAAAAATTTTGTTATCAGTGCACTTTTCACAAATACTGCACACCACAGCTAGAAGAAAGAAATTTTGACATTATGTCACTTAAGTGACTTCTTAGCTGCTTGAGAAACGTTAAAGGGTCATTATTGCTGTATTGTGACTCTCGTTTGCTCGTTCTTGCGGACAGAATTGAATTCTCAGGATTCATGTATCTCAAAATGGCACAATGCCACGATTCTGTGGGTTGTAAATTTTGGCAAAAAGTGCGCATTTCTTTTGTTTTTGTTGAACAGTGAAATGACAGACTGACAGCCACGTCTTATTGCCCTGTGGTGGTGCATTTCTGTGGCATTACTAATCATGCCTATTTTGTTTTGCTTTGTTTTCAATCATCTCTCACAGACACATGCACGCTATATACGTACATTGCAGCTTGTGAGACCTATATTGAGAAATCCTGCAATATATTAAGTACAAAACTAAAAAGTACAATTACACTTCCTATTAGTGTCTTAGCTCAAATACCAACACCACGTGAGGATTTGACAAGTTTCCCTTGCTTAACTTTTTTTCTCCTTTCAGACTTGTTTTCTGCCACTGTGAGAAATATTTGTCCTGACAGGCTAATAAATACCCTTCCTCCTCCTCTCTCTTCACAAACAAGTTATCAGTCACTAAATTGCTAATTATAATGCTGCCCTATCTCAGTTCTACAAGGCATTGTTTATATACAGGAAAAACTAAATGACCTCAGTAATAATTTTGTGTGTTTTCATTAACAGATAATATCAGGAGAGTGCTACCGGATCCATTACATGAAGGAACGTTCCAAGTCCTTTATCCGCAACCCATATGTAGCTGCTCTGTATAGACAAGTTGGCTGCTTCGTCTTTGGCTGTGCCATAAGCCAGTCCTTCACTGACATTGCAAAAGTGTCTGTCGGTCGTTTACGGCCACACTTTCTAGATATCTGCAATCCAAACTTTTCAACAATCAACTGCTCCCTTGGTTACATTGTGAACTTTGAATGCAGAGGCAATGAAAGTAAAGTTCAGGAAGCAAGGTAGGAATTTTTACCTAATAACAAATGAAATAGAACATTACTTAAATATGGTTGCAATTACACTTTTCCCCCCTCCCCAAAGATACAGGGGTTGAAAATGGTCTTTGATTCGGTCGCCCATTTTACATCATGCCCGTTAGTGCTCATTGAAGTCAAAGACAAAGTAAATTGGACGGAGTGTAAAATGGGCTGCCGAAACTGCAGCCTACCTTTTATATTAATTACAACGCAATTCTTTTAGATTTTGTGATGCAATTTTATGTAAGGGATAGAAACACTATACAGTTTAATGGTAATTTTGAGATGCTGTAAAACTGTTGATTACAAGAGGCAGTGGCGTCCACTGGCTATAATTCACATTGATTCTGTTATTCCCACATGTCAATGATACAATGACTGAGACTTGAATCCTTATTTATTTTAGTTGTAAGTTCTACATCTAAGTTAAATGAAAGTTGCAGCTGCTTGTGATTGGTGTCAAATTTTTCTCATGTTTGCCAAAACCACCCACATCATTGCACTGCCTCTGGCCTCTTCTGCATCCTGTGCCCCCTTTCACCCCATCATTGGTGGCAGTGCATTCAGCCACCTAGGCCCTATGCTCTGGAATTCCTTCCCTAAACTCCTCTGCCCTTCGTCCTTTAAGACCCTCCTTAAAACCCACCTCTTTGACCAAACTTGTCGTCGCCCCTCCTAATATTTGCTTCTTTGGTGCAGCATCCATTTTTTGATGATGTTTGCCCCTGTGAAGCGCCTTGGGACTTTTTTCTATGTTAACAGCCCTATATAAATGCTAGTTGTAAATGCATGCTCCTGTTTTAGCTCCTGATCCAAATAAATATGCTCACCCGGTGGACAGCCAGAGTCAGTGTGAGCAGATCGCAGGCACGCTTCCCATGGTTTTTCCATCCATTAGTATGAATGGACAGACTATCACAGGGCGTACACCATATGCCTGCAGTACACATTTGAGGAACAAAAATGCTCTGGCATGTACAGCAAAATGACACAGACACAGTCCTGGTATCAGGTGCTCATATATTAATGCAACTGTGTCACCATGGAATATTTACATATTTCATGGCTGTACCTTCTATTTATCCAAAAGTACGATTTTGCTTCTGGTTTCTTCTGTTAACTTTGTGCAGTACACTAAAAGATTCCAATACAAATTACACCCAGAGAGCACTGTGTACATTGTGGGTACATGCACACTGTGAATATAGTAATATTATAATGCTTATATTCACATCGTGCTTTATCATGTCTAAACATCTCAAAGCACTTCACAAAGTGATTGATTTTATGTAGGCAAACGTATGGAGAATGGGAGTATATGCATTTGTTCCATTACACATGCAGTGAGATTAATCTAACTAGATTGACCTTTCCCAAAATGGGTTTCCCTCGCTGTGTAATTTGAACTTCAGGTGGATGGAAATTTGGCTATGACAAATGTGCTCAGGCTAGCCCAGATTGCCGTAATAGAGCCTGATTATTAAAGCATTCTTTTGGTTTGTTTTCCAGGAAGTCGTTCTTTTCAGGACACGCCTCCTTCTCATTGTACACCATGCTGTATTTAGCGGTAAGTGACTTCATGTTTCACTTGTCTTTCTGCAGTCTGTATCCAGGGACCTGAATTTCTTTAGGTTTCAATTTTGTTGAAGGTGTAATGCTTTTAAAATCATAGTTTTTTTTGGTTACAATACATTCACGGCGTACATGGTATGCTATATATGTTATGTTGTGATCATAAATGAGCTTCACTGGCTGGGGGTTGTGGATGATCACTGTGACAGATCCCAGGTAATGGCAGTGATGCTCGTATATCGTACAAAGTATTTACAGCACAGAAACAGGCCATTCGGCCCATCAGGTCCATGCCGGTGTTTATGCTCCACATGAGACTCATTCCACCCCTCCTCATCTAACCCCATCAACATATCCTTCTATTTCTTCCTCCCTCCCTCATGTGTTTATCTAGCTTCCCCTGAAAGGAATCTATGCTATTTACCTCAACCACTCCCTGTGGTAGTGAGTTCCACATTCTCACCACACTCTGGGAAAAGAAGTTTCTCCTGAATCCCCTATTGGATTTATTAGTGACTATCTTATATTTATGGCCCCTAGTTCTGGTCTCGCATGTCAGTGCCTGGTGGGTTTTTGCTTGTGCTGCCAGAGCTTTGACATTTACCCTATTTTGGTGAGCTTGGCATTTATGTATTGTATATTCCCTCCCCTGTTTCTACTGCCAAATGACAGGGCAGATAGTGACAAACTCTCTTCTGGGGCAGTCAGAGGGTGAATGTCAGGCAAGACTTAAACTGGTCTTTCCCACCTGAGGATCCAATATAATATTCTTGTTAAGCAGCTATGGTCTAATTCCATTAGAATTTTTCCCTGGATGGATGTGGTAACAGACAGCCATTCAAGAGGAGCACAATGCTGCATTCTGTCTACTGCTGCACAGCTCCATGTTCATGTGCCTTTGTTTCATGGTTTGCTATGCTAAAATTTGCATATTTTTAGGTTGCTGCGATTGGTCAGTACAGATTTAGCACCAGTGTCTCCAGTACTGGCACTCCTGGATGTCCTGTACTTGTATCAGCCAGTGAACAAAAGTGACACTTCACACCTTGTTACTTTAACAAATTGTGCAATGCTATTTTTTCTGGCGTTTAAGTGTTGCGGATAACACGTAGGGGGCACAGGGTGATTGCTTTGTGTGTGTAATCAGCAGTACATGGCATAATAAACAGATACCATAGAGACATAGGATAGACTGCATAGGTCACAGAGAGAGACGTTGGGCGGGTTCCAGGATAAACACAGTATAAACTACAGAGGATAAAAAAGCATTAACTACAGAAGGGACTTGTATTACTGAGGGAAAAGCAGACCATAAATGAATTTGGAGAAGCCACTGAGGGTACTGGATTCACAATCTTCTCATGATTCTCAAATGCAAATTTATCTCCAGGACCTTGAAGCTTGGGAAATAATGGGGGAGAAATTGAGTATCGCCCCGATAACTTTAGCGGTAATAAAAAAGCAGCGCCGAGCGCTACGCTAGTGAATCCGATGCGAACTTCAGGCTTAGCGCTCCAGGAAGGAAGTGGAGCGCTAAATCAAGCGCTACCACTTCCCTTGGAGCGCTAAAGTTTGGAAAGAGGGGCGGTAGTGGTGCAGCGCTGCCCAATGTCGAGGGCAGCGCTGCCGGGAACGGAGGTTCCCTCCCTCCCTCCAAGGGAAGGGCCATTGCTGCAGGCTCTGCATTAAATCGATGTCCCTCGTCGCCGATGGCAGCCGCGATCCATGACGATCGGCCCCAAGCACTCTAACAGAGCGCAGGGCTGATCAATCGCGGCACTGGAAAAAGCTGAAAAAACAATCTAAGGGGTGAAAACAAATTTTTCATTGACACAAGCGGCCTTACCTTTAAATACCGCTCCCCAAGCGGCCGGCCTCCCTAACAACACCTCCTGCAGCTGTCGGTGTTATCACCCGGCGATGCTGCAGGGGGCGAGCTGAAGTTCGGATCCGGGGCGGTACCGGGGCGCTGTGCAGCCGGATGATGTCATGATCCCCGGGTGCAGGAGATCGTGGCGCTAGCGGTTACCGCCGCCACAAGCTGCCACGTCAATTTTGCGGGCGCCGGTACTATCACTGCGCCCGGTCGCAAAGCTGGTAGCGCCCCGTTAACGCCCCCCGGAGGCGCAAAGGAGGCCAATTTCTCCCCCAATAAATGTAATTAATATCTTCATTTGCATTCAAAACTATGTAACTGGTCAAAAACAGGACACTTCTCTGAGTAACGCGGAGTTGCTTCTGTAGGATGGGATAACCATCTTAGCCAGTCTGTCCTAATTGCTTTTGTTTTCCATGAGCTGTCTTTTGAGCTTCACTGATTCTCAATGGATTTTACATTCCTTACTGCCACCAATGTACTTGTTTAGATCTGCCTTTGTATCGTAAGCCTAAAGAATTTCTTTGAGTAATGCCACTCTCCAAATCATGTCTGTGATCCCAAACACCTGTTGAGTAAGAGCTTTAATCCATTGTATAAGGAATGAGGCTAGGCTCTCTTCACACACACTGAATTCAAATAACAATGCTCCTATAATTCTTTTAACATTGCTTTAGCCATGTTCTTTATGTTACAAATAGCATTCAAATCCCAGTTTTATTATAAGTGACCAACCCAATTTCCTGAAAGCACGTAATGCTATAACCCACTGAAGTGAGTTAACTGGTTTCAATCTTATGTTGTCTTGTTTGTCTTATACCATCGCTGTGCATATGCTGATGTCCATATGCTTGCAGTTAGTTCTACAGTTTATAGACTCATAATCTAACTCAAGCATACAGACACTAATAACTATAATTCACACATTGTCTCCCCACACTCCTATATAAGCCACTGCAGGAACAGATAGCACAAACGTTCATGCATCGTAGAGCATTTGCATTCAATTGTTCCCAAACTGCAAGTTTCAGCCTAGAGTGCCAGATGAAACTGCAGAGCACAAATGTACATTATTTATTAGAATTGAACATGGACTGAGCTGCAGATATATATAAAATATATATTTCTGGGGGGAGTCATCATTCTGAATTAAAGCCTCATCAAAATGACTAAAAGTTTAACGTCTCTTTAAATGTAAAACAGAATTTCTGTGTGGCATTCTTTGTCATTTGAACCATCTGAATGGATGTTTTTGTTCTTTTATTTAAAAAAGTTCTTACCACAGAAAAACTCCCTTAAGACCAAAAACTGTTAAATAGAATTAGCAATATACAGTTGTAAGCGTAACTGCTTTCCCTTTATGATGTGAGGTTAAAGATCACTGGAATGCGGAATAAAAATTTGACCCTACCACCAGATTAGGTTTACTGATGCTGCCCAGATACTAGGCTTCACATGGCTTGATTTATGAAGCTTCTCAAATTGGGGTCAGACTCCTACCAGTTCAGAGCAATGGTATTGCAATAACTCAAATGCCTTTTCTCATTATAATACGTTTTAATGCATAGTAGCGTAGAGATTTTAAGCAATAGAAGCATTCTTCCAAGGCCGTAGTAATAAAATGGTCAATTGTTCTTGTAAATCCTAAACATTACAAAGGGCTTTTGCAACTAATTCCTAACATAATGCTCTTTGTCTGCGGATATTCCATTATGTCCCTGATATTAATAATAGCAGGGCATAGCGAGACACTGAGTTGCATTGAGAGCAGAATACTGAATGACATCCAGCACGCAACTGACAGGCTTCAAAACAAAGGCAGGAGTTCCTAGGCAAATATACAAAGAAGTAGTTATAGACAGGCAAAGAATACCAGGCTGGGAGTTAAATTACTTCCGTAGGGATTTGCTTTGATTTAAAAACAGTTAATTCCCAGAATGTAGAATTGTAATTTAAAGAAAAGTCCCCATTCCCTAAAAGTTAGTCTAATCTAAGATTTGAAGAGATTTTGTATTTTTTAATGGGCCAGATTTTGCTGGAGCAGGGTATCTTGCGGTGTGCCCCGTTAGTTAGACTTATTCGTGCACGTTTACGTTTTTGCCCACAAAGTTGCTGGAAGTGCGAGCTGATAATGGCGCAGCGAGGGCAACAGGGTATCTGGGACCATGGTGAACAACGGGACAAGCAGTGTATCTCCTCAGTTTAAGGATTGAGAAATAAACAAAGGAAGGACTGAGAAGGAGAGTGAATTAGAGTGGGTGACCTCAATGTCAAATTAGGTACAGAAAGAGAAATAAAGAGAGGGAAAGAAAGATTAGATTGAGAGAGAGAAAAAAAGAGACACAAAGAAAAAAAAGAAAAAAAATTTAAATTTGACATTTTTAAAATCTAAAACAGTTCACAACCTGAAGGAATGAGACTCCACACTTATAATTGTTTACTTTCTGGGCAAGAGACGTTTATTGGCAATCATTAACAATCATCACATTGTCTTAAACAGCTCAATTAGATCACCCTTAATCTTCTGTACTCAAGGGAATACAAGCCTAGTCTATGCAACCTGTCCTCATAATGTAACCCTTTTAGCCCGGTATCATTAGGGTGAATCTGCGCTGTACCCCCCTCCAAGGTCAATACATCCTTCCTGAGGTGCGGTGCCCAGAAATGAACATAATGGCCCAGAAATTGATCTCGCTCTGTTCCCGCGGGGGTAAGGCTTCCCCGCGATCTCTCACTCCGCTTGTGCTTTTTCAGATCCAGCTTGCACGAACTTGATGTTCCAGACATCAGCTGGGCAGTGCTTGCGTATCCCACCGGCGTAGTGAATTCGTGCGAGCTGTGGGATCACGTGACTCAGTTAGAGCCAATGGCAGCACACCATCTTCCATTCATAAGTTTCACATACGTGCTGTGAAATCTATGAATCTTACACCCCCCCAAAATAACAGCTAAACCTCAATTAAATTAAAAAAAAAAAACATCACATTAATAAAATAAGTATAGTTAAATAAATTAACCATTTTAAATAAAAAATTAAATTTTTGAAAAAATTTAAAATCTTTTAAAAAGTTATAAAAATAAACTTACCTGTCTTTAAAGTCTCTAAAAAAGATATACCTGTTAAAAAAAATTCAAAAAAATACTTAATTCACTACTTACCTTGTTAAAAGTGGGTCTTACTCCTCCTTTTTCCATTTCTAAAATCTTCCGTACTTACCTGCGCGTCCAAAGCATGAAGTGCACAGCGTGCGCACAGCCTGTAGCGCGCACGCGATGCACCGAGGAACCGCCCCCTTTTCAAAAGACCAATTGCCGGTTTTCAGCGCATGCGCAGGGCATGCAGAAAACCGGCAATTGGAGAGAGAATACGCGAGAGTACGCAGTGCGTACTCTCGCGTCACGGGATGAATTTTTGGCCCATTACTCCAGATGGGGTCTAACTAGAGCTCTGTACAGCTGCAGAATAACTTCCAGGTTCAATATAGATCAGATCTTTGAAACTTCTCAAATGATCACTATACAGTGGACTATTCGAACACCATGTCCAATAAAACTATAAAAAAATGTATTCGCTCACGGCATGTGGGCGTCGCTGACAATGCCAGCATTTATTGCCCATTCCTAATTACCCTTGAGAAGGTGGTGGTGAGCCTCCTTCTTGAACCGCTGCAGTTCGTGTGGCAAAGGTACTCCCACAGTGCTGTTAGGTAGGGAGTTCCAGGATTTTGACCCAGCGACTATGAAGGAACGGCGATATATTTCCAAGTCAGGATAGTGTGTTACTTGGAGGAGAACTTGCAGGTGCTGGTGTTTCCTTCCGCCTGCTGCCCTTGTTCATCTAGGTGGTAGAGGTCGCGGGTTTGGGAGGTGCTACCGAAGAAGCCTTGGCGAGTTGCTGCAGTGCATCTTGTAGATGGTACACACTGCAGCCACGGTATGCCAGTGGTGGAGGGAGTGAATGTTTAAGGTGGTGGATGGGGTGCCAATCAAGCGGGCTGCTTTGTCCTAGATGGTGTTGAGTTTCTTGAGTGTTGTTGGAGCTGCACTCATCCAGGCAAGTGGAGAGTATTCCATCACACTCCTGACTTGTGCCTTGTAGATGGTGGAAAGGCTTTGGGGAGTAAGGAGGTGAGACACTCGCCGCAGAATACCCAGCCTCTGACCTGCTCTTGTAGTCACAGTATTTATGTGGCTGGTCCAGTTAAGTTTCTGATCAATGGTGACCCCCAGGATGTTGATGGTGGGGGATTTGGCGATAGTAATGCCATTGAATGTCAAGGGACAGTGGTTAGACTCTCACTTGTTGGAGATAATCATTGCCTGGCACTTGTGTGGCGCGAATGTTACTTGCCACTTATCAGCCCAAGCCTGAATGTCATCCAGGTCTTGCTGCATGTGGGCATGGACTGCTTCATTATCTGAGGAGTTACGAATCGAACTGAACACTGTGCAATCATCAGCGAACATCCCCACTTCTGACCTTATGTTGGAGGACAGGTCATCGATGAAGCAGCTGAAGATGGTTGCCCCGAGGAACTCCTGCAGCGATGTCCTGGGGCTGAGATGATTGGCCTCCAACAACCACAACCATCTTCCTTTGTGCTAGGTATGACTCCAGCCAGTGGAGAGTTTTCCCCTTGATTCCCGTTAACTGCAGTTTTACTAGGGCTCCTTGATGCCACACTCGGTCAAATGCTGCCTTGATGTCAAGGGCAGTCACTCTCACCTCACTTCAGAAATTCAGCTCTTTTGTCCATGTTTGGACCAAGGTTGTAATGAGGTCTGGAGCCGAGTGGTCCTGGCGGAACCCAAACTGAGCATCGGTGGGCAGGTTATTGGTGAGTAAGTGCCGCTTGATAGCACTGTCGACGACACCTTCCATCACTTTTCTGATGATTGAAAGTAGAATGATGGTGCAATAATTGGCCAGATTGGATTTTTCCTACTTTTTGTGGACAGGACATAACTGGGCAATTTTGCACATTGTTGGGTAGATGCCAGTGTTGTAGCTATACTGGAGCAGCTTGGCTAGAGGCGCGGCTAGTTCTGGAGTACAAGTCTTCAGCATGACAGCCGGGATGTTGTCGGGGCCCATAGCCTTTGCTGTATCCAGTGTGTTCAGCTGTTTCTTGATATCACGTAGAGTGAATCAAATTGGCTGAAGACTGGCTTCTGTGATGGTGGGGACCTCAGGAGCTGGCCGAGATGGATCATCCACTCGGCACTTTTGGCTGAATATGGTTGCGAATGCTTCAGCCTTGTCTTTTGCACTCACGTGCTGGGCTCCACCATCATTGAGGATGGGGATGTTCATGGAGCCTCCTCCTCCCATTCATTGTTTAATTGTCCACCACCATTCACAACTGGATGTGGCAAGATTGCAGAGCTTTGATTTGATTGTTGGTTGTGGGATCGCTTAGCTCTGTCTATAGAATGCTGTTTCCACTGTTTAGCATGCATGTAGTCCTGTGTTGTAGCTTCACCATGTTGGCACTACATTTTTAGGTATGCCTGGCATGCTCTTTTACACTCCTCATTGAACCAAGGTTGGTCCCCTGGCTTGATGGTATTGGTAGAGTGAGAGATATGCCAGCCATGAGGTTACAGATTGTGGTGGAATACAATTCTGCTGCTGTTGATGGCCCACAGTGCCTCATGGATGCCCAGTTTTGAGCTGCTAGATCTGTTCTGAACCTATCCCATTTACCACGGTGGTAGTGCCACACAACAGGATGGAGAGTGTCCTCAGTGTGAAGATGGGACTTCTTCTCCACATGGCCTATGTGGTGGTCACTCCTACCAATACTGTCACGGACTGATGCATCTGCGCCTGGTAGACTGGTAAGAACAAAGTCAAGTAGGTTTTCCCCTCGTGTTCATTCATTCACCAGCTGCCGCAGATACCAGTCTGGCAGCTATGTCCTTCAGGACTCGGCCAGCTCGGTCAGTAGTGGTACTACTGAGCCACTCTTGGTATTGGACATTGAAGTCCCCCACCCAGAGTACATTCTGTGCGCTTGCTACCCTCAGTGCTTCAACATGGAGGAGTACTGATTCAGCAGCTGAGGGAGGGTGGTAGGTAGTAATCAGCAGGAGGTATCATTCAAAACATTTTAATTCAAGCAAAAGGTTAATAATCTATATAATATATTAAGATCAATTAATGCATTGCACGTTCCATATTAGTTGAAAATTACTCCTCCCTTGAATCCTTTGATGCTGATTGCTTCAGTGGTCTTTCCTGGTAACTTATTCCACAGATCTATTAACTTTTGTGTAAAAAAAAAAGCTCTTCTTGCTTCTTACGTGCTCATTTTTAACTTGTATCCTGTGGTATCTGAACCCTAAACATCAAAGGCAGAAAACATTCGAACCAGTGCATGAGATTAATTCAACGTAAACTTTTTCTTGTTTTCTGGAGGCTAGGCACTCCAAATATGTAACCTGACTTCAGAATGGTTCTCCCATACCTACAGATTCATAGAAAAGGACTCACAAAATGTTTTGAAAATAATTTACTACATAATTAAAGTCCCAGTGGTGTTGATCCTTTGTATTACACTTAGTGATGCCAAATAGCTCTGGTCTCCAGTGAATACTTTACATGGTTTGGCACATGTACAACAGTTGCTGTGTATTAGCCCTGGCGCATTTGTTTGAACCTTACACTCTATTTACAGGAGATACCATCAGCTGCCACAGTTGTGTACACTGCCCTCCATATGGAAGCATTCTCATATCAGTCAGCATGCTGTCCCAGGTCCCTCGTTTCCCTTGATATGAAAACACTGGAAAATGAACAGTTTTCATAGCCTTTAATGTGCTGTGAGGTTTATCACTGTTGTTTATCTTACAATGGCTTTTTACAGGCAAATGTGTTTTGCACTTTAACCTAGGCCTACACAATAATTTGCTTTTAGTAATTGCTGCTATTAATCTATTAATGTGATTTCTCCACCAATTTCCATGAGTATCCTGTTCTTTGCAATGCAGTAGTATTCTAAATGTGCAAAAGTGTTGTGTAATACTGATCGGAATATATCAGTTTTCAAAGGTGAAATGTACTCATCTTAGGCAGCAACTTACACCAACAGGTATCTTCTGGCTTACCCTGTTTTATTATACTTTTAAAAATACTAGTCAGGAACAGAGATTACCACTGGTCCTTTGGCATCATGTTCTACTAAATCTACACCATGAATTAAAACAGGCTGTGGACAGCAATTCCATTTTGTGATAATGTATAAAGAACTTGCATTTATATAGCGCCTTTCACAATCTCAGGATGTCTCAAAGTGCTTTACCGTCAATGAAGTACTGTACTTTTCCAAAGTAATCGCTGTTGCAATGCAGGCAAATGCGACAGCCAATTTGTGCACCGCAAGGTTCCACAAATAACAGTGAGATAAATGACCAGATAATCTGTTTTAGTGATGCTGACTAAGGGGTAAATATTGGCCTGGAAACCTGGAGAAATCGCCACTCTTCTTCAAATAGTACCATGGGACCTTTTACATCCATCTAAGAGGCAGACGGGGCCTCGGTTTAATGTCTCATCCCAAAAGACGGCACCTCTAGCAGTGCAGTTCTCTGTCAATACTGCAGCGAGGTGTCAGCCTCGATTATGTGCTCAAAAATCTGGACTATAACATTTAGTATTGGCCCAGAAATTAGACTTCGATGGTTGCTGCGGGGGTAAGGATCCGGCGCGATCTTACCTACCGCGCCTGCCTTTATGGTTCGGGCCCACACGAACTTCTGCTCCTGGGCCTCTCCCTGGTGCCGGCGTGCAGTGTGTGCGTGTCCCAGAGGCGCAGTTAGTTCAATGCGACCTCTGGATCACGTGGGGCATGGAGAGCCAATGGCAGCACACCATCTTTCATTCATAGATTTGACAGGAAGAGCTGTCAAAACTATGAATACAAATTGCCCCCAAAAGAACAGCTAAACCTCAAATAAATTAAAAAAAACCATCACATTAATAAAATAACTATAGTTAAATAAATTAACCACTTTAAACAAAAATTTAAATTTTTGAAAAAATTTAAATTCTTTTTAAAAGTTATAAAAATAAACTTACCTTTCTTTAAAGTCTCTAAAAAAGATAAACCTGTTGAAATTTTTTAAAAATAATACTTAATTAACTACTTACCTTGTTAAAAGGGGGTCTTACGCCTCCTTTCTTCATGTGTAAAATCTTCAACACTTACCTTCGCGTTGAAACCTGAAAAAAAACCTAAGTGCGCTGCCTGTAGTGCGCACGCGGTTCACTTAGGAACCGCCCCCTTAGCAATATCGGAAGTGCCGGTTTCCCGCACATGCGCAGTGCATGCAGGAAACCGGCACTTCGGGACCGAATACGGGAGAGTACACAGTTCGTACTCTCCCGTATTCAGCCGAATTTTTGGGCCAATGTGGCAATCCAGCTAAAAAACATGTCTGTTTGACTTATGCAAGACACCATATTAATACCATATTAAAATAAAAAGTACTGAAGCAAAATAGATTAACCAAATATAAGCATGTAAATATGAGCCAGGAAAAGGTCATTTAGCTTATTTAGCTGCCTTCTTCCAATAGTAGATGTATAATTGACAGCATCACAGACTCTAACCGTTTATTTATTCTCCTGAAGGCTGTGATAAATCACTGCTAAAACTTCCAAGAAGATACAGAAGTGTATGGAATTTCTCCCCAACACACAAATATAATTTAGCAACAATCTATATTGTTGGTCTGTGATTGTTTTCATCTCTTTTAATCAAACACACACATATTAAATGTGGTGTAACTATATTTGTGGGGGGAGGAGGTTTCCCCCACATTCCTTCAGATTTTAACTGACAAACTGCTGAAAAGTGACTTTTATGCTAGGCCTCCACCTTTGCTTCCTTTTATTTTTAAGTCTACCCCAAGTATTTTCTTTAAAAGGTTTATTTTTGTAATGTGTGGGTGAAATTTGACCCTCATTCGTAAATACATGACATGAATATCACCTCCTAGTGATGAAAGAGTCAGATGCTAAAACTGCCTCAGTTTGCAGGGCAGTGTTCCAGCTAAGTACAGGGAATATGTCAAATCTTCTGGACCCTCGTGTGTTCATTTATCAAGCCTCCTGATAATTCATACATAAGTAAGAACATTTACTTTGTTTGAGCATGAAGAGGAGGGGGGAGAAGAGGGAGGGGACAGGTCCCCCACCCCCTCAATAAAAAGACTAGAAATATGAAACTGCAGTATTTCATTCATGGCTATATCGCTAGGGGATGTTAGGAAACCATGTCCCTATTCTGCTGTGGGTTTTTCAGAGACTCGGTCAGCGTACAGGTTTTGCCTGAAACAAATGGTGATTGTGAGAGACTGGCAGCATGTTTTCATTCAAACTCTTTGTGCATTCTGTTGCAAAGTGTCACGGTTGATTATTAATTGCTTATTAAAAAAGAATTCATTGCATTAGTTGAATAGAGCAATATTGAGTCTGGGGGGTCATGTAAAGGTAAATCCAATTATTAAGGAGTTAGTAACACTGCTGTGAAACCTTTCACTTAGACATTTTAAAGGGACAGTGTCCCTTTATCTTGGCTACTTGAAGTTCCAAAATGTCAAAAATCAAATCTTTTCAGTTACACTTAGGTCAAGCGATTTAGGATGGCACAACAAATCCCATGATCTTTTACACTTACCATGTCATGGGAATTGCTGCCCAAATAATATCAATTTTACATAGAAGGTCCCAGAGGCTGACCAATTTACATAGGATTACATAGGATATACAGCATAGAAACAGGCCATTCGGCCCAACCAGTCCATGCCGGTGTTTATGCTCCACACGAGCCTCCTCCACTCTTTCCTCATCTAAATCTATCAGCATAACCCTCTATTCCCTTCTCCCTCATATGCTTGTCTAGCCTCCCCTTAAATGCATCTATACTATTCGCTTCAACCACTCCCTGTGGTAGCGAGTTCCACATTCTCACCACTCTTTGGGTAAAGAAGTTTCTTCTGAATTCCCTATTGGATTTCTTGGTGACTATCTTATATTGATGGCCTCTAGTTATGCTCTTACCCACAAGTGGAAATATTCTCTCTGTATCCACTCTATCAAAACCTTTCATAATTTTAAAGACTTCTATTAGGTCACCCCTCAGCCTTCTTTTTCAAGAGAAAAGAGACCCAGCCTGTTCATCCTTTCCTGATATGTATACCCTCGCATTTCTGGTATCATCCTTGTAAATTTTCTCTGCACCCTCTCCAGTGCCTCTATATCCTTTCAATAATATGGCGACCAGAACTGTATGCAGTACTCTAAGTGTGGTCTAACCAAGGTTCAATACAGGTTTAGCATAACTTCCCTACTTTTCAATTCTATACCTCTAGAAATAAACCCTAGTATTTGGTTTGCTTTTTTTATGGCCTTGCTACCCTGTGTTGCACCTTTTAGTGATGTGTGTATTTGTACTCCGAGATCCCTTTGTTCCTCTACCCCACCTGGACTTGCACCCTCCAAATGATAAGTGACCTCCCTATTCTTCCTACCAAAATGTAATACCTCACATTTATCTGTGTTAAACTTCATTTGCCAATTATATGCCCATTCTGCAAGTTTATTAATGTCCTCCTGTAATTTGTTGCAGTCCTACTCAGTATTGACTATCCCCCCCAATTTGATATCATCTACAAATTTGGAAATTGTGTTTTTGATTCCAAAGTCTAAATCATAAATATAAATTGTGAACAGCAGTGGTCCCAGCACTGATCCTTGTAGAACACCACTACCCACCTTCTGCCACTGTGAATAGTTACCCTTTACTCCTACTCTCTGCTTTCTGTCCTGAAGCCAGCCAGCAATCCAATACAATAATTTTGTTTATACACTTTTGCTGAACAAAGAGTAGGCTGGAAGAGTCCAGCTTTTGTTTTTTTCACTCAATTGTATAGTTTAGAAACATATTTCATGATGCATGATGATTATTTCTCAAAGAGGCACATCTGAATAAATAATTAAAAGAGGCACTTTTACCAGATTTTTACATATAGTGTAAATGTGGTGTAGCTCTCAGTGTCTTATGATGATAGCACATCTCTGATTGTGTCTAGCTCACTAACCTGCTGAACATACAAGACAAGCACATACCTAAGATGAAAAAGCTCAGACTATACAGAGAGTGGTCTTTTGAGAAGAGTGGTGGAGGTTATATAAAAATATAAATACTATGAATTATGAGCACTTCTTTAGTTTTAATTTATTTGTAACTACTTGATAGAGAATGAGAAAAAATGTAAATGAACCAATAAAATGACCAAAATCAGTCTTTATCAAGATCAGAAACACAACTTGCAGTGATTCTGAATGGTGGTCTATGAGGCAAAGCATTTGGTGTTACAGTAAATGGCTGTACACAAACCTCCATGGGTTAGAAATATTGTTAAAACAAAATCTTTGATGTTCGCTTAAACCAGGGAAAATGTGTAAATCGTTACCATTTTTAAATTTGTTCTCGGTATGTTGTTGATGACGGCAAGTGATTAAGAAGGCCAATGGAATGTTGGCTTTCATTGCTAGGGGGATAGAATATAAAAATAGGGAGGTATTGCTTCAGTTGTACAAGGTATTGGTGAGACCGCACCTGGAATACTGCATACAGTTTTGGTGTCCATACTTAAGAAAAGACATACTTGCTCTCGAGTCAGTACGAAGAAGGTTCACTCGGTTAATCCCGGGGATGAGAGGATGGACATATGAGGAGAGGTTGGGTAGATTGGGACTCTACTCATTGGAGTTCAGAAGAATGAGAGGCGATCTTATTGAAACATATAAGATTGTGAAGGGGTTGGATCGGGTGGATGCGGGGAGGATGTTCCCGATGATGGGTGAAACTAGAACTAGGGGGCATAGTCTTAGAATAAGGGGCTGCTCTTTCAAAACTGAGATGAGAAGGAACTACTTCACTCAGAGGGTGGTAGGTCCATGGAATATGCTGCCCCAAAAAGCTGTAGAAGCTACATCATTACATAAATTTAAAACAGAAATAGACAGTTTCCTAGAAGTAAAGGGAATTAAGGGTTACGGGGAGCGGGCAGGAATTTGGACATGAGTCTAGGTTCGGATCGGTCATGGCCCTGTGGGTAGCGTAGCGGGCCCAGGGGCCGTGTAGCCTGATTCTGCTCCTATTTCGTGTGTCCAATTCTGTTAGGTTCAGGAGATGGTTCTGTGATAGTAGATTGGCGGTTAGGATCAGATCAGCCATGATCTTATTGAATGGCGGAGCAGGCTCGAGGGGCCAATTGGCCTACTCCTGCTCCTATTTCTTATGTTCTTATTAAAGCCATATTTTATTGCCTGTTCCTAGTTGACCTGAGAAGGAGCTGGTGGTCCTTCTCCTTGAACCAGTGCAGTCCTTTTGCTGGTGGCACTCCCAGGATGGTGGCAAGGCAGGGAATTTCAGGATTTGGATCCAACGACATTGAAGGAATGGTGATCTATGTCCACATAAAGATAAAAATGAGAAGTCGCACAACACCAGGTTATAGTCCAACAGATCCACATCATGGCACATAAAGATAGTGTGTGACTTTGAGGGGAGCTTGCAGGTGATGGTCATCCCATCAGATTGCAGCTATTGTTCATCTTGGTGGTAGAGGTTGTGCAGCTGGGATTTGCTGTTGAAGTAAGGTTGGTGAGTTGCTGCGGTGCATCCTATAGAAAGGCAACACTGCAGGCACTGTGCCCTGGTGGTGGAGGGGTGGACAATATGTCAAATGACACGGGTGCCAATCAAGCACACTGCTCTGTCCTGGTAGTTGTTGAGTTTCTTTTTGCAGCTGATTAGCAAGTATTCCATCACACTCCCAACTTAAGCTTTGTAGATGGTGGAGAAGCATTGAGGGGTCAGGTGGTTAGTCACTCGTCATAGAGTACCTAGTCATGTTCTTGTAGCCACTGAGTTGATATGGCCGGTCCAGTTAAGATTCTGGTCAGTGGTGACCCCACCCCCTCCTGGGCAATTGATGGTGGGAGACATCGCA
Source organism: Squalus acanthias (assembly GCA_030390025.1). Taxonomy (NCBI): domain Eukaryota; kingdom Metazoa; phylum Chordata; class Chondrichthyes; order Squaliformes; family Squalidae; genus Squalus; species Squalus acanthias. Next base: position 34,280,266 of record CM059439.1, on the reverse strand, counting down.
ATGGTGGTGTCGTTGAAGGTCAGAGGGAGGTGGATAGACCTTTTATTATTGCCGATACCTGGCACTTACATAGCGTGAATGTTACCTACCACTTGTCATGCTGGATGTTATCTAAGTTCTGTAGTAGATAGACATGGGCTGCTTCATTATCAGGGAAGGTGTGAATGGAGCTGAGCACTGTGGAATTGTTAACGAACAACGCCCTCCTGACCTTCTGATGGAGGGTATGTCATTAATGAAGCAGCTGAAGATGGTCGGGCCAGTTTTGCTAGGACTCCTTGGTGCCATATTTGGATGAATGCTGCCTTGATGTCAAGGACAGCTACTCTCAGCTTTCCTCTCACATTCAGCTCTTGTATCCATGTGTGGATAAAGGCTGTGACAAGATTTGGAGCCAAATAGTTCTGGCAGAACCTGAACTGAGCATTGGTGAGCAGGTTATTGGTGAGTTGGTATTGCTTGATGGCATGATTTATGACCCCTTCCATCACTTTGCTGATGATTGGGAGGAGGCTGCAAGGAGAAATTTACCAGGTTAGATTTTTCATGCTTTTTTATAGCTAGGATATAGCTGAGCAATTTCCTACATTGTTGGCTCAATGCTAATGTCAGAGTTGCACTGGAATAACTTGGTTGGGGAGGAGTGGGGGCAGGGTTGGCTAGTTCTGGTGAACAGACCTTCAGCACTACAGCCAGAATGCTGTCCAATTACACAGACTTCGGTGGGTCCAGTGCACTCAGCCGCTGCTTAATGTCATGTGGAGTGAACCAAATTGGCTGGACTGGCATCTGTGATGGTGGAGGGGTCAGAAAGAGGGCCTTATATTCATGTGCTGGATTCTGCCGCCATTGGGGACACTCATGTAGCCTCCCCCTCTCCCTGTCACTTGCGTGATTGTCCAGCATCATTCTCAACTGGATATGGTAGGGCTACAGAGCATTGCTCTGATGCATTGGTTTTGAGATTGCTTTGCTCTGTTTCCAGTCTGCTGCTTTTGGTCTTTAGCATGCAAGTAGCCCAGTGTTGTTGCATCATGATATTGATCCTGAAAGTTCTTATAATGGTATGTAAAAAGTTGAATAGAACCATGCAGTGCTCAGAGATAGGTTAACGTATAAACACCATGTGCTCAGAGAAGGAAACAGACATTTCGAATAAAGCTTGAGACATGCTGCAGACACTCTCCTGAGAGCTGTTGTTCACATAGGCTACAAACCTTTATGTGGTGTCAGAGCTGGGACGGAAATGCAAGGTTCAAAGCTCCCAGATCACGAAACTAGAAGGAAATGTCATAGAGACGTGGTGAAAATGGAAACAACACTTTGAAGTTTATGTAACAGTAACAGGCATAGGAATTCAGAAAAATAAGCCAAGCCTCGGGATTCAAACCCACAGCGTCATCATCAAAGTACTCACAATCCAATGGGAAACCCAAGAAAGTTGTTCAGGTTGCAAAAGAACTTGATGCAGCAAGCAAAAGGTCAAGACATAGATCTAGACCTGGCTGATTTTCATAAAATGCCTGGAGATGGATAGCATGGCTAACGTAATCATTGTTGGGCCATAGAACGAAAACAACACTCCCCACCTCAGAACAACTGCTAAAAACTAAATCGTCAAAAGAGTTTCACAAATATCAAGTACAAAGTAAGCGTAAAATGTACTAGTTGTGAGGATCTCGTCCTTTAAAACCACTGCTACCAGAAGATACAGTGATGGTGCAGGCACCTGAGCAAAATGAATGGAAACCAGAAATCTCATCAAAACGCCTGAAATGTTGAAGCCAGTGGGAAAGGAAACTAAAAGATCAGAACAAGAAACTAAACCTGAGATTAGGCAAAGTGAACTGGAATGGAAATATCCAACCAGAATCTGGAAACCACCTGATAGATTAGACGTATAGTTTACTTGTTTGATAGTATAATTGTATTATTATAATAATAATCATTCCTATGTACAGTTTAGGGTCTATTTGAATGTTGAGTTGAGTTGAAAAAAGTTTCCAGAAAAGAATGGGAGCTTTAATGATAGTAAAACGTTATATGGAGTCATCTCGTGGTCAAAGATTAGATTGATCTATAAACACCATAGTGCTGATTGTAACTTGTAAACCTGTTGTAAACAGTGTGGTGGTGGCCTGAAAATGGCATTGGGTCATTTACCAGCCCATTTACACTGGTGATCCAAACACCACCATCTCGGTTAAGGTCCAGAGATGGGCGGCCGGAGTGCCCACCTGTTTCAAGCGAGAGGTCACTTTACTTGTAATATGTAAGTTGAGGTCCTATAAGATACATCGAACTCCAGTTGCAATTTTGAGCTACAAATGCCTGGTGCGTGTGCTACGCGTGCTCTGCCCATTTGTCCCAGGTGTTGAATGGCCTAACCTGTGGTCCCTAAAGGAACCGCTGAAGGCCACGCAGAAAGCGGCCAAGACATGCTTAGTTGTTTTATGGTTGGGCCTGGAGGAGAAGGATTGCTCCTCCTGGGCCAACAAAAAAAACAACGGGCTGCTGCCGGCCGGTCCGAGGCCCCCCCTCCGGAATCACCTTCCCCTGGACAATTTCCCACCTTTCCAGAACCAGCGAGCTATCGTGGGGAGCCCACTTTGCACCCGTTATCTGCCTCGAGCTAAAATTGGCCCTCGTGCTCAAAGACAAAAGCAGACATTTCGAATAAAGTTTGAGACATGCTGTAGAAAGTCTCAATATTTGTTGTTCTCATAGGCTGCAAACCTTATAACAAACAACAACAACAACTTGCATTTATATAGCGCCTTTAACATAGTAAAATGTCCCACGGTGCTTCACAGGAGCGTTATCAAACAAAATTTGACACCGAGCCGCGTAAGGAGATAGTAAGACAGATGACCTCAAAGAGGTAGGTTTTAAGGGGCATCTTAAAGGATGAGAGAGAGGTAGAGAGGCGGAGAGGTTTAGGGAGAGCTTAGGGCCCAGGCAGCTGAAGGCACAGCCGCCAATGGTGGAGCGATTAAAATCAGGGATGCGCAAGAAGCCAGAATTGGAAGAGAGTAGTGATCCCGGAGGGTTGTAGGGCTGGAGGAGGTTACAGAGATAGGGAGGGGCGAGGCCATGGAGAGATTTGAAAACAAGGATGAGAATTTTAAAATTGCGGCGTTGTTGGACCAGGAGCCATTGTAGGACAATGAGCACAGGGATGATGGGTGAACAGGACATGGTGAGAGTTAGGATACGGGCAGCAGAGTTTTGGATGAGCTCAAGTTTATGGAGGGTGGAAGATGGGTGGCCGGCCAGGAGTGCATTGGAATAGTCAAGTCTAGAGGTAACAAAGGCATGGATGAGGGTTTCAGCAGCAGATGAGCTGAGGCGGGGCAGAGTCATGCGATGATACGAAGGTAACAGTTACTTTTTTATTTTTATTTAAACAATGTAAACTTAGCAAAATTTTAATGTATAGCTCTTAGAGGTTTTAAAAATCATTGTAATTTGCATTGTCTTAAAGACACTAGAATCTTTTAATCTTTGTGCATATAAGATACTGATTAATAATGTGACAAAGGCAGGATATATAGGAAAACATTGTGTGGAGTTCCTACAAAATAATTGTAATATAATGAAATTATCTATCCCAATCTTTTAAAATTGGTTATTCATTTATAATTTTGCACCATAATCATTTGAACCTGGTTTGTGGATATCTTTTACGTAGTTATATGAAGGAATCAAATGCATGATCCATGCTAATGGTCTCAGCCTGATTCTGCCACAGAAACAGTGTCCTTTCAGCCTGTTTTTCTCCTTTATATATCAAGAAAACATTAGTTGTATCATGCAGTGAGAAAGCATTTTCCACAAAGACCTGAGGGTGAAAGAGGGATATACACTCTTTCTACTTTAGACTTTTCAAAACCATTACTACCTTTAGGGGAAGCAAGTGTGGTAATCAGGGTGTCAGCCAGTAAAGACTTCGAGTGAAAACAGCAACTGCATTAATCTCTGTGTGAGAATTTAAACAAATCTAGTCTGGGAAGGATGTAACCATGTATGACTTGGCTGTATAATGTATGGAGTAATTCTTCACAATTTCTTTGACAAACTGTTTCAGTTGAATAATTAGAATGGTCTGATTTGGCAATTACATGATGCATAGTTTTTATTTCTGTACAATAATGTCCATGGAGTTCAGTTTTGCTGTAGCTGAGATGTGGTTATCTCGGCTATTTTATAGCAACAGCTGTCAGGAGATGAAGCCAAGCCTTTGACTGCTAATAAATCAAGAATATAAATTGTTTATCCTATTTGAATGGCAAGCTGCCACTTTTACCTGAAAGCGAAAGGTCAGGGGAGAAATTGTTCTTACATTTTGTTTTTATTGGAAGACTTATTTAATATACAAAATGCATTTAGACTGAAGGTGTCACCATGATGGCCGTTATCCAATTTAATGTAAATGGGATATTGCTGTCATATTGGTCTCCACGCATCTATTTTCTGTTGGACAATTACCTTCAGCCACCTGATCAATGGGTGATTTTTTTCCCCCCCCTCACATTGATGTTGGGCCGTAGCACAAAACGAGCGATAGCGAATCGGCAGCTCATTTTACACTCTGCCAGATTTTCTATTTCCATTCAATTCAATGGATAAGATAATCGGGTGGAGTGTAAACGAGCTGCCGATTCGCCATTGTCCGTTTTGCGCTGCTGCCCCAGACCAATTTCACCCCTACTGTATCTTTATTTGTACAAGTAGTGTGCAAATGAATAAGTGATTTAAGAACAATGAAGCTAATCAGATTATTCCTTTAGAATAATAGTTGATTAAACGTAACTTGGAGGAACCCACATAAGTTTGTGCACTGGGTTTCTACTCCTTGGGGGCGATTTTCCCACTGGAGGCGAGATGGAGGCGGGTTTCAGTTTGGGTGGGTTGGAAACCCGCCTCCACTGATAGGTTTCAAAAATTTGCAATTTTCCCATGATTGGCCACTTGATTTCAGAGGTGTGGGATGCCCTTGCTCAATTAGTGTTTTGGGACTGAAACTCGCCTCTGTTGACAGCACTTTTCCAGTCTGATTTTATGGCTTCTTGCTCCCTTGGCTCATTCCACAGCATTTCTGCGTCTCCTGCACCACCTCCAACATCTTTTGAGAAACCACTATGTCCAATTCCAAGGCAAGGGCCTACCCGAGGCTCTTGGATGAGGCACTGCAAATGTTGTTGGAGGGTGTGACAGCTAGCAGGTAGGTGATCTTCTACTCATCTCGGAGGAAGAGGCCTGCCAAAGAAACCAAGGCTGTGTGGGTACAGCTGGCAAGGGATATAACCTCCACATCTATGTGCAGATTGGGAGACTGTTTCTGTGTATTGATGAAATGCCATCCCTGTTGGAAAGCATTAAAATGATTTGAAGCCAAAATGTTGGCGTTATGCCATCTGTTCTTTCGCCTTAGGCAGCTCCACATTGCGGGCACCGCCACACTTGCATTGTCAGGTTGGTGGCCTGAGTGAAAGGAGGCCAGAGAGTCATGTCCATTGTCAATGATGTCCTAGGATGGAGCAAACGACATGTGCCAACTTGGGCAACCTATGCAAATCTGGCCATGATAAGCTCATCCCTTGCATCCCGGGCAGCCATGTGCTCGCGTGCTGCTGCTGGTCAATACACCAGCGCTCTGACCTGCTCCTCCTCCTCCTCCTCCAGATTCTCCTCCTCCTCCTCCTCATCCTCATCTGAGGTCCATGCAGAAAGAAAACGAATGGTTCCCATGCTGCTTGTAGATACCGCCTTTGGGAAAGCGCTCATTGCAAGCAGGGAGAGGGTCTTCCAAGGAGGTCCCACAGTTGATGGAGTCAAGCTGCAGCACCTCCGACTTCGGAAGGCCTTGCTCAGAGACCTTTTAAAGCCAAGGTCTGGCACCTGCATGTAATCCTTGCTGCAATAAACGATGTCTTGTTAGACCTGCAGCAGTGAGGAGGCCACCCAAGAGTCAACCCGCCAGGTTTACCTGGCGTGGTTCAGGAAGTGCGTGGATCATGCCGAAAAGCTGGAAAAATCACGAGGGCCTCTCAAAATAGGCTTAGAGAGGCCCTTAACGAGCATTTAAGGATCTTTAATAGTGCAATGGCCAGCTGAAGGTGGGAGCGTTTCCCGACCTCCAAAACCGGCACCGGCAAAATCCCGTGGAGGCGGGTTGGAGGCGGGTTCCGAACCCGACCTCTTTGAATCTGATTTTCCCGCCTCCAAACCTGCCTCCTCCGACGTCAGAAAATCACCCCCCTTGTTTCAAATAGGCCCCTTTATGTCATAGACCTTAATTGTGCACTTTGTCTTGGCCACCATATTTTATGAATTTTTTTTTAGTTTTATTATTACCAGAAAGCATCTCAAAGTACAATTAAATCATTAATAGTTGATGGTATACTTGAAATGGATTCTTCCTAATTTGACAACCAGCTTGGATCATGTGTAGATCAGATTGAAACAATTAACGGGTGCAAACATCTAAATGAATGATTTTAAGAGCAATGAAGCCAATTGGATTATTCCTTTCGGATAGTAGTTACTGAATTTCTGTGACTCTCAGTAGCTGGTGTAGTAAAATCTGACTTGGGGGAACACACAATGGCTTTCTACTCATATGCTTCAGAAACCTAGTTCAGTATACAATGCTCAAGATACTTTACAGTAATCACAGCAACAAATTAAAATTCCAGTGCCTGTAATTGCATGCAGTTGCGCAAACATAGCCTTTCAACCAATGAAGTACAGAAGAAACAAACAACAGTACAGTAATATTCCTGTCCAGAATAACTGCTGCATTTCCAGGTCTGGCGTTCTGTGTGGCACAGATTTTGCTAATTCTGTGGTTTATGTTCTGCTTGAACAGCTGTTGACAGTCATCCATTCTAAATAACAACTGTCCTATAAAGAATGAGTCACTTTGATAGCATTGATATTAGTTGTTTAAAATATGGATTAAAGAAGATCCAAATTACTTCTATAATATAAAGTGATGTAACGTAATGCAAAGTAACCTTGACCTCTGCTGCTGTCAATAATGTCACGCACTTAATCCACCTCCAATGTCTTTCCTCCACAGTCCATTTACATGGCACCGCTCTCTCCTGGTTCCACTCCTACCTGACATGCTATAAACCTTACATCATTTCAAATAGTTTCTCTTCCTGTGCCCACACAGTCACCTTTGGTCTACCCCAGGACCTCAGTCATGGCCCCCTCCTCTTCCAACATTTACATGTTCCCCCGATGATTTCCAGAAGCACGAGGTCAGCTTTCACATGTATGATCTGAAGACACCTGATTCAGTAGTCAATTAAACAAGTTGTCTGTCATCGCCAGTGCAATTTGATTGGTCTGAAGACAAGAATTTTACTAGGTTCTTTCCCAGTGAGAGTTGAGGAATCCTGTTGTACCCAACAGCATAGTTTGAAGAGAGATCCCAGAGGGGCCATTTGGACTTATCATTCAAATAATTAACCAATCTGAAATAAAAACAGATAATGCTGGAAGTAGACAGCTGGTCAGTCAGTATCTGTAAAGATAAGAGGCAGGTTAAGGTTTCAGGTACAAGACCATACCGTAGAACAGAAATAAATCCTCATGCTTGGGTGAAGATACATTAGTGGCACAATTCTTTAAATGGAAGCAACATATCAAGCTGTGAGTTCAAAGTAAACAATTTTCTCTTCTAAAGCAATTGACCTGAAAATGAGCACTGCTATATGTATAATGCATACAACTCACAAATAGAATTCTTTCAATTCTCCCTCATTGTCCACTTATTGAATGGTAATGGCCATGGTTTGTAGGTGGCTCTGTGTTGGGGTCTTATCTCCACAGCTTTGTTATGGTTTAACGATTACTGAATGTAAACAGCCTAAGACATGGTATAATTAAGCCACATTGGAGCAGAGGCTGAGATCCTGAAGCTGACATTGTAGCAACACTGTCATGCCTTTTAACCCTATGAGTGTTAAACAGTTCTAGAACATTTCTAAACAAAGTAAACTGACCCTGTGTGTTAAGTTTGTATACAGGAAAACATTTACAGTATATTGATATTATTAAACATTTATGTCTTTTACTACGGTAAATTTTCTTTTCCTAAATTGTGCTAAAAAATATTTTCTTCACCCCCCTTCTCCTATCTATGTGGTTATCTTTATCAGTCTGGAGAGGTAGACAGACAGCGCAGTCCACAGGCAGCTCCATTGACTAAAGTCAGTACTGCTCACTGGCCAACCCATTGAGAAGTGTGCTGAGCATTAAGTTTTTGTACAGATTCAAGTGCAACCCCTTGTCATCAGATTGTTTGGTATAAATTCTACCTCATGAAGGCTCACATTCCATGAATGATGGTGGGAAGTAGCATGATTACAGTTACAGCTTAGATGAGCTAAACAGGAGAGAATAATCGAAGTTGGCAGCATAAAACTGGCGTTTTTGCAATCTGAGCAAGAACATTGGGCCAAAAATTCATCCCGCGACGCGAGAGTACGCACTGTGTACTCTCGCGTATTCTCTCTCCAATTGCCGGTTTTCTGCATGCCCTGCGCATGCGCTGAAAAGCGGCACTTGGTCTTTTGAAAAGGGGGCGGTTCCTCGGTGCATCGCGTGCGCGCTACAGGCTGCGCGCACGCTGTGCACTTCGTGCTTTGGACGCGCAGGTAAGTACGGAAGATTTTAGAAATGGAAAAAGGAGGAGTAAGACCCACTTTTAACAAGGTAAGTAGTGAATTAAGTATTTTTTTGAATTTTTTTTAACAGGTATATCTTTTTTAGAGACTTTAAAGACAGGTAAGTTTATTTTTATAACTTTTTAAAAGATTTTAAATTTTTTCAAAAATTTAATTTTTTATTTAAAATGGTTAATTTATTTAACTATACTTATTTTATTAATGTGATGGTTTTTAAAAAAAATTTAATTGAGGTTTAGCTGTTATTTTGGGGGGGTGTAAGATTCATAGATTTCACAGCACGTATGTGAAACTTATGAATGGAAGATGGTGTGCTGCCATTGGCTCTAACTGAGTCACGTGATCCCACAGCTCGCACGAATTCACTACGCCGGTGGGATACGCAAGCACTGCCCAGCTGATGTCTGGAACATCAAGTTCGTGCGAGCTGGATCTGAAAAAGCACACGCGGAGTGAGAGATCGCGGGGAAGCCTTACCCCCGCGGGAACAGAGCGAGATCAATTTCTGGGCCAATATTTTTGGAGAGTGCAAAAGAATTATTTTCTTCTCTATGAAGCTCGCTACTCTAATATGTAACCATTACAAAGACACAATCTGATTTACATTCCATCCAGCGTTTCAGATTTTCAGAAGTTAGGTCTTCAAATAAACTGCAATCTGTTTTGTGCTGACTAGAAATTTAATGCAATATGGAACCTTTTCCAATTACTTGGCACAGGCGCAGTGTTTTCCACTTTCCACTGTATGTTTCAAAATTACCTGTGCGTTCGCCACCCTCAATATTAAAGGAAAGCACCTAAAGAGGTGAGCCGATATGAGATCATACGTCTGTAAATAAATTCAGCTAAGCCTTATTTGTTTTGTAAACTTATCACATCTGGCAGAAACTACGGGCTGGATTTTGAAGTTGGAGTCATGTTGGGGTCGGGAATCACACATTCTGGCTTGTGAACCCGCCTCCATCGAGATGTGGCCAACCCACTGTATTTTCCCTTGATTGACCTTGTTGAGCCCGCCCAGTGGGCTCAGCAGGCCAATTAAGGGCCACCCGGCAACAGGTGACGTCACAGACTGACATTTCATCTGTCAAGAGCCTTTGACAGATGAAATATCAGCGTTTGACAGCTCTGTGAAGCTGTCAAACACTCACAATATGATTTCTAACTTCAGTCCTTCCTTTCAGGCTGAGTTAGAAATCATTCCAGCACAGAAAACAGAAGGCTGCTGTTTTTGACAGGTCCACGGCTTTCCTGCTTTCTGTGCCGGTGAGATTTCTAACTCTCGAGAACTGAAGGGCTGACACCTGCAGGAGGAAGTTAAGGTAAGTAAAACTTTTTCCGACACTTAGCACTTACGTTACACACTTACCTCTGCACACATGCACCCATCACTCACCTGCCCACCGGACATATCGACCCCTCCAACCCCTGCAGACCCACGGCCCGACCCGATAACTTGGAGTGTTTGCCACCTGTCGGGAAGCCCACACTTTTGTTTTTAAAATAGGGATTATGCAAAAAACTGCCTGTTAACTACCTGTTAACAGGCAGTTAATTGTCACTAATCCCTTCCCGCCTCGGGGAGTCGGGTCTCAGACCAGGTTGGGTACCCGCCGCCAGAGAAACTGGCATGGAGGCGGGTTGGAGTTGGGATGGGGTCGGGACCCCCGAATCTGCAACTTTAACACCCCCCCCCCCCACCGACTCCAAACCCGACTCCACGGGTCATTCAAAATCCAGCCCTACTCTTCTGTGCAAACCTCAACTGGAATAACCATAGTTGTTTCCTGGAGCAACAGTTTAATCCTCTGCACTGTAATTATATTGGCCATGTAAACTGGATAAGTCATTATAATAGGTATAACTGTACTCCTGCAGTCTGACTTGAAGACTTAAGTTGCTTGTTATAGAAATTGTTGTGCGAGCCTCATTCAGTTTCTGTTGCTATAGAATGATAAAGGCTAAACAAACAGCATTCTTCAGATGACCTTAGCTGTAAAGCAACTAAACAGTAAAATCAGACCAGCATCCTCTCACCATACTGTAGCCCTCGTAGAGTTTATTATTCGGATATTTAGGATTAAAGCACTAGCTCAGCAGTGACATATTGCACAAGGTATGTATAAAAATGGTGAATAACTAGTGTTTATGAAAGGTTTTGAATACATGGAATATACTAATAAGAATATGGAATTATAATAAAAAGATTTGAATACAATTGTGAAAGAGATGCCAATACTGTCATCATCAACAACGACTTTTATGATCTATTGCTATTGTTTTAATTTATAATGAAAGGCTTAGCTTAGGGACTCGCATCAAAATTCAACAACCACAAAGAGCATCTGCTGCAGTGTAGACCTCCTACATGGCAAATGGCAGGGATTAAACAGGGATTCTGAAGCAGAAACCAGTAATGCCAACCCCACCGTCTCATAAATCATGAGACAAACTCTTTAAAATCATGAGATTTGGTAAGAAATCATGAATTGGTATTTTTTGGTTTATAAACCTCATTAGTGGTTTTATTTAATCTCTAACAGGTCACAGCTCTTTACAAAAACTATATTACTGCATCTGAAAATGCTTTACAAAAAACTTTTAAAAATCCTACCTGTTATCACCACCCTTCGCCAGTTGGGGTAAATTTTCATTAAAAATCGCGTGTCTCGTGATTAATTCGCGAGAGTTGGCATTACTGCATCTGCAGCATGATTTAACTCTTACAACATAATAGGAAATGCATTAAACCATTCTCTACAATTGTAATCTCTCTATTCACAATATTGCTTTATAAAGCTCACCATGCTGTACTTCAGAATATATAATGAGGAAAACAGAAAGTCAAGTTTAGTCCACTCGTCACAATTGCATATGCCCCATATAAAATTATATAATGCACAAAGGATTTCCATACAATAAACTACAATGTATTTGCAAGAATAATATCACATCTGTTATTTTTTTCAATATGGCTGTTACCATACTGCAACTCCAAGGAGAGAATTGACAGCCTGTATCCATGAAACAGAATAAACTCACGCCCTCAAACTAAGTGTACTTTTGATATAAATATGCATCCTGAAGTTATATCATGGCATTAAGTAAATTTGGGGTTTAAAATTATGCTTGTAATCTGTTTGTGTTTTGTTATATTGTCTGAACCCATCAGATTAGATTACTGCCTTAAAATTAATTGAGAAAATTGGCGGCTCTCTAAGTAAACGGAAGAAACATCCCTGTTTTAAGGAGATTTCAGTCAGTCGGTTTTGAAGGAGCAGAATGCCATGTTTGGGGTCTTTATTACATCACATGCAAGTGATTCATGTTCCAGAGATGAGAAAGAGTAGCTAACAACTTGGAACAATGCCCCTTCAAATATTTTAGCAGATTGTGACTGCAGAGATGAGGTCCTTGACTTACCTCCTGAATACAGAAACGGCTAAATGTCGGGGAAAAAATATGCCGGTTTGCGCTACAATATATGTGATTCGCATATGCAAAAAATCACCTATTTTTTCATGCATATGCAAATCGGCATATTTAATCCCGAGATTTAGGCATTCCATTGCGAGATCGAGGGAAAGTTTGTTTCACTCCAAAATCGTGTCTCTCATGGTTGCAAGAGTTGGCGATACTGAGATTTGCTGAAAACTCCCCATACCATTGTTATATTCCTGTATATTGGCAGGGCAGAAGAGGGTTAATTTCCACGGTAGTTCTTAATCATTAGCTAATTGTAACATGGAAAGGCAACATAACTATATTCGATTGCTTTCAGAGAAGTCAAGGGTCACTGGCAGTGAACAGTTTACAGGCAGGTCTGACTGTGGACAATAACCACGAGTTACCTGTGTAATAGCTGATTTGATGTATCCTGTAATGCAATTAACTGACAATCTGATTATTCTCTGTAGCTGCAAATTTCATTTGTTGTAAATTGACAACATTTTTACAAAACAATTCAGATTGTAAAGTCCTATTTGAGCCCATGAAGGATACTTTCAGGTTTGTAGTTGGAATTGAATTAAATATGACTAATGACGTTGTGGCATCAGCAATGTGATAGCACTACCAGAACCACTGGTCTTAAAAAATCCAGTAAGTTTAGCTTTCAGATGCTGCTGGCTTTGTGAGGGAGGCCTACATTTTGGCACAAGAGCAATATAAAAACAACAGTCTAGTTCTGGCTGACTGACCTGTTTGGACACCATCCACACCTTTGATTGCCGTGATTATCTCTCTGCCGAGGTGTGATAAAGGACAGTTAGAAAGATTAACTGTAATCATCTGGCAGTGTTCTCTGACTATATATGCTGTGTCTATATGCATCTCTTCACTTCACCTGACGAATGAGCAGCGCTCCGAAAGCTTGTGATTTCAAATAAAGCTGTTGGACTATAACCTGGTGTTGTGCGACTTCTCACATTTGTCCACCCCAGTCCAACACCGGCATCTCCACATCATGCTTTAATATTGTTACTGTTTAATTTGGACTCAGTGCCCTTGAGCTAGCTACTGGTGTTTACCAGTTCTCTTATCCTAGTAGCAGACCATGAAGAACAAGGTCCACAAATTTAGTTGTGTTTATTTGCAACACTAAATTTCTGATTGGTCCCCTTGGAGGACAAGACCAGATTTCTGATTTGTCCCCTTGGAGGTCAAGACACACCCAACAGTTTGTCTGGAATGTGTAATTTGATCCTGCCTGCTGGAGAATAATCAAGATCTTTGCAATGTGTAATTTGATCCATTCATTGTGACGTGCTCCCCCCCCCACCCCACAACAATAACCAGGGGGCATAGTTTCAAGGTAAGGGGCAGGAGGTTTAGAGGGGATTTGAGGAAAAACTTTTTCACCCAGAGGGTGGTTGGAATTTGGAACTCACTGCCTGAAAGGGTGGTAGAGGCAGGAACCCTCACAACATTCAAGAAGCATTTAGATGAGCACTTGAAACGCCATAGCATACAAGGCTATGGACCAAGTGCTGGAAAATGGGATTAGAATAGATAGGGCTTGATGGCCGGCGCGGACACGATGGGCCGAAGGGCCTCTTTCTGTGCTGTATAAATCTATGACTCTATCTATGACTCTAACATGTTCCTGATCTTCTCTCCCCAAGTTCCTGACCTTGCCCCCGTCTGAGCTCCTGACCTTCTCCCTCCCCCCACCCCGAGTTTCTGACTTTCTCCCCCCTCTCCGAGCTCCTCTCTCCCGTCTCCGAGCTCCTCTCTCTCCGAGCTTCTCTACCCCCCTCCTCCCCTGCTTTGATCTGCTCTTCTCCCCTTTTGATCCACTCTCCTCCCCCCTTTAATCCCCTCTCCTCCCCCTTTGATCCGCTCTCCTCCCCCTTTGATCTGTTCTCCTCCCCCTTTCGCTCTCTCTCCCCCCTTCGATCCCCTCCCCTCTTTCCTTTCGATCCTCTCTCCCTTCGATCCTCTCTCCTCCCTCCCTTTGATCCCCTCCCCTCTTTCCTTTCTCTCTCCCTTCGATCCCCTCTCCTCCCTCCCTTCGATCCCCTCTCCCTTCGATTCCCTCTCCTCTTTCCTTTCGATCCCCTCTCCCTTTGATCCCCTCTCCTCCCTCCCTTCGATCCCCTCTCCTCCCTTCCTTCGATCCCCTCTCCTCTCTCCCTTCGATCCCCTCTTCTCTTTCCTTTCGATCCTCTCTCCTTCGATCCCCTCTCCACTCTCCCTTCGATCTCCTCTCTCCCTTCGATCCCCTCTCCACTCTCCCTTCGATCCCCTCTCCTCTCTCCCTTCGATCCTCTCTCCCTTCGATCCACTCTCCTCCCTCCCTTCAATCCCCTTTCCTCACCCCCCCATCCGATCCCCTGACCTTCTCCGCAGGGAGCCGGGGAAAGTGTGCCGGTGCAGGCTGCAGCCGCCGCACCGTTTGGTACTGCGCATGCCGACTGGATCGAGTGCGCATGCGCCGTACCAAACGGCGGAGCATGTGCAGAGGGACCAGAACACCATGGAAATAAACACAGTGCACGAATTTACCATCGGGATAAGGGAACTGGGTTGAGAAGTATAAATGCTGGGAGCTGGCTCATGAATGGTGACCTCCCGAAATCCGATTTGGCATCAATATAAAAGCAGCTTTAGGCTTCCAGTTTCAGTATCCTAGACCTAATTAGACTTTCTGTTCTAATTTGTAGGATTGCAGGATTAGATTCAAAAAGACAAACCAGTGAAAAAGAAGATACACTAAGCATTACTTTTGATGTCTATCACTTTGATGTGATACAGTGTTTACTAAAATGTGTTGCTATCAATGCATCAGTGCTGCCTTTACTTTTTATAATTTAGACACCTTTTGATCTTTTCCATTGGTAGGTAAGCCATTGATTGGGTTTGGTGCACAAGATGTAGGAAATTAGGGCGTAAGTTTTACTCTACGCCTGAATTTCCTCAATCTTTTATACTGTTTCGCAAAACCTCAGCTGAAATTCTCATCCACTCATTAACATAGCTCCTGCTCACATGCAAAAGTGCAGCACTAGCAAATTTCCAGAATTTACACTAGTTCTGAGTGGGCTGTAAATCTATGCCTAATATTTTAGGTGCAACAGGACCCAAGTCATATTTCTAGTGTTTTTGGCGATTTGTTTAAGTGATTTATCTTCTTTCTCCTCACTAGCACCTACAGTGTATTTTTCGTTTATTTGAATTCATCTTTATGGCATAAGAATGATTTGCATTAAAATAAAGTCGAAAAACTTCTATAGTTGCATTTTCGTAAACTTGAAGTGCGTAATCTGCACAAATGGTGGTTTGCTGGCTTTAAACTTTCATTTACACACATAAAGGGACTTAAAGAACCAAATATGGCGTACATTCGTCGCTTTCCTCAGGTCATGGTTGTTTACGTAGATTTATGTTCCGCCGTAGGCTATAGAGATTTTCAGGAAATTTTCGGCATAACTCGCCGGCAGGAAGATTGGTGTAAATTTCGGCGCAACTTGCCAGGTATTCAGTTTCAGGAAATTCCGGACCAATATGTTCCCTTAATTCTAGCTTTTAATACTCATTAAAATTCACAGAATGCTTATTTTTGTAGACTTTCTATAGGGAAAAATATAGCCATGGTTTGAAAGTTATTGGGGAGAGCTGTACTAAAAAAGTTAAGGTCTCTGACTGTTGCACACTTAGGTTTGATTTGGAGCCGAGATCAGTTAGTGAACTACGTTTAACCTTGACGTAAATCTCCTGGCTTGTAGCCCAGGACCAACTCTTAATCCAGTGGTGAAAGTTTACATTGCAAACATGGGATTGGATTGAATAACTCTGCATTGTTCTCAAGACCAGCTGTTGCCAGTTCAATGGGTGTAAACCAGTCCAGAGTGGTTTGCTGTGGATTACATGCACTGAACAGAGCTATACAATTTATGTCATACTAGTCTATCCCCTGTGGCGTTACACATGGGAAGCCAAAACCAAATGTAGTCTTCAGGTGAATCAGCATTAGGGAGTAGGGGATCATTTGAGCAGGGCATACAGATGTAATTCAGTCTCTATTTAAATGTCAGATATCTCTCCTTATTTTTATACAATACTTTGATTTGATTTTACTTTTTATAGTTAAATAGCAAATTGTATGGCAATTTGGGAAGCAGTGTTGATTGAAGTGTAGGGGTTTCTCAGTGGTACAGGCTGAGGAGCGGGAAGACTGGCAGGAGGTTGTAACTAAATCGTGGCAAGTTTATATAGACAGTTTCCATTAGAAATGGAGACATAGGAATTTATAATAGAAAAGTTGACAGGAAATGCTTGCAGATACAGGATTTTTATTTTATAAAGGATATATGAATTGATATTCTAACATTAAAAAGTACCCAGTTTGGTGCATTCCTAATTTAAAATCTGTAATTTTGTGAAACTTCCTCTTTCTCTCATCTCAACTAAAGAATGCAGAGAGGAAGGAAAATTGGAAAGTTTGTCACTTAAGGACACTTTTTGTACAGTTTCTAATGGTCACATCCCTCAGGAGCTAACATTACTATCAATTGTGAAGGGTGGTGCATGAAGTTTCAATGTCTAACAGATAAGATAAGATGGACTCCAGGGGTTTTCTTGGCCCCTCTTTTTTTTTTGCAGTTCCTACATTTGTATGGGGAGAATAAAAGAGGAATGGGGAGAATGATTACTGAATGGTCCTAGTTCCTCAAGACATAATACATCTGTTGAAAGCAGCTGGTGGGACAACATAGCAATTTCATATTGTCATAATATGGGTTTGATTCCAACACCATTCAGACGAATGAGTCCTGATGCGAGACAACCTAGTTTGTGAGAACTTTCTGTGTACTTGATAAGTTATTCCTCATTATCTTTTGAGCCTTCTGAAATCCTTAGTAATTGTCATTATGTGGTTGTATGGAATGTGTGAAGCTGGGAAGGAAGCCATGGGAACTTTCAAGTGCACTCCTAGGGATAGCAGACACCAAGAATCAGCTGGAAAATTTACTGGAACAATCATGTAATTCAGGGTTGAAGGTTTACTAATACCAGTTCACAGTAAATAGTGCAGCTTATACAAACTGAACAGTCGACAGCCTCCCACCCTCATTCATTGGAGCAAAGCGGGATGGTTTCACTGCAGTGGGAACTCAGCACAAAATGTCTCTTCCCAAGCCCCCTAGCCACCTGCTTTCAAAACATAACACATGCGAATAAATTATGCCTGAGATGTTAGCAAGTGTATAGATACCCTCTTAACATTAAGATTATGTGACTGAAGCTCAACAGAACTGTGTTATTGCAGCTGCTATTGCTCGCAATTTTGGCTCATTTTTAAACTATTATAGCTCTTCTCATTACTCGTTCCAGTACTATGAGACATGGTTTAGCTGCCATGGTTTAGGCATCAAGGGGTATGGGGAGAGAGCGGGAATATGGTATTGAGATAGAGGATCAGCCGTGATCATATTGAATGGTGGAGCAGGCTCGAAGGGCTGAATGGCCTACTCCTGCTCCTATTTTTCTATGTTTCTATGTTTAGCATTTAAATTTATTCATGATTAAATTACAGTTGGTGGCAAAATGTTTTTCTTCCCTTCAACAGTTTATGGCCTACATTTTCTGACTGCTGTTAACTGTTAATAGTGGTGTTCAAATAACTCTAATCGAAAAATTTAGGCTTGTTTGTTTTTGTAAATGGTATTCTGTGAGAACCTGGTGCTAAATATTGAAGACCAGCAGAAATATGCTTTTGAACTGGCTATGTTATGGGACTGAGTGGCATATTCTTTCACCTCTGGAACCTATATTTACTTCCAACCCAGATTGATGTGATGAAAGATGCCTTCTCTGTCTTTGAGCTCGAAGGGTTAAATGTGGAATCAATTTATATACTGTAAACCCAGTTTCTAGTGGACATGAACCCATAGCATAAAACTGGCATAATTCAGTGCTAATTGACAGTCTTATTCAGAGCAACTGCATGGAAGAATAGAGATGTTGCACCACTGCAGTAGAAGGTTCAGAAATGTTGTGGAAACTGTATACTGCATTAAACCCCTGCATTACCTGGTATGGGAGTCATTGAGGCTGACACTGGATGCAGTTAAATGTATCATTCCAACTTTGATGAGCATGAAACGTCCCTCATAACATAAAAAATATTTTTAAAAGCTCTTTTATATTTCACACCTGTTGATTTTTAATCCAAAAAGTACTACAGGAAAATGTAAGTGACATTTGGGTTTATCCATATTGATGTTCACTACCTAAACAGTCACTTTCCCCATCAGAGGTACCCCCTCCAACACCCCCATTTCAGAGATTCTCTTCCCGCTAATCTCCTTCCCCATTCACCGAGGCTCTCTTCTTCCATAGCCTGTTTCAGTTCACAAAGGCACTCTTCACTCCCCTAGTTCACCTAGGCACCTTACCCTGTGACACTCCCATGTCACAGAGGCACTGCACTCCTCTAAACTCACCAGTTCAGAGTTTTCTCTGCAACCTGCTGCCATTCACAAAGTCATTTCCCCTCACGCCATCTCTGCAGTTCAGAGACACTGTATCCCTCGGACTCTCCCAATTTACAGAGACACTCTCTCCCTCCAGCACCACCCCAATTCCTAGGAGGTCCTTGATGCTCCTGGCCGCAGGTCCTACCTGAAGTTGTTGCTTTGTTCTCAGAGCACATTGGTGCTGCAGGTGGGAATCTTTGATCTATTGCAAGATCAGAAATTCCCACAAGCAGCCCGCAACACAGAGTTCACTCTTAGAGTACAGCAGTAGTGTTGAGTATGAGCTAATGGGAAGAACATCAAGGCATGGAGTGGGCAGTGACTCACTGATTTGTTGCCCGGGATTTACAGAGTGCCCTGTGCATATGTTCGGAAATAGTGGGCCCACGTTACAGCACAGTATATCCTCTGACTCGTGATGAGCAAAGCCACGAGAGATTCACTAATGGTACAGATCCTAAATACCTATAAATGTTTTTAGATATTATAAAGGACGTATAGTATACAGGGGTTCCATAAAAAGAGCTTGCATAGGCTGCTCCATAGCAAGCTATAGTTTAAAAAAATGCTGATGATACTAGGCTCCATATTTGTTGTAAGCTTTCAATGTCAGAAAATATTTTTAACTTTCTTCACAGCTGCTTGCATTCCGTTAGTCAAGTCACTGAGAATTTGTTGATTGTTCATGGACCAAATATGAAACATTAACCATACATTCTTTAGACATGCACAGTGCTTTTGTAGGATACATTAGATGATGGCAAAAACTCTCAACATTTTGGGACAGGAGGTTTTTTTTTCTTTTTTTAACCTCGGATTATTGACAAAACCAATAATCTTTCCCATTGTGGGTAGGGACATCCGAAATGTGCTGACCTCAGTTCTATGTCTGCCTCTTCCTCCAGCTTGTACAGGAAGGTAGCAATTTGCTGGAGTGGTTTCCAGTGCTTGTGGTCTCCTCCTGCCCATCTCTTCGCTAACCTACCTCGGTTCCTTTGATTTGTGGGAAGAGTGCTGTGCTTCCTGTCGCCTCTTCCCATTGTGTCCCCACATTTCCACAGGAACTGGCAGGGAGGCCCTGCCCTGCAGCTCCTGAGAAAACATCCAGGAGATAAATTCTGTCGAGGCAGAACTCCCCTCCCCCTCAGCTGAACTGTAAAGCTGCCTGCATCTCAGTACCAGGATTGTTGCTCACTACTTGGTTTAATCTTTGTATTTAAAGCTCAAAGTATGTCCTAAAGCTTTCAGTTGCGTAACCATAGGCTGTTGCTGCAGTGCGCCTTGTTTATTTCTGGTTGATATTACCATATATTAGCAACATGAAAGGTTAACCATTTGTGGATTGCAGCAGTATTTGGGCTCATAGTTGTCAAACTTGTGGGAACTCTGGAACTCTGCCCATACAAAGATTTTCACATGGGTGTTCTTGAACCGTAAAACTAAAACAAACAAACAAACAAACAGAGAGAAACTGGGCTAGAAATTCGTCTGCGCAGGCAGCACGTGCTCCAACCGGGAGGCCCGAGGCGGCCCAGAATTGGGCCTCAGGTCTCATTTCAATACTTTAAGTGAGTTGCCGGCGCCTGTCGCGGCCAGGAAATCCTGAGCAGAGCAGGCCCGGCACCTGTTCTGCTCAAGGCAGCCCAATTTCTCAGAGGAGTCCTAAACCAGACGTTGACCCCCTCATTAGCATATGCAAGGGGCGTCTGAAAATTGTCCAAAGCCATTATAGCGTTGGATATTTTTCAGGCATCCTTGCAAAATTGGTCATTTTTGCCACATTTTTCAATTTCGGCCCCACTATTTGTCCTATTACGGGTGGATTTGATCGGTAGTTTTACTGAGGGACTCTATAGTGACTCTATATAGCTCAGGGGCGTAGGTAAATCCGAGACTGAAATTGGAGCTGATCCAAATATGGGACATTTGGTAGAACTGACCCAATGTCAAGCTCGACTAGATGTTTGATTAAACTTCCATTTAAAAAAAAACTCAATGCTGAAATTGGAGCTCGGTCAAGTTTTCGCATTTTCCTTGAGTTCAACTGCTGCAGAGGACAGAGTGTTCCCCTCACTCCTCCCTATTGCAATCTGCAGTTACAGCCAAGGAACTTAATGATGGCAAGTGACTTTTATTCTATTGCAAACTGGCAACATTAAGACAGTAATTGGCCTTGTGTTAAGTAACAATGTTGCCTTAAAGGAATGCTCCAAGATAATGCTTTACGAATGACCTTTTCCTTCAATATTCATCTGCAAAAATATACTCCTGAACTGATGTAAGAAAAACTGTAGGAGGCTGGTTTCCTGACTGGGGTTATCAGCATCACAATAGCCCATCTGTGGAAGCTTGATATCTCCTTATTTAGCCTTGGCTCCCAGGACTACCCCTCTACCTTTCTCCTTTGGTTTCCCCGAGCCACACACCTAATGCAGAAGGTAGCCAGATTGGTTCCAGGCCTTGACCAATGCTGCTCTGTTCTGCCATCTAGGAGCTTGATGACCTGTCTCAGGAACAATTATCCCTCCAATTTTAGCACTCTAATTGAGTTGCCTGATTTCCACCCAGCATCAACCCACAGCCAACACGGCTGGGACCGGGAAATCAGAGGTAGGAGAAATTGAATCAATCCCATGTCTCTGCTGCATTACTTATTGACGTTCCAAAACACCAACCATCTAACAAGTAATTAAAACAAAGTAGTATGTGGTGTAGTTTGCAAATGATCGCTGCAGGGAAAGGTCATAGCAAGACCTTTTCTCGAGCACTACCTTGGGTCTAGTGTAGATTCTATCTTGATTCAGCGAACACCCTTCTTAATTTCAGTGTTTTAAGTTCAAATTTTCAGTTTCATTCAGCTATTAAAAATGTAAATGGGATTTTCTTAAATGTTTACCCTACTATTCTTTACAGTTTCTTTATCTGTTCCTTTTCATGTGTTCAAATCTTATCGCTATAAAATAAGATGCTCTGAGCGCTAATCAGTACTTAATGATCATATTATAGAAAATTCATAGATTTTCTGGTAATGCATCCTTTTAAATCTTCTTTTAAGTGGATACTCCTGTTAAGTGGATACTCCTGTTAAGTGTGTAAGTGATGGTAGGAAAATAAAAGTTACGCACTTAAGAGGCATGCACGTCAGATGTCTGGATGAGGTCATGCAGTTGCCATGGTGTCATACATTTTGTGTGTGGGCCAGGTTATTTTTTTTCTAACTAGATCTCATTTATTTTATATGCACTTGAAACACTCCACAGATATAAACAGGAATTGACTGCACAAACCATATTGTAGCAAGATGACGGAAATATTTGTTGCAGTTTGCGCAAATGTTTTTTGTTAACTTTGATTACTACACATTGCTAGTGTCACTTGCCGCGGTACACCCACTAACACCAAAAGTCTTCTTAGGCCAGGGTCTCCAGTTTGGAACTATGCTAAATGGCATCCTCGGTGTTTATGGAGTTAAATCTGAACATCTGTTTCTAGTAATGAACATTTTTGTACCATTGACTATTAACACTTCAAAGTGTGGTTACAGTGATTAAGATTTCCTTTTGGATTTATGATTATTTTAATTACATGTGTGTGGATACTAAGGCCTGGCATTTAGAATCTAGGAGCAGGAGTAGGCCATTCGGCCCATCGAGCCTGCTCCACCATTCAATACGATCATGGCTGATCATCCAAGTCCAGTACCCTCTCCCTGCTTTAATCCCCACAGTACACATATCCCACCCTACCCCCGGAACCCCACGTATTTTAATTCCCCCTAACATATCCCATCCTACCCCCATAACCCCACATATTTAATCCCCCCCTAACACTAAGGGTCAATTTATCATAGCCAAATCAACCTAACCCGCACATTTTTGGTTTACTTAAAATTAAAATTGTTGTTACCAGTACAATAATGAATCCAGCCAATGTACTATATTATGTCAAGGCCTGGTTTCTAATTCTAGCATTCACCAACATCTGAACTGTATCTGAACATAATTTGGAGAACTTTATGGAATGCATAGGAATGAAGCAATCTGTCTCGGGGTGAAACATTTCTGGAACCAAAAATGCCCTGTATAAGTGCATCCTATCAGTCAGTCAGTCGTGGAACTGATTAATGGAGCTAAGGGGTCTTGGCCAAGGAAAATGAGGAATTGGTAGAAAGGGTGAGGAGGAGAAATTAAAGTATCATCAACTAAGGTGTGATATGAATTATCCTGATGTTGACAAAGACAATAGTAGGAACTGTGCCCTGAAGTAAAATTCTGATATGTATTCAAATCTAGGACCATTAATGTGTCCTGACAAATGGAATATTGGACGTTCTGCCCTGGAATGGGGAGTTGCTACTTTGTGGTCCCACTCCCCTCAACCCTCATGCCATTTCCAAAATAGTGCAGGAATCAAGGCATGAATGTGATGAAGCTCACTATAAGACATTTGTGATCTTGGTGACTGTGGATGGGGGCAGGAACAGTTGAATTAAGGGTGCGCACCTTAAAAAAATTAAGGAAGTGAATTTAAAACAAATCTCAAATGACTGAGGATAAATAAAAAATACATATAAGCTTGGAACATTATTTATATTGGTTAGTACACCTCTAAATTTCTGGTAAATATTTTGAGTCTTGCAACATGTGATAAGTGGCAGCATTTTGAAACTTTTTCCGTGCTATAATGTCCATTTTTATGGTGACGTTAAAAAGTGTGACATTTGAAAAAGTAACTGACTTTAGAAACTAAATGTCCCTCTCTATCTTCAGCTTTATCTGCAGGCCCGCTTCACGTGGAGGGGAGGCCGGCTCCTTCGACCCCTGCTCCAGTTCACACTGGTGATGATGGCTTTTTACACTGGGCTGTCTCGTGTCTCAGACCATAAGCATCATCCCACAGACGTTTTGGCTGGCTTTGTGCAGGGAGCCCTGGTGGCTTATTTCATAGTAAGTATTACGTCAATGTATTTTACAACTTTTTCTCAGAAGAATCTGTTTGAGTCTAAAGCAGCTCCTCAATGGCCATGAGTCAACAATTCAAATCTGACTCGCAACTTAACAAATCACAGCTCCCTGAAACGGAGAATAGAGGAAATGTGGAGTGGAAATTATTACCTACTCCAGTTATACCTGCCAATTTTTTTCTGTGAGAAAGTACTAGTGGTTCAAGTATGTGTACTCCTCGTTCTAGGGGAAGGGTTGATTACAGTTTCTTTTGGTTGAGGTCAGCACTACAATTGGAGGGTATGTCTATACTCATTCTGCTACAAGACTATAATTTATACCACAGAAAGGAGAAAGGCAGTTCAGAGGAAATCATGCGGCACGGATTAAAACCTTGTCCTCTGCCTTTATCTTTATACCAGTGGCCAAAATCACAACAGCAAACCATTGGTTTTGTCGATATCATTTCAATCTCTCCTACTAGTAGAGTAGCGAAGCTGAAAATGTTTGAGAAGCAGATATTATCGACAAGTATACCAAACAACAGATACTTTTGATGTGGTTTAGGTTGAGTCCACATATCCCTGTGAACTGCTAATATTTACTTAGAACCACTAAATCATCTTGCCACATTGAAGAAGTGTACAGATATTTAACTGTACACTGTCAGCTACACACCGACAGCGGATAAACTGCAGTTCGGGCTTGTCCATTTAGACGCTTAGACTTTGAGTTCGGATTATTTGGATAAGAATATCTCAAGCATCCAATCCAATGACAGGATATTTGGACACTTATTTCTAGGCTAAGGAGTAGTGTAGTATATAGTGATAAACTCATACTGCATGAAACTAGACAATGATTAAAGAACCCCTCTCCTTAAAACTCCACTACAGGCAAGATGTACTTCACTGGGCTACCTGAGATGCCCAGGAAGTAGCAGTGGTTCAATGCAAAAGGCAAGTTTTGAGTATGAGAAAATGATGATGATTAGGACCTCTGAATTGGTATTTACATCAGACATGTATACTTCACAGCTACACTTTAGGACCACTTCCTACCTATACCCTGCTAATACTGCAGCTGAGCTTCAACTTGAAGCTTTTACATAAATGTCATTGTTCGATGTACTGCACTCCCTGGAATTAGCTATTGTAAGGAAATGTGCCCTCTTCAAAACTGAACTTTGGAGTGACTCTGATCTTGGTGCATACTATCAGTTCCAGTGAGACATTGCAGTGTAGGAGATAGATTTATACTGAAATGAAGACCATTGTCTCCTAACAAGAGGTCATTCTATCTCTGACTCCCAAAGGCAGCTAATTTTAACTGGTTAAGAAGGAATACAGCATTCTGCATTGCTTGATTATTTTCATATGATGGATTGGTTGAGGAATAAGGAAGTGACTGTTGAGAAGTAAAAAGCTGTGGATTTAACAGCATTTCCTACCCCGTGCAGACTTCTTCTCTGTGTGTAAGGCTGGCTTTACTTAAAGTAGCTAAGTCACCAGGACCGGATGGGATGCATCCTAGGATGCTGAGGGAAGTAAAGGTGGAAATTGCAGAGGTACTGGCCATAATCTTCCAATGATACAGGGATGGTACCAGAGGAGTGGAAAATTGCAAATGTTACACCCTTGTTCAAAAAAGGGTGCAATGATAAACACAGCAACTACAGGCCAGTCATTTTAACCTCAGTAGTGGGTGAGCTTTTAGAAACGATAATCCAGGACAAAATTGTCACTTGGACAAGTGTGGATTAATTAAGGAAAGTCAGCACGAATTTGTTAAAGGCAAATCTTGTCTAACTAACTTGATTGAGTTTTTTGAATAGGTAACAGAGGATTGATGAGGGCAATGCGGTTGATATGGTGTATATGGACTTCCAAAAGGAGTTTGATATAGTGCCATATAATAGGCTTGCCAGCAAAGTTGAAGCCCATGGAATAAAAGGGACAGTGGCAGCATGGATACAAAATTGGCTAAGTGACAGGAAACAGAGTAGTGGTGAACAGTTGTTTATCAGACTGGAGGAAGGTATACAGTGGTGTTCCCCAGGGGTCGGTATTAGGACCACTGCTTTTCTTGATATATATTGATGACTTGGACATCGCACTTTGGGAAGGCCTGGAAGAGGGTGCACAGATTTACAAGAATGGTTCCAGGGATGAGGGACTTCAGTTACGTGGATAGACTGGAGAAGCTGGGGTTGTTCTCCTTAGAGCAGAGAAGGTTGAGAGGAGATTTGATAGAGGTGTTCAAAATCATGAGGGGTCTAGACAGAGTAGATAGAGAGAAACTGTTCCCATTGGTGGAAGAGTCGAGAACCAACGGACACAGATTTAAGGTGATTGGCAGAAGAACAAAGGCGACTTGAGGAAAAACTTTTTTTTAACGCAGCGAGTGGTTAGGATCTGGAATGCACTGCCTGAAAGGGTGGTGGAGGCAGATTCAATCATGGCTTTCAAAAGGGAATTGGATAAGTAACTGAAGGAAAGAAATTTGCAGGGCTACGGGGAAAGGACGGGAGTGGGACTAGCTGAAGCGCTCTTGCAGAGAGCTGGCAGAAAGCTGGCACGGGCTCGATAGGGCGAATGGCCTCCTTCGGTGCTGTAACCATTCTGAGATATATAAAAATAAATTAAAAAAAATATGCATAACACAGAATTCAACATTATAGTATGGCCTGAGCAAAATTTATCAATAATATTGTCTACAGAATGGTATCTTAAAAAAAAACTAAAAATACATTCAAATCTAATCTACATCCACTTTTTAGTAACATTACCTTTTGCAGTTATGAATGTTCTTCATCCCATAATACTGCCAAGAATGATTAGTTGTGGCTCAGTTCAGTATCCTTCTGTGAAATAGCTTGAAAAATAATTGCTAATTCAGGTCGGAAGACAGGTGAATGCAGTCACATGATTGATGAGGCAATGACCTCTTTACCATTTTAGTTTTAGGTTAAAACTTTCCAGAAAGTCTGCACAAAATTGCAAAATGTTGGTATTGCAGCATAAACGCTTACAATAGCCAATATCGTGAACTTCAAATTAAATTCAGAGTTTTCAAAATAGAATCCAATAATTTAGTACACCTCAAAAATCCATTTACCAATGCCAACATGCTATTAAAACACGCAATAAAAAGTAATCTTAGTGAACCACCTCCAGGTTTTTGAAATACATCCTGTGACAATTAATTAATTTTTCTCCCCTTTCTGTTTTTTTTTGGTGTTTTTTTGATATAGCAGCAGCTCAGATTAATAAAGGTAAAGAGTTACATTTAATCCCCAAAATGCCAAATGATTGGTGGGAACAGATAATCCAGTGCCTCAAGATTGGAGAGTTAGGAGTTATAACAAAGCATCATTCATTGCTATAATCCATAGTACATCAAACCATAAAACAACAGATTAATGCATCAAGTACACCAAATCTATTAATACAGGGAAGAAAAAAAATAATTTAGAAGGATCA
This sequence comes from Squalus acanthias, assembly GCA_030390025.1. Taxonomy (NCBI): domain Eukaryota; kingdom Metazoa; phylum Chordata; class Chondrichthyes; order Squaliformes; family Squalidae; genus Squalus; species Squalus acanthias. The sequence goes on along the minus strand of CM059439.1, from coordinate 34,253,159 downwards.
TGTACATTATTGATTCAGTGAAGTCATCAACTTTAAGAGGTCTTTGCTTTCCAGAAATTAAATGTTGATAATTTGAATTTTATATATACAGCAGAGGAAATTATAACTTCCTCTTTCACTTTCCTCTCATTTTTAAAGAGCCACAGATTTTTATTCAACCTTTCTCAAGCCTCACAATAATTTTAAAAAAGACTACAATGTAAATGACTTTCATTCTATTGAAAATAACAAAAACAACAAAATTGCATAATTCACTTCATTAAAGCAGCCTGTAGATTTTTGTAATGTGGCTCATATCCAGCAAAACCTAACACTTTTACGGCAAAGCTATATAGCATTAGAGACTTGTTATTCACAGCAGGAAAATTTAAGTCCTAAACATCATTAAATTCACTGCTTTCCCTGTCACTTCTACCTCTTGTGATCACTTACATTTGTCAGGGAGTGCTCAACCCAGATCTGGTATAAAGATAAACCCTACAGGTGATCTTCATTAACAAACCAATTGGAATCACTCTTACTCTGAACTTGATAGTTTTGTGTAATTCTTGGTTACTTATGGTTAAGAGGTAGATGTGGAGGAATTAAAGTTCACCCCACTAAAGTGCACACCTGTTAGTTGTATAAACTGTTTAGGTGTATTGCTATATTGTGCACTCGCATCAGTACTGAATTATAGAATAAACAAACACTTGCGTTTATATCAACCTCAGGATGTCCCAAAGTGCTTTACAGCCAATTAAGTACTTTATTTTTTTTGCCGTGTAGTCAATGTTGTAATGCAGGTAAAGCAGCAGCTAATTTGCATAAATTTGTGATAATGACCAGATAATCTGATTATAACCAATGCCACTAAAACAGATTATCTGGTCATTATCTCATTGCTGTTTGTGGGAGCTTGATGTGTGCAGATTGGCTGCCGCATTTCCCGACATTACAACAGTGAATATATTTCAAAAGTAGTTTATTAGCTCTAAAGCACTTTGGGATGTCCTGATAAATGCAAGATTTTCTCTACCTTATTCTTTTCTGGCCTATAGATATCTTTATGATCAAGAAGGGTATATGAAAGTAAAAAGGGAGAATCTCAACCAACCACTAAATTGGGAATCTCTGAGGGGCTTAGGCCACGATTTTTTCAATGGAGGCGGGTTGGGTGCGGGTCAGGTGGTTTCCGGCTTCCAGTCCCGCCCCCGGCCCACAGACGTGATTTTACGTAGATTGACCTTGTTAAGTGCGCCCTGCAGGCTTGCCGGCCAATTAAGAGGAAGCTGGTCAGATAACGTCATTTGATGACGCGTCATCTGCCGGTTTTCTTAAAGGGACCATGCACAATTTTTTTTTGACAGCTGATTTCTCAGTGTTTGACAGCATTGAGGTGCTTCAAACACTGACAATCACTGCACAAAGGTGAGCTCTTGCACCCAGGCTCTCCAATGACTCCCTCCATCGGCTGGAATAGATGGTAGCTGCAGGTGAGGTGACAGAAGCGATCTGTCACTGGTGAGAGAGGTTCTCCCAATGAGGTGGCACTGGACATGGATTTCAAAACTTGTTACCTAAAGAAATGTGTGAATGCATTAAAAATGAATTTCCCAACATTTTCTTACCTCTGAGACTCACCAGTGCACCATTGGATCCTTCACACCACTTCTGCAGCAGTCATCAATCCAGAAACATTACAGCCGACTCACAACATGCCACACTTACCTGGCGTGGTGTTCGGTTGTCGGGAAACCTGAGGCAGAAGCGGCAAAATTCAAAAATAGCCTGTCAACTACTATCAACTACCTGTTAATAGGCAGGTAATTGGCTTTAATCCTCTTCCCGCCGCTAGGTGTCGGGTCCATGCGCAAACTGGGGACCCGACACTTGGGAAAATTGTTTGGAGGCGGGTTGACGGCGGGATCGCAACTCGCCATCAATCAAAACGATTTTACCCTTTGACCTGCCTCCAAACCCGCCCTCTGAGCGCCGGCAAAATCCAGCCCTTAAGGTCCAAGTTAGTAAATATAATGCTTGCTGCTTCATGATCCAATGTATCAAGAAAGCCACAAGAGGCAGTGAACAGCTTGACTTGGTAATGGTATGTGCCTCAGATGACATACAGTGAAAGGAAATGGTGGCACCCTTGGATGATAGTAACCACAGAATAATTAAGTGCAACGTGATCTGGGATTGAGCTCCACCGAGGACAAACAGTCAATTTTAAAAAGGCAGTTTCAATGGAATGAAGAAACAGCTCTGTAAAATTAATTGAGGGGGGATAATTTATCAACATCTCAGTTGAGTATAAATGGAATACTTTTCAAGGCATACTGCTGAGCATGGAGATAAATACATACTTAAGGCTAGCAAATGTAGTCTAAACAAGTATGATCTGAAATGGATCAATAAATAATCCAAAGTGAAATAAATAAGAAAAACTAAATCTTAAACTCCCACAGGGAGAAAGGTGAGTGGCACCACTGGGATGAATATGAAAACTTTCAATTAGCCACTAAAATACTGGTTAGAGGGGCAAAGGGAAATCTGGTTATGGGTATAACTGCAGATGCTAAATCAAAGAGCAATAAATGCTTTTTGTGCTTTAACAGTTAGACAGGAGGCAAAGACGAGGTGGGACCCTAAAGGATGATAACGTGATGGAAATAAAGATGAGCATAAAATAGTTAATATACGCAATGATTACTCCCTCGAAGTATTTACTAGGGAAGGCACCAGTAACATGCCCTCCACAATTTGAGATAATTGAGCTACAACTCCAATATCAACAAGACGGAGACATGTTAAAAGGACTGCGAATAAACAAAATCTCCAGGGAAGTATCATATTTATCATAGGGTATTAAAAGAGACAAGGATGAGATTTATAAGGGGCTGATGGGTAACATGATGAAGTGATGGATGCTGGAGAAGCCCCATTAGATTGGAAAACAAGATGGTAACTCAAACCAAGGTGCTGTAACACACCTCCTAGGGCCCTGTTACACAGCACCACTGGGAATAGGTTAGCTTTCCCTACATCCAGTTGGTGGAGTGCGAATATATGTGATGCAGACAGACTTAACGACAGGTAAAAAAATCTTTAGTATTAAGGGAGGAAGGAAGAGAAAAGAAAATGGCCTGTGTATTTTAAAAGATATCAAAGAAAGTGGACCCTGAACATGTTAAATGGTCCAGCACCTTTATCACAAGTCTAAGATTTTGAATTTAGTGTAAAATGGGTATTTGCAAACCTTGCTTAGACTAGTAATAGGGTTAACTAGTTCCTGAATAACAACAGTTTTGAAGAATCCTGGGAGTGACCTATTTAACACAAAACAATGTCTGTTAACAATTAGTGATTAAAACGTGAATAATTCACCAGCACATATGTTTTAAATATTAAAACTGGTTCCTTCTATTATTCTGTTGAGATAAATGAGAGAAAGTTTACTGACCCCCCACTCCGTTTTCAAAGACCTTGTGTTTCTGTTTAAAATGTTTCTTTAGTTTATTAAAAACCAATGTTGTATGTTAAAATGTCTTTCTAATAAGGAATCTTTGTGATGTTTTTGCCATAAATAGATGGAAGCCTCTCTTTTGAGAAAAAAAACCAATGTTTGCTTTTTTTGTCTTTTAATACTCCTGTGAAGCACCTTGGGACGTTTTACTACGTTAAAGGCGCTATATAAATACAAGTTGTTGTTGTTGAAATCTGTCCTATCAGTTTTAAATGTATTATACTTTATTGCAGTGGGATCAATCTTTCTAATGTGTGTAACTATCGTGCTGCATTCTGTGCATTGTTTCCCCCCTCAGCTCTGGAGACTGAAGCTAGGAGACAGAGAGAGGATGGCAGCAGTGGAAATACATGTTATTGAAGTACATTCCTGCAGTTAGAAAAAAGGGGGAAAGTTTTCAAACTGATGGTGCGGTGAACCAAATGTTGTCATGGCTAGGATTCTTTAGTTCATAGCTATTCTTCAAAATGATATAAATGCAGGGCTTGGCTGCTTCAGTTCATTATTTGAAGATCCAGTGTCATTCACAGAATCATGGAGAGGCCAGACTATTAACAACTAGTTTCTAAAATCCTAGAGGGCCTGTGAGTGCCCGCCCTAGTTCCCTCGTCTGGCATCTTGTATTTACTTAGATTATCTTAAACTTAAGGCAGTGGTTGCTAGGAATAGCTCCAAAAGATTATTGGGAACCAGAAATATAACTTTTGCAATATTATTATAGGGTTTACTGACTAAAGAGTGCTTTGTAACTTGGGGGAGGGGGTAATTTGGAGATATTTTAAATATATACATAAATGAACCAAAGCCATCATACGTAATTTTATGTAACGTCATTTTGATTGGAGATTGTTAACTTGGATTACCCATATAGTCAAATTGAGCAGGGATAAATATTATAGTACACACATTTCTACTGTCTGTTATTCCTTGATATTAGTCCCTTTGTTTCAATATTTGTAAATGAGAGTCTTTGACTTACAAGCCATACATTTTTACTGAGCTGTGGGATGGGGTTTTCTGCTTCTGCCTGTGATTTTTCCGCCCATTAAAGTGAATGGACAAAAATAATTGTGGGCTGTTGATCATAGAAGTAGAAGAATCTGACATGAACTTCAAGTAGGCAGCAAAGTATGCAGTGATTATCAAGGCTGGTCTCGGCGTTTCTGCTTCAGTAGCACCTTGTACAATAGACTGGAATACGATCGAATGACTGATGTGACAGTGGGCTTGGAGGAGAGGGGGGACCAATCTGATTACAGCCCAGCACAGCAACACATGTATAACCATATTAATTGTTAGAGAGCTACTTTGCTTCAATTAAAGCAAATATACTAAAATATATACTTAAAAAAAAAACCTGAAACGTTGTGAACTTGCAGATATGTTTCAGTACTTTCAGGCTATGAGTAGTTCGGGAGCAGTGTGATTATGACTTCTCTTCCTCTCCCAACCCCTGACCTAGATAAATATAAGGCATGAATGACAGATCGTTTATTTCTACTGCTAACAAGTAGCCTATTATCAAGGCTCACACTTAGAAGAAGACTTAATACTACATACACAAGAAAAGAGGAAAAAATTCAGCATGGCAACAATAACATAATTAATCCCCAAACAGCAAACTCCAGAATTTCCAATAAAAACTGAATTATGTCATTTCTGGGCATAATATACAGTGTGTAGAAAGGTCAAAACTTCTTTATTTTAATAAATATCTGATTAATGACAGGGGCCACTTAAGGAATCTGAATATTTTCATCTGTAGCTCATCGTATCCTGACTAAAAGGCACATTCTTCCTGAACACATTGTGGCTGCTTAATAATGCAGTAGTAAGCCGTGACCTTTACCCTCTTGTCTATCTCTGTTACACGACACTGCATTGTTCTGCCGGAGCTGAGAATATAAAGGCTGACTCATGCATTTCTACCACCCAGATGTTGGAAGGGAGCCCCATTACTCATAGCTGTATGTAATGATCACTTGACATTCATTTCCAAGACTATTTGATGGTTATCATTGGCCCTACACAGTAGAAAATAACTCATTACATTTCAATCTGAAACTGTTCTAAGTGCACTTTTTGTCTTGTGTGACAATTGATTCTCAAAAGCAGCTTGATCCAGACAAGAGAAACTTTTGCATTGAATGGCATAATTGCTCGGTAGTCCAGCCTTGTTGATATGCACCGCTGTTCAGAACTCCAATTTCATGAGAACTTTACATGTGTAAAAAAGAACAGATGAATCAGTAAATGCACAGTATAATACTGCAGATATTAAATATTAGTGGTGTCCCGTAAGTATTTGTGAATGTGTCAGCCAGTGTAAAAGGAGACGAGCTTTTTGGGTGATACAAAAGGACACTGATACCATTGGGAAGAGCTAAGACTGAACCAGGCTCTTGCAGACTGTATGGTAGATGTTCCAAGTCCTCACCCGTGACAAGGCACATGGCCCACCACCAGCGAGGACTAGAAAATTGTGGGCAGCGTGTCCATGATTTTCCAATCCGTGCTTGCATGCACCAGGTACCTCGCTATGGGAGAGGACTTGGAATAACTACCCTTATTACAATGGCCTATGGGTGAAGGTGGGGCTTTAAAGGCGCAGTAATAATTTTCCAATGTACTGAAGTATGTATCATGTAAAAGGTGACCATTGACTCATTACCTGTGTGGCTGGTATATAATTTCTGCGTCTCCTTCTGTATATAATGAATACTGGGTAAAAGCTGACAATGTACGGTACACAAGCAGGTACATGCTGACCATTTACTCCTGTATAGTACTTCTAGATCCACAATAGCCAAGGGTCTGATGTTTCTGAACAGGGATAGCTGTTTTCCGGGTGGAGGAGTTGGTACTTGTTGGTCCAGCATCTCAATTAAGTACAGGAGCAACAGGAATTGTAATCTATCAGCAGGACAAAGTGTATATGTCTCCTGGATAAATAATGGATCAATTTACTATCGTATACGGTTAGTCTATTCTAAGCCATTATTATAAAAGCTTTGGCGGGTTCTTAGATTTAAATCCTATCACTTTGAGATTTAATGTTAAAATTTCCAGTATTTACCTGTTTACAAAAAAAAAATCCGTATGCTGCAAGCAACAGTTTTAGCTGCATTGCAGTGTGTGTCCTGTACCACCAGCAAGGTTTAATATAGGGGTGCAGGTTGAAACTTGCAATATTCCATCTTCCTAAGGAGAAGCGAGCAGTTCCTCCATTGTGAGGGAGAGCTGCCTTGGGGGTGGGGTGGAGTGAGATGGCGTATCTGTTGGTGGTTGGCTACCCTCTTGTGCGGTGTTCAGTTGATACTCTATGACCCAGAGTTCTCACAGAGGGGAAGGGGGAATTTACTAGGATATGCATGTCTGCATGTCTCACTCTTGTCCCATTTATACTGCTTTTTGAATGATTTCCATAAATTGGTATATAACCAACCTTCTCCTCTCTTCACACCACACCACCCCCCCCCATAATAAATGCAATATTTTCCATCCGGCAATGTCGTGGGAAATATAAAAAATTTGTATCACAGATTTCTGTTGAATGCCAATAAAGCTGATAACAGTTATAAAATGCATGGTCTGCACTTGGCCTGAATTTCAGTCTACATGGGTTGGCAAAGAAATGTGAATGTCTTTTAAGATAAGAGACTCTAAACACAGATTCACGCCTGCTAAAGGGGGAAAACGATGACTTTGCTCAATTCATTGTAATTGGACTGTGAAATATGGGAACAGTTTTATTTTCCTCCATATCCCCTGAGTTTATTTTATGGGTGCGGATTGTTAAGTACAGGAAGCAGAATGCGCCTAAAATAGTGTAAGGCCATTTCAAGCCAATGCATTGTATTTAATAGAGAGAATAGACATGCCCTCTGAACAGGATATTGTGTGAATGCACAATGTGCTAATGACATCGAGTAGCAGATATTCGGAACAGCATCTGAGTATTTGTCAACTGGATTGACTTGCAGGTCAGAAACTGCTGTTTCCCTGCATATTCCGTAGCATATTGGTCATAAGGACTGTTCTGTTCTTCTAAGTGTGTGAGCGGATTTGGGAGGCAAGAAAGAAAGAGCTTGCATTAGTACCTTTCATGTCCTAAATATGTCCCAAAGCAATTGACAGCCAACTAATTACTTTTGCAGTATACTTACTGTTGTTATATCGGCAAATGCAGCAGTCAATCTGCACACAGCGAGGTCCCCCAAACAGCAATGAGATAAATAACCAGTTAATCTGTTTTGATGGCATTGATTGGGGGATCAATGTTGGGCAAGGTACAGGGAGAAATCCTCTGCTCTTTGAATAGTGCCACATGGGATCTTTTATCTCCACCTGAACAGTGAGTGAGGGCTCGGTGTAATGTCTCATCTGAAACAGAGCACTTCTGACAATACAACACTCTTTCAGTATTGCACTTAAGTGTCAACTTTAATTATGTGTTCAAGGTCTGGAGTGGGGCTTGAAGCCACAATCTCTCACTCAGACAGAAGAGTGCTGGACCAAGCTGAAGTTTACGGTCTTTGTGATGGAGTGGATATGGGGTCAGTGGTTCAGCTTGGCGTCGGACAGGATGCATGTTGTGAACAGTCTGGTTCAGCCTGAGATAATGGCCAGGGAAAAGAAGGAATTGGTTGCAAGCGTGTGGCGTTTTTGGTGGGGGCCGAAGATGGTGGCTTTGATCTTCATGGCGTCAGTTGGTAGCACTCTCACCTCTGAGTCAGAAGGTTGTGGGTTCAAGTCCCACTCCAGAGACTTGAGCACAGAAATCTAGGCTGACACTCCAGTGCAGTACTGAGGGAGTGCTGCACTGTCGGAGGTGCCGTCTTTCAGATGAGATGCTAAACCGAGGCCCCGTCTGCTCTCTCAGGTGGACATAAAAGATTCTATGGCACTATTTCGAAGAAGAGCAGGGGAGTTATCACCGGTGTCCTAGTCAATATTTATCCCTCAGTCAACATCTAAAACAATTCATCTGGTCATTATCACATTGCTGTTTGTGGGTGCTTGCTGTGCGCAAATTGGCTGCTGCGTTTCCTACATTACAACAGTGACTACACTTCAAAAAGTACTTCATTGGCTGTAAAGCGCTTTGGGACGTCTGGTGGTCGTGAAAGGTGCTATATAAATGCAAGTCTTTTTCTTTTTTCAGCACTTAGCTGCAACATGTACTATTAAATAAAGATACATTCTGATATTTTAGGGTGCATTCGCACTACAGCTGTAGCCTTGTTGAGAAATAGTTTTGCTTTGCACCAGTGCTGCAGTTATAGTGAAAATGTAACTGAATACAATGTCAGGGCCGAACTTGACGCCAGAATGAAGCAGAGGGAGACTCGCTGAAGGAGGGAGTCTCACTCCACTTTGACAGAGGGCCATTTTGGGCCTTAACACCCGATTTACATCCCATAAGCGTAGCATTGGTGGAAAGCAAAAACTGCTTCACACTGATATTCAACTTGTGCTGTAAGTATACCCTTAAAGTAAATGTCATGTGTGTACATAGCTTTTAACAGTCACCTTTGGCATACAAATAGAACAAATTAGTACAAAGTGGTAATTCGTAGAATCCCCCATATTTTTCAAATACACTACAAGTGGACTTTGAATACTGAACATGGAAAACGTTTTATTAATATGGTATTGTTTTGAAACATTAGAATAAAGCAAACAATTGACAGGGAAATGGGGGGGGGGGGGGAGGGGGCGGGGAAACAAATCTGGGATTGAAATTTTCGATCGTCTGTTGGAAGCTGTAAAAGTTTCCTGTCAGGCCAGTGCCCTTCTACAATTTCCTGTTCCCTGGCTGCCTCCCGGGATTGTCAGGTGTCGTCCCTTTCACACTGCTCTGTCTGCTGATGTAACTGGGGCAGCCAGGAAGTTAATTTAATATTGCATCCGCTCATTGACTGTCTCTGGGAGCTGAGCCTCCATGCCACAACCTGCTTTTGGTGTGGTGAGAACTGGGAAAACGGAATCAATCGAGACCTCCAGCCAGTGGACTCAGCAGGACTCATCAGTTGCTCAAGTCTGTGTGTGTGTAATCAAAAGAAAACGCAGAAACTTGACCCTATACTTCTCCCTTTTAAACGTATTGAAGAAACTGTTATAGAATCCCAGCTTCACTTGTCAAATAGCAGTATTGTGACGTCCAAAATGGTTGCACTAAGTTAAAGTGGCAGGAAACAATGTTAATTAAAATATGAAAGTACACTGTGCTTCAGTACTTTCTCTATCTTACACTAAATAATGTGTATTTCTGTTGAGTGTCCAGCTGATTTTCCGGTTTAAGAAGAGTGGATTTCTATGCTGTAGTCAAAGCAAATCCAATTCTATACATGGGCAAAATTGCCTCTCGCTCCCAATGCACATGGGGAAAGGTCTGCCTATGTGGCGCTATATATTTACAATGATAGGTTATGACAATGTGCAGAGCTTTTGGTTTGTTAAGCACAGTGTCTGCACTCTAACAATAGACGGACAATTAATGAGCTGCATGTGCAATGATGGGAATGGAGCTGTGGATAGTAGAGGAGAGCTGGGGATGGTAAGACTCTCCATGGGGCCACTTCATGCTTTCATGCTAAAACATACAATCAACCAAAAATTGCCCTTAAAGAATGTGTCTTCACAGAAGTACATAGGAGAAAACAGTCACTTATAAGAACTAACCAGTACACTCTCAGAATAGGATTATATTTTAGAAATTAAAGCATAATGATTGCCAATTTTCACATTTTTGCCTATGTAACAACAGTAATTGGACTTTAGAGTAAATACTTGTGTGAAGTGTCTGAAATGCTTCTGAGAAATACATGAATACAACTCTTTCTTTCCTTCCTGATGAGTTAATTGGGGAAATCGACAGGGAGGAGCCTGCGTAGGCTGAATTAGTATAAAATACAGTGGAAATGACACACTCGCTGAACCACCCATGCAGCTAATGTCTGTATCTCCCTCTCTCACATTGTTGAACTCAATTAACTAGTTCACGACAGATTGCTTCACCTCATCTCATTAGTACTCACAGTCTCAAAGAAAATTCAAAGAAACATCAACGCATATAGGCAGAAAAAGACCAAAAGCTCTTAAAGTCATTTATTACTGTTTTTATAGATGTTTAATTTCCTTAGAATTGTACTGGTGGTGAAACCCTGTCTTTAAGTGAAATAGACCGTAGATTAATGGTGTTTTCACACACCAGCACTGTACCCATCTAACCTATAACATTCTTAACCCACAGGCCTTCTACGTCTCCAATCTTTTCAAACCCAAGATGAAAATCCCCCCTCCACCAGTGAGAAGAGAGATAATTACACCCGTGGACATCATTGACAGGAACAACCATCATGGAATGTGCTAATCACCTTCATTGTAATAAGGAAAACACATTTTAACAACAACAGAAAAAAAATCAAAATGGACTGAAGCTGGTGCAAAAATCAAAAGATAAAATAGTGACTGCGGAACAGCAAGTTTGCTGCTCTCTAATCTCATCAGACAGTAGAATGTAGGGAGAAAGACATTTTACCCACAATCCTGTGGGGGGTGTACCATAGCAGCATTTCTAATCAAACCACAAAAACCGCACAGAAGACATGAAAACTCTAAGCTTGTGAATTTGTTTCGAACTGGTCAAGGCCGACCAACAATGAATGAATTAATGCGTTTGTTCAACAAAAGGAAGAAAAAAACTTTATAAAAAACACCACACGCAAAATAGTAATGGCGGCTGTCTCATTGTAAATTGACGAGGACCATGGCAGCAAACTTTCATATTTTATATATAAATATATAAAAAAAAACTAAAACAAGATAACTATGTAAAATATTATTTCCGAAGCATCCTTTTTTTTAGATATTTTATCCACTGCAATTAAAACTGTTTATATGTGTCTCGACCTGTGTTATTTACAAAGTGCTGCTTAAAAAAATAGCATTGATTTTTTGAAAAAAACGTATTTTGTATTTAGTCAACTAAAGTATTGTAAGCTTTTTCGGGGGGGATGGGGAAATAACTTTTGATAAAACTACAGCTAGAGCCACTTGCATCAATAATAAACATCACAGTAAGTCATTTGTTAGTACTTTATATTTTTACGTTTGTTTTGTAAAAAAATATTGTATAGCTTCAACTCATTTGTTCTTGTAGAATTTGAATGTTAACAATTGACTATTTTTCTGATGTAATTAGCTGTATGTTTTGTCTATATGCTTTTAAAATAAAAGCTCATAATGGAAAGTATGCTATTGTGTAGAATTTCTGACTACTAATTCTCCCCCTCCCCAACCGAGGCATATTTAAATAAATTATGTAGATATTCATCTTGGCATTATCCTCCTCCATTAAAGATAGAGGAACCTCCGTTAAAGATAGAGGAAAATGGGCAATATAATTTTACTAACTCCATATAAGTGAGATTTTTGTTTGGTTGGAAAATATAGAGGATATAGCTTCCTCTACTGTGCCCCAACAATGTATCCTGATCTCCAGCCTTAGACACATCTTTTACTGTATCACTCTGTCATTTCAATTCCATTAACAGATCCTATTGCACTATTTGAAGAGCAGGGGAGCATTCGTGATGTCCTGGTCAACATTTGTCACTCAGCCAACACCATCAAAATATATTAACTACTCAATTCTCTCATTATGTTTGTGGATCTTGCTGTGCGAAAATCAGCTACTGTGTTTGCCTACAAAACAACAAAATATTTAAAGGCAGTCTTCTGGGACTGTGGCTTCACTGAGACAGGAGTCACTTCAGGCCTCTAAGGCTCCAGGGGAACCTTCCCAGCCTGCACCGCTCAATCTTGTCTCACTCAGGGAACATCGTGTAGAAGTAGCGGACTAGGAGCTCAAGCATGTAACTGACACAAAAGAACATAAGAACATAAGAACATAAGAAATAGGAGCAGGAGTAGGCCAATCGGCCCCTCGAGCCTGCTCCGCCATTCAATAAGATCATGGCTGATCTGATCCTAACCGCCAATCTACTATCTATCACAGAACCATCTCCTGCATCTAACAGAATTGCACACACGAAATAGGAGCAGAATCAGGCTACACAGTCCCTGGGCCCGCTCCACTACCCACAGGGCCATGACTGATCCGAACCTAGACTCATGTCCAAATTCCTGCCCGCTCCCCGTAACCCTTAATGCCCTTTACTTCTAGGAAACTGTCTATTTCTGTTTTAAATTTAATTAATGTTGTAGCTTCTACAGCTTTTTGTGGCAGCATATTCCATGGACCTACCACCCTCTGAGTGAAGTAGTTCCTCCTCATCTCAGTTTTGAAAGAGCAGCCCCTTATTCTAAGACTATGTCCCCTAGTTCTCGTCTCACCCGTCATCGGGAACATCCTCCCCGCATCCACCCGATCCAACCCCTTCACAATCTTATATGTTTCAATAAGATCGCCTCTCATTCTTCTGAACTCCAATGAGTAGAGTCCCAATCTACCCAACCTCTCCTCATATGACCACCCCCTCATCCCCGGGATTAACCGAGGGGGATATGTTGTTAAGAATTAGGTGTTGACAGGGTGAATAGATTATTGGGCACCTTTTGGTGAATATTGTTCTGCAAAGTAAACATAGCTTGACTACATAGTTCTCAGTTTATGTTTGCCTTGGGCCTCATTCTCTGAAATTCCTTCCCTCAACATTTCTGCCTCTGCATCTCCCTGTCCTTCTTTAAGACCCTCCTTAGGACCCACTTCTTTAACCAAACCTTTGGTCGCCCTTCCTAATATCCCCTTCTTTGGCTCGGCGTCCATTTTTGTCTAATTATGCCTCTGTGAGGTGCCTTAGGACATTTTGCTACGTTAATGGCGTTATGCAAGTTGTTTTTGTTGTTGTTGGATTCTCTGGGATACAGGTAGCCGTACCGGTGCTTGCAAGCGAGAGAGTAAGCTGTGTGCAGTGAGGTCCTGTCTTGTTTTGTGCCACTGGCAAGGGCTCCTCCAGGCCCAAAATAACAGAAAAGGAACAAATGGCTCCAAGAAACACCTTCATTACTAATTGTTTGTGATATTTGAGAGTGTGAGAAAGGGAGCCAGACTTATGCGCTGATGCTACTAGCCTTGAACCTTGGGAGGCCTAAGGTTTCCTCTTCCCCGATTCCCTCCATGTTCTTAGATGTCAGAATGTCCAGGAAGACCCTCCTCCAAGGGAATCCCAGGCTTGTAATTTCTGAGCCCTTCTCCAGTTCAGATCCTGTTCCCGAGTATTATGTGCTACATTGTTATGCAAGCAGTTTTCAGATGCTGTAAGTTGTAGGAGACTATGCAACAGACAGACATGAGTTTATCACAATTTGAGATTTCAGACTTATTGCTTGATGCATTATCTGTTAAAAATGGTACTATTGAGGTAAACTCAACTCCCAAGGAGTTAAATTCACAGGACAGCAGGGCTGGTAGGTGTAGATTCGGTTTCAGACAGGGTATTTCAAAGGGTGCTGAATCAATCAAAGATAACTTGACATGCCAGTGTTTGTTCACGCTCATTGCTACTGAATCAACTTTATTCATTTGAGCTCAGCAGGAGTCATTGCCAAGGTAGTCTGGTGAATTTTGCTCTTTGGTGTAAATAATCCTTTTGACTGACACTGGAGTCAGGCTATTAAAATGAAATGCTGTCCAAGCAGTCAAGCAGCAAAAGGTAGGCTCGGTAAAAGAAACAAAACTGCAGGGAGAAGAGGTTCCGTCCCAGGCTGTAAACAGAAGAGTTACTGGCCTAAAAATTCAGGTGCGCCCATACTTGGGTGGGCTGGCGCAAGGAACAATCCCTGCTCCTGAATGGTGAGGCCCGAGGCGCTCCCTGATATCGAGCCTCATTTCCATCGAGCCAGCAAGCTGTTGAGAGTAACAGGCAGCTCAGCTGCAAAGCTTGGTTGACGATTCTGTGGTCGCAGCGGCCCTCAGGTAAGTGAGGAAGGGGGTGGGCGACCTGGTCGTGAGGGAGCGGTGGCCGGGAGGGAGGGAGTAGTGGCAATCGAGGAGGTTGTGCGGGGAGGTTGGCCGACAGCAGACCACATTCTTTACATTTTTTTCGTTCACGGGATGCGGGCGTTACTGGCGAGGCCAGCATTTATTGCCCATCCCTTATTGCCCTCGAGAAGATGGTGGTGAGCCGCCTTCTTGAACCACTGCAGTCCCTGTGGTGAAGGTACTCCCACAGTGCTGACTTTGTCGTAGCGGTTTGGTACAACTGAGTGGCTTGCTCGGCCATTTCAGAGGGCAGTTAAGAGTCAACCACATTGCTGTGGTTCTGGAGTCACATACAGGCCAAGGGAAGGGTGGCACGTTTCCTTTCCTAAAGGACATTAGTGAACCAGATGGGTTTTTACAACAATCCGATAGTTTCATGGTCACCATTACTGATACTAGTTTTTTTTTTAATTCCAAATTTATTTAATTAACTGGATTTAAATTCCCCAACTGCCATGATAGGATTTGAACTCTCGTCTCTTGGATTATTAATCCAGGCCTCTGGATGATTAGACCAGTAGCATAACCACTATGCTACCGTACCCGCATATAGAATCAGGAGGAGCACGCCTGCTGCTCCTGGCTCTACACTCAGGTAACTACATTTTAAAAACTCGCCTTATTGGTTGCAGTTTAACAGGCAGTCCCTTCAAGGACCGCCCGTTAGGCTGTATGTAGCCCTGGTTTTCCTGAGTGTAGTCGGCTTGCAGTGGGGGGTCACAAACAGGCATTAGGACACTGATTTGCATATGCAAAGGGCCTAACGCCTGTTTCAGGAGTGGGCATGCCACGCTGAGTTTTTGGCCTTTACCAATATGGCGGGTGGCCCACTTCCGGCTCGAGATAATTGTGTGCTTTCTGCCTGCTGTATTGGAGGCTTAGGAAGCCCTTTAGTGCCAGAAAAACGGGCGCTATGCAGCCTAATTTCTAGGCCATAATGTTTAAGTTAAGTAAGATGATCCACTGAAGTCAGGTAGCATACTGTATTCATTACTTTTATATCTTTACACAACACTGAATCTGATCATGAGTGTTGCTCTATATGTTCACCTTACCATGAAATAAAGCAGGTTAATGATTTGTATCAAGTGTTACCCCATCTAGTGGTAACTTGTTCTGCTGTAGGAAAGATTTAAGAAATACAAAGGCAAAAGACATAAGTATCTGATCCAGATCACAAGGGGTGATATTGCTACACTCCTGTGTTATGCTATCATACAAGGTCAATGTGAGTCAACTTGCATAAAAGTAAGATACTCAGACTGCTTATGGGAGTGACCGACTGGCATTAACCCTAGAAAAGTATCTACAGCAGATGTAAATTCGTAATAGTGCTCAACCTACAGTCCATTCTGTCTATCAGTAAGTGACCAAGTATCATACTGGAAAGTTGTGTAACAATGATATTATCTGTGAACATCTCTGAACATATGAATGTGCCAAAGGTGTCTATTGTAAGTTGCAGTTCGAACGTGTGCCCTGTTGGTGCATGGATACTTGTGATAAGAAATTTAAAAAACTGTAAATGTGGGTGAGAGCTTACATGGACACTTGCTTGTAAACATTGAATAGGCAACACTTTATGGCAGGCATACCATAAAGTGTTCTACATGGTAAATAGTGCCGTTGGGTAGCCTTACTATAGCAGCTTCCTTAAGGCTTGCTCTCTTCTTCATCTGTTCCAGGTCATGCAGGTAGTGGAAATAGTGGCAAGGCAAGCCATCACCTATTGCTAGGCATGCTGCACCTTTGTCAACTGGGGATGCCAGGTATGCCAGTCATCACATGAGTCTTTGTGATAAGGTTTCTTCATCAATTGCTCACCAGAAAATTTGTTCTTCTGTCAACGTGTTCTTTTTTAGGTTGAGAAACTTTGGTAAAGCACCAAGCACCAAAGTGCAGAACACTAAAGAAGTTGCGAAAGGTGGAGAGAAGGTTAAGTAAATCGAGAAATGGTTTAGATGTCATCAAGTTTGGGGTTTAAAATAATGTAGATTGTAGGAAGAAGGGAAGACTGAAGGCATTTTTACATTAGCGCTTGTTTAGCTTGAATCGCTGAAGACTGTCCTCACAATGAAGTTGCAGAGGATTCTGTATGTTAGAATTTATATCAAAAAAAAATTAGCCGGGCATCACGGATGTGTGATTTTTATTGTTCACTCCTCTGTATACAAGCACTGTAAAGCATATTTATTATAATGACAATGCTCTTTATGCGTGAATATCTTAGCTAATGTATATATTTTGTTGCATTAAATATGTTCCATCACTGTTTCTGAAAGGGAAGCTCAAACAAGCCTAGAGGGTAAAAGACAAAATTGCTATGTTATGACAAACATAATGTAAAACTGATGTGGGCATATAATAGAAATTGGCAGAGAAAGTAATTAATTCCATGGGAGTGATGGTAACTTCACTACCCACAGGATTGAATTTCGCAACACTGAAGCTGAAAAAAGGGAAATTCTACTTATTTGCAAAGGCCCACGACCCATTGAAAAGACATTTAAAAGGGCTGTGTCATTACAGTTAAGCGTCTTAAAAGACCTTACCATATTTATTCCATGTTTTGTTTAATGATTGTGATCAGTATCTGCCACTTCAATTTTACTATATTAATGGTAATTTAAAGAAAAGCTATGATAAAAAAATATTTAAGCAGCTTTGAGAACATATGCATCCCAGCACGGTGCAGGACAAACTATTTGCATCTCCCAACATAGCTGCTCTGTAATGGAGTTTTCACTGGAATCTGTTCCTGGCTGAACTGAGCCTACTGAAAGAAAACAAATTCGCCCCATATGATAACAGGGCTTCTTTAAAGTTTGACCAGGTATTCTTTACCAGTATTTGAATAACCAGAATGTTGAAGCAGCACTTGGTAGTTGAGAGGGGAAATGGTTCTCAACGTTTAAATATCTGACACTCGTGAGGTTTAACAATAACTGTAGTATTGTTATCACTGTGATAATAGCAACTCGTATCAGCCTAACTTTCTCCCTCGGATACTAACATATCTAAGCTTACTACATTCATGTGAAATTGCATTCTGCACTACTTTAACAGAGACTTTCATCTGTTTAAAATAAAGAGAGAGAGGGACACAATAAGTATTCGCATTCCATTACCGCATAGTATAATTTGAGGGCCATTCAATTTTCCATTAGAAATTCTTATTTGTTATTAAAAGGAAATTGGCAGTGTCTAGCACAAATAGCCCTTTAATACTTAGCAAACATGAAGCTTTTACACCAAAATAAAGACTGAGGCCCCAAAATTTGCACTGGTCTCCCACTGTAACTTTGGCGGGATACCGACTGAACCCCTACAGGTGGGCACCAATGAAGCACCCCAAGTGGACCTCCTGTCTGCTGGTCCCATGCAGTTAAGGTGTCCTCCCAATGACCCCGCTAACTCTGTTGGAGGTCAGTGTTGGTGGCACCAGTGGGCATGATCCTGGTGCAACCAATGAGGAATTTTCTGGATTAATCTCAATTCATTTGGACAGTCCAAGGATACTTTTTTTTATTCTTTCCTTATTTTCTTCCGTCCTGGAGTTAATTTCCCATATCCACAATATTATCCTCAGCTGGGCTCTCATTGTCAGACAGAGAGAGTTTTTTGTGCATTGTGGAGACTGTAGCTCATATCGGTAACCTAAATCTCATGCACCTTTCAAAGGCCATCTATTATGGTGTGTTATGTTCCACTCATGTGAATGATCTTATAATTCTTAGGTAGCTGAAAAATCTCCATCACATATATTATAAGAAACTCCAGCCCCCTCCTCTATGACAAAGCTATTGCTTCATTGCAATGATTAGAACCTACCCAATGCAGGTGGATATGACTATTTAGGAAAATTTGAATCTTTGACTAGTCATTATGATGAGCAATATATGACCAATTTCAAGTATGTAACATGCCATAGAAATTCAGAAAAATGAGAGATAGCAGTGGGTGTGAACAGCACTTCCTGTATTTGTTAATATAGTGATTAATTGTAGCCCTTTGGCCAAGGTCACACTGCTTCACATTTTTTTAAATATATATGTAGGCATTGTTGGCTACTCAAGTGCTAACAGTGCTACTAGTTAGAGATGAGTGAGTATTACAGCTCCAGAGAAAAAGATCAGGCAAGTGTCAGGGCAGAAGCCACCGAGAGGAAATTCTACTTTGTAAAATTGTTGGTTTTATATATTTAGAATAATGAATCATTATCTGCAGACGTATCCACAGGCTGCTGCCCTCATGTTGAAAATAGCCCTTCTTATCTGTGAAGAACTAGCTGCAATAATTAAAGAATCAAAGTCATTAGAACAATTACTAGAATTTGTTGATCGTTGAGTGCGATATCATTGATAATGTGCACACAAATTTTCATTGTTAATTTTATCATATATTTAAGATTATGAAGAGGAACTGATGCTGTACCGGGAGGCCTTTTCAGGAAAACTCAACTCTGGAAACCCAGCTCAAAGCTTGTCATTAGGTTGTTGGAGGGAGCTGGAGCCATGTCAATGTTCCGCCATGAACCTATTCCATTTTGTTTCCTCCCCTTAATTACAGATTTGTTGGGAGAGACATGAAGATGTCATCACTTCACTGCTAAGTAATTATACATGATCCTTTTTAGAAATCTGGCAAACTGCCTTGCAAGGTACATCCCAACTGTCCTAGTATTTCAGGCAATGCTGTAGTAGTCTCTATCTGTCCAGCACTCTGGATCAGCCCAGATGCAGCCCAGATGGCCCAGATTGAAGCTAAAAATGAAAAATAAACATGTTCACATTGCTGCCATAATCCAAGTGTCTGCACGGAGCAGTTTGAGTGGAATGAAAGCTGTGAACCGTGTCCCTGAAATTTCAATATAACATCATGTTCTTTCTACAATGGCTGTATGTTTGAAGCATGGTATCAAGTGTTTTTTGATTGGTTTCTGGAAAATTCTGTTTCTTTTGGTCACACAAGAAAAATCATACTAAAGAGTCTCTAAACCAAGTTTAGATGCTGGTTGGCAACACCTAAGATTTAGGGATCCCTAAGTTTATGCAGAAATACTGCTGGAGTTTAACCAACTAAAATCAAGTGCCATTGGCACAACCAAGTTATTCTGCTGTCTGTAGCTCAGACTGAGCTCCATTCCCTGGGTGGCTAATTTTTAAAGTTATGAGATCACAGGAGGGAGTGTCTGCTTTCTCATAACATTAAAATAATTAAAAAATTGATTTATAAATTCCCTAGGCAGTTTAAATATCCATGGTTATGTTCAGTATGCCTTTATGCTCTAAATGTGGTCCCCTCCTACTCCTCACCTATCTGACTGCTTGTCTGACTTCAAGGAGTAGTGTTTTCAACTTACTGCCTGGGTATAAAACCGGCATCGCGGATCAGCAGTCTGTTATGGAAACTGCTCGATTTTCATTGGTTTTACGCTTGGGCGGTAAGTTGAAAATCTATCCCCAAGCCTTGGATGGGCAAGAGCTTTGTTCAACTCAATACTGGAAAAACTGTTTGGCTGTTGTCAGAAACTTCACATTCCAAGTGCTGATTCTGTCTCCCTTCTCAACTGCTCACTCATACTGACCACAAGATGTTCAACCTTAATGTGTTGTTGGATCCTGAGCTGACTTCAAACCCACATCCGGACCATCACTACCTTCGTAGCACTGCTTGCTTGTGCCTCTCTCTATCTCACTCCCACCATCGCTGAGCATTCATCCATGCCATAGCCACCCTAAAGCTTGACTTTTCCAAAGCTTCTCAGCTCCATGCTACACTAACTCCAAATGATCCAGGGCTTCATGACCCATATATTATCCCGAACAAAATCCTGCACATTCAGCATCTCTGTCCTTACTGACCTCCTTCTCGTTCCACCTTCAAAAGCCTCCTCAAAACTTACCTCTTTGACCATACTTTCAGTCACTTTCCTAACTTCTCTCACACACCTTCTTGATGTCCATCACTCCTCCTGTGAAGTGATTTGGGATGTGTTGTTACACTAAAGATGCTATATATATTATATAAATATACTGCATAAGCTGTTGCTGTCATTGTTGCTTGGACTTATACAGAGAAAGTTAAAAATGAAATAAAACGTTTCTTTAGTAGGAATCAATACTAAATGGAAGGGGCAACAGGTACCAAAGGTTCAAAAGAGAAAGAAAAAGAAACAATAGAAGATTGAAAGTTGTAAAATAAACACACTGATAGTACTTGCAAGTTATTTTGTTTTTCAGCTCACCAAAACTGGAAAGTAATTTGCTACTAATTTGTTGCTGAGCGAAATATTACAATCCTGAGTTTTGTACAGTAATTTGTATAAAATTTGTACCTCAAGACTATAGTTGCTCTCTAAAGACAAAAGGAATTGTTAAAGTAAAGCCAACATCATAGAGGGAAGGCTTTACACTAAAGCACCAGTTCTCAATGATGTCATATATCCATAACACTTATCCCAAAAAAGATAATTCTTTGCAACTCAGGAAGATTAACTAAGTGTTTTGATGCCAAGAAAAACAAACATTTATTATAAATCATGACAGAGCAGTTGACCTGTTCCAATTAGAAGGCACATAAGGCACCAACTGGCCTTTGACCACTCTTCTGCTTAAATTCAAAACAGCCACTTAGAATGCCATCATGTGGTGTCTTGTGGAAGCTACAGGTTTATAAACAACGGTGTAAAAAGGATTTAATTACAGGAAATGACTGCCGAGCAGGTAGAAGTTAACACAGATCACGTGATGGTGTTTATGTGGTTGATACTTCTCCCTGTTGATTAGAATGGTAATACTCAATGGTCCACTATGTGACTATAAATGCTCTGCCTATGACATTGCAATGCCATTCCACAGTGGAACTCCTCAAACCTTTATCCTACTCAAAAGAGGGATGCCAAGTTTTAGTCTTATAAACACATGCTATAACAATTTCCCAGCAATCAACTGCAGGTTATGTCTTGTACAATTGCAATTGTGAGTCCCTTTCCAAGAATACTCTTACACAGTAATGAAATATGTAAGGAAATAAGTAATGAATTACAAAAACACAGCTGAAATTGAATACAACTGCTGCAGATAATTAAAAGAGCATATATTATTGATTTTAAAAGATGCCAAAAAAGTAATTTCAAAAGTGTAATCGAAGTTCAAGGCTCATATAATGATTACAAACCACCTGAGATTCACTATTATATCTGTTCATTTGAATTTTTTGATTAGATTACTCCCTTTATCCTCTATATAATATATGCTGGAAGGCTCCATTACTGTAGCACATGCATTTTGTTGGTTAGTAAAAATCCTTTTTGCTTTCAGCTGGTTCTAGTACAACTCTGCTCAAGTAGCATAATTTTAATAAAGAAATCCCCTTCTTGTCACTTAATGCAAGGAACAAAACTGCTGCAAGTTCAAACAGACTACCCATCTTCTGAAATATTGAAAGGATTCCTCTCTCAGAGAAGTAGAAAAAGCAAGCACAAACTATTGTTATAAAGAAGCAAGAAACTGTTGAGTTTTTCCCCTCAAAGTTTTCTGGCTTATATATACATTTTAAAATAATAAAATAAGGGCTGGTGGCAGTTGTTATCACACTATCCTTTCAACACCGGTCAAATCCAGGTCACTCTACTGGGGGTCAAAATCTGTTCTCTTTCTTTCAGATTTAAGGATCCTTTGTGAATTAAGTTGGACATTTTCATTTCAGTTCCTAGCAGCACAAGTCAATAGTGCAAAACTAGCCAGATTCTGGCACTAATTGGCAATATCACACAGACAGGCTACAAGAATAGTTGGCATAGGGAATGGATAAATTCATATCGGTGCAGTAGGGGTTGTTTTTCTGAGATTGGGGTCAAGGCACATTGCTGGAACAGTGTAGTGGTGCTTTACCTTGCTCTAGTGAGTGGGTGCAAAGGGTGGATAAATGTTCCATTTTTCAACACAGGCATCCCTCACCTTGATGAGGACAAAAAAGTCACCTAAAATAAACATATTCATAAGGTATTCCAAATGGCAGCTGTTACTATGGAAAGTAGGGCAGAAGGCAAACAGTTCTGTCTCCTTTCTCACGCTAGAACCAAGCAACCACCCACTTGGCACCAGTTCTGGCAATAATAAAAGTGAAACTAATTATTGTGAGACATTTGTAATTAACAGCCTTGTAAAAAGATATATGATAAGTCCCTTGAATGTGAGTTTCAAATATGTAATTTAACTTCTGTTGCATCATGCTGATTGTTTTGAGATCTATGAGTTGCATCAGGTTAAAAGTATTACAAAGGAAAATCAATGGCACCGACATCAGACCATGAAAATGATACAGTCACTCCAAAGAGTACAGGATGTATTTATGGAGTGGCTGTAACATTTTGACTGTCTGATGTGCTGTGTTAGTGCAGTCTTTAGTGTGATAATGTGCAAGTCTCTACATGTTTTATGGTTCAGCTGCATTGCAATCTAACCAGTCAGATGGAGGTTCTTACACCTCCCGCTCAACTGCCAATGATAACAAAAATTGTTAGGAAAAATAACACTTACCGTAAAATCCAGGTTAAAAATAGCACTAAAATCCAAATGTATTCTATAGGCCACCAAAAAATATAGAGGAGCAAATTTGCAGGGAAATTACAGAGAGGTGCAAGGACTATAGAGTAGTGATAATGGGGGACTTCGACTATCCTAATATAGACTGGGATAGTAATAGTGTAAAGGGCAGAGAGGGGGAAGAATTTCTGAAGTGTGTTCAGGAGAACTTTCTTGATCAGTACGTTTCCGGCCCAACGAGGATGGAGGCATTGCTGGATCTGGTTCTGGGGAATAAGGTGGGCCAAGTGGAGCAAGTGCCAGTAGGGGAACATTTAGGGAACAGTGATCATAGTATCATAACGTTTAGATTAGCTATCGAAAAGGACAAGGAGCAATCTAAAGTAAAAATATTTAATTGGAGGAAGGGGGTTGAGAATGGATCTGGCCCGGGTAAATTGGAATCAAAAATTGGCAGGCAAAACTGTAATCGAACAATGGGCTGCCTTTAATGAGGAGATGGTTCGGGTACAGTCAAGGTACATTCCCATGAGGGGGAAAGGTAGGGCAACTAAAGCCAGAGCTCCCTGGATGACAAAAGAGATAGAGAGTAAGATGCAGCAGAAAAAGGGGGCATATGACAGATGGCAGGTTGAGAATACAAGTGAGAACCAGGCTGAATATAGAAATTTCAGAGGGGAAGTGAAAAAGGAAATAAGAGGGGCAAAGAGAGAGTATGAGAATAGATTGGCAGCTAATATAAAAGAGAATCCAAAAGTCTTCTGTAGGTATATAAATAGTAAAGGGGTAGTAAGAGGAGGGATGGGGCCAATTAGGGACCAAAATAGAGACCTATGCATAGAGGCAGAGGGCATGACTGAGGTACTAAATGAATATTTTGCATCTGTCTTCACCAAGGAAGAAGGTGCTGCCAAAGTCAAAGTGAAAGAGGAGGTAATTGAGATACTGGATGGGATAAGAATTGATAAAGAGGAGGTACTAGAAAGGCTGGCTGTATTTAAAGTAGATAAGTCACCAGGACCAGAAGGAAGCATCCTAGGATGCTGAGGGAAGTAAAAATGGAAATTGCAGAGGTACTGGCCATAATCTTCCAATCCTCCTTAGATACGGGGGTGGTGCCAGAGGACTGGAGAACCCTTGTTCAAAAAATGGTGTAAGGATAAACCCAGCAGCTACAGGCAAGTCAGTTTAACCTCAGTAGTGGGGAAGCTTTTAGAAATGATAATCCGGGACAAAATTAACAGTCACTTGGACAAGTGTGGATTAATTAAGAAAAGCCAGCATGGATTTGTTAAAGGCAAATTGTGTTTAACTAACTTGATTGAGTTTTTTGATGAGGTAACAGAGAGGGTTGATGAGGGCAATGCGGTTGATGTGGTGTACATGGACTTCAAAAAGGCGTTTGATAAAGTGCCACATAATAGACTTGCCAGCAAAGTTGAAGTCCATGGAATAAAAGGGACAGTGGCAGCATGGTTATGAAATTGGCTAAGTGACAGGAAACAGAGAGTAGTGGTGAACAGTTGTTTATTGGACTGGAGGAAGGTACACAGTGGTGTTCCCCAGGAGTCGGTCCTAGGATCACTGCTTTTCTTGATATCTATTAATGACTTAGATTTGGGTGTACAGGGCACAATTTCAATATTTGCAGATGACACAAAACTTGGAAGCATAGTGAACAGTGAGGAGGATAGTGATAGACTTCAAGAGGACATAGACAGGCTGGTGGAATGGGCGGACACATGGCTGATGAAATTTAACACAGCAAAGTGTGAAGTGATACATTTTGGTAGGAAGAACGAGGAGAGGCAATATAAACTAAAGGGTACAATTCTCAAGGGGGTGCATGAACAGAGAGACCTGGGGGTATATGTGCACAAATCGTTGAAGGTCGCAGGGCAGGTTGAGAAAGTGGTTAAAAAAGCATACGGGATCCTGGGCTTCATAAATAGAGGCACAGAGTACAAAAGCAAGGAAGTTATGATGAAACTTTATAAAACACTGGTTCAGCCTCAACTGGAGTATTGTGTCCAATTCTGGGCACCGCACTTTAGGAAGGATGTGGAGGCCTTAGAGAGGGTGCAGAAAAGATTTACAAGAATGGTTCCAGGGATGAGTGACTTCAGTTACGTGGATAGACTGGAGAAGCTGGGGTTGTTCTCCTTAGAACAGAGAAGGTTGAGAGGAGATTTGATAGAGGTGTTCAAAATCATGAGGGGTCTAGACAGAGTAGATAGAGAGAAACTGTTCCCATTGGCAGAAGGGTCGAGAACCAGAGGACACAGATTTAAGGTGATTGGCAAAAAAAACAAAGGCGACATGAAGAAAAACTTTTTTGCGCAGCGAGTGGTTAGGATCTGGAATGCACTGCCTGAAAGGGTGATGGAGGCAGATTCAATCGTGGCTTTCAAAAGGAAATTAGATAAGTACCTGAAGGAAAAAAATTTGCAGGGCTACGGGGAAAGGGCAGGGGAGTGGGACTAGCTGAAGTGCTCTTGCAGAGAGCCAGCACAGGCTCGACGGGCCAAATGGCCACCTTCTGTGCTGTAGCCATTCTATGATTCTATAAATCACTATTTTGTTTGTACAATTCTGATTTTGACAGAAATCTGCGTTAGGAAAGTAGGAGAATGTTCCATTCCCTTGCACTAACAATTCACACCCCCCCCCCCGCCTCCCCCGCATGAGAACAACATTTCACCCAAAAATCTGGATTTTTGGTTGATTTTCCCTCTGTTGCGGTTAACGCTCCCTCTCTCATGGTTGACTTCACCTCGCTCGTGGTCGACGCGCGCTCGCTCACGGTTGATTCCCCCTCTCTCTCTCGTGGTTGACTCCCCCTCGCTCGTGGTCGACGCTCCCTCTCTCGCGGTTAACGCTCCCTCTCTCGTGGTTGACGCCACCTCGCACGCGGTTGACGCGCCCTCGCTCACGGTTGATTCCCCCTCTCTCTCTCGTGGTTGACTCCCCCTCGCTCGTGGTTGACGCTCCCTCTCTCGTGGTTGACGCTCCCTCTCTTGTGGTTAGCAAATTGGGGAGCTTGAACGTGTGAACAAATTCTGAAAATAAGTCTGTAAGTAGACATTTAGGTTTGTCAACAGAAAAAAACTCCTTGCATATAGACTGTGCCAAAAAATCATGGAAACTATTTGCTGAACTTAATTGCCAAATATTATTTGTGGCTTCATCTTTTTGGCTTACTTTCCTCCTCTATATTTAATCTTGCCAAAGAAGCTGTCTCCAATACACTATCCCGTTCTACCATATGATTGACATTGAGTTTTATCCCTGTCATGTCTGTCAGGTCCTCATTTCTCTTGTCCTCTGTAAGGCCTCTGATCCTGATGGTAGTCCTCCCATTGTCCTCCAGACATGTGCTTCTGAGCTTACCATGTGTATGTGTCTTTAATCTATCCTACCCCCAGTCCACCTTAACTTGTTCTTGCAAATTTGCTTATGTTCATCTTATCCCTATGAAGATTGATCACCCTTAGCCTTCCAACTACTGCCCATATATTTATCTTTTATAAAATTATTGGAGCTGCTGTTGACTCTCAAATTATCCATCACAGAAAAACTGTCTTCACATAGATACATAGAATGATACAGCACAGAAACAGGCCATTTGGCCGTCATGCCTGTGTTGGCTCTTTGAACGAGCTATCCAATTAGTCCCATTCCCTTGCCCTTTCCCCATAGCCCTGCAAATTTTCCCCCTTTACGTATTTATCCAATTTCCTTTTGAAAGTTATTATTGGATCTGCTACCAACACCCTTTCAGACAGTGTATTCCAGATCATAACAACACGCTGCCTAAAAATAATTCTCCTCATCTCGCCTCTGGTTCTTTTGCCAATTATCTTAAATCTGTGTCCTCTGGTTACTGACCCTTCTGCCACTGGAAATATTTTCTCCTTACTTACTGTACCAAAACCCTTCCTGATTTTGAACACTTCTATTAAATCTCCTCTTAACATTCTCTGCTCTAAGGAGAACAACCTTATCTAGTCTCTCCACGCAAGTGAAGTCCCAATCCCTGGTACCATTCTAGTAAATCTCCTCTGCACCTTTTCTGATGCCTTGACATCCTTCCTAAAGTGTGGTGCCCAGAATTGGTCACAATACTCCAGTTGGGGCCTAACCAGTGATTTATAAAGGTTTAGCATAACTTCCTTGCTTTTGTACTCTATGCCTCTGTTTATAGACCCAAGGATACCGTATGCTTTTTTAACCACTTTCTCAACTTGTCCTGCCACCTTCAAAGATTTGTGAACGTATATCCCCAGTTTGTCCATTCCTGCACCCCCTTTAAAATTATACCATTTAGTTTATATTACCTCTCCTCATTCTTCCTACCAAAGTGCATCACTTCACATGTCTCTCCGTTAAATTGCATCTGCCATGTGTCTGCCTATT
This sequence comes from Squalus acanthias, assembly GCA_030390025.1. NCBI lineage: Eukaryota > Metazoa > Chordata > Chondrichthyes > Squaliformes > Squalidae > Squalus > Squalus acanthias. Next base: position 34,225,681 of record CM059439.1, on the reverse strand, counting down.
TCACCAGTCTGTCTATGTTCTCCTGAAGTCTGTTGCTATCCTCCTCACTGTTTACTACATTTCTGAGTTTCCTGTCATCTGCAAACTTTGAAATTATGCCCTGTATACCCAAGTCCAGGTCTATATCAAAAAGAGTAGTGGTCCTAATCCCAACCCCTGGGGACACCACTGTATATGTCACTCCAGTCTGAAAAACAGCCGTTCACCATTACTCTCCACTTTCTGTCTCTTAGCCAATTTTGTATCCATGCTGTCACTGCCCTTCAATCCTGTGGGCTTCAAATTTGTTAACAAGTCTATTATGTGGTACTTTATCAAATGGCTTTTGAAAATTGATATACACAACATCAATCGTACTACCCTCATCAACCTTCTCTGTTATTTCATCAAAGAACTCAATCAAATTAGTCAAACACGATTTGCCTTTAACAAATCCATGTTGTCTTTAATTTATTAACCCATATTTTTCAAAATGACAATTAATTTTGTCTCGGATTATTTTCTCTAAAAGTTTCCCCACCACAGACGTTAGGCTGATTGGCCTGTAGTTGTCGGGTTTATCCCTCTCCCCTTTTTTGAACAGGGGTGTAACATTTGAAATCCTCCATACCTCCCATATCCAATGAGGATTGGAAGATTGTGGCCAGAGCCTCCACTATATCCACCCTTACTTCCCTCAGCAACCTAGCATCCATCCTATCCAGATCGGGAGACTTTTCTACTTTGAAGACTGCCAACGTTTTAAGTACCTCCTCTTTATCTATTTTTATCCTATCTAATTTCTCTGCTTCCTCCTCCTTTACTGCGACATTGACAGCGTCCTCTTCTTTAGCGAAGACTGATGAAAGTACTCATTTAATGTCAGCCATGCCCTCTGCCTCCACAAGAAGATCTCCTTTTTGTTCCCTAATTGGCCCCACCCTTCCTTTGACTACCCTTTTACTATTTATATGTTTATAAAAGACTTTGGGGTTCCCTTTTATGTTACCTGCTAATCTATTCTCATACACTCTCTTTGCCCTTCTTATTTCCATTTTCAGTTCTCCTCTGTACTTTCTGTATTCAGCTTAGTTCTCTACTGTATTATGAGCCTGACATTTATCATAAGCTTCCTTTTTCTATTTCATTTTAATCTCTATATCTTTAGTCATCCAGTGAGCTCTAGCTTCCTTTCCCCCTCGGGGGAATGTGTCTAATCTGTACTCAAACTATCTCCTCTTTGAAGGCCTCCCATTGCTCATTTACTGTTTTACCTGCCAATCTTGGATTTCAATCCACCTGGCCAGATCTCCTTTCAACTCACTGAAATTAGCCCTTCTCCAAATGAGTATTTTCACATTTGATTGCTCCTGGTCCTTTTCCATAACTACTCTAAACCTAATGATATTGTGATCACTGTTTCCCAAATGCTCCCCCACTGAAACATGATCCACTTGCTCCATAACCAGATCCAGCACTGCTTCCTTCCTCATTGGGCTGGAAACATCCACACCTTTGATTGCCGTGATTGTCTCTTTGCCGAGGTGTGATAAAGGGCAGTTAGAAAGATTAACTGTAGTCGTCTGGCATTGTTCTCTGACTATATATGCTGTGCCCATATGTATTTCTTCACTTCACCTGACGAAGGAGCAGCGCTCCGAAAGCTTGTGATTTCAAATAAAGCTGTTGGACTATAACCTGGTGTTGTGCGACTTCTCACTTTTGTCCACCCCAGTCCACCACCGGCATCTCCGCATCATCCTGAGAAAGGACAGCAGGTTCCTGCTCCACTGACCCATTGCCACTCCCCCGGGACAGCACCTCAGCATCCCTAGCAATCTGTTGCAGCACTGATGCGACACTGTGAAAGCCCCGGTCGACGGTGGTAGACCCAGCCACGATGGCAGCAGTCAGAGCTTGTGTGGCATGAAGCTGAGACTGCATGAGAGCAGTCTGAGACTCGTTGGCACCAACCATAGACTGCATTACAGCACTAAGACGCTGCGTCACTTCTGCCTGTGCTGCAATGGAAGTTGCCTGATCGCCCATCACACGCGGCATCAGGTCTGGGTCGCCACGGTCTCTCTGGGAGTTGACCATCCTTTCCAGACTGGAAATGATGGGCTCTATGGTGTGCGCAGAGCTCTGTGCAATGTTGGAGGCGGACTCCTCCACGATGCTTACCATTGCCGGCAGGCTTTCGGGCACCCTTGTCATTGCAACTATCATCTCCGTGTGCATACCCATCACCTTCTTCTAAAGGCCTCCCCATTGAGGTCCTTATCTGAGTCCTGTGCAGCAGAACCCGCACATGAACTTGCCCTCCGGGAAGCTGGCCCCCAAGCTGCCCTTTCCCCCTGACCTTGCTGCAGCCACCTTGTTACTGGTGCCTCACCCTGTGTAGATCCCGCTACTATACTAGCCTCTAAAGAATGCGTAGTGCCAGTATCTGAGCTGGTGCCTGCGGGTGAGACATGCAGTGACGTGGTGTGTTCTTCGTCTCCTCTTCTCCTGCCTCACTCTCTACGGTGCCCTCAGGGACAGGCTGCTCAGGTGTTTGCTCATTATTTGAAAGCATAAAGGCACAAGAGACGGGTTAAGGTGAGGGGGGGGCGCAGGAAGGGAGAAATTCATGCATGCAGCATGATTAGCGGAAAGTGTGAATGGCGTGAGGGGAAAGTGGGATGTGAGAAGAAGGAGTATGGATGAAAATACCGTTGTTGTCCCCAAGGGGGTTAACATCGCCGGTGGCCACAGCGCCCACCACCTGACGCCCAATAATCTCCAGCCCTCTATTTTCCAGCACAGACAGTGGTTGGGTATCGGCTTGTCCCCCGCCTGTGCGCTCCTGCTCCCTCCTGTTGTGAGCCACCTTGGCCTGCAAGAGAAAGGAAAGTGTGTGAGTGAGTGTGGAGCAATGTGTTTGGGTGATGTGCCTGTCATAGTTGAATAGCTGTCATTGTGTGCAAGGTGTGAGATGTGGGTGTGAGTGTTGTAGGTAGAGATTGTTGGTCCGTGAGTGCTGGGGGTGTGGTGCTTTGGGCAGTGTGTACAGACTGTGGTTCAGATGGTGGTATGTAGCATTTGTTGAGGTATTGAGTCACCCTGACCACCCGAGTGAGGTCGTTAAATTTCTTCCTGCACTGTGTGTGACTCCTGGGGACCACAGTGCTGCCCGAGACATGCTGGGCAACCTCCCTCCACATGGCACGGAAGACTTATAGGGGGAAAAATTCAGTTGGTTGCGCCTCCCATTAGCGCCTTAAGAGGGCGCTAATGTGGCACAAAGCATCTAGTGCCCGGGCGCGGCGATGTTTGCGCCGCTCGCGAAATTAACTAGACATTTTGCGGCGGCGCTAAACACTACCGCCACGATCTCCTGCGCCGGCAAATCGTGACGTCAGTCGAGTGCGCAACGCCCGGGTAGCGCCCCGGAGCGGATATTGAGTGGCGCCCCCTGCCTTACCGCCTGCCGCTAGCAACGACAGGTTGAGGGGAGCGTTTTGCAGTCAGGAAGGGACTGGGGAAGCGCTATTTAAAGGCGACCGCTTCCTGCCTTTTATTGTTGGTGACATTTTTGAACCACGCCTTCTGAGAGAGAGAGAAAGAGACTTCTGGAGAGATTCAACGCTGTGTGAAGGAGTTTTGGGTACTGAGCAGCACTTTGCAGGTTCATTTTGATTTGCCCTTCCTTGTATCGATTTAGAAGAGATTGTGGGGGCTGCACTCTGAGCTCTTTCCCTGGTACTCTCCATTGTTCTTTCCAGCAGATTTGATGTGCAGGTCTCTCCAGGCCGAGAATCAAGGCTGCAATGAGCAGGATGTGGATGGAAAGCAAGATCAACCCTCCCCTTTAAGAACTGGCCGGTGCCATTGTGTGTGTGTTCCATTGCTGACTGACATCACATGAGCTTCGCCAGTGCTCTGAGGTAGCGCCTCGCTCCTCGGCCTTTGCGCCTGAAGACAGGTGTGAAGCGCCTGATTTAGCGCTCCAATCACCTCCAGGGTCGATAAAAGTCAAGTTTGCAGTCGGTGGCGATAATTAGCGCCAGGCGTTAATCTTTGCGCCCGGCCAATAATTGCGCCCCAAATGGGGCGATACTGAATTTCTCCCCCATAGAGTCATAGGGGGAGAAATTCAGTATCGCCCCATTTGGGGCGCAATTATCGGCCGGGCGCAAAGATTAGCGCCTGGCGCTAATTATCGCCACCGACTGCAAACTTGACTTTTATCGACCCTGGAGGTGATTGGAGCGCTAAATCAGGCGCTTCACACCTGTCTTAAGGCGCAAAGGCCGAGAAGCGAGGCACTACCTCAGAGCGCTGGCGAAGCTCATGTAATGTCAGTCAGCAATGGAACACACACACAATGGCACGGGCCAGTTCTTAAAGGGGATGGTTAATCTTGTTTTCCATCCACATCCTGCTCATTGCAGCCTTGAATCTCGGCCTGGAGAGACCTGCACATCAAATCTGCTGGAAAGAACAATGGAGAGTACGAGGCAAAGAGCTCAGAGTGCAGCCCCCACAATCTCTTCTAAATCGATACAAGGAATGGCAAATCAAAATGAACCTGCAAAGTGCTGCTCAGTACCCAAAACTCCTTCACACAACGTTGAATCTCTCCAGAAGTCTCTCTCTCTCTCTCTCAGAATGCGTAGTTCAAAAATGGCACCAACAATAAAAGGCAGGAAGCGGTCACCTTTAAATAGCGCTCCCCCTTTCCCTTCATGACTGCAGAACGCTCCCCTCAACCTGTCGTTGCTAGCATCAGGCGGTAAGGCAGGGGGCGCCACTGAATATCCGCTCCGGGGCGATACCGGGGCGTTGTGCACTCGACTGACGTCACGATCTGCCGGCGCAGGAGATCGTGGCGGTAGTGTTTAGCGCCGCTGCAAAATGTCTAGTTAATTTCGCGAGCGGCGCAAACATCGCCGCGCCTGGGCGCTAGATGCTTTGCGCCCCATTAGCGCCCTCTTAAGGTGCTAACGGGAGGCGCAACCAACTGAATTTTTCCCCCATAGAGTCATAACGGCACAGAAGGAGGCCATTCGACCCATCAAGTCCCTGCTGGCTCTCTGTAGAGCAATCCAGTCAGTCCCATTACCCCGCTCTATCCCCGTAGCCCTGCAAGTTTATTTCCCTCAAGTGCCTATCCAGTCTCCCCTTGAAAACACTGAGTGTCTCCGTTTCCACCACTTCCGTCGGCAGCGAGTTCCAGGTCCTCACCACTCCCTGCGTAAAAAAGTTTTTCCTCACATCCCCCCTGTATCTCTTGTCCAAAACCTTAAATCTGTGTCCCCTAGTCCTTGTACTATCAACTAATGGGAACAGCCTTTCCCCGTCTAGCCTATCCAAACCCGTCATAATCTTGTACACCTCTATCAAATCACCCCTCAACCTCCTTTGCTGTAATGAAAACAAATCCAGCTTCTCCAACCTGTCCCTGTAGCTAAGATCCCCCATCCCCGGAACCATTCTGGTAAATCTCCTCTGCACCCTCTCAAGGGCCTTCACATCCTTCCTAAAGTGTGGTGACCAGAACTGGACGCAATACTCCAGTTGTGGCCTAACCAGCGCTTTATAAAGGTTCAGCATAACTTCTCTACTTTTGTACTCAATACCTCTATTTATGAAACCCAAGATCCCATATGCTTTGCTAACCACTCTCTCAATATGTCCTGCCACCTTCAGGGACCTATGCACATTAACTCCCAGGTCCCTCTGTCCCTGCACACTCTTTAAAATGGTGCCATTAAGTGTATATTGCCTCTCCCTGTTCCTCCTGCCACTTGCCAGGTGGAGCAGCACCCACTGTCTCTCCAATTCCTCCAAAGCTTGGTCCGAAAATCTGCAGGTTCTCTCCTGGGACGTGGATCTGCCATCATGATACCAGCTTGACCTGTCTGGCTCCTTGGGCTTGGCCTGCTCCTCCTTGCTGACACAGGTTCACAGCCAGCAATGCTGAGAATGAGGTTCTGCAGCATCAATGAACCTCCCCTTTAAGAACTGGGAAGAGCCTGTGGCAATGATGACTTACGATTAGACTGCACCTGATATTAGTTAACGCTTTGAGTGTAGCGCCACTGAGCTAGGCCATTAGTGCTTGATTTAGCGCTCCAATCCTTTCTTTGAGCGATGATACTTAATTTTGCGTGCATTCCTGGGCTATAATGAATTTCCCCCCCCCTCGATTCTTAGCAAGAGTTGTCTTGCACAATGCCAAGACTTCTTCCTCCACTTTAGCATCCTCATACCCCCACATTTCTTACTTCACCTCTCTCATGCCACTTGGCACACACTCCTCATAGGAACATAGGAATAGGATTAGGCCATTGAGACCACAGGCCAGTTTCACCTTTCTATTAGCTCATGGCTGATCTGTACCTCAACACCATTTACCTGCCTTTAATTCATATCCCTTGATCCCCTTACCCAACAAAAATCTGTCGCTCTCAATCTTGAAAATTTTAATTGTGCATATTCACAAATCAAAGGTGGCAGGGCAAGTTGATAAGGCAGTTAAGAATGCGTATGTAATACTTGGCTTTCTAAATAGGGGCATTGAATACAAAAACAAGGAAGTCATGCTAAACCTTTACAAATCACTGGTTGGGCCTCAGCTGGAGTATTGTGTACAATTGTGGGCACCACACTTCAGGAAGTATGTCAAGGCCTTGGATTGGGTACAGAGGAGGTTTACCGGGATGATACCAGGGATGAGGGCCATCAGTTATGTGGAGAGGTTGGAGAAGCTGTGTCAGCTGTGGCTCAGTGGGTAGCACTCTTGCCTCTCTGTCAGAAGGTTGTGGGTTCAGGCCCCACGCCAAGGACTTGAGCGTATAAATCTAGGCTGACACTTCCAGTGCAGTACTGAGGGAATGCTGCACTGTCGGAAGTGCCGTCTTTTGGATGAGATGTTAAACCAAGGCCCCGCCTGCCCTCTCAGTTGAACGTAAACGATCCGATGGCACTATTCGAAGAAGAACAGGGGCGGTTTCCACAGTGTGCTGGCCAATGTTTCAACTGACATCACTAAAACAGATGATCTGGTCCATGTCACATTGCTGTTTGTGGGAGCTTGCTGTGTGCAAATTGGCTGCTGCGTTAAAGGGAGACCTAATAGAGGTATTCAAAATTATGAGGGGTATTATGGAGCAAGTAGGGAGAAACTGTTTCCTCTGGCAAGTGGGTCAATAACCAGAGGTCATAGATTTAAAATAATTGACAAAAGAACTAGAGGGGAAATGAGGAGAAATTTCTTCACGGAGGGTTGTTAAAATCTGGAACGCACTACCTGAAAGGATGGTAAAATCAGATTCCACAGGAACTTCCGGGGCAATTGGACATGTATTTGAAGATAACTAATTTGCAGGGTTTTGGTGAAAAAGCGGGGGTGTGGGACTAAATTGGACAGCTCTTTCAAAGAGCCAGCACAGGCATGACAGGCCGAATGGCCCCCTTCTGTGCTGTAAGAGTCTATGGGGGAAAAATTAGGTCGCGCCCCGTTTGGGGCGCAAATATCGTCTGGACGCAAAAATTAGCGCCTGGCGCTAATTATCGCCACTGACTGGAAACTTCACTTTTACCGCCCCGGGAGGTGAGTGGAGCGCTAAATCAGGCGCTGCACACCTGTCTTAAGGCGCAAAGGCCGAGCAGTGAGGCGCTAACTCAGCGCGCGAGCGCAGCGCAGGTGCTGCCAGTTAGTGAGGGAACACACACACACTGGCGCCGGCCAGTTCTTAAAGGGGGGGGGGGCCAACTTGCTCCCCAGCCACACCCTGCTCATTGCAGCCTTGAATCTCGGCCTGGAGAGACCTGTGAATCCATTTTGCTGCCAAGGATGGAGAGGGTGAGAGAACGAGCTCAGCGCTTCACCGAGCGGGCCTTGGATGCTCTGGTTGGCGCGGTGGAGCGCAGAAGATCTATACTCTTCCCTGAGAGTGGCAGGAGGCCTTTGCCACGCGAGTACAGAAGAGTGTGGAGGGAGGTGGCTCAGAGCATCTCCTCCAGGAGCATGGTGCCCAGGATCCATGTCCAGTGCCGCAAAAAGTTCAACGACCTCACTCAGGTCGTCAGGGTGAGTGGCTTTTTCTCAATACCTCTCCATCCCTCCATCTCAACCTCACTCTATGGCCAGAGGGTCTTAAAACCCCAATGCACAACACTCATCCAACACCTATGGCCCTTTCATGAAACACACACACACATTCCACACTTTGCATACAGTAAGGGCTATTCACCTACGGGAGGCACATCAGGCAAGACCATGGCTGCATACAGTAAGGGCTATTCACCTATGGGAGGCACATCAGGCAAGACCATGGCTGCATACAGTAAGGGCTATTCACCTATGGGAAGCACATCAGGCAAGACCATGGCTGTATATTTACTCAGACGCTGTCCTTTTTCTTGCAGGCCAAGCTGGCGCATAATAGGAGACAGCAGCAACGGACAGGTGGAGGGCGGCCTCAGCTGCAACCCCTCAGCGATCTTGAGGAGCGCGTCCACAGGATTGTGGCAAGCCGGGTGATCGGTCCCGTCGCCACTGGAGACGCCGACCCCGTTCTGGACAGCAATGGTAAGGTCATCACCTTTTTGTACTCTGTCCTTCCACTTGTCCCTCACAACACCAGCCTTTGACACTTTCAATCCAACTTGCTAACTCGCTGCACTTATTCCTCCCTTACTGCCACCCTGTCCTCACGCTAAAGCCACTCTTGTACCTCCCTGCTTTCAGATGGTGATTCACCAGCTGAGGAGACGGGCCCTGAAGCTGCCAGTGGGAGTGAAGCTGCAGCCGAGGAGGAAGAGGAAGCCGGAGCATCAGTGCCACCCTCTCCCGAGGAAGCCCATGCCCACACTGGGAATACGCCTTCCCTGGAGGGGAGCAGGGGGGAAGGGTCTGATAAGGGTGAAGCTCCAGGACCCAGCGGGCTGCAGCAACGCCATGGAGGTAGGGAAGAACGGGGGCCTTCTCCCCAGAGGGAGAGTATGCCAGCGACTCCTACTGCAATGGACGCAGAGGAGGAGCGGCTGATCGCAGAAATGAACACCCAGGCGGTGGGCATGCACACTGAGCTCATGGGTGCAGTGGGAAGGGTGCCCGAATGCATTGAGTCACTGGCAAGGAGTGTGGAGCACTTCGCTGTAGCACAGGCAGATGCCACACTAATGCTTAGTGCTGCAATTCAGTCACTGACTGCCGTGATCCCATCTCTGACTGCTCTCATGCAGACTCAGATTGAGGCCACGCGAGCACTGACTGCTGCCAACCTCGATGGTTCGTTCACATGTCCCCGGGGCTCTCACCGCGCCGCAGCAGGCCAGCAATCTGTGCTCCAGCAGATTGCTCCGGATGCTGAAGTGCTGCCCCGTGGGAGTGCCAGTGTGTCGGTCGAGCAGGGAGTTGCTGTCCTCTCTCACGATGACAGCATTCCTGCTGCCAACACTGTCACTTCTCCACTGCACTTGCCACCGCCTGTAGGACAGACTGCTGCCGCCCATGCAGAGTTGGTGCAGTCTGCAGCCGGGCCCTCCAGGCCCAGAACTGGTCGAGGCCGTCCTTCAGGGGCATCTGCAGTGTCAGGGTCTGACAATCAGCAGCCTTCCACCAGCCTTGCTGCAGCCACTGAGGTCCCATTACGGAGGAGCAGTAGGGTTAGAAGGGGGGAAGTGCACAAGGGAAGGAGATCACCCTCGAAGGGCAAAAAGTAGGAGGTGTGACAAAATGCTGGTCATTTTTTTATTAAAGGCCGAGGTTCGTGGTCCAACTTTTGTTTAGTGTTTTGGACATTATCTCCAGGTTGTGAGAACCAGTTATGTTAATGACTGTTTTTTTGTGTTTATTTCTATGAGTTTGTCATGAGGAAATGACACACACAGAGTTTGTAAAATAAATAAGTTTTTGTATTCAAAATATACATGTTTGGAATCATTGGTGCCTTGGCCGGCTTAGGGGTTGCGTGCTGGGTTCATTGATGTTGTTAGCAATGGCAGAAGCCATTTCCACAGCAGGGGCCCTAGAAGCGGCTTGCTCTCAGCCGTTGACGGACGGCCCTTGCAGTTTCACCATTGTGGGCCGCCCTCCCGCCTTGGTGCTGCTGATGATCATCCTCCTCGTCCTCTTCCTCCTCTTCCTCCTCCTCCTCTGGTGGTGCTCCAAGGCCTGGTGGCATTGGCTGGGTCCTGACGATTGCCATGTTATGCAACATGCAGCACACAACTACGAAGTTGGATACTCGCTCAGGTGAGTACTGCAGGGCTCCTCCAGAATGGTCGAGACAGCGGAACCGTTGCTTCAGCACGCCGATTGTGCGCTCAATGATGTTCCTGGTAGCTTGATGGCTCTCGTTGTACCGCAGCTCAGCAGGGGTGTTGGGCGTACGGAGCGGTGTCATCAGCCAGGTGCTCAATGGATACCCCTTGTCCCCGAGAAGCCAACCAACTGGCTGATGCGGTGCCTCAAAAAGTTCTGCCACAGTAGTCTGGCGCAGGATGAAAGCATCGTGGCAGCTGCCAGGATAGTGGGCATTGACAGCGAGTATCAGCTGTCTGTGGTCACAGACCAACTGAACATTCAAGGAATGGAACCCCTTTCTGTTCTGGAAATCCTCGGCATTCTCATGTGGAGCACGCAAAGCCACATGCGTGCAGTCAATGGCGCCCTGCACCATGGGGAAGCCCGCTATCCTCGCAAAGCCCAGAGCGCGGTCACGCTGCTTGTCTAGGGTCATGGGGAAAGAGATGAACTCTCGTCTCCTTTTAAAGAGGGCATTTGTGACCTGCCGGATGCAGCAATGCACCGCGAACTGGGAGATATTGGCGAGGTCCCCAGCAGCAGCTTGAAATGAGCCAGTAGCATAGAATTGAGAGCCACTGTGACCTTCACTGCCACCGACAGAGACGTCCTGGACCTCAGTTGAGGCTGCAGATCTGGCTGCAGCAGGTGGCAGAGCTCAGTGACCACCTCCTTGCTGAATCGCAGCCTTCGCAAACACTGCTCCTCAGACATATGAATGTAGGAGAGCTGTTCACGATATACCCTGGGAGGGTAAGCTCTCCTGTACAGACGCCTGTTGGCCCTCATCCGTCTGGCCATCATTGCCACTCTCTCTCTGCGTCTCTGTGTCCTCCGATTCAGCTGGAGCAGGACGACGCCCCCATTCAGTGCAGCCCCCATAGTCTCTTTGCAAGCAAAGTTATGAAGGACAGCAACCAAAGTACCAGCGAAGTTAGGATCAGTAGGCAAAACTACCTCACAAAGCGTTGAGTCAATGCAGAAGTCTCTCTTTCTCTCTCTCCGAATCTCTCTCTCTCTCTCTCAGAACGAGTGGTGCAAAAATGTCAACCACAGAAAAAGACAGGAAGAGGCCCCCTTTAAATAGTGCCCCCCCCAGCCCCACAGCGATTGATAGCGTTCCAGTCTTCCGGTCGTTGGATGCGCCAGGCGGTAAGGCAGGGGGCGCCACTCAATTTCCGCTCCGGGGCGCCACAAGGGCGTTGCACCATGGAATGACGTCACAATCTGCGCGCGCAGGTGGTCGCGGCGGTAAAGTTTAGCGCCGCCGCACAATGTCTAGTTAAGTTCCCGAGCGGCGCAAACATCGCTGCGCCCGGGCGCTAGCGGCTTTGCGCCCCATTAGCGCCCTCTTAAGGCGCTAACGGGAGGCGCAACCAACTGAATTTTTCCCCCAATGATTCTATGACCCAGCTTTCACAACGTTTTAGGGGAAGAGAATTCAAGATTTCCACTACCGTTTGTGTGAAAAAGTGCTTTCTGATTTCACTCTTGAATGGCCTAGCTCCAATTTTAAGGTTGTGCCCCTTTGTTCTGGATTCCCTCACTAGAGGAAATAGTTTCTCTGTATAGATCAGAAATGAGGATGTTCGCTGATGATTGCACAGTGTTCAGTGCCATTCACAACTCCTCAGATAATTGCACAGTGTTCAGTGCCATTCACAACTCCTCAGATAATGAAGCAGTCTATGCCCGCATGCAACAAGACCTGGATGACATTCAGGCTTGGGCTGATAAGTGGCAGGTAACATTCGTGCTACAGAAATGCCAGGCAATGACTATCTCCAACAAGCGAGAGTCTAACCACCTCCCCTTGACATTTAATGGCTTTACCATCGCTGAATCCACCACCATCAACATCCTGGGGGTCATCATTGACCAGAAACTTAACTGGACCAGCCACACAAATACTGTGGCAATAAGAGCAGGTCAGAGGCTAGATATTCTGCGGCGAGTGTCTCACCTCCTGACTCCCCAAAGCCTTTCCACCATCTACAAGGCACAAGTAAGGAGTGTGATGGAATACTCTCCACTTGCCTGGATGAGTGCAGCTCCAACAACACTCAAGAAGCTCGACACCATCCAGGACAAAACAGCTCGCTTCATTGGCACCCCATCCACCACCTTAAACATTCACTTCCTCCACCACCGGCGTACCGTGGCTGCAATGTGTACCATCTACAAGATGCACTGCAGCAACTCATCAAGGCTTCTTCTGCAGCACCTCCCAAACCCGCGACCTCTTCCACCTAGAAGGACAAGGGCAGCAGGCGCATGGGAACACCACCACCTCCAAGTTCCCCTCCAAGTCACACACCATCCTGACTTAGAAGTATATCGCCGTTCCTTCATCGTTGCTGGGTCAAAATTCTGGAACTCCCTCCCTAACAGCACTGTGGGAGTACCTTCACCACACGGACTGCAGCGGTTCAAGAAGGCGGCTCACCACCACCTTCTCAAGGGCAACTAGGGCTGGGCAATAAATGTGGATGACGCGACGCCCTGATCCCATGAATGAAGAAAAAATAAATATACTCTAGGGAATCCCCTTATCATTTTAAAGACCTCGATTATTAGCAAAATTAAAATTAACGGAATTGGAGGTAACCTTCTGAGATGGATTGGTAATTGGTTGGGAGGTAGGAGACAGAGAGTAGGGATAAAGGGAATGTACTCTGGTTGACAGGATGTGACAAGGCGTGCTCCCCAGGGATCTGTACTGGGGCCTCAGCTTTTCCAAATATATATCAATGACTTGGATGAAGGAATAGAGAGTTGTATATCTAAGCTTTCAGATGACACGAAGTTAGTAGGCACGGCAAGTTCATTTTAAGGATGTTCCACTGCTTTCAGAGAGCATTAAAACAGACGTGAAGTTGCAGCTTATATGTTGGATTTTATAGCACTAATTATACCGAAATAGCTCATCTGGAATGTTGGTTTGAGGAAGACACCAGTGAAATCTTGGAATTGATACTTTCCACCTACTGCTATGTGTTCAATTGACAAAGTGAAAGTGTCACTAAAAGGGCTTCTCTGTCAGCAAATAAACATGAGCTGATGCAGCACTGTGTGTTTATGCACACTGACCTGAGTCACATTCTCAACTTGATGGAATCTGTTCTCACAGGACTCAGGGGCAGTGACGCAGAGACAGACAGGGAATCTTCCACCCAGCCTCCTATAATGTGCGCAGATGAACGTCAGCTGAACTGACCAAACTACTTCCTTAAAGGAAATTATCCAGCTTCTAAGTGGGTCCAAGGTAAACCGGGGTATGGGTTTGTACGAGACGCGGCAGGGGCAGGGCTGGAAGGATGCTAAATGCATTCAAATTTAGAAAATGTGCACCAAGGAAAGGAAGCTGTGTTTATTTCATTCAAGAAAAAACAATGGCTATTCCTTATGCAGGAAACAGAAGTTATTATGAGAATGTGTTAATAAATATGTCATGTTTTGAGACAAGATATGAAAGGGACGGGTCCATTTAGCTCTATTTTTAATAAAAATTAATTGTGCTTTATGTAATTTACCATTGCAGTGGACTGCTTTTGTAGTCTCTTTTGGTGCTTATTGAAATGGTTGTTGCTCATTTACTCCTGATGATATCGGGCCAGAAATTCGGCTCTCCGGCTTCCTGCGGGTGCAAGCATCGCGCACGTACTTACCTACCGCGCCTGCCGTTGTGCTTCGGGCCCACGAGGAATTCGGCTCCTGAGCCTCCTGCAGCTGCCGGCGCGCAGTGCTTGCGTATCCCAGGGGCGCAGTTAGTTCGAAGCGTCCCCTGGGATCACGTGGGCCATGGAGAGCCAATCCTAGCAGGGAATTTTCATTCATAGATTTGACAGGAAGACCTGTCAAATCTATGAATAGAGATCGGCCCCAAAACCACACTAAAACTTCAAATAAATTAAAAAAAAAATCACATTTTTAAAATAACTATAAATTACATAAATTAACTACCTTAAAAAAAAATTTAAATTTTTGAAAAAATTAATTAAACTTTTTAATGGTGCTAAAAATAAACTTACCTTTCTTTAAAGTATGTAAAAATGATAAACCTGTTGAAAAAATGTTTAAATTGTAATTAATTAACCACTTACCTTGTTAAAAACAGGCCTTGCGCCTCCTTTTTAAAAGCGCAGCTTCTCCATACTTACCTTCCCGGAGAAACCTGAAAAAAAATCCGAAGTTCGCTGCGTGCATGCTGCCTCTCCCGCGCACGTGTTCGACTTCTGAACCCCTCCCTTCAGGGGAACGGAAGTTCCGGTTTCCAGCGCATGCGCAGTGCATGCGTGAAACCGGCACTTCAGGTGGCCTTACGGGTGAGTACACAGCGCGTACTCACCCGACAAGAGCCGAATTTCTGGCCCACTATTTAATTCTATCGTAAACTCCCATCCATTGTCACCTTTCATCACAAAATATTCGCTATAGAGCTCTTATAAGAAGCGAACAAATCAGCTGAAAACACAGCACTCCCATCTTACCACATTTTAACCTTCCCCACAAACACAATTGCTGGTCCCTGACCCAGATATTCAGTAAAATAATCAGCAGTAACATATTCAATAATATATTATTATTTTCTCCTCTTCTGAAGGGACTGACTCATCCTAAATTATGGTTACATTGCTGCCTGTAGCCATTCTTCATGTGCAAGTCTAGACAGTGAGTGTTGGCAGTCTATTTAACTGTCGGGGGTAACCCAGCCAAGCCTGATCCCGCCCCCACTCCCACCCCAACCCCACAGACATTCGCACACCGGTACTTTCCAGCAGGAGTCAATTGACAGCAATCTTTGTGATAATTGCAGTACTAAGCACCACAGAATCAACCCCTCTCCTGATCTGTGCTGATTTATCTAAATTCAGATGGGGCAGCAGGAGGAGTGACCTTAGTGCCCCGACGAGAAAGGAGATAAATCAGTTGAGTTGCTGCTCACTGTCCAGTGGCTCCTGCTGGAAAGTGCACACGTGCCGATATCGGATGAGCAGAAGATCAGGCTTGCTTATGGCGTTTGCTATTGAGACTACTGCCTCGGCTCAGATAGGAAGAATACCCACTTGAGCTGGCAGCACCATGAAACCATGCCCACGCACGAGCCAGCGATTTTAGGAGAGGGGAGGATAAAATTAGAGAGATTTAAGTAAACGGAATAAATAATTAGAACAAAAACGTTTACAACCTCAAGACGGAGATCTGATATAGTAGCAGATCGAACCATAGAGGTTTACAGCACAGCAAGAAGCAATTTAGCCCATTATGTCCGTGCCATCTCTTTGCTCGAGCAATCTAAAACAAACCCCACTGCTCTTCTGTCTCTGCATAACTCTGTATCATCCTCTGCTTCATTTTGAAGCTCAAGAGACTTGAGCATAAAAATCTAGGCTGCCATTCCAGCACAGTACTGAGGGAGTGCTGCATTGTCGGAGGTGCCGTCTTTTGCATGAGGCTTTAAACCGAGGACCCGTCTGCCCTCTCAGGCAGACATAAACAATCCCATGGCACTATTCAAAGATGAGCAGGGAAGTTTTGCCCAGTGTCCTGGCCAATATCTATCCCTCAACCAAAAACACTAAAACAGATGATCTGGTCATTATCACATTGCTGTGGGACCTTGCTGTGCACAAATTGGCTGCTGCGTTTCCTGCATTACAACAATGACTACACTTGAAAAGTGCTTTGTTGGCTGTAAAGTGCTTTGGGAAATCCTGAGGTGGGAAAGGCGCTATATAAATGCAAGTCTTTATTTTTCTTCAAATATTCATGCAATTTTCTCTTAAAAGATGCAACGTCTCTTCCCTGACTATTCCCTGACTTGCAAAACTATCCATGCTACAACATCGTGCTGAGTAAAGAAAGTTCTCCTAAATTTTCTCCTCACTGTCTCAGGAACAATTTTAAATTGAAGACTACTGACTCCCCAACCAGATAAAGTAATCTTTGCCTTTTCACCCAATCTTCGATTTCTCTGCTCCAGTTGAAGTAGTCCCAGTATATATCAGTCTAAGATGGTAAGAGAGAAATGCTCAATGCTGAGATATTTGTGGTCTCCAGCTTCTTGCTTAGGTCATTTGTAATGCATGTGCACACTATATAAACTTCCGTATCGGGAAGATACAAGCCCTGCCAGCTCTTTCTAAATGAAGTGATACAAACAAAATCTCTGGAAACTTGCTCTGGCAGTCACTGCTGAAAGGGATTGATGTGCTAGAAATGGGATTTGAGGGCTCACTGAGTTAGGATGCGGAGATGCCGGCGTTGGACTGGGGTGGACAAAAATGAGAAGTCGCACAACACCAGGTTATAGTCCAACCGATTTATTGTAACTCTATTGTAGCATTGTAACTCTACCTGAGGAAGGGGCGATAGCTCTGAAAGCTTGTAATTTTAAATAAATCAGTTGGACTATAACCTGGTGTTGTGCGACTTCTCATTTTTGTTCACTGAGTTAGCACATTAGGGGTAGGTCTACTCGCCTGCTGGGTGTGAAAAGTAAGAAAGAGACAAACTGCTACAATGGGAAAAGAACCAAAGTGGATGAAAATCTGCGGAGTTTATAACAATGGCCGGAATTTTCTGTACCTGGACAAGTCGGGTGCGGGCAGTCGGCATGTCGGGTCGTGACCCCGTTGTTGAATCCACTCCGCTGCAGAAGTCGACTTTGCGATAATGGGGCCTATTAAGCCCACCCTGCGCGTTACCCGGCCCTTTCAAATGGTGCGGGTCTGATGACGTCATCGATGACCCGTTTTCAGCCGGGATATTTAAAGGAGCCATGGCCACATTGCATTTGAAGGTTCATCTAGGAGTGTGCAGTCACTGCACTGGAGGCTTTGATTGCTCCAAACAGTTGGAGAGATGACTGCACAGAGGCAGAGGGCTGCACCCAGGTTCTCCGATGACTCCCTCCATATGCTTGTGGAGGGAGCCAGATCACGCAGGGAGGTCCTCTTCCCTTCGAATGGGCGGAAGAGACCTCCCCAGGAGACAAAAAGAGCCTGGCTCCAAACTGCAGAGGAGGTGAACAGTAGGAATGTATTTAGGAGGACCTGGGTGCAGTGCCGGAAACGGTTCAATGATCTCATTAGATCAGGAAAGGTGAGTACAAAGACACACTCAATAGGCTTGCCACATAATAGGCTTGCCAGCAAAGTTGAAGCCCATGGAATAAAAGGGACAGTGGCAGCATGGATACGAAATTGGCTAAGTGACAGGAAACAGAGAGTAGTGGTAAACGGTTGTTTTTCAGACTGGAGGAAGGTACACAGTCGTATTCCCCAGGGGTCAGCACTAGGACCACTGGTTTTCTTGATATATAGTAATGACTTAGACTTGGGTGTACAGGGCACAATTTCAAAATTTGCAGATGACACAAAACTTGGAAGTATAGTGAACAGTGAGGAGGACAGTGATAGACTTCAAGAGGACATAGACAGGCTGGTGGAATGGGCGGACATGTGGCAGATGAAATTTAATGCAGAAAAGTGTGAAGTGATACATTTTGGTAGTAAGAACGAGGAGAGGCAATATAAACTAAAGGGTACAATCCTAAAGCGGGTGCATGAACAGAGAGACCTGGGGGTATATGTGCACAAATCGTTGAAGGTGGCAGGGCAGGTTGAGAAAACGGTTAAAAAAGCATACAGGATCCTGGGCTTCATAAATAGAGGCACAGAGTACAAAAGCAAGGAAGTTATGATGAACCTTTATAAAACACTGGTTCGGCCTCAACTGGAGTATTGTGTCCAATTCTGGGCACTGCACTTTAGGAAGGATATGAAGGCCTTAGAGAGGGTACAGAAAAGATTTACAAGAATGGTTCCATGGCTGAGGGACTTCAGTTACGTGGATAGATTGGAGAAGCTGGGGTTGTTCTCCTTAGAGCAGAGAAGGTTGAGAGGAGATTTGATAGAGGTGTTCAAAATCATGAGGGGTCTAGACAGAGTAGATAGAGAGAAACTGTTCCCATTGGCGGAAGGGTCGAGAACCAGAGGACACAGATTTAAGGTGATTGGCAGAAGAACCAAAGGTGACATGAGGAAAATCTTTTTACGCGGCGAGTGGTTAGGATCTGGAATGCACTGCCTGAGAGGGTGGTGGAGGCAGATTCAATCATGGCTTTCAAAAGGGAATTGGATAAGTACCTGAAGGAAAAAAATTTGCAGGGCTACGGGGAAAGGGCGGGGGAGTGGAACTAGCTGAAGTGCTCTTGCAGAGAGCTGGCACGAGCTCGATGGGCCGAATGGCCTTCTTCTGTGCTGTAATCATTCTATGACTCTATGACTCTAACTTCATCCTGCTGTGCCTCTCATCACATCCCCATTACTCTGCCTTCCCAACCCTACTCCTGCACATCCTTATTCTCACCAACATACCTTGCACGTCCACCCATCCCTCTCTTGCTATCTATATTATCACATCCCCATCTTACTAGGCACCCCTCACACTCACCATCATCCTAATGCAATCATACCAACTAACAACACACAAGGAGGACACTTGGCATTGCCACCCCAATCCATCATAGTCTCCCTCTAAAGATGTAACCCATCCATTCCTTACACTCATTCCATCAACCTTACTCAACCTTCTCTTCTTTCCCTCCTTGCAGGAGAAGAGAACGCACAATAAGAGGGAGAGGGAGAGAACTGGAGGTGGGCTTCCATCATTTGCCACCCTCACAACAGCAGAGGAGGCTGCGTTGGAAGTGTCGGGAGGGAAATGGAGAGAGGGGGACATCTCAGCAACCTGGTGACAGAATTACATATCATGCAGCTACATGACATACATCAGTCACTCATATAGGGACTGATGTCATCAGCCACTGAATGGTCATCGTGTGCATAATGGTATCTGTACCCATTTTTCATATGGCATATCTAACTCATCTCTTTAGTCTCCCACAGGTCTATCAAGAGCCACCCCCCACCCCCCACTGTCCAGGAGGAAGAGGAAGAGGACTCCTCAGAGGAGCCTCCCGTCTCTGA